>JAWZYV010014284.1:0-1242698 GCA_038373885.1 Cheiracanthium punctorium
GAGAATGGAATGAAAACCTTGTTGGCAGTCTATAATGCTCCGAAATCTGTGGACAGTATCGATCATCTTCGTTATGCCCAGTATGTCAAGTCAACAAAACTAAATAAACCTGTGCAGGTATCAAATATTCCACCAACAAGTGCAGCAGCTCATCAACATTTTAAGCGCGTTTATTATCAAGTTCAAACTTGATTAGGGCATGATTTGGAACCCCAGAAATGGGGTTGGACAATGCGTAACGAATTCCTGGAACCTATCACGACAATTTTACCACCTGCTCCAAAGGAATTGCTAAACACGATATTCTGCAACTGCAAGAATGGTTGTGGTTCGCGATGTGGATGCAAGAAATCGGGGTTGCAGTGCTCTTTAGCTTGTGGCCAGTGTAATGGGCAAGCTTGTCTCAATGCTTTGCCATATCAGAGTGATGCCAATGAAAATGGAACCTTTGACCCTGAAATAATGGAAGACCTGGAGACAAATGTCTTTGAAGATGATAATGAAGAGGAAGCTGAAATTCTGCAGCAACCGGAAGACGATGAAGAAGAAGAAGAAAATAAAAATTAGAACTTGCAGTTCTTATAATTATTATTAAATTTTTTAAATTTTGACAGTCATAAATGTATGGAATGATAATTTTTTACTGAAAACATTCATTAAAAATTTATTTCTTTTCTTTTTTATTTATTTAAGTAATTGGTATAACTTTGATTAAAATTAAAGTATAATATAAGTATTTCCCTTAATAATTTTATAAGTACACGAGCAGATAAGTGTGATTAAATAAATTGATACTTAATTAAAAATAAATACGTAATGAAAAAAAGTTATTAATTATAATGTAATATTTACAAAAAATTAAAATTATTTATAAGTATATATTCATCAATAATTTATAAACTTTATGATGCGTGTTTTTGATCGGGACTACCGGTTGACCTTAAATGTGTAATAAGCCTGTAGAGAGCGCTGCAAACGCCGTGAAACGGCGCAGTGTGATGTAAGACGGGGAACGAGTGGAACCGTTGTTCTGGGAACAACACATGATGAATACTGCGGTGCGGCAGTGCAATTATAGTAAGATTATTGTAAATATATGTAAATAATGACAATAAATTAGTCAAGAATACCACCGAGTAATTACTGTGTGATAACGAGCAGTTGTCTTTTAAGTGGGAAGACAACAAAAATTTCAGAAGTGGGAGAAGATTCTATTTAGTGTCTTAGATGCGAGACCTCATAAGCTGAATGCAAACTGTAAGTACAGAACTTTTCATTTAAACTGTTGTTTAAAACATTATTTCGATTATTCTAAAGAGTTAGAAAGTATATTTTTTTTACTTGAAAAGAATACTTGACCAAAATATCGCCGAAGATTGAATTTTGAGTCGTGAATATATTATATTTTTGGATGTTAAGATGGCTTACCTAGCTAAAGGTAGGAAAATTGATTTGCTTGAAATTGCTTCAGAATTGGGCGAAGAGGTATCCGCCGATATTAAACTCGTTGATTTAAAACGTATTATTGTTGAAAGTAAGCAGTATGAAGAGGAATTTGTAAAAGTTTTGCTAGAGAGAATTATTAATGATAGAATCAGTTCAGAAAACGAAGTGAAACTTAAAGAGCAGCAAAATTTTGAGCTAGAAAAATTGCGGTTAGAAACACAAAGTAAGAAGGATGGAAGTGTGTCCAATAGTATTGAAAATAAAAATGTAACAGAAATGCGTTATTTAATGCATAAATATGATCCAAAAATTAGTGATATCAGTCATTTTCTAGTTCTGTTCGAGCGTCAAGCTAGACGTATAGAACTAGATGAAGAATTTTGGGTTTCTCAGTTGTTAGGACTGTTACCCTACGAGATAAATCAATTAATAGCACGCGAAAGTGAAGAGAAAGCTAACGATTACAAGCATATTAAGCAGTTATTATTACGGAGATTTAAATTAAGCCCAGAACAGTTTAGGCAAAAATTTGTTGACCATGTCAGATTACCACAAGGCACATGGAAAGATTACTGCTTCGAACTCTCAAATTATTTCCATGAATGGATAAATGGGTTAGATATTTCTACGTTTGAAGAACTAAAGAATTTGATCATTTCCGATCAATTAAAAAGGAAAGTCCCTTTTGCGATACGCGAACATTTTATCGACGAATGGTCAAAACTAAATAATCCCGAAGATTTAGCGGAAAAACTTGACGCATATGAAACGGTCCGTTATGGAATGAAGATGTCAACAGGATTTTCAAACTATAGAAATAATTCAAAAAATTGCTCGACTAATGAAAACACCATGAATCGCGATTGTACGACAAAAACAAACAGGCAATTCAAAAGCGAGTATGGAAATAACACGTTTCATTCCAATCAGTCAAATGATTTTAAAACACATACCAAACCTAAACGCAATTCTAATATTCTCAATGAAAAGGGTGAATTTAAATGTTTTAATTGTTTAACTTTCGGAACCCATTTTGCTCGTGATTGCCCGAAAGCAAAAGTCTTTAAAAATTCGTCGGAGCAGAAAAGAGAAAAAGAAAACATCTCTTATACAGCATCACATTCTGAAACTTCGAGTTCAGCAATTTATCTCAAAAAAGTGCGCATCAATAATGAAGGCCCGATAGAATGTTTATTAGACACGGGGAGTGGTCTATCTCTGTTGAAGAATTCTGTGGCGAAATCATTACAGTTAAATGTTTTTCCCGACCGGCGCCAGCTGTATGGTATTGGGAATATATTTCAGCCATCTACGATGACCTTGGGTAAAGCAAGAGTTTGTTTGGAAATAGACGATATAACACTGGAAGCTACTTTATTTATCGTTGATGATTCAGCACAGTCCTATGACCTACTTTTAGGAAGGGATATTTTGAACGATAAGAGAATCTCATACGGAAAGTTTGGTGAACATTTTAACTTGTGGTATTCTCATAGCATTCCGTTTGCGAGACTAGAGAATGAAGTTAGGAATGAAAGAATTGTACTTCGCACGGACAATCCAATTGAAATTAAAAGTAACTCTATAAACTTTGTTCAGGCTAAAACTTCCGAAATGAGTCAAGGAATGGTTTTGTTTGAAGGTAAAAACGGAAGTCCGGATTCGGTGTTAGAGATAAAAAATAATTCCACACTAGTGCCAGTTATGAACATAGGGAATGTTGATATCGAATTAAAGGAAGGTCAATGTGTCGGAAGGGTATTGGACATAACCGAAGATTGGGAATTGAGAGAAGTAAATGAAAACTTAAATGATAACATTTGCGTCAAAGAAAATGAAGTATACACTGTACCGAATAGTAAAAGAGCTATAACACTTGAGGAAATCAAATTTGACTCGTCAATGAATTATAACGAAAAGCTTGAAATTCTTAACTTAATAAATGATTATAGAGACTGTTTTGCACTTGATTTGAGTGAGTTGGGGTGCACTAATTTGACAAAAATGGACATTAAGGAAGTTGAAGGTAGTAAACCAGTTTTCGCAGCACCTTATAAGACAAGTACTGAAGAACGAAATACAATAAAAGAAATCGTTGCAGAGTGGAAGAAAAACGGGATAGTGTCCGAAACTAGATCCCCTTACGCGAGTCCTGTATTGCTAGTTAGGAAGAAAACTGGGGAACAGCGCTTGGTGGTAGATTATAGAAGGTTGAATAGTCAGACTATAAAGGATAAGTACCCCTTACCCCGAATCGATGATATTTTAGAAAATTTAAGTGGTTGCAAATTATTTTGTACTTTAGATCTTGCGCATGGTTATTTGCAGATTCCATTAACAGAAGAAGCAAAATCAAAAACATCTTTCATTACACCAGATGAAACAGGACAATTTGAGAGAATGGTATTCGGATTAGCCAACGCTCCAGCCGAATTTCAGCGCCTAATGTCGCATGTTTTAGGTCCATTAATGAACACAAAAGTTTTATGTTATTTAGACGACATATTAATTCCTGCAAAGTCTTGGAGAGAAATGATTTCAAAATTAAAGGAAATATTTGATCGGTTGAGGGATGCAAATTTAACTTTAAAACTACCCAAATGTGAATTTGGAAAGAGGGAAGTCGAATTCTTGGGATTTATTTTGAATAAAGACGGTGTCAAACCAGGGTTAAGAAAAATAATGGCTATTAAGGAATTTCCAGAACCAAAAAACGTACACGACTTAAGGAGATTCATTGGGTTGACTAGCTTTTTCAGACGATTTGTGAAGGAATATGCAGAGAAAGCTGAACCTTTGACGAAATTAACGCGTAAGAAAGAACGTTTTAAGTGGGAAGAAGCACAAAAGAAAGCGTTTGAAGTACTTAAGAGGGAACTGACAAAACAACCCGTTCTTGCACATTATAATCCAGATTCTGAAACCGAGGTCCACTGTGATGCCAGTTCGTTAGGACTTGCTGGAATGCTTTTACAGAGAGGTGAAGATAAGAAATGGCATTTAGTATACTGTATAAGTAAGAAAACGACTGAAGCCGAGAGGAGTTACCATTCTAGTAAATTGGAACTTATGTCTATCGTGTGGACTTTAGATCGGCTAAGACAGTATTTAATCGGAATAGAATTTACTATAGTTACTGACTGCGAAGCATTAGTATACCTCAATGCAAATAAGACCAAAAATCCTCAAATCGCTAGATGGTCGAATCTTATTCAAGATTATCAATTCAATATTAAGCATAGAAAGGGAGAGAAAATGGTTCACATTGATGCTTTGAGTAGGTCACCCGTTGACGAAAAAGCGGGCACCTTGGAAAC
Source organism: Cheiracanthium punctorium (assembly GCA_038373885.1). Classification (NCBI taxonomy): domain Eukaryota; kingdom Metazoa; phylum Arthropoda; class Arachnida; order Araneae; family Cheiracanthiidae; genus Cheiracanthium; species Cheiracanthium punctorium. The sequence continues at coordinate 4,764 of JAWZYV010014284.1, forward strand.
GATCTTAGAAGATAGATTAGAAGTGAACTTGACGTTGACGATAGAAGAGCAAATTTTGATGATACAACAAGCAGATTCGCAATTAAAAGAAATAATTGAAATCTTAAAGAAAAAAAGTAGCGAAAGAACAAAAGACGAAAAAGGAAAAGTGAAGGATTATGTATTGAAAGAGAATAGATTATTTCGTAAGACTAAAGTAAAAGGTGAAGAAAAGTTACTTTATGTCATTCCCAAGTCTATGAGAAAGAGCTTAGTAGTGAAATTTCATGATTGCTTCGGACATTTTGCAGCTGATAGGACAATCGGAAAAATAAAAGAATTATATTGGTTTCCTTCTATGAAACGATATGTCAAACGACACATAGCAATGTGTTTCGAATGCCTGGTAAACAAGATACCATCCGGGAAACAACAAGGCCTACTTCATCCAATAAGTCCTGGTAAGAGGCCATTTTCTATTATCCACCTTGACCATTTAGGTCCATTTGTTCGAAGTTCAAAAGGCAATCAAGAACTGCTAGTTATTATCGATAACTTCACTAGGTTTGTACGGCTTGTTCCTAGTAGAAACACCCGAACGAATTATGTCCTGAAAGCATTGAAGGACTTTGTTAACGAGTTTGGATTACCTGATCGAATAATAAGTGACAGAGGATCATGTTTCACATCGAAAGAATTCGAGGAATATTGTAAAGTCAACGGTATAAAGCACACATTAAACTCGACACGACATCCACAAGCTAACGGGATGGTGGAACGCGCGAACAAAACGATACTGGGTGTTATTACAACGTCTATGAAGGATGAGAAGCAAAAGGACTGGGATGCAAAAATCAAAGACGTAGAGAAGTATTTAAATAATTCTTTAAATAAAACTTCAAATAAAACACCATTTGAAATGTTACATGGTTATAAGCCGCATTTTAACGACGGATTGCACAGAAGATTAGCTGACGAAGAGGTTTGGACAGAACCAAAAGTCGTGCAAAATGAAGCAAGGCTAAACATTGAAGAAAATCAAACAAAAATGAAACAGTACTACGATAAGAAAAAGTGTCGAATCGCCAAATATGAAGCAGGAGAAATTGTGGTGATGAAAAGAGCTCCAAAATCAACAGGAGAACCCACAAAAACTCAACCAAAACATCGAGGACCTCTAACAATAACTGAAGTACTTCCTAACGACACCTATAGAGTAGAACATTTAGAACCAAAGAAGAAAGGTTATATCTATTCAACAACTGCTCACGTAAGCCAGCTGAAACCATGGAGAAGTGAATCGTCTCTGGACAGTGACAGTGATGACGACCGCGACGAGTCCAGTGATGATGACCAAAGCCTCCTAGATGATGATGATGACTCCAAAAGAGCACCGAGACGCAACCCTTTCAGAACAGTTCGTACGAAAGACTGACAGACTTTTTTTTTATAGCTGTGCCTATGGTAAGAACATTCTTTTTATATCTTATTCCAGAGTGACATTTACCAGTGACAATAATGAAGAACTTTGAACTCTTTAAGGACTCTTAAGTATAGATATATTATTATTTTTAAATGTAAATGCTAATATTTTGTGTGATGTTGATTTTTCCTATGCATAGGTAAGTAACTTTTATTAGATATGTAATAATATTCAACAATCAGGAGATTGTATTGTCAGGAAAGGCCGAATGTAATAAGCCTGTAGAGAGCGCTGCAAACGCCGTGAAACGGCGCAGTGTGATGTAAGACGGGGAACGAGTGGAACCGTTGTTCTGGGAACAACACATGATGAATACTGCGGTGCGGCAGTGCAATTATAGTAAGATTATTGTAAATATATGTAAATAATGACAATAAATTAGTCAAGAATACCACCGAGTAATTACTGTGTGATAACGAGCAGTTGTCTTTTAAGTGGGAAGACAACAAATGGTACTCTACATAGTCCAATGCTGCACCGTCACTACCCTCTATCTCGAAAACGACTCAACGTATAAAAAAATTTTTTGTACAAAAGTTGTAGAGAATTTTATCCTCTACAATTTGTTAATACATACAAATAGCGTAAACCCCATAGGAAACGAGATATTTGCGAAAAATGTGGAAAAAATCGATTTTTGTGACCTTTGACCTTAAATTTTGACAGACGCGGACACCCTACCATATGCAGGTTTTCAGACAAGTTTTAGGATATCAAAATAAAAGTGCATACAAGTTTATAGCTGGGTATCTCAAATTCCGAGGTTAAACTACTAAGATGACTGGACTAATGTGTGCGGTCTCCAGACAAACTTCTGCATGCAAAGCTCTGAAAATTTGAATATATAAGCCCATGAGTTCGATAATGTGCACCTGAGAATCAGAATTTTAAAATTTTAATTACTTTTTTGATTATTAATTAAAAACCGTTCTAAAACGGAAATTTTCTTACCCTGTGTTACGAATTTTGGGAGCAACCCTCTGTTCTGGGGTTTAAAATAGTTTAAAATTCGTATTCTACGCGTTAAATAGTTAAATTTAGCTTTTTATTGTATCAATATGGAATGTTCTGGAAATCTCGGGTTCTATGGGTCGTAGGTCTTCAAAAACCTAATGTTTGGGGACTTGTTTTTCGGTCCAAATATCTCGATATTTCGCCAAAAGTCGCCAAGTTTGGCGATTTTTCTGTCATTTGGAGCGTTTTTTCCTAATGGGGCCTTTTTATGGTATTTAATACGTTTAATGGCCCAACACTTCCTAATTTTCAGAAATTTAAATCGAAAATTGTGGATTTTACAAGATAATTTGTTTAATTGGATGAAATATTTAATAACTCCATCAATTTTAATGCAAATTACACGATATTTCTGGGAGAAAAAAGTGACGGCCATGGCAGTGAGTTGTCTTTAGTGGTGCGTTTGTAAGTAGGTACCAGAAACTCGGGAACTATAATTTGCACATTCTGTAAGATATTTGCGACCTAGAGTACTAATCTGTGAGTTGCAGTTTATGTGCTAAAGTTTGTCTATGATGCTAAATTGGCAACAGCGTTTTCAATTTAAACTCTGTATTTTTTGTTTACGATAACTTCTGCACAATTTTCTTGAAGTGCTTTGAGTTTTTTTCCTGTTTAAGATAATTTGTTTATCTCTCTATTCTAAAAAAAAGTAAGGACCGCCGTCGTCGCCGCTGTCAAAAGCTTGTTCGCCTATCTCCTCCTAAACCGTGGGGATTTGAGTTTCGACTAAGGTGCCCACTAGTGCTGTAAAAGTAACGACAAAATGAGTATCCGTATGTATTTGTTACTTAGATGTTCGCTATTCGTTACTAAGTATTCGTTACTCGTTACTTTCGTTACTACTAATAGAATGGGTAATAGGGTGTTATATGTGCCCCATAACAACACATCCGGGACAGTGTTGTTATGGGTATATGCCGCCCATACATAAACCCATAACAAAACCTAACCCAAAAGAATTTTTTTTAGCGAAGTTGTACAAAGTTGTATTTACAGCTTATTTTCTCTGAATTACAGATTGTTTTTATACACATTTATGGTTTTATACAATGCTAAATTATCCGAATTACTGAGTACACATAGAAATCTTCCAAAGACATATGCCATTCTTTTTTTTCTCAACCCCCCTTTTTTAAATTCTGAACGCTGGTTTAACCTGTTCACTCTTATCATAAAAAGTGTAAAGGAAAGCATGTGACTCGTGTTTTTTTCTGGGAGCGGGTTCTCGAATCATGAGATCCAGGGATTGGGCCATATATATTAAATTCACAGGGCAGGGGATCTCAGTATGATATCAACTACTTTGCGTCTCTACAAGCATAATATCTTTATTATTTGTGAGTTCATATTTCATATCAAAAACTTCTTTTGCTGGACGATTTTTCGAAGTAAATTAAAAATTACCATATTTTAAAATAAAATTGTTTAATTCAGTGAGAATTATCTATTTTTAAGATATTTCCAGTTCTATTTCTGCACTTTTGGGATGAAAGGGGTTAGCCCCTTCTGTGGGTGCATATATGAGAGCATTCTTTAAACAAAAATTATCACTCCTTTCATACAGAAAGAATGGTTGCACCGGACTATGCGTATTCCATGAGTTCATGGAATAAAATGTACCATAAAATAGGGCAGATGGCCCCCTAAACGCCGACATTTTAGAAACATACTGAACTTTATTGAATTATTTTAATACCAGTGGCTTACGCAGGAGTGGGCATAGAAATCCCGGGTAGCTCCCAATTTTTTATATATTTTTTAAACAATTACTTAAAAAATGTGTTTAGGTTTCCATGCTAAATATTTTTTTTAGTTCCAAATAATATTTTAAATAATAAAAATGTGTGAATTCGTTTACTTTATAAAAAAATATTTTTTTAAAGGTGTATTTAAATAATTTGTTATTTATTACTCATATTTCGATTCTAGCTAAAAAAAAGAAAAAGTTAAGTTCGCAATCCTGCATCGGAACCACCCTGAAAGAAAGAATTCTGATTGCACCACTATTTAGTACTAAAATGTTAGAAAGCCCGAAATTAGCACCCCTTACTAACATGCTTCTCTTATATGTATTGCTCCTCTACAATTATAAGAACACCCCCTTCCCCCCCTGCAAAAAAAAGTTCAACTGCGCATAAGAACGCACTATACACCGGATCCTATCCCCCCATTGTACGACCCATATCAATAGAGCAGCAGATAGTATATCCATCTCCATAACTGTAACGAAACATACGGATTCTTCCAAACCTTATCAAAACGATACCATTCGGCTCGGCACAAACGAATTGCAACCAGAACATACTACTCCTCAAATACCGAAACTGATTTTTCCCTTCAAACAGCGAGAATCCATAATACTTCCGGTATCTAGTAACGGAACGGAACATACTATTACTCAAATACCGAAATTCATTTTCTCCTTCCGGCAGTCTTGTATTCGAAGTTCGAACCTGGTCGATCCGAAATGCACACTCGAAAGTCATTTTTCCCCTTGAAACCGCGATCCGATATCCAGTAACAAACAGAAGATATTAGTACTCGATTACTGGAACCCGTTACCCCCCTAGTTTGCCTCGCCTGGAAGTCTGTATTCGAAGTTCGAAGCTGCTCGATCCGAAACAGCTTCGAATCGAGTAACGAGTAACGATATCAACCTAAAAGTAACAATTCGTTACTTCGAGTCTGAGTGATTATCCGTATCTTAGTACCGAATACATGCGGTTTGCTTCAGCTCTAGTGCCCACAGATTCGAAAAATTCCGAGGAACCTGCTAAGCTGACTTAAATTTCGAGAATCGAATTATTTTAGAAGATATTAATAAAAAAACTGAAAAAATAAACATAATGGTTGCCAGATTTGGCATAAAATCATTCATTCCTTTGCAACAAAGCGTTTCCAAGTATTTAGAATCGCGTGAAATTTACAAACATGAGTTAGAATTACGCCCATTTTACGCCAAAATAAAAATTATATGAAACGCTTATTGTGTAACACTCAAAATGTGTTACACAAAGTCGACAATTTTCAAATAGTAAGTTCGCTTAGACAACAGGAGTTTAGAATTAGCGATTATTCGTTTTTCCAAAACAGAATAACTAATATCTTGAAAATGAAAAATAATTAAAATACAGATTATTTTAAAGCCGGTTCGGTCCAGCTGGATTATTTGCTACCAGTAGAAATATTTGGCGGCGTTAACTATGCCATTATAGCAGTTATAGTACACTTTGGATATTTGCTAGCACGACGAGATGGTATAATTCGTGGTGCTAAGTACGCCAATCTGCAAACGATTATGTAAATGAAAATATGGATAACGGTTTTCCGGTAACCTTAAATGAACAGTAAATATAGGTTGTGAGCATGTGTAAATCGCCAAATAATGAAAAGTCGCCATGGGTGGCAAATTCGCAAGGTGCCCAATAGGTTTTACATTATTAAAAATACAGCTGAAACAGATGTTATTACTCTTTAGCTTCTAATTAATATCACTTTTGAATGGCAACATTAAATATCATTGTGTTTCTGAGGTGTGCAAATAATTTTTCCAGCGATTATAAGCGGAGTCCGCATTCCAGGTGTAGCTCAGGTGAGTATAGCTCAGGACCCGTACAACACGGATTCCCATAACAAAATATCTTCTGTGTTATGAGGGGGAGGGGGTCTACTGTAGTGTGAAGTTTAAATTTTTATGTACCAATGAACATGCAAGAACCAAGCAATGTATAGCTCAGTAACATTCTATCTGATTCAATCTTCGGGTTTTGTCTGTTCAAATTATGTCTTTTTTAGGAATAAGGCTCATTAGGGGCCATACGAAAAGCGAGCGTAGCGAGTCTGGGGGCCTTGGCCCCTAGTATATCAAAAAATGCCACCAAGGAAGAAAAGATGTCAAAGATCGATACAGAGAGAAAATAGAGAAAGAAATCGAAGAAGAAGAGAAGCCGAAACCTCCCCACAAAGAGAAGCAAGACTGCACAACACGAGAGAAGCAAATCAAATAAGTAGGCAATTTGAAAGCACCCCCGAAAGGCTATCAAGACAGATGCACGATAGAGAAAGACAACAAAGAGAAGCTCACAATATCCCCCGAAAGGCTATCAAGAGAGATGCGGGACAGAGTAAGACAACAAAGAGAAGCTGGAAATACCCCTGAAAGGCTGTCAAGACAGATGCAGGACAGAGGAAGACAACAAAGAGAAGCTGAAAACACCCCGGAGAGAGAATCGAGACGGCGTCAAATACATGAAATCAATGAACTAAGAAGAGAAGCTGAAGCCACCCCTGAAAGACAATCCAGACTACAGCAGGTCAGAAGTGGAAGAAGTGCTGCTCGAATGCGCATATGGATAAATTTTGAAAATGCAGCTTTCAATTACGACTCATCAGTAGAATATGCCACTGATCCTTTGTGCATAATAGGATTGATGACGATTACGTGCCAACACTGTGAGGCAAAGAAGTGGAAAGGTGAAACCCTAGGTATGTGCTGCAGTGGAGGAAAGATTCAACTTCCACAGTGTTAATGGATCCTCCTGAGCCCCTACGTACTTTTGTGCCTGGACAGTCAGCCGAAGATAAACATTTTCTGGCAAACATCAGAAGATACAATTCATGTTTCCAAATGACATCTTTCGGTACCACCAAAGAAATTAGAGAGCCAGGATACATGCCGACATTCAAGGTGCAAGGTCAAGTATATCACCGCATCGGGAGTCTACAGTCATTTCCAAACGAAGAGCCGAGATTTCTGCAAGTGTATTTCGTGGGAGATGGTGCACATCAAGCAGACCAGCGTTGCAGAAATGTGCCACAAACACGATAAAAATACTTCTTGAGTTGCGAGACATGCTGCATCATCATAAATCCTCCTACGTCCGCAGCTTCAGATCGGCCATGGAAAAGATGAAGCCTGATTTCAAAGTCGTCATCTTAGCAGACAAAACCCCACAGGGTGAACATCAAAGGCGCTTCAATGTACCAACAACATCAGAAGTGGCTGTCATCATGCTGGGTGAAGAACATGGAGCAAGAGACATAGTTTTAAAAGAAAGGAGTCGCACCATCCACAGAATTCCCGAAACGCACAGGTCCTACGACGCCCTACAGTATCCACTCCTATTTTGGCAGGGGGAGGATGGATATCATTTTGAACTACAACAGAAAAATCCGATTACAGGAATACCACAGTCTAAGAAGATTTCTGCCATGGACTTCTACGCATACAGGATTATGATGCGCTCATCTAGCTTCGACATTTTACTGAGAAGCAAGGTCCTGTTTCATCAATTCATCGAGGACATGTATGCCAAAATTGAGGCTGAAAGGCTGAGGTACATCCGACTGAATCAGAGGACGCTGAGAGAGGAACAGTATGCACATTTAAGCGATGTAATGATCAACTATGGCAGTGGCGGCCCGTGGTCAAAACTATTAGTGCAGCCGGAAGCATATAACCCCCCCCCCCTTTCCTCCGGACAGGATTGGAAAATCTTTGTTACTGAATTCGAAAGCTGGCGGATTAAGCCCTCACCGAGGAAAAAAAAAAAAAAAGAAATTACATAGGAAATGTAAAAGATCCTATTTTACTTCCATAAAATGGACATAAATTTCAACCAACCGCTCTTATCCTCAAAATTGCATTAATACGTGTCTGATTCGAAGTTTCCTTAGAATTTTCTTTTGTAACGATAACTTGAGAAGAAAAGAAAAAAAAAAAGAAAACTTATTTATTTTTTATAAGTCAAATCAATCCTCCTTTCTTTTAAACATGCGGATCGGTCAGTGATGTCCCCATAAAAAGGCGTTGTTTTAATTCAGATATCAATAATTTTAAAAGCTCTTTAAAATTTCCCATGTTTAAAGAATTTTCTCGCTCGCCATGTCCTCTAAATGCCAGTTCTTGCTTACTTAAAAACAATACTGCTTTGATGGGTAATTGTTCATCAAAGTTTTTGTCAAAGATTGTACGTTATATTATTATAAGATGATACGATATTGTTCATCAAAGTTTTTGTTGTTGTAATTAAAAAAAAAATTTTTTTTGAAATCTTTATTTCCTGTGGTCTCAAAAGTTGTATATTAATATGAATAAGGCGTGTGTAAAATTTCAATGCTCTACGACAACGTCTTGGGGTTGCGCATCGAGCTTGAAATTTAGAAATTTTTGAAAAATGTGACTTTTCTAAAAAATCGACCAAAAAAATTCTTTTCCGAATTATTAGGTTCCCGAGGCTTTAGGAGTATATATTGCTATGAAAAACACGTATGCAAAATCTGGAGGGGCTACGACAGTGTCTAGTGATTGCACATCGAGCTTGAAATCTATAAATATCTGAAAATTATATGTTTTTTGAAAAAATTATGTAGAAAGCAAACTTTATTTGTTAAAAATAATTTGGTCCTTTTATATGTTAAAAAATCTGATGTGTCCAACACATGACTTCCTTGCACGTCCATTAGATCAAAAATATTTTCGACGCACTTCCTCTAAATTTATTTGTTTGAAAGAGATAAAATATCAATAATAGTAAGGTTTAGCAATTTCTAGCCAAATATTTCGATATCGCCAAGCTGAGTTCAATTTGAAAGATTTCCTTCTGACACTTTATTTGGCGATATTTCACCAAAAGCCGACAAACTTGAGATAGTCAGCGAGATTTTGGGGATAGCCAAAGTAGTCAGTGAGCACAGACCTTCAATGAATTGAATGCATCTATACACCTCAATGTATTCAAAGTCATTTGGCTCACCATGTAAATAAATTCTCAGTCGATTGCTGTCAAAAAAGATATTGAAAACAGTTAGATATTACAATAGTTCTAAATACAAAGTTAAAAAAATCTACGGGTTAAAGTTTTAGAGTTATACAAAATAGGAAATAATTTTTGGCGCCAAATTTGGCGATATTTCGGCGAAACTCGTCAATGTCGACGACATTTGGCGAGATTTTAAGCATAAACCAAACAATGACAGATTATCGCCAAATTTGGCGATATTTCGCCAAAACTCGCCAAGAACGATGACAAATGGCGATACTTTGGGCATGGACGAAATGACTGACTATCGCCAAATTTGGCGATATTTCGCCAAAACTCGCCAAGGTCGAGGACAGACGGCGAGATTTTGGGCATGTACCAAACAATGACTGTCTACTGTTGTGTTATAATGAAGATGTCCATAGACATTAAGGTACTGAAATTCTTTTCGGTGGTCCTGTAAATAAACTCTCCAGTAGATTGGAACCAAAAATCGAGATGCACAACTAGATGTTACAACATTCTTATATATGAAATTTCATAATAGTTTTTGAGATTTGAGAGTTAAATATGCACACACGTACACCAAAAGTCGCCAAGCTTGGCGACTTTTGGCATAGTTCTTGAGGGAGGCACGTGACCGTGGTCGGACCATTACCTAACTTATGTGGTAGGACGGTATTGTGCTTGAAATGGATGAATGCCCCTAAAGTTGCTATTGACCGTAATGTATTGGAAATCTTTTGAGTGTTCCTGTAGCAGAACTATAAATGATAAAGACACTTTTTTTAATGGAGAAATTCATTTTCTAACTCTTTACAGCATATATCACTTCTGAGTCGTTTGAAATAGCCCAATACCTCTAAAAAACGCTTTGATGAATTTCGGCCCATAGAGCGTAATGTATTTCGAATCTTTTGGGCGGTCCTGTAGATAAACTATCCAGTCGAATGGAACCGAAAGGGGAGGTGCACAACTAGATGTTACAACAATCCTAAATATAAAGTTTCAACATTCAACGCCTAACAGTTTTTGAGATATGCGAGTTTAATGAATTTCGGCCCATTGAGTGTAATGTATTTCGAATGTTTTGGGCAGTCCTGTAGATAAACTATCCAGTCGAATGGAACCAAAAGGGGAGGTGCACAACTAGATGTTACAACTATCCAAAATATGAAGTTTTGACAATTCTACGCCTAATAGCTTTTGAGTTAGGCGAGTTTAATGAATTTCGGCCCATAGAGCGTAATGTATTTCGAATCTTTTGGACGGTCCTGTACATAAACTATCCATTCGATTGCCACCAAAAGGGGAGGTGCACAACTAGATCATAGAACAATCCTAAATATCAAATCTCAACATTCTACGACCAATAGTTTTTGAGATATGCGAGTTACATACATACGTACGTACGTACGTACACACGTACGTACGTACGTACAGACGGCATGGAAAAACTGGCCACATTAGACTCGCCACTGGTCAAAATGAGTTGCAGACGCGTTAATATGATCGTGCATGCTAGCCTACGATGAGATGCATCGAAAAAATTTTTTAAATTCAATTTAGAGGTAGTCAAAATCGGTTTTTATGTCGAAATTTGGACCCCAAAATTTTTCGGGATCACATTACTTCCTTATACTACGTACAAGGAAGTAAAAATGTTCAGAGAAGCTCAGTAAATCACAAAAAAATGGCTGTACGAATAGTTTTATACAATGCACACGTCATGCTGTCGTTTTGTCTTGGGCGCAGTACGCAAGCTGTGCTCCAGACAACTAGCGCCAGTTTGCCTGCCGAGTGATGGGGATACACATGCGTTCGGTTGAATCAGGCACGATACATTTTGTTGAAACAGGCGTTTAGTTAAACGTTTCAGATAGATGGTGCTCCCAGTTTACTTTTAAAAAAAGCTAAAAGGTGGGCCTTGCACTGCTACGATTCTGAATAGAGTGAATTGTCTGCAACAGAACATGGAATAAAATCAGTGTTCATAGATGAGCGGGAATATCAAAAGAATTACCTTGTACCAAGTTACCAACCCAAGAAGACATACTCGTACTTCTATATTACTATTTTGTACTTTAGAAGAAAAATTTCTGAAAAGAGGACAGGATCCACCGGAAGGAGAAGTAACCTTAGTTGTGGCGATCAAAATACAGAAAATTTGGATCAAGGCCAATGTCCCTACTGTGTCAATGTAAGGAATTCAAGAGATGGTTTGAAAAGGTCATGAGCAATTTCAGCAGCTAAATGAATCGTATGTTAGAGACGGATATAAGGAATTGTTTATGAAAAAATCTGATGTGTCCAACACATGACTTCCTTGCACGTCCATTAGATCAAAAATATTTTCGATGCACTTCCTCTAAATTTATTTTGTTTGAAAGAGATAAAATATCAATAATAGTAAGGTTTAGCGATTTCTAGCCAAATATTTCGATATCGCCAAGCTGAGTTCAATTTGAAAGATTTCCTTCTGACACTTTATTTGGCGATATTTCACCAAAAGCCGACAAACTTGAGATAGTCAGCGAGATTTTGGGGATAGCCAAAGTAGTCATTGACCACAGACTTTCAATGAATTGAATGCATCCATACACCTCAATGTATTTAAAGTCATTTGGCTCACCCTGTAAATAAATTCTCAGTCGATTGCTGTCAAAAAAGATATTGAAAACAGTTAGATATTACAATAGTTCTAAATACAAAGTTAAAAAATCTACGGGTTAAAGTTTTAGAGTTATACAAAATAGGAAATAATTTTTGGCGCCAAATTTGGCGATATTTCGGCGAAAAAGTGGTAAAAACTCTCCCTTACCGAGCTTTTGAATATCGCACTTGCAAATGCACTGACTTTTCCCGGAGCAGGTGTGGCTCACAGCCTCACATATTTCACACATAACGGGAGTCATTAGCAGACCAGACGGGAGCTATATATGTGACAATTGATAGAATTGTAAAGTAGAGAAGTTTATGGTGAATGAGAGGAAAGTTGAAAGGTTGGAAAGAGAAATTTCGAGATTGGTGGAGAAAGAGGTGAAATTTTCAATATCCAGTGTATGTTTTAACTCGAGACAAACGACCAAGTTAGAATGAAAATCTCAGTGCTTTCACAAGTCTGTTACACAAAGTTATTACGGACTGGGAAGCAGGAACTCTGGTATCAACTTTATTTCCCAATCTAGAAAGCGGAAGGAATGTAGATGGTGAGAAATCTTCTCAACTGATTCTCAACCCACATAAAGTTAGAGGATGTCTAAGATGACTCGCAGTGGAAGAAACAGAAGAAGGCTTTAAAATGTTCTTTGGATTGTGTTTTGATAGGAGGAACAACAAAACCAGGTACATAGAAAAATTTGTTGACTGCAAATTACACCCAAGTGTTTGTCACAAAGAAAATATCTCGCTGATAATCGAACTTGGGTTCAACATACTTTGGCCGTGTGTCGCGATCTGATTTTAAGAATTTCAATGGAAATTTGGAAGAGTTTGACACAAATCTATTGATCTTGGCACCCTCACATGCACTGGCGGTGGTGGCGAATCATCGAATTCTGGAAATAACAAAGGCGTCATCCGAAATCTAGAAACGCAGTTTTCCAATCTAACTAAATCTCTGCAATGCTGTATTTGCCAGCTTCATACACTTTGCAAATTTTGGAGTGGCAAACAGCCACTCCAAAATTTGCTGTCTATCCCTCTATCAGATAATGGTTTCCTACACTTGACAAAAAATGCCACAGTTTGATTAGAAGTTAGGCTTTACATTATTCATTAAAACGCATGATCAAATAATTGGATGCTTGGGCTGGCACGGTCAGGACTCGGATCGCAGGCAAGTCAACGAGGTGGGCCCTGAGTAATCTAGTAAGGATTATGGTTGTACTAGAGAAGAGCTGCGAACGTTACTGACTATTTTTCAAAGGGACTAATTCATTAAAAATGTAATTTTTGCTTTCTACATATTTTTGTCAAAAAAAAAAAAAAAAACGCAAATTTTTCAGATATTTATAGATTTCAAGCTCGATGTGCAATTCCCAGAAATTGTCACAGCCCTTTCAGATTTTTCATACATCTTATTCATAACAATATACAACTTGTAAAACCTCGGGAGCCTAATAATTTGGAAAATAATTTTTTTGGTCGATTTTTTGAAAAAGTCATATTTTTCAAAAACTTCTAAATTTCAAGCTCGATGCGCAACCCCAAGAAGTTGTCGTAGAACATTCAAATTTTACACATGTCTTATTTATATCAATTTACAACTTTTAACACCTCAGGAGATAAAGATTTCGAAAAAAATTTTTTTTCGATCCACCCTATTGTCCATTCATAAGTGTCTATTCAGGCTTACCTTCTTGATAAATTCAGCAACCCAGCAAACACACTACTGCCCGCAAACTGATGGCAGGGTACCCGCCGTGCTGGCAAAGTGCCGTACACCGGGAGCACAGTGCATTGCCGTCAGTTTAAAGTCACTGGAATACCAATGCCTGAAAAATGCATATGCGCCAGTACATTGCCAGTAATGGTGAAATGCCTGTCGCGCCCATGTGTCTAAAACATGCATGGCATAGTTAACGGCGCGGTACTGTTTAAAATATACCGGGGCAGCATTTTTTAGAGGTAATGGGCCAGTAAATATTTCGTAGTGTTAGCATAAAATTTCGTTATTTCATTTAAATAATCAAACTCTGATAGGCGTTCATATTATTATTATTATTATTAGGGAGCTGAGGGGACTGTAGCCTCCTCTCCCGCGAAATGGGACACTTTACTTAGCTTGCAATTTGATATTTAGCTTATAATTGGACGTTGGCTTACAATTTGATACCCAGTCCCTCTCCGAAATAAAATTCTTGCTACGCTACTGCTTTCCCTCAAATGTAAAAGCTGCAGTCGAGCTAGCCATGCTGTAAATTTGAAAGAGAAAGCTACACACTAAATTACAAAATCTGTTTTTTTTTCGGCTTACTGATGTGCAGTTTTCAGTTCTAGGTTAGGAAGTTTATTTGGCTGATATCGATCGACAGTTTCAACAGTTTTTTGTAGCTGCCCTGGGCGGTTGCCCAGTTTGCCACACCGAAGAACGTATACGGGGGGAGGGGGGGGGGGTCCAGGGAGTCCAACACCCCACCCCCCCATCCGAAATTTCGTTTTTTGTTAGCAAAATAATAATGATGAAGAATGAAGTCTTTGTGTGAAAATTTTTGCCTTTTTTACCGTTTGGACTCTCAAAATTTTTGGACATTCCCCGAAATTTTTTTTTTTTTTGGGGGGGGGGGACGTCTCTAGCCACCAGCTAAGGAAAGCTATAGGGCTCCTGCACTTATTTTCTTAGAAATAATGGGACAGTATTTTCATGTAATAGTCAAAATTAGAAACTACGCAGATATTTTGTTCAGACTCATTTATTTAAAAACGCTATTTGGATTGTTCTTCAATTATTCCCCGCAATTACTGCTTTTCTTACTTCTGAACCTACGAAACTTCTAGCAGGTGCAAACGAAAAAAAGTAAATAAATAAAAAAAGAGGCAGGCATATATATCAGACGTCTTTCCCAGCTTAAAACTGCTAATCTCAGATTTGGCGATATTAGGTTGCAATATTCGAACTGCTTTCGCAGATCTGGCTATATTTATTGAGATTATTTTTTAGTCGTTTTCAGCGAATGTATTCGAACCTCCAAAACAAAGGGAGTTTAAACCACTACTGAACCCAAGGGCGGACCCAGAAACTTTTTTCGCAGGGGGGGCAAATCGTAAATACTCATTTTATCTAGTGTAAAGAACACTCAATATTGGTGTAAGCCCCATTTATCTAGTGTAAATATACTTTTCTCGGAGGGGGCGTGCGCCCCCTGCGCCCTTCCCCCGGATCCGCCTTTGATTGAACCCATGCTTAACCTATTAGAAAAACTAAAAATGCTAGCATTATACTCAAAATACAGTTAAATACTTATATAAGTTACTACTTATATAAGTTACTAGTTAATACTTATATATAGTTTAAAGAACAAATAAAAATACAGCGAATCTTGAGTAATTCAAAGTTAAAAGGACACAAGAAAAATTTCGAAATATCTAAAAATTTCGAAAAATATATATTTCCACAAAAAATTGATACATTAAAAAAAATTCTAGGAATCGATCATAAATTCGAATTTTTCAAGTTTTATTTAGAGCAGTACGCATAGGGATGGATGCGAGAGGAGACAGAGATTTACACCTTTTTTGCAAGATGAGACAAACATTTTTAACATTACGATACGGGGATCTTGTTAGATGAGAAAAGCATTTTTAACATTATGATATGGGGATTTTACGAGACGAGACAAATCTTTTAGGCTGT
Organism: Cheiracanthium punctorium; assembly: GCA_038373885.1. Classification (NCBI taxonomy): domain Eukaryota; kingdom Metazoa; phylum Arthropoda; class Arachnida; order Araneae; family Cheiracanthiidae; genus Cheiracanthium; species Cheiracanthium punctorium. The sequence continues at coordinate 20,359 of JAWZYV010014284.1, forward strand.
TTTGCGAGAGTATAATTTTTCGTCTAGAGTTCACCCCCTAATACGCACGTTTCAGGGGTACAAAGGTTCCACCCTTCTTCGTAGGGGCGTAGTGAATGAGGCAGGGACGTGCTTAGGGTTTTAGGGGGCCCTGGGTAAAACATATTTAGCGGCCCGAGATAAAAAAACAATTAAGGGCCTTTCACTTTTCTTTACTTACTAAATTATTGTGGATCTTGTCATGTCTCCCCCCCTCCACCAGCACAAATCGCTACTGCTACTGTAATTAAGTAAATTACATTAACTAATTAAGATTTTAATACAATAAGTATCCATAATGTAAACTACTTAACATGTTGTAAATTTGAAAAAAGATAAGCTATATAGGAAATTACATATTCTGCACATTTAAAAGCACTAATTTTATCGAAATTTAAAAGCTTCAATCCCTCCTCCCCCGGCCCCATAAACGAAAAATTTGGGTTTTCGTCAACAAAATAACGTTAATGAAAGTTTGATCACCAGATATCCACGAATTCAACAGTGAGAGGCCCTCGGCGATGGCCAAGTTCGCCACCCCCTAAGCACGGCTCTGGAAGGAGAGTGGACTTTTCGTACCACCCGAAACGTACATATTTTTTATTCGATTTTATTAAAGTGCCTTTATAATAATGTATTATTTGCGTTAAGCATTTAACTATTTATTTCCGCGTTTAACCTGTTCGCTCTCATTATTTAAAAGATGAAAAGGAATACTATCCTTTTTTGTCCTGTTGCTTCTCAGTATGGGATTTTAAATGCCCCTTCCCCTCCGACTGCGCTAGCTGAGTCGCTGGGCCTCAGCAAAGCATTCAAAACCATATGCTAAATTGAGTTTTCAGCGCCCCTTCTGTTTTCCTGAATGGAAAACAATGGTAATTCGAAAATATTGTGCCCCTTGTATATGCTATGAACGGGGTCATATGCCCCTCTAGCCCCCACCCCATTAAAACTTTTCACTATTCGAATATTCACTCTTTTGTTTGAATATATTTGATAAGTTTTATAAGCTACTTTCGTGCTAAATGGATAGTATGTAGTTAAATTCAAATTCCTCACAAACATAAAAAAAGGAACATTTTACACTTTCCACAGCATTTGAGAAAAACGAAGATCCCAACTTCACATCAAAAGCAAAACAATTTTAATATAAATATGTGTATGGTTATTACTGGTAATTACAAGCTGAATAATTACAAGATTATATATATATATATATATATATATATTATGCACACTAAAGAAATGTTTATGATACGCCGAGTTATAGTGTGTGTGTGGGAGGCGCCCCATAGGCGGCTTCAGTAAGATGTTATGAAAAGTTGGCGAGTTAAAAACGGAAATGGCGATTTTTGGGTTTATAAGTTTTGGAAACCCATTCAATTGGAGCGCGCTTCCCATACTTTACGTTACAGCGGCCAATTTATTTGTCTAGCTAATACCGTTCTTCGCCGAATAATGGACTTTTTGATATTACGATTTGTGGTGATTACTATTCATTGTAATAAACAGATATAGCAAAGTGGATATCTCGTTATATTGTGTCCAATAATCATGCATACCGAATTGCAAGGCAATCGTTTGTACGGTGCAGAAGGCCATGCGGCGTAGCGCATTCTAGTGGCGAGTTTTAGCAAAACGGATACGGCGAAAATATTTTTCGCATTCAGATATCGATGTATACGAATTTTCATGACTATCGGCTGGACAGTCCTGAAGTTCATGTGTTGACGCGACATCTAGTGGCAAGTTATAGGAAAATGGATAGCGCCAAACTCTTCCCCGTGTTCAAATATCTATGTATACCTATTTTCATAGCGATCATTTGCACAGTCAAGAAGTGATACACTGCAGGGCCATCTAGTGGTTCAATAAAGTAATGATTTGCTACAGCGCCGTCAAGTGGCGAGTTATAGCAAAATGGATAACGCCAAAATATTCTCATTGTTCAAATAGCTATGTATACTGATTTTCATAGCGACCGTGTTCAACTATCTATGTATACCAATTTTCATAACGATCATTTGCACAGTCAAGAAGTGATACACTGCAGGGCCATCTAGTAGTTAATTAAAGTAATGATTTGCTACAGCGCCGTCAAGTGGCGAGTTATAGCAAAATGGATAACGCCAAAATATTCTCATTGTTCTAATAGCTATGTATACTGATTTTCATAGCGACCGTTTGAATGGTCAAGAATTTGGCCTGCTGCAGCGTCATCTAGTGGCGACTTAAAATAATAATGCATTGCAGTGTCATCTAGTGGTGAGTAACATCAAAAGGAACGCAGTTAGAATATATTCTTCGTGCTCAAATGTGTAAGTATAAAAAATTTTTGCCGATCGGTCGAACGGTATAGAAGTTGATGCTTTTCAGCGCCATTTAGCGGCAAGTTACAGCAAAATGGATAGTGAAAAATATTCTCCGTGTTCTAATATTCGCGTATACCAAATTTCATCGAAATCGGTTTGACGATATTCGCATAGCAAACGGCTAAACGGAATAGAATTCGACGTTCTGCTGCGCCACCTGGTGGCAAGTTAGAGGAAAACGGATAGCATAAAAAGCTTCTCCATGATAAAAGACTTAGGTGAACCAAATTTCATGGTGCAACGGTGCTCAACGGTGCTGGAGTTTTTCAACCTCATACACTCATACCAACATTCATTTTTATCTATAACCAGTGTCATTATATATCCCAGTCTCAAATAAAATCCAGTTTCAAATCTAAGCCTCGCCAAAGTGCCAACATACGCCATTTTGCAAGCGTTTTTTCAGGAAATCATTCGAAGCATTGACTTAGCAGCAATAATATATGGGAAATGGTTCGACCGCGAAAAAGTAAAGCAAGCCTTTATTTGAAAAGTTGAATCACTTAATACAGCCGAATTTTTTAAAATTATCAACTATAACGTGTTTTATTCATCATTACTCCGATGTACTAAATGAGAAGATTTCAATTTTCTGAAATTTGGCGGAATTCCTCCAACTTAAATCAATGTACTCATTTGGCGAGAATTCTGGAGATAGATCAATTGAAATCCCTTAATAACTGCATTATTTCTTCACGGATCATTAAAATTTAACGCTGTATTCTAATAAAACCTTTGCACTTGTTTTCAAAAATCTATTTCCTTAAGCTCTCAATAAATTGCGCCAAGCCGAAATCTGTGCAAACCGCTAGAACTCACTTTCACAAAATCGGCATTTGAGCCATTTTATTTTTTCGCCAAACTAAAATAATTTACCTATTAGCCTCGGAAATCTTCAATTCTTATTGTTTTGCGTGTAAAGCATTACATTCCTGCTCTGATTTCCCATGCACACGATATTATAATTTTAAAAAAATAACCTTACGAATATAAACTAACAAAAAAAAATCATTATTATTCTTTTATTTTTACTTTGAGAATTTAAAACATTTTATTCGGCAAAATCGCCACACATGGCAACATCGATCCTTATTTCACACTTTTTTCACTACAGGGGTTACCATTACGGAAAGATTTTTGCGTGAAGAGCATAAAAAATCTCTTAAATTCCGGGAACGGGTGGACTTTCAAAGTTTTAAAGTGGACTATGATTTATTCTATATTATTTTACATATCTGTACTAAATTTCAGGCCGATAGGTCCATTTTTGTGGATTTGTATGCGAATCAAATCCACAAACAAACAAACAAAAAAAAAAAAAATATTCAGCCTTCAGCTGAAATTAGTTTCCCCTCCGCTAAAGAGGTTTTTTGACAGAACCTTTTAATTTGTATTGGCAGCCATGTACAGGATGTATTTGCATGTAAATCAAACGGGGAGAAACCAACCGTTCTTCCAGTGGTGTCAAGTATTTTAAACAATCCGGTATTTCGGGGAATTCGAAGCCATTGCTTATAGCTAATTCTGGTATTGTCAATTTAATCAAACAATCGTAACATGTTTTGCAAAATTTGCCAATATCATCGATATCTTTGTAAAAGACTAGTTTTATAAAGTCCGTTGTCGCTCCTTTGGACAGTAAAGTTGTTTTGGAATGGGTTCTTATTGACTTTTTGAACCACAGTCGATCACAACAATAGCATTGGTGGATTGGACCATCAGCAACAGCTTCGAAAAATTTCTCAGCTAATTTACGAAATTCTAGTTCTTCACACCTTACATTTAGATCAGTATCTGTTCTTGGTCTTTTCGATGGTATATCTAGACAGAGTCGTAAACGTTTTCTGTCTTGTCTTCTGGATTTGGATTCCGCTTCTTGAGCACGAAAATCTGGATCTTCCCTTTTTCTTTGCATAAATAGACGGTTAGTTTCACGATGACTTTCTTCCGGATTAGACAACTGGCGAGGACGGCCAGCGCGGCCTTGAACAACAGTCCCGGGTATATTCTTCTGATATTTAACGATGTAATACTGAACAGTAGAGCGTGAAATACCAAGCCTACGAGCTATTTCACACTGATCCCGCAAAAATGAAAATTTTAGAAATGCCACGACAGAACACCACCACTTGCTCCGAGGAGGGACAAAAGTTTGAACGCGACTCTGGAAACAAATCCAAGTTCTGAAAAATGAAATCGGAACCTCGGGAACTTGACAGCCAGTCGCAGACGCTCTGACAAAATCTTATAGTTTCCCCTTTTGTTTCATCTGACGTTACTTTGAAATTTTTCAAGTATCCATTATTCCAATCATGTGTCGGATCTTGGTGTGTTTCAAATTTCCGTGAGATCTGTAAGATTTTATTTACTATCAATTATCATCCACGACTTTTTTCGTCTGCCAAAAACTATTACCATCTTTAGCGGAGGGTAATAAACAAACAAACATACAAACAAACAGAATTTCATTTTTATTTATAAGATTTGATGAATTACGCATGAAGTACTTTTTTAGGATACAAAATTTTGCAGATTCCTCATTGTTGTATATAGCTTTCGAAAAAGTTAAATTGGTATTTTTATACAGTTTCAGAAAGCTAGTAAAATTTCAACATTTGGAACAGCTATTTATATAAAACAACGCTGTTTCAATGCTGAAATCTTTGTTAGCTCATAAGTTTGATGGCCTTACCGTGATAACTTGGATACAATAATACTTGGATACAATATACTTGGATATAATAATACCTTGGAGAACTGTGGATTAAAATAACAGGTAAATCTTAAGTTTTACTTTTTTTTAAAGTACATAAACTCGCAGCATATTTTAGTGTATAAAACTATTTTCCTCCTTAAAATTTGAGTCATGTAGTATACAGCAGGTAGATAAAGGAATTTCTTTTCAAAATAGGTAAAAAAAAATCTTTTGATCTAAATAAAATGTTACCCTAATGTTATGTGTAACCATATAGCAACTTTATTTATTATTACTTCCTGTAAGATTATGATTTATATATTAATGAGTATGCCATTTTATCTCTCCCCCCCGTTATTAAAAATTGTCCGAAAAATGTGTACCAAAAATGCGACATAATTAACATATATTTAAATACTATTAGTTCACAACAGCTTTAATCTATTGCTACAGTATTTCGTAAGCTGTAGAATATGCATCACATGTATTTTTCTATAAATAGGTTACAATCCTAAAAATTTCAACATTGGGTCACCAGGCGAAATACACGAAAGATGAGATATAAAGTGACATAGACAATTAATATCGTTTTAATATGGCAATAATGAAACTAAAAAATTAGGGAGGGGTTCATGGTGGGTCTCCCCCTGACGAGGCTCGAACAGCCGAGTTTTATATATATATATATAAACCGTAAAATATTAAAACTCATTTATAAAATCTCTTTAATTATGAGATATTGAAATTAAACTGTTTATAAATGATTTTATGTAGGTTTTGACGTGGTATATCCTCTCTCATAAAAAAAAAATATGTTTTGAAAATGAAAATTTGTAAGAAAATTGCAGTTTGTGAAAACTGCACACAATTCACTAATGTTGGGCGAACATAATTTGCAAATGATGTACTAATGGATTTTGCTGTTGTTTTTAATTTTTCATGTATCTAGTTTTTTATCTTAAAATGTTACCCTTAAGCAATGTCTTTTTTTTTTTTTTTTTTTTTTTTTTGGAATGGGTTAATGAATAAGACCCCCTACCCCGGATCTGCCGCTGGCTCATATTTTAGTTATGGCAGCGTTACTGTAAATAGGCACTCATCCGGTACCGTGCTATTATATTATAGTCACTGTTAAGGCACCAGGCCAGTGCCTTTATTTTTAATTATAGCCGGCACCCGGCCGTTTCATTTTGGGCATTATAAACTTAATGGGCCAGTGCCTTTATTGTGAGTAACGGCCGGCACATGCAGTATGCCAGCAGAGTGCCGCTGCCTTCCCGGGCTTCTGGCAAGGTACTTCTCAGGCGACCACTTTTGGTACGATTCGGTTACTTTTTGCAGTGCCGGGCCGGCGCTGTACGTGATGGCAGAAAGGCACTGGCAAGGTACTCCGCCAGCAGGTGTGTGTTTGCTGGGAATATAAAGTCGAGAGTTTTCCAAACATATATTCTCCTTACCCCCTCCCTCAATTCTCGTCCGAGCCAATCAGTTAGTCGAGTTCTCAAGTTCAGCCGCCGTTAAAAAATCTTTCATCGGCTGTATCAGCTGCATACTCCCTATGCCGGAGAGGCTGCTTACGTAGTCGTTGTCATGGCAACGGTGCTGCCAATTTTCTTTTCAGCGCTCTGGGCTGAACCAAAGATTTTCCCAATTGAATTACGGGAAGATTAAAGTGCTTTTTTTCTGAATGAGCGATCCGGCCACAATACGTTTTTTTTGTTTGGTTTTTTTCGGAGATTTTTTTAATTTACCGTAGGAATTCCACAATTCTAATCTGAATTTAGGAAAATTAGTAGAATAAATTATTTTAAAGTACGTGCTGATAATTTCAAGTGCAGCCCGGCTGTACCTGCTGTATCCCACGAGCCGCCACTGGATGCGCTCTTCTAGCTTCAACATTTTACTGAGAAGCAAGGTCCTGTTTCATCAATTCATCGAGGACATGTATGCCAAAATTGAGGCTGAAAGGCTGAGGTACATCCGACTGAATCAGAGGACGCTGAGAGAGGAACAGTATGCACATTTAAGCGATGTAATGATCAACTATGGAAATGTTGCAATCATTGGCCAGTTGATAATCTTGCCTTCAAGCTTCACTGGGTGTCCCAGGTACATGCATGAGCGAACTTAAGATGCCATGACCTACGTCAGAAACTACGGTAGACCAGACTTCTTCATCACCTTTACGTGCAATCCTAATTGGACCGAAATACAGCATGAACTATTCCATGGGCAAAAAACCACAGGATCGTCATGATTTGTCTGCAAGAGTGTTTCATCAAAAGCAAAAGGCACTGATCAGTCTCATCACAAAGGGAAAGATTTTTGGTGACGTTCAATGTCACATGTACACGATAGAATCGCAGAAGCGAGGACTCCCTCATGCCCACATTCTCATATGGCTCAACGATACTGTTCATGTTCACAGAGTGGATGACTTAATCAGAGCAGAAATACCGAATCAAGAAGAAGACCCACAACTTTTCACGAGTGTAACAAAACACATGGTGCACGGCCCATGCGGATCCATAAATCCACTCTCTCCATGCATGAAAGATGGAATTTGCACGAAGCGATGCCCACGCAAATTTTTGAAAGATACACAAGCTGGACAGGATGGATATGCACTCTATCGCCGTAGAAGCCCGCAAGAGGGTGGTTTCACCGCACACATTCCTTTCCAGCGATCAGAAATCTCTGTGGACAACACCTGGATTGTTCTTTATTCGCCTCTTTTGTTGAAAATTTTTAATGCGCATATCAACGTTGAATTTTTCAATTCCGTAAAATCGATAAAATATGTCTGTAAGTATGTCAATAAAGGATCAGACATGGCTGTCTTCGAAGTCACCAGTGGACGGAATGACATGGATGAAATTCACCAGTATGAAATGGGAAGATACATCAGCACTAACAAAACATTATGGAGAATACTCAGCTTTCCAATTCATGAACGTCACCCCACAGTGGTTCATCTAAGTGTTCACCTTGAGAATGGACAGAGAGTTTACTTCAGGACCGAAAATGCTGCTCAGCGGGCAGAAACACCTCAGGAAACAACATTTACGTCTTTCTTTAAGCTTTGCACCAACGATGAGTTTGCACGCATGCTACTCTAAAACCAACTTTTAAAGTACTACACTTGGAACAATAGAAACAAGACTTGGAACCGCCGGATTCAAGGAAAGGTTGTACCAGAACAAGCTGGAATAAGGTCCACCGATGCACTCAGACGAGTGTACACCATCCATCCAAACAACTCTGAATGCTTTTACCTGCGACTCCTTCTGCATGAAGTAAGAGGTCCGAAGTCATTCATAGATTTGAGAACAGTTGATCAAAAAGTCTGCGAAACTTACAAAGAGGCTTGCCAACTTAGAGGACTTCTGGAGAACGATGACAATTGGAAAAGAGCACTGGAAGAAGCAGCTGCCTCTCAATCTCCAAAGGTATTGCGGAACCTTTTTGCTGTCTTGCTGCAAACATGCTCAATGTCTGGTCCAAAACAGCTAGGGATCAACCACAAGGAGAACCTGTCAGAAGATATACTGCACCAAGTCAGTATACAAGAACAGAACATGGATCTGGACTACAGTGATGATATCTTCAATAGAGCTCTCATCTATATTGAAGATCAGATGGTATCGATGGGTGGGTCGAACCTGAAAAGCTTTGGACTTTTCCAGACCCGAATCGCAACTGTGATTCTGCCATACCAAGGGAAGAAATGATGGAAAGAATTTACGACACAGATATGCTAACAAGATACGTAGAGGAGAACGAGCCAAAATTAGTCCAAGATCAAAAGGAAGCATTCGACAAGATTACAAAAACAGTGTTTCAACGGCAGGGTGGCATTTTCTTCTTAGATGCTCCTGGTGACACAGGAAAGACTTTCCTTATCAATCTTCTTTTGGCCAAAGTTCGTCAAAAAAGCGAGATTGCCCTCACTGTTGCTTCACCAGGCATTGCTGCTACACTTCTCACAGGAGGGAGGACAGCTCATTCGACCTTTAAATTACCACTAAATCTCGCATGCACAGAGACTCCTACATGTAACATTTCTAGAAATTCAGCAAAGGCCAAGGTGCTACAGAATTGCAAGTTCATCGTCTGGGACGAATGTACTATGTCCCATAAAGCCGCATTCGAGGCAGTTGATGTCACTTTGAAAGACCTCAGGCGTAACAATTACAGAATGGGAGGCATCACTACGGTCTTGGCCGGTGACTTTCAACAGACGCTGCCGGTTATTCCCCGTGGAACGAGGGAAGATGAAGTGAAGGCCTGCATTAAGTCATCGTACATTTGGAATGGCATTGAAAGACTTGGACTGTAAACAAACATGCGCGTTCATGTCACTGGTGATCCCTTTGCCCGGTATTTTGCAGAAAATCTACTTAACCTAGGAAATGGTGCTACTATTTCGGATCCTCAAGATAGATGCATAGCTATGCAAACAATTGGAAAAGTTGTGGAAACACAAGAAGAACTAAAACAGGCAGTGTTTCCAAATGTTGCACGCCACTTTACTGATCACGCATGGCTGTGCCAAAGAGCAATTTTGACCCCAAGAAATGAAGCTGTCACTGTCATAAATAAGCAACTTTTACATGAATTGCCGGGTAGCCTAGAAATTTACAAATCTATTGACACAACATGCGACACACATGAAGCTATTAACTACACAACAGAGTTTTTGAACACACTGGAACCACCTGGAGTAGTCTCGCACAAGCTGGAAATGAAGATTGGGGCACCAATCATGCTTCTCAGGAATCTGCATCCTCCATCACTCTGTAATGGAGCAAGACTTTTTGTCAAGAAACTCATGCCGAACATTATTGAAGCCACCATCATGACTGGCCTTTCAGCAGGCGAAGATGTTTCATACCAAGGATCCCAATCATCCCTTCAGATCTACCATTCAGCTTCAAACGCCTCTAGTTTCCCGTCCGTTTAAGTTTCACCATGAGCATCAACAAAGCACAAGGACAGTCGCTGAAAGTTGTTGATCTCGATCTTACGAAACCGTGTTTCTCCCATGGTCAACTTTACGTAGGACGTTCAAGAGTTGGAAAGCGATCAATCTTTACGTCTTAGCTCCAAATGGAAGGACATTCAATATTGTCTATCCTGAAGCTCTGTAAACAAGCATGTTAAGGTAGGACATTTTTTCACGCAAATACTGCTAAGTGTTGCAATTTCTTTCATCTATGTCTATAATAATAAAAATAAATGATTGTAAATCTGTGTGTCTGTATGTGTGCGGTCTCCAGACAAACTTACTGCATGCAAAGCTCTGAAAATTTGAACATATAAACTTATGAGTCCGATAAAGTGCACTGGATAATCGGAATTTTAATTACTTTCTTAATTAACAATTTTTCTATTTTTAAAGAAAATTTTTATAAATCGTCGATTTTTGACTTAAACATTGTTACTCCAGTGTTTTTCAATCAATTTTCATGGTGTTTAAACCGTCTAATGATCTACTATTTCCAAATTTTCAGAAATTTAAATCGAAAATCGTGGATTTTACAAGCTAATTTGATTAATTGATTGAAATATTTAATAACTCCAGCAATTTTAAAGCAAATTACACGTTTATTTTTCTTCATGTATATCTATTCCTTTTACAATACCTGGCCAATTTAAAAAAAATTACTTAAAAACTGTGGTTTAAAAAAATTATTTTGTGAAAAATTGTTCTGCCATTCGAATGCTATGCGAAACTCCCGTTTTTTCAAATGGGAGAAATGTGTGACGTCACAGCAGTGAGTTGTCTTTAGTGGTGCGTTTGTAAGTACGTACCTGAAACTCTGGAACCATTATCTGCACATTCTGTTATATAATTGCGGCCTAGAGTACTAATCTGGAGTTGCAGTTTACATGTCAGATTTTGTAAATCGCATAATTTAAGGGGTTCACGGGCAATGCCGTGCGGGACTGCTAGTAAAAAAATGTTTTGTCTAAACAACGAGAAATTTATTAAAAAGATAGAACATCTAAACTTTTGATAAATTTTTGAGTGTATAAATTGAAATGAAAAATCACATTTCAGGTAAAATGGTTGGCAGACGATAATTGCTTGAGATTCAGTTTTCCTGCTGATATGGCAACAGACGATAAACATTAAATTTTAATATTTTACTGGAGTTGAAAAACTTTTGTTTAAGTTACTTTGTTAGTGTTTGTCTAAAGTTCATGATATTTGAATTCGTAGCTTATTCAGTATAGAAAACGAAAGATGATGTTTAATACTAATGAATACCCTGAAATGGTGTTACTTTAAGGAGAATTTCATCGGATAAGCGAGGGGACGCGAAGCAGTATCTCTCTATTCTAAAAAAAAGTAAAGGCCGCTGTCGCTGTCGCTGTCAAAGCTTGTTTCCCTAGCTCCTCCTAAACCGTGGGGATTTGAGTTTCGACCAAGGTGCCCACAGATTCGAAAAATTCCAAGGAACCTGCTAAGCTGACTTAAATTTCGAAAATCGAATTATTTTAGAAGATATTAATAAAAAACGGAAAAAAATAAACATAATGGTTGCCAGATTTGGCATAAAATCATTCATTCCTTTGCAACAAAGCGTTTCCAAGTATCTAGAATCGCGTGAAATTTACAAACATGAGTTAGAATTACGCCCATTTTACGCCAAAATAAAAACGATATGAAATAAGTAACTCAAAATGTGTTACACAAAGTTGACAATTTCAAATAGTAAGTTCGCTTAGACAACAGGAGTTTAGAATTAGCGATTATTCGTTTTTCCAAAAGAGAATAACTAATATCTTGAAAAAATAATTAAAATGCAGATTATTTTAAAGCCGGCTCGATCCAGCTGGATTATTTGCTACCTGTAGAAATATTTGGCGGCGTTAACTATGCCATTATAGCAGTTATAGTACACTTTGGATATTTGCTAGCGCGACGAGATGGTATACTTCGTGGTGCTAAGTACGCCAATCTGCAAACGATTATGTAAATGAAAATATGGATAACGGTTTTCCGGTAACCTTAAATGAACAGTAATTATAGGTTGTGAGCTGTGTAAATCGCCAAATAATGAAAAGACGCCATTGGTGGCAAGCTATCCTATCTGTTCCTTAGCTTTTATTAACTTTACATGTACGCAAGTCGCCAAATAATGAAAAATCGCCATGGGTGGCAAATTCGCAAAGTGTCCAATAGGTTTTACATTATTAAAAATACAGCTGAAACAGATGTTCTGATTTTATTACGCTTTAGCTCCTAATTAATATAACTTTTGAATGGCAACATTAAATATCATTGTGTTTCGGAGGAGTGCAAATAATTTTTCCAGCGATTATAAGCAGAGTCCGCACTCCAGGTGGAGTATAGCTCAGGACCCGTACAACACGGATTCCCATAACAAAATATCTTCCATGTTATGAGGGGGAGGGGGTCTACTGTAGTGTGAAGTTTAAATTTTTATGTACCAATGAACATGCAAGAACCAAGCAATGTGTAGCTCAGTAACATTCTATCTGATCCAATCTTAGGATTTTGTCTGTTGAAATTATGCCTTTTTTACGAATAAGCCTTATTAGGGGTCAAATACCTCATTCGAAAAGCGAGCGTAGTAAGTCTGGGGGCCTTGGCCCCTAGTGCTATAAAATTTCCGAAGAACAATCACCATCTGCTAGTACAATATCAAACGTAGTGACGCGTTTAAGAGAAACCGGTAGCATTCTAAATAGTAAAAGATCGAGAAGCATCATGAATTTATCAAAGCACGTGCATGTGGAAGATATCCTAGGATAGGCTCTTGCTCATCCGCAGTCTAGTGTAAGAAGCATTAGCGAAGCATGTGGTTATTCTAAATCGCAAGTATGGAATATTTTAAGTACATGGGGCGCATATCCATTTTTGGTACAAATTTATTGCCTGGAGACAAAGAACGTAGATTTGATTTCTGCATTTCATTTTGAATAAGCAAAATGATAATATGTCGTTCGTTAGTGACATTATATAGCGACACCGATGAGTGTCAGTTTACAAGACAGGGTGCTATAAATACATAAAATAGTCACTATTGGTCTCTGTAAAACCCGCATATCATACGCCCGAACAGACATCAAGTGCGTTGGTCGATAAATGTTTGGTGCGGCATATGGAAAGAGACCTTAATTGGGCCATTTTTTTTTTTCCGATGGCGCTTTAACATCCGAAAGATATGCACAGATTTTAGAGGGCGGTGACTGGCTTCTTAGACGAGTGTGTTTCATAACGAGATCTGTCACAAATGTGGTTTCATCATGATGGTGTTCCAGCACATAAATCACTAAAGCCTCGTACTGTTCTAACAAAAACATCTGGAAATAATATAATTGGGTATGGCGGTCCTGTTGAGTGGCCTCCAAGATCACCAGACTTGAATCCCTTAGATTACTTTCTCTGGGGTTTCTTGAAAAATAAAGTATATGAAAAGAATCAGCAAGTCCATCAGACTTACTAAATCGTATATGTTTAGCATGCAGATGTGTAACACCGCGTATTCTACGCAAAGTACAGGAAGAGTTTTTGATACGGGTGCATGTTTTCATTGCAGCCGAAGGAAGCTACTTTGAGCAAATGTTACGCTAATATAATTTGTAATATTATTTTAAGTATCTAAAATTGTATATATTCGTATTTTAAAATGTTTGATATTCTGATTCAATGTTTATTGAAAAGTTTAATGCCATTGTTTTTTTTTTATGTTATTTAACACGAGTTCATTAAAAAAAAAGTGTGTGCGTGTAATCTTTACGCGCGATTGAAGTAAAACTTCTTTGACGTTTACGACACATATCACTGAAATGATTAAACTTAAAATAAATATCATATTATAATTTAATTATATTTATTATTCATGCAGTTTACAAAGATTATATAAATGTTATATTCATACTAGCTGACCCCGCAAACGTTGTTTTGCCATATAAATTATTCCTAGGATTATTTTAGTAAAAAGAAATGACTAACTAATTGTAAGTGTGTGAGGATGTGGTATATGAGTGAAAGAGGCATGGAGCGCTGTGAACCATGCTGGAATATAAAAATAACACAATACCAAACATTTATATTTTTAATTCATTGTAATTTATTCTTTACATTTATATATATCGCTAATTACAATAATTTTACTAAAAAATAATATCAATCCCTTAACGGAATAGAGTGACCAATATTTTTAGCTAACACAAACAAACTGCATGGTTTGCCCACTCGAGATCATGCCACGTATAATTGTCCGTGTGAAAAACATAGCGTGCTCAAATCTAAGCCACAAACAAACATAGTTTGGCCTTGAGACTTATTCATAGTCATTCCATAAAAAATTTTGTCCAAAAAAAATAATAATAAAAGGATGAAAATCTGAAACATTTTCAGATTTTAAATACGCACTATAGCGCTATATATTAAAATCGTATCATAATTTATGTGTCGTCCCTATTTTTCTCTCATATTCCATTAAGTTGGAAAGTGTATATTATTCATGACTGTGCTGTATTTTTTTTTCTTGTTTCGTATAACCCATCTTTGGAATCGAAATCTATCTTAAAATCGTCTACTAAAACTATTTTACAATATTCGCCAGGTATATTACAACTACACTTCATCGTTCTATATATTGTTTCGAATGCGCATCATAATGCATGCGTATACCATGTATGTCTTTCTTGGGTTGATTCCTACTTTAACGCCTCGACTCTCGCCAAGGTGGTGATCATTAAACATATGCAGTTACAATGACAATTTCTTGCATTTATGTGGCAATCATAATTTAGAATTAAAATGGCGATTTGGAACAACATGTAAGCACAGCATGCCGTTACATTTTTATTTATTTTGGATTGCCAATTAATGTAGTTGTAATAATAAAGTGTCTTCAAATTCCTTAACTGGTGCGTTTATCGCTAATTTGTTTACTTTAGTTTTCATCTAGTTCTTTTGGGAGCGCCGAAACGGTACGTACGTATTATGCCGGCGGTCATTTCCGCCAAACTACTTTTTCGTCAAATTTGCTGGCAAACTATTGCCAATCGTATTCCAAACCATCAACAATTTCATCTGCCCGGCATTTATCTTGGTGAAAATTGTCTTGGAGGACCGCCGGGATAATACGTAAGTACCGTTGAAACTTGTGCATTACTCCCAGAGACCCATGACTGCAAAGCTCGCCAAAGTACGGGGATTTTTTAGGTTTACGAGAGTGGGGGGCGTTAAAATAGGAATCAACCCTTTCTTGTACCATAAAACACATCTTTGGAATCGAAATCTATCTTAAAATCGCCTACTGAAACTGTTTTACAATCTTCGCCAGGCATATTCGTCCTATAGGCATATTCCAACTATGCCGCAAAGACATGAAATGGGAATCATAATCCATGAGTGTACAGTGTTTTCCTTTCCTTTCCAGTGCTTTGTTCCACAAAGCACTTCTTCAGAATATAAATCAATATTAAAATCGCCTAATAAAACTGTGTTACAATATACGCCAGGCGTTTTCTAACTATACTCGAAATATATTTATAATAAATTGTCACGTTTTGGCTTCCCATTTAGCGATCCATTATCAAAAATTGCAAATCCTTGTGCGACTTTCAACATTTTATTAACGCCCCCTCCTCTCCACGTTATCTGGCAAACACATTTGAAAAGGGACTCGATGCGCTAATGCCTAGACAAAAATCCTGATTGAACTTATTAGCACTCTGGTGCTAAAAATTTTGAGGTGGACCGCCCTTGTGACTTAGGGGTATGAGACAAAATCATATTCGCAGACCTAACGAATATACATATAAAATTTCTTTAAAATCGGTCGAGCCGTTTTCGAGGAGTATGGTAACTAACACTGTGACATGAGAATTTTATTTATTAGATATACCCAATATGCGTTCAATCGAATGTACCGTTTAAACGCTAGAGCACTTTCAAGAATTTCCCCCCCATAAACCATAATGTAAAAGTAATCTTTGTAGTAGCCCAGTAGAAAAACTATAAGTTCTATACACATCAAAATCATTGTCGGTCTTACGATGGTGGTTTGTAACATATATACCCAATTTGAGCTCAATCGAATGCCCCGTTTAGAAGCTATCGTGTTCACTCACATACACACAAACACACACACAAATATACATCTCGTAAAAATAGCATAAATGAATTCAGAAGACCTTAAAACGTATTAATACATCAAAATCTCGAAGTCGAATTTTTTCATGATTACAATACTTTCCTTACAGGGTACATGTTCGGAAAGAAAAAAGGATGAAAATCTGAAACACTTTCAGGTTTTAAATACACACTATAGTTTTATATATTAAAATCGTATCATTAGTTATACGTTGTCCCTATTTTTCTTACTTATTCCATTAAGTTTCAAAAGTGTATCATTATTCATGACTGTGCTGTATTTTTCTTGCTTGTTTCGTAAAACCCATCTTTGGAATCGAAATCTATCTTAAAATCGCCTACTAACTCTATTTTACAATCTTCGCCAAGTATATTGCAAATATACTTCATCGTTTTATATATTGTTTCGAATGTGCATCATAATCCATGAATGTACCGGTTTGTCTTTCTTGGGTTGATTCCTACTTTAACGCCTCGACTCTCGCCAAGGTGGCGATCATTAAACATATGCAGTTACCATGACGATTTTTTGCATTAATGTGGCAATCGTAATTTAGAAATAAAATGGCGATTTGGAACAACATGTAAGTAAAGCATGCCGTTACATTTTTATTTATTTTGAATTGCCAATTAATGTAGTTTTAATAATTAAGTGTCTTCAGATTCCTTAACTGGTGCGTTTATCGCTAGTTTGTTTACTTTAGTTTTCATCTGGTTCTTTTGGGAGCGTTGAAACGGTACTTACCGTATCGTACAATCGTATTCCAAACCATCAACAATTTCATGTGCCCGGCATTTATCTTGGTGAAAAATTGCTTGTCTTGCCGGACCGCCGGGATAATACGTAAGTACCGTTAAAACTTGTGCATAACTCCCAGAGAGCCATGACTGCAAAGCTCGCCAAAGTATGGGGATTTTTTAGGTTGGCGAGAGTGGGGATGTTAAAATAGGAATCAACTCTTTCTTGTACCATAAAACGCATCTTTGGAATCGAAATCTATCTTAAAATCGCCTACTGAAATTGTTTTACAATCTTCGCCAGGCATATTCTTCCTGTAGGCATATTCCAACTATACCGCAAAGACATTTTAAATGCTGTTTGGAATGGGCATCATAATCCACGAGTGTACCGTGTTTTCCTTTCTTGTTCCACAGAGAACTTCTTCGGAATAGAAATCTATATTAATCGCCTAATAAAACTCATCTTTTTACAATATACGCCAGGCGTTTTCTAACTATACGCGAAATATATTTATAATAAATTGTCGCGTTTTGGCACCACATTTAGCGATCCATTATCAAAAATTGCAAACCTTGTGCGACTTTCAACATTTTATTAACTTCCCCCCCCCCCTCTCCACATTATCTGGCAAACACATTTGAAAAGTGATTCGATACGCTAATGTCTACACAGAAATCCTGATTGAAATGAATAGCACTCGGGGGCTAAACATTTTGGGGTGTACCGCCCTTATGACTTAGGGGTATGAGACATAGTTAAAAACCTATTCTATGACCTAACGAATATACATAGAAAATTTCATGAAAATTGGTCGAGTGGTTTCGGAGGAGTTAGGTGACTAACACTGGGACAGGAGAATTTTATATATTAGAAGATTATTCATTGGAAATAGGTACTTGAATGTCATCGTAAATTTTTATGTATGAAATTATTGGTTTGCGGGAACTATAATGTTAAACATAAATTTTACTCTCTAAATTTGCTAATTTTCTTGAAAATACAGAATCTATCGTTGTACCGAAACGCGTTGCTGATTCAAGTCGAGAAGTATTCCTAGTTAGATCAAATTTTTCTTTTAAAAAATAAACTGACGGCTAAGATTCTTGTTAGCGAAAATTGACATTAAAATCTCCAGTAAGAATCATCGGTAATTCATAATAATTACTTAGAATCCAGGAAGTGTCCATGTTGTTGTATTATTCTTTAACTGTTTTCTTATACCATTGTTCCGTCTGGAGTTTGGGTTTGAATGGGGGAATGTCCATAGTCTAGTATTATACTTTAACTGTGTTCTTTAACTGATGTTTTCCTCTGTTTGTTGGTTTCGAATGCAGGCAGTGTAAATTTTTTTTTCTGTTTTTTCTATCACAGTGTTCTTAAGCGTTGATTTCGTCTGCTGATAGGTTTCGAAGTATTAATCTGTATCCGTGTTTTTAAACTGCAGGTTCTGTCTATTGTTTGGGATTGATTGCAGCCAGGGTCCGTTTCTTTGTGGTGTTCCATCCCCGTGTTAAAGCGTTGCTCCGTAAATTGAAAATATGTGAGTAAAGCAACGGAACTTGGACCACGGAATGCACCATTGTGCCACTTTCTGTATTCGGTGCGTAGGCCTTCTTTATCGGAGGTGACGGGTTGGGTCGCCGCCTGTAACAGCAGTGAGAGACAGTCAGCAGGATCGCCGCCTGTTGAGCGAAAGGCTTCCCACAGTGGCTCTGACAAGAGCCGATCCACTGAACAGAGTCATCAGACAAGATCTTGCTTCAAAACAGATAGGGAGTAATGTCGACGCGCAGGGAGCACAGTCGACGTTCGCAGGAACGAACGCCCGAGAGCTGTTCCGAAAATGAAGGTAGCAAGGGGGGAAAAGATACGTCACTTCCTTTACTGAGCGTTACTTCCGTCAGAAAAAAATCTGAGTTACTCCCTTGCTGCGCCTAATTTATTGGATACACATAGTTAAACGTTAATCTCCTTTATTGCAATCTAAAATCATAAAATAGTCAATGAAATTGCTAATCAATATTACAAGGCTCAAACCCATGTACATTAATTTTTCCCCCTACTTCGCAGCTCGAAAAGTATTCTAACTTTAAGCAGCTGGAACTCGGCGAATTTTGGTCGTAGAAGGACGATTTTTTTTTTTTAATTGTGCATGAAATTGCATAAAGAAAATTTTTCTAAATATAACTGATAGGACCGGGGAACGTATAAAAATTTAAATTTCGTAATTTTTATAGGATTTGATTTATTGAGTTCGATTGTTTCTCATATAATAGATTATACAATTTAAAAAATTTTTGCAATTGGAACTATGCGTCCCTGACTAACGGTTTAGGAAATAGCCATTGGGCACCGTTAGCACTGGACACCCTGTATAATCATTATGTAGGAGGGAGATCATTTTTTCTGCATAAAGAGGTAACAAAAAACTGTTAAATATTCTGAAACCACAACAGAGTGCAGTGTTTATGCTGTAACCTGAAAATCGGCTTTTAATAAACGGTTTTCATTTATTTTGTGGTGTGCACCAGTGTAGTTTTTAAAAATAAAAATGCAAATTCTTTCATAGCAAAACTTAGCTAAAGACCTGCCAGATGATGCAACAGCGCCATCTGTCGACCGAATCGGCGTTAGGTCAGTGTTTGCGGAAGGAATCCCATTGCCGATGGTAGTCCTTCTGAATCTAAGTCCATGGCAGAAGGTCAGAAACTAGTCTATTGCACGAAAACCTTTGCGGCTACCCAAACCCGGCTCCAATCGAAGAAATTTTTGCGAGACTTGCGGACGGCAAAGTGTTAAAATCAATGCGGAAGGTTTGCTTCATAAATTCAATCCGTTACAATCATCGAACAGCTTGAATTTTTTCAGAATTACAAGGTTTCGTTCCGAGGTCTAAGAGAAGAAGCAACCAGGTAAATGCAAATATACGCACGAGAGATGGCATGTCTGTGTGGATTGGAGTTGGAGAAAATCTCATCTTTGGACAGAGTTTGATCATTCTTTATGGATAATATCAGGACGTTTATCGGTCTGAACGTACTAATATGTAATTAATATTACGCATTTTCTTTTGTTGAAACCACAGTGACTGGTCTTCGACACGAACAGTGTCTCATTTACTTTAAAACTTCTTACTTATTTTAAAACTCGCATAAATCGTCACGATACTACTTAGCTGTGCTGGTGTGTAAACCCACCAGGTATGGCACAGCCAACACCGACCAATAACACCTCTACAGTGGACCTCGGTCCATTGATGCTGTATGCAAGCACCTTCAACCAGAGATACAATGCTACAAACTGTGACAACTACCAATTACTTATGGGCTATCTGAACTTCTTGGACGAGAAGAGGAAATCACAAGACCCCATACTTGCGGAGGTAAGTGATCTGCATGATTCAGTTACCAGCCTCATTCAATCCCCTTTACTTGAAAACATAACAGAAACGCAAGGTTCCCGATATTATTATAGTACTTGTAAGAAAACAGTCGACAAAATCTTGAGCAAGACTGGAATTAGCTTAAACATTAAAAGTTTTCGTACCGGTAACAAGCGTAAAACTACTAACAACAATGATCTCCCGTCTGCTAAATGCGCCATAATAGAAATTAGTCATACAGCTGAAACTCGTGACAATCATGATTTATCTGAAAACTTACACACCAGTGATATGGACGACGTCCAATCTAACATTGAAGTCGAGAGTCATGCTCAAGAAAGTAGCGTAACTCAGAACAGTCTCACTAAAAAGAATGCGAACATCGTAGTCTATTGTGAAATTAAAACAAACATTATCGAACAATTGGGTAAAATAAACGATCTTCTAAAAACCGACTTTGACGCTAAAATAGCCGGAGAGTACGTTAAAATAACCCTTAAGGACCCTAACAAATTTCGCTCTCTCCAAACATACCTCAGTGAAAATAATATCGGATTCCAGTCAATGGATCCTAGAGAGCTTAGACCACGCAAAATCATCATAAAAGGCATCAAATCAAATACACCTTCCCAGGATATCGACGACTATCTGCGGGAACACAAATTTGAACCCTTAAGTATAACATACTTAACAAACAGGAAAACCAAAAAACCTCTTGACATATTTCTCATCTCACTTAAACCCACGCCAAACCATGCGGATATCTATAATCTTAGAAAATACTACTGGCTTCATATTACTGTTGAAGACTACCGAAAGCCAAAAATACGTCAGTGTTATAACTGCCAAGCCTATGGACACTCGTCCATGACATGCTCCCTAACCCCCAAGTGTCTAAAATGTGGGGAGCCCCATTTGGTCCGTAGCTGTCCTACCCGAGGGCAGGAGTACTTTAAATGTGCTAACTGTACTGGCACCCACCCTGCAAATTATCGGGGATGTCCAAAAAATCCTGCAAACAGAAATAAACACCCAGGCGCTGTTAGCGAAATCAAAACCAAACAAAACGTCCAAACAAACATACTAAATAACCTACAAACATTTATGCCTGCCCCCACCCCTAAAGTGTCAGCATGGGAGAAACCACCATTAACCAAACCCCAGGAAGAAGACCACTGCTACGCTCTACAAAACCTGGCAAGTACATCCAGCAATAATAACGTAGAACCTCCACCTACTACTCAAATCATATCCGCCGATGAATTCAGTGAGTTGTCGGAGGACGAAGAACCTTCTACAAAACCCGTACACAAACCTAACAAACCTAAAAAGTGACCTTGGAAACACCAAAGAGAAGCTAAAAAACAGCTTCCAGAAAAACCGCAACCGAACACAACGAAAGCTCCTGAAACGCACACATACTTTACAAACTTTATGGATATCACGAAATCTATCAAAGAGATATCTAAGATCATAGACATAACTAAAATCGTTAACTACTTTAAAGAGCTTTCTTCTAAAATTACCAAACATACTGAGCCCATTGAACAACTTTGTATTATTATGGAGCTCACTCAAAAGTACTTTATCCAATCTATCAATGGCTAGCACAACCAAAAACTTCTTGCGCGTTCTATACTGGAACGCAAATAGTCTTCACCAAAAAATTAGTGAGTTAAGAAACTTCTTATCGTACGGTGAGTACGATGTTATTTTATTGCAAGAAACCAAACTAAAAAAACACATAAGGTATAACATCCCTAATTACATACTGTACAGAAACGACCGCCAATGTAGTCGTACAAATGGTGGCACTGCCATCTACGTAAAAAATGACATACCACACTATCCAGTGACGGACTTAACTCACGAAATACTGGAAGCAAACTCCATTATTATTACTGGTGACCCTCAAAAACATATAATGCTGACATCTGCATACGTCAGGCACGGACATCCTTTCCCGACTAAAGACATTCACAACATATTCAATTACTGCGAAGCAAATGTTATTGCTGGTGACTTAAACGCTCACCATTTCGCATGGGACTCCAAATACAACTGCCCCTTCGGCACATCCCTACTAAAATTTATGATCAATAACAACATACGTATGGCTGTTCCACCCCTTCCTACTCATTACGCCACTAACGGATCATCGTCCATAATAGACCTTGCTATTTACAAAAACATGAATCAAACAATCCAAAGCTCTGTGCTACAGCGGTTTGACTCCGATCATCTCCCAGTGCAATTTGACATTAACTTAAACATTGCACGGCATCCTCAGAATGTTCACTTAAAAACAAACTGGATAGACTACACGAACCGACTGCTGAGCGCACCTATTTGCCTTCCTGATATCCACAATACTGAAGACATTGAACGCGAGACTACTCGCATCACGGATATAATAACGTCCGCTTACTACAACTCATCTGAACCGGTCAAAAACAACGGAGCTATCAAACTCCCTTCTCACATTAAAGAAAAAATTAGGCAGCGTAATACTGCCAGGAAATTATACCAACGCACTCGTAGTCCCATAGACAGGCAAAACCATCACAAAATAAGAGCTGAAACTAGAGTACTACTACGAGCCCATTCAAATGAAAACTGGGAAAATTTTATCACTAGCCTTAACCCCGAAGACAGTTCAGTGTAGAAGGCACTGAAAAAACTAAAAAACCAAAAATCGCATATCCCTCCCCTCAAAGAAGGCAGCAGTTACGCCTTAACCGACTACGATAAAGCAAACACACTGGCTAGAACATATGAAAAGCAATTTAGCCTCCACGAAAACATTGCAGTGGACCCAACTACGGATTACCATATAAAGGAGACTGTCGATAATTTCCTTCGCACTCCTTGTACAACTGAAATCTCCCCCACAAAACCGACGGAGCTGGTTATGATAATTAAAAAACTGTTAATTAAAAAATGTCCTGGAAGCGACAAAATTAGTAACGTCATGCTAAGAAATATGCCTGCACGTACCCTCATTTTCCTGACCTCGTTGATTAACCACATACTCAAATTAAAATACTTCCCAAAAGCCTGGAAAACATCAATCGTCTGTCCTATACCCAAGCCAAATCAAAGCAGCACCTCACCTAGCTCGTACAAACCGATTAGTTTATTAAGCGCCTTAAGTAAATTAGCGGAGAGAGTCATACTCCACCGCATTCAAGAACACCTTACTCGAAACAACATTATTATTCCCGAACAATTTGGATTTAGAGAACAACACAGTACGACTCACCAACTCCTTAGAGTCACAGAACATATCGCTGAAGCAATGAAAGAAAAAAAGGAAGTCGGTATTCTCCTCCTAGACATATCAAAAGCGTTTGACAAAGTATATCATACAGGCCTCATGTACAAGCTCATACAAATCGGCATGCCAGACTCTCTAATTCATTTAATTCATAATTACCTCTCTGACCGTACATTTATGGTTCGTGTAAACAATACTCATTCTAACCGCACTCCTATAAATAGTGGTGTTCCCCAAGGATCAATCCTGGGACCTACACTGTTTAACTTGTACGTCAACGATATCCCTAGAAATCCGTACACCACACTTGCTCTGTTCGCCGACGATACGGCGATTATTTGCAGTGCTCACCACCCCACAGTACTCTCAAGGTGCATTCAAGCACACATTGACGCTCTCGAAACCTGGCTCGATACCTGGAAAATTAAACTAAACTCCGACAAATGCCAAGCAATACACTTCTCAAGAAAACATAACCCTCCCCGCATATACGTAAACAACAATGTCGTCCCATGGAGTAACACTGCCACTTATCTGGGAATTACATTGGACAGGTCACTCACATGGAAACCACACATTACTAAAATTAGAAACCGCATGGCGGCTGCCGCCAAAAAGATTGCTCCTATACTTTATTCTAAAAAACTCAGCAAGCAAAACAAAACGCTAATTTACAAAACAATGATCAGCCCTATCGCTACTTATGTAGCCCCCGTATGGGCTTTTGCAGCTAAATCGCACATGAAATCCCTGCAAGCTAAACAAAGTGCAATACTTAGAAAAATCCGTAAAGGAAACCACTTCCTAAGAAACACTACGATTCAAAATGACCTGGCCGTTGAGCCGATTAAGCACACAATCCACAGACTTGCCGTAAACTTTTACGATAATATATCCAGTATCAATAACGACATTCTTGCCGAATTTCCGGATTACGACTTTCGTGATCCATCTAACAGCAAAAGACCGAAGGCGGTCCTCGCCAAATGCTCTCCATATCTTGACATATTTGATACTCCACAATAACGTACTTCACACTGCGGCATTTAAAAAAAAAAAAAAAAATTATTAAATAAAAAACCCTTTCCCTACTAACATCCTTCTGGCCGGGCTGTTCATGCAGATCATTTCTTACTGTACTTGACTGATATTCATCTCAGCCCGTCCTGTTTGGGGACTCATTACAAGACTGAAAATACCCGACTGAAAAGATCTTACATACTGGAGTTAAAGGCCTAGTGCCCAGGGCACTCCTACAAGAACCTATCATCAGTCAGTCAGTCATGTCTGTGTGGACTCTTAAACTTCATTTATTGTCGGTTCAGTGCTGCAGAAACGTTGTTCCAGGATATTTATATCATACTGGTTTATTAAAAATGTGTTCTTTTAATTTAAAAAAGTTTAATGATGTCGCTTATTTAATGCCACTGCGTCAGTGGTTATTTGTCCAGATGCCCTGTGAACTGTAAATAATTTAAAAACTAAAAACTTAAATTAAATAATGGCTGATTTAACGTCGGACAATTTTAAGTTACCCGTCCTTAAATTTGATGGGACAAATTATCGTCGATGGTCATCTCAAATACATGCAGCATTAATAGGAGTTGGAGCCTGGCGGATTGTAATTGGTGAAGTACTTGTTCCTGCAGTTGACGCCGAGAAAAGTTTGACAGATCTCGATGACTGAAGGGATGGAAGTCCAGCTACCGGAGTAGACAGCAAGGAGAGCGACTTTTACCTACGTCTCAACGAAAAGGGTTTTACGCTAATCTATGGCAGTTTAGAAGAAAGGTATCAACTACTTCTGGATGGCGTCAGCTCCTGTAAAATTGCCTGGGAAATCATGAAGGATAATTTTGATATGGACAGTTGTGCTAAACTGATAAGACTTTTAGATGAATTTTTTGTATAAAGTTTGATTCTGATAATGAAACTATTGGTATGTTTATTAAAAAGAGCAGCTTCCAGATGTAATGAAGGTAAACATAAATTAGATGATTTGTATATTTTACAGTTAATTAGAAATTTGACAGATGAAAATAATGGTGTTCAGCATTTGTATACTCTAAAAGATGAGGAATTTTACTGTTGAAAAAATTTCCGAAGCATTACTTTTCGAAAACAATTGTTTAACACAATACGATAAAGTGAAAAGTGAAAATATTAATGTACTTTTAACTAAGCAGAATAAGTATGACAATCGTAACCTGCAAAATTTGGTGGGGAAACAGAATTCCGCTAAAATTATCCCTTGTTTTTCATGCTATGAATTTGGACATTTAAAAATTAATTGCAAGAAGGTAAGACCCAGGTTTCGTAAACAAAATCAAAAGTTTAAAGATGGGTCTTGCAATATAACGGAAGCAAATTTCGAGAATAATGTTGGTATTGTATCAAACATTGCTACTTCCTCCCCTTCCCCATTTTATTCAGTATTTACTTTCACTTTCGATACAGGTGCAACGAATCATTTAATGAACTTTAAAATGATAGAAAAACAAAATTTATCTGTTGCTATTCGAAATAGAAGTGCGTCTATTAAAGGAATAGGGAATATGAAATTTAAAGTAAATTGTGATGGTCAGTTTAATGTCGTAACGGTATATAATGTACTTTATGCTTCCGATTTAAAAAGAAATCTCTTTTTGGCTTGGTAAGTGCGGTGATAAAACTTATTTGTGGTAGAGGTAGAGCCGATGTATTCTTCCCTGATGGGGTAAGTGAATTTCATTTAAATTATCTGATCAATATTATGCAGTAAATGTGATATGAGATAGCGAATTAGAAAAAGAAATTAAGTGTGATGAAAGAGTTAAAGTGGAAAATGTTAGCGTAAACCAAACTTCTAACGATGAAATTTGGACATGGCATCGTAGATTAGCACACTGTAATTTTAAAAAGTAAGATATGTCTAAAAGTGGGGCCGTAAGTGATTTACCGAAAATTCGTCTTTCTAAAGAAATTTACAATATTTGTCAGGATGAGAAATCAAAACGGTCATCTTTTCCTGAAATGGAAAGAACGCGGATAGACTGTCAATTACAACGAGTACATATGGATATAAGGGGACCTTCCCCCGTTAAAACCAAAAGCGGATTTAAATATTTTGTTTCCATGATTGATGAGTACTCGGGTAGAGTTTGGATTCATCCTTTGAAACAAAAATCGGTACTTGCATATTATACCGGCGTCCGCGACGAGCGATTTTTGGTCAAGATAAATACCAGACGCATGAAATTATTAATGGTTTGGAATACGATTGGCAACAGTTTGCCTGCACATTTGACGAAAAAATAGCTTGGCGGAAATGACTGCCGGGATAATACGTAAGTACCCAAAAAACAGATGTATTGAAAAGTTTTTAAAACATTTTTAACGGTGGTTGGAAAGCAAAACGGAAAGAGAATTGAAAAGTATTAGAACTGATAGTGGTTTAGAGTTTTGTCATGATAATTTTACGCAATTCTTAATATCTCGCAGAATAAAAAATGAAAGGACTGCAGTATATACACCAGAAACGAGTGGTATAGCTGACGATTTAATGGTTATGCATTTGATACAGTAAAGGCACTATTATTGGAATCAAAGCTCGAGAAAAAAAGTTTGGCTCCAAGCATTGTTTACCTACATTCATGTTAGAAATCGTTGTACTGTAGGAAAGAAATGCAAAAGTCCCTTAGAGCTTTGGTATGGCTCAAAACCCTCGGTGAAACATTTACGAGTATTTGGCTGTTTAGCATACGCACATTTACCGAAGCAAAAGCGTGATAAACTGTCCGCAAGATCAATCCCAGGTATTGATAGGGCATGCAATTAATACAAGAGGTTATAGAATTTACATACCTTCCACTCAAACGGAAATCGGAACAGTTTATGTAAAATTCGATGAAACGTAGATGGCTATGGATGTATTGGGAAAATTTAATAATACACCTACACCAGTTGAAGCATTCCCTCATGAAAAGAATTTAAAAATACAAATTCCAATAATAGAGACAGAAAATACATCAAATTTTAATTCAAAAGAGCGCGAGTTAAGCGAACCTCTCGACTGGAAACGAGGAATTAAAACAAATGATTACGTGCATATATTTATTACTACCCAAAACAAGGCAATTCGTCTTAAAAGTTTAAATGATGCTAAAAAATATTGTTCAGAAAACAGAGTTGTATTTAAAGTGAAAAATTTTAATTTTTCTAGTAAGCCCTCCTCTCATGAAAAAGGAGGGGAGGGAGATCAAACAGATAGTGACACTATGGATTCATTTTCAGAGATTGAAATAAATTTAATTGAAGTTAAAATTCCCTGGACTTACGAGGAATTTCAACAATTGCCGGAGAAACAAAAATGGCTTGAGGCAATGCAAAATGAGTTAAAACCTTTGCAAGATAGAGATGCTATAGCATAGTTCCCAAACCAAGTGGAATTAAAGTGTTAGGAAGTAAATGGGTATTTATGTTGAAAAAAGATTTTGAGGGGAAAAATTAAATGTTTCTAAGCCCGTTTAGTAGCCCAGGGATATCGGCAAATTGAAGGCATTGATTATAAAATATTTTTTCCTGTTGTAAGTTTTACTTTAGTAAGATTATTTATTCAATTCTTGTTGTTTGAAAGGGTTGGATTTTACGACATTTAAATATAAAGAATGCATATTTGTATAGTACATCAAATGAAGAGGTGTATATAAATTAGCCACCAGGTTTTGAAAATAAAATGTTTCCAAATCATGTACTAAAGCTGAGAAAGGCTTTATATGGTCTGCATCAGTCTGGTAAAAAATGGTTTACAAAACTAGACAAAACCTTCCTGGAATTAGGGTTTCGAAAATTGTAACAGTGTGTATCATTTTAAAGATTGTTCTTATACTTGTATACGTTGATTTTGCTTTTTTTGCT
This sequence comes from Cheiracanthium punctorium, assembly GCA_038373885.1. Lineage (NCBI taxonomy): Eukaryota > Metazoa > Arthropoda > Arachnida > Araneae > Cheiracanthiidae > Cheiracanthium > Cheiracanthium punctorium. The sequence goes on from JAWZYV010014284.1 coordinate 48,884, forward strand.
AAAAATGAGGACATTATGCATAAACTATTTGAGTTCAAGTTTGAATTTAAAGATTTAGGCATCATTTCATTATTTTTGGGTTTTTAGTTTGAATATCTTAATGATGATTTAATTATGCACCAGAAAACCTATAGAGTGCGTTCTGAAAATAATGCGCATTTTCTGGGGAAAATATTTATTCATTCTATTGGTACAAGCGGTTAAAATTCTTCAAAATAGCCCCCTTGTTTATCAATGTACTTGCGAAGACGACTCTGCCACGCCTGGAAGGCACCCTGGAACTCCTCGACTGGAACGGCTCCCAGGAACCTTGTGTTATGAGCTTGGATGTTCTTCACCGACTCCCAGTGCTCTGTCCTAAATCTACAGCATTTAATATACATTTGTAAGAAACCTACTGTATCGCTTAACTGATGCTCTACCATCGTTAAATGGTGCTAAAAGAATATTTTAGCATCATTTAACGATGGTTGACTTGGATAAGTTTTTGAAACTTTCATCGAGTTCGAATTGTGCATTTTTCTGAGCAGCTTTTCCCCATCGTACTTGTATTGCATTACATCCAGAAAAAGGACGTTAGAAATATCAATTTTCACCTCATGAATAATGATACACTTTCCGATTTAATGCTATAAGGAAAGAAAATAGGGAAGACGCGTGGATTATAATACGCTTTCAATATATAGCACTTCAGTGCGCGTTTAGATTTTCTTCCCTTTTTCCCCCTTTTCGTTTTTGTTAAAGACCAATATATCCAGAAGTTCTTCAGAATTCTTATAGTATGAAAATAATTTGTACCTTTTTGTAGGATTGTATCATTAAACCCTCTTATTTTTGTAATCAAGGGCGACCCGACACTGTAAGCAAGGTAAGCATCACATCGGGGCGTCATTTCGAACTCAAAAACTATTACAGCAGCATAAAAGGAGGGGCAGTTCGTCAAGGCAATTCGTCTACCTACTGCCTTATACAGCATAAAAGGAGGCGCCTTTTTTACGTTAGCAGGGCCGCCCCTGTTTAAAACCATCTTAATTCTATTCAGAATCTGAGAGATTTCAGTGCCAAGAAAGCAGGCGAGAAACAAGTGCTTTCATCTTAATAAATCCGAACAAGATTTATTAAGATGGCGAACCAACTGGTTGCCGGAGGCGGTTAGAATTGCTATATGCGAAATACATCCACAAGAAATGTAAGCTGATTTACCATCACTGTCTTATTATTAGTTATCCATAATTAAAGTTAGGAGGAAAAAAATCTCGATAAATTAGTAAAACTCTAAAATATTCAGTGATGTTTCAGAACAAGTATTACAAAATATCGCATTTTGTAATATGCCAAAAATTTTAATACAGAAAGCTTAAAGATCGGTTGATTAAAACGCAGTCAAATAAATTATAAATAGAAAAGTTCTTTGAATTACCTGTCAGTAAGATACTCAACTTCTTCATTTGAAACTGCAATTTTAAATTATTATTTTCTATTAGCAATTGCAATTTCCTTTTCTGTGGTTATCGTTGTTCCCAGACTTGGGTATAAATCCCAAGCACTTTGCGTAGTGCTCCTGAAGATCTAATGATAGTGATTGGTAGACAGCTGAAGTGTGAAAGTCCCACTTTCGGGCCTGCTGCTAGGCTGTCGATCTAGAGTTTTGGTCTGTTTTCTCCAGATAAAAACTTGAATACGCGTTTAGAATTTCTTAAGTCATCTGACCAAGGCATCCTCTCCGAACTAATGTTAGCAATTATTAGAAATATTCTTCGGTGATTGCTTTCCATTCTTGGAAGTTCTAACAGTTTTTTTCCAGTGCCCGTAAACAGGTGTGTTTACATTATGAATTTTGTTCACAGACATTATTTTCGTATCAGGAGACATCGAAGCTAAGAGGTAGTAGACCCAAGCTAAGATGGATTGATGGTGTGGAAGAAGACTTTAAGCATTTTCGTCTTGCTAACTGGAGAACGTTGGCCAGGAGACGGTCGGAATGGAAGAGGGTTCTCGGGAAGGCCTCAGCCCACCAGAGGCTGTCGTTTCGATAGAAGAAGGAGACGTTGAAAATTGCTTGTCAACAATGAAGCAAAACAATTTCAGATAAGTATTTCTCGTTGTTCTGTGAATTTATTTTTCAGAAGCTCTCTGTCTTTTCAGGAAGATCCTACCTGGTGTATCTTATAAGCCGCAGATACTCAAAAGTATAAGCTGCGACTGTTGTCTTTCTTCCTTTTTAATTTTTCGGTTCTAGAATTTAGGTGAGTATTCGTTCCAGCAACTCTGGGCGCGGTAGAATAAATAGGATAGGCTAGGCAGGGTAGTTCTTTCAGAATGGTCAATACTCGACAACAGCTCGGGGTTCACGAGGGCACTGGTTGATTTGTCTGATCCGAGGGTGTGAATGCGCAGCGGCCCAAATGGAGGGTCACCCGCTCCCTCGGTGTTGACGGTCTCTCTGGTCCTGGTAGTGTTTGTTCTCTCTGAGCTGGCTCCGATGTCCACTGCCAAAGGTCCTTGACTTGGTGATCGATCCTTAGCGTGCTGGGGCGTTCACAATGGGCCGCTGCGTGCAAAATGGGTGACCCGTGAACATATATATGTCCCAACAATGCGACGGCGGTTTCCCCGAAACTGATCGACGTCAGTGGTTTGGAGCTCGGAGTTGCACGGCTTATCTCCTGAAAGAACTAACTGGGTGGTAACTGGGTGGAGGAAAGCTGCGAGGCTTTGACCGTTCAGAGACAAAGTTAGTGCGATGGCGTTTCAAATTCATCCAATTGCGGATGTAATAAAGATGTCTCGCGTAAAGGCCGTTCGTTGCCATGGATGGATCCTGCAGAAGATTCGGGACAGAAGGGGAGGTCAAGACAATTTTCTCTCGCTAGTTTTACGACTTGTACTGTCGTAGATGAATTTTCATTTTATGATTTCGGTAGCTTCCTTCGGAGAAGATTACTATGCTACTTACCATTCATTGCCTATCTTGAAAGACGCAGGAGTACAGTTGATCGCTTGAAGACCAGGTACGCTTGTTCGAAAGCAAACAATCCCGGACTTCACGAGGACACACGGATCTGTAAGTCTCGCCACCTGGGAAACTAGCTTCAGCCAGAGTGAGAACCCAAAAAGCAGTTAGTATTCCTGCTCTTTACAAAACCAACGGCGAGTTAAAAAAAAAAAAAGTTAGCTCAGCTTAGTTGTAGAACTAAGCTGAGATTTATTTTTAATCTATTTCTTATTTATGCTAGTCGGAATTGCGCAATAAAGGAAGTTATATGTTCTAATTTAAGCTAGTTATACGGTACGCGAATAGCAAAGTGATAGACACCCTGATCTATCTCCTCAAAAAGTGCTTTAATTTTTTTTTCTGCATACTTTTCTCCATGCACCTACTGTAGGTGTTTGGAGGTGTGTTAGGAAAGTTTGCCAAACGTGCTGGTCAAAATGGAACTCTGAACGAAAAAAATATTAATTTCGAAAATAAGCTGCACTGAAATACGTGCTGTTTATGCTTTGTAAAACACTATTGTGCATATGTAATCAAACTGCCAGATGTGCGCTTTAACATTTCTTCTAACTTTCCAGAGACAAGGGCACAGGAACGTCTCAGAACAAGGTAGTGTTGAAGAGTCCCGGAGAACCTTCGTCTTACGCAACGCACACCTTGCAATGAGACCACCTTGGACTGGCTTGTTACGTTTCTATCGATTGAATTTTCTTAATATGGTGTGAAAGCATCATTCAAAGAGAACGCTATTGAGAACTATAAATAATATTTATTGTCGATTTTCTGTGCACGTATTATAATTAGAAAAGCCATTTCACTATTGTTTATGTATCGCTGAGCACGCTCGAGCGGCTGGGTGTTACTAAGTAGTTTTACATCATATTTATTTGTTACAACGGAATTCAATAAATGTGAATTTCTTATTCTAGTTTTAAGTCTTCATAACCTGAAAAATTGATTTTATAAAAGTTGCAAGCAGTTTTTTTTTTCTATTTAGAAAGAGAAGTACAGTTAAAAATCAGTAAAGCTTGTAAGGTTTAGTTTGCTTACGGTAGCACGAAAATGAAAGAAAACTAAAAACCAAGCTCTACCGAGCCTTGTGCGTGCAACGATTATGATTGTTTTTAATATCATTGGTACGGGAAAGCTTATTTTAAAAGTTGGGAATTATAAGATAAACGTTCAATGCGTGAACTGTGAAACGCAATTCAAGTATCATTTAGCCACACAGTGTTGTGAAGTTGAAAAAAACTCGTGGTTATCCGTATTCTAAAATAGTACTTATTCGAATGCATACTATTTAAATGATTTACCTCCATAAACCGCAACGCTTCCAATTTAGTAAAAGAAAAAATTATTACCAATTTTTGAGGTGATCTACTATGAAATTAAAAATAAAAGCGTCAGGCTATTAAATTTCACATTTTGTTGCATGCTAAGCGGTTAAGTTTAGACACTGAGGTTTCTAGCGAAATACTGGCGTTCTGCTTTAGAGTTATCCTTGACACGATTTTATTGATGGGGCCAGCTAGAATTACTATCACACAATCACATGACCGGAAACGTCTCGGAAGTGCTGCTAAACGGAAGACGTGAAATATTTATTCCATAGACATCTGCATCAGGTATAAAGATCATCCACTCAGTTAGTTTTGAATTTTCTCTTGTAGAGTTAGTTCACTTTGCTGAGGAGCAGTTACGAGTTCTGCTCAAAGATAGCACTCGTGGAAGGATTTTGCTGTGCACAAATTTCACTGTTTGAGTCAAACTGTGTGATCGACTGACTTGCCAATCGAGTTTCCGTAAAATTTGTATTTTTGTCCTAAATCGATTAGTAAGTTTCTACAGACCGACTTTCAAGCACACGAACCCCGACAATTCAGCAGAATGCCCATAGATTCGGAAAACCCTTGTGTTCCTCGGGGACTCATGCTTGTAAAGGTATGCCCCTATTGACTTTCCGCCAAAACAGCTGTCCCACTAAATACTTGATGCTTCTTATTTCTTGTGGATAGACAACAAAGCCAAAAAGTGGTTTTATCGATTTTTAATGGGCTGAAATGCCTTTATACGGTCGTACACAATAGATTCACTTACTTGACTGATGAAATTTAATGATCGTGAGAAGTGAGAAAACTCGAATCGAACTTGCGGTTTTCACGTCAGTTAGATTTATATAGAAATGTTCTTCTGCTTTTTTATTGATTTTTTTTTTATGCTTTCAAACCACCTCACGGTCGGTTTCCCTCATCACACCCCCGCAAAGAGTCGCAGAGGGCGTTTAGAGGAGGGCCTCTTGTGAGTGAATGGCAAAACCGATTATAAAAAGTCGACAAGACTATGGAAGGCAAAGTTGGCAGGTTAGCCACTGTTCCGGTATCTCAGTTGTGAAAGGCTGGAGAATAGGGGTCCGAAGGATGGTGGACCTTGTCTTTGCTCCTTATAGTGGCCCTTGTGTATAGGCTATTTCATACTCCACCACCAAAAACAAAAGGCCAACAAAATAACTGTAGCGGGCAGGAAAATGGGTAGAACGTTAGTAACGTATTTACAACTGGCCTTAAGACGCGAGTGCACGTCAAGAATACAAGAACAGAAAGGGCACAGAAACAATACGAGTGAACACTATTTTTAGGTGAAGTGTTCCGTAAGTATGAAAATGGCGGAAACTCGTCTATTTAGGAGCATGGATATCAGTTCAGTCTTCGTGTATACACGAAGACCCATACCCAGTCACTTGAAGGTTTATCCTCCCCCTCGTCGCTGATACACTGCTTGCTCCACGATGGCCTTCAGATTGGGATTTTCTAGGGCGGCTGCGATGCTTTCCTTGTCGTTCAGCTGCTTGTTGACTATGGGTGCGTTCAGACTGCCACTTTTGAGTAACTCGAGAAAAACCCAAACCGTTCACGATGCCCGATTTGAGCTTTTCGAGGGGAAAAACAAAGCGTTCAGGCTGCCTAGCTGAGTAACTCGAGTTTTTCCCAACTCCCCAAGGATTTTCCTTGAAGAGTTGGGTGATAGATCACGTGATCTTTGTTTATTGTTATTGTTCGCTCCCATTGGCACCATTGGTTAGTAAATACGTTCCGCCACGTTTTTCCCTATTAAATACGCAAAACCGTTCACGATCTCAATCTCCCCGAGTAGTAAAACTCGAGCAGTTCGTGTTTTACTCGAGATTTATCCGAAAGTGGCAGTCTGAAAGCATCCTATGTTACAGAAGACGTAAGATTTAATCGTACCTTTGTATTTAGAACATGGCTCACTGAGATAAGTACACCCTCCAAAAAAGTATTCGAGCAAGAGAGAAATTTCCTACGTTGGTTTCGTATATTAAAAATTATATATCGTAGAATATGAATTAGGCTATGTATAAATATGAATTTTCATATTTCTGTCAGGTTGTGCGTTTTTCAAAAACTCAATTATTATTAGCAAATCTAAAATAGGAAATTTCTCTCTTGCTCGAATACTTTTTTTGGAGGGTGTACATGCTGTCCGGAAACCAGTTTCTCCAATGGTATTTTGCGTACGAGCAAAGTTTCGCTCCTTCGCCGATTTGGCGCTGCTACCTGACCCTATCGCTGTTGCCAACTCGGCTGGAGAAAAAGATCTTATCAAACTGGCAATACCGAAGTATTTTGTAAATCGGAAATGAAAGTCCAAATGACTCAAAGAGCATTAGCAGATAAGCATATTTCAGCAGCATTCCTACTCAATTTTTTCTATACAGCTAACTGCCGTAGGAGTCCCGGTAGCTTTTGCCCGTTTACCCCTGTGATAACCAGTGGCAGCCTAGGGCAAGTGGCGCCTACATCTAAACGTAAAAAAGGCGCCCTTCTTTTATACTTTTTTCAAGCCTTTAAATTCGCTTTCCATCGAAGACGGCGCCCTGATGCGAAGCGTGTCGGGTCACCCCTGTTCACGCAGATAGGCTGTCGGAAGTGACAATCTATATATAAGAAGTAACTCAACAGTATCTCAAAGTAACAATATGCGACTGACAGTAGGGATTTTTTAAGAGAGTTTTGTATACGCTTTAGTATTGAGCACCGTTTCAAACCCGAAGGATAATTAACAAACTGAATCCTTGGTGTTAAACAGAAGATGGATTTTTCTAAAAAATTCTCACTTAATTGAGCCCTGTAAGCATTTTGTAAAAATGGAGAAAAATTATTGATTTTTTAGGGATATTCTGCATATACAGAGTGCCCCAAAAAGGTGGTAACACGCTTTAATATCTTTAATAGGGATGAGTGGGTAATATAAATTGAAAAATAAATGTTTAAATAAGGCCGAAAGAACGACTAGTTTATTAGAAATCCCTCACGTTAATTTACAAAAAATTACACTTTTTAATTTTGTATACGACCCCCGTACAAAGAAATTTCCAGTTAATAAAATATGTCCCCATACAATTATGAGGTGATGAACAAAATTTCACAACTGTATCATAAAAAGTGTCTGGGATATGAAGAGATAAATGATGACTTAAACCTATTTTCAATATCTCTCTACTGGAAAAAATCCCGCGTTTTAAAGGACGTATAGAACGAAAGAAGTAAGACATTACGAAAGAAAATAATCTTTTGGACTCTAGCAAACATTTATATTTAAATTCATGTATAGCGCTTGAGCATCTTTATTTAAAGATCCCCTAGACGGTGTATGATGAAGGTCTGAAATTTTCTCCATCACCTTCTTAGTGAATGGGACACATTTTACTAATTGAATTTTTTTTCGTACGGGGGTCTTATACAAATTCAATAAGTGTCACTTTTTGAAAACTAACCACAGAAATTTTTTCTTAACGTAGTCTCTGAACTTTTCATTTAGTAGCACACACATTTTCAGTAAATAAATGGAAATTATCTTGAAATCGTATACAAGGGTGTTCAAATTTTATCGAAAAAATAACAGGGATGAGAAGTAATACCAAAAACATTTTTCCACACAGACAGTGCGGTCGCAAACGAAGTGTTTTTGCACGTGTAACATCTTTTAATAATAACTTCAAAAATGGTGTTGAGGTGGTAGCAAAACTTATTAACAGTTTCCCCAACTATAATTTCTTCCTCGGGCATCGCATCTTTCTAAATAAAATATCGACTTATAAATATCCACTATAGTTGAGTGTCTTTTGCCAGAATTAAAAAATCATTTATTTTTATTTGGTTGAAAATGCTAATAACATTTCAGCAACCTCTTTCTAAGAATTTAACCGCGCATCAATACCACTTTTGTGACTGTACTTTTTATAGCAAAAAGTGTTAGTTTCATTTGATTCTATCCAATAGCGGATCCAGGGGAGGGGCTAGGGGACTTCAGCTCCCCCCCAAAAGAGATCGCTAAAGGGAAACATTCTACTTTATTATGCACTTTAAATTGGTAAAATGATCTTTTTTTATAACTTAGCCCCTACTAAAAATATTTACATTGGTTTAGACTAAAATTTTGCTGTACTCAGGGGTCAATGCAGACAAAAATTGGGTCCGTTTTGCGGCTCCTTCACAAAATTACAATCGATTAAAACGGCCCTTCACAAAATTACAATTAATCAAAACAGTCCTTCATTGGCATTTCATTCTACGTTTTAATTTGTTTTATCAATTTTTTAACAAAAAGTGACTTATTAAAAATTGGTATGGAATAAATGGTAAAAATTGGTATTATTCACAAAAATAAGTGTTGAAACTCACAAAATTAAGTATTGAAATTCCCGAAAATGAGGCCTTAGAAAAAATAAAAAATTCCTCGATCGACCCCTGTTATTGTACTTTTTGTTTGGGTGAAATAAGCTTAAAAAAAAAAAAATCTGGATCCGATTACTGATTCTATCGACCCCCCAACACACACACTTTTCTCTTCTTCGTTTTTGCCGACTTCGTTTATAACTGGTTTGTGTTGTGTGTATTAGATCTAGGAAGGGAAACGCTTTCTATGTATTTTGAAGAGAGTAAGCAATTTATGTGCGAAGTATGAGCATGAGGGAGAATTTACTACCAAAAACGATACTATATTTTAAACAAGAAAGAAATCATGCAATCAGTTCTAAAACACCTTCTAACACAACTGTCTTTTTGAGCCAAAGTTGGCAAGATTTTAAGCACTACTCCAACAAAGGTGTACCACTTTTAATATAGTTTTGCGAGACCTGTAAAAGAATTTCAATCTTTTGAAATGAAGCGGACATAAACGTCTATTTACTAGATCAAAGTGTCCACCACAGTCAGGAGACAAAAATAGTAGCATTAGTAGCCCCACAAACGTATAAAAGTTGCAAAAATTACATGCTTTTTCTTAATTTTAGTAGCCAATAGCAGCACTTTCTGAAACAGTTGCCTTAAAATATATATGAATGACATCGAAACATTAGAAAAAAATTACAAGATGAGAAAATCTAATTCATTTTTCTCTTACAAATACCATTAAATTCTCATACATCATGCACTGATTATGCGGGTAGCATTAATTATAGGTAATTTTCTAGTGATATAAGCAAAGAAAAAATCAACAAAAATTGTCAAATTAAAAAAAAAATTATATTTTTTAATCATTTCGCTTACATAATAATTGAAATTTTCGCTTACATAATAATTGGGAAAATTTGAATTTAAGAAATGTTCTCATTTTCATGAACGATGCACTACGCAACAATCTAAGAAAATAAATAAACAATGTCATAACGATGGTGCTGAAAAACCAGTCATATATTATTCAGCAATGTTTTTATCGTTCTTATTCGTGTTTAGTAACTTTCTCGTTATTTGAATAAAATGAATTTTAGTTTAGTTCAATAAATAAAGTGTATGAACAGTATGAATCTTTCAAAATACAGCAAAACGTGTCTGAAACATAATCACAAGGGGCCGAAGCATTTCCTTCCGCTGAAAGAAAGGTGTAATTCCATAGACCGAAAACTCACAAGATCATAAAATATTTTCACGTATAAGAGAAATTTCACCTTAGAAAAGTGTTAGTTAAAGACAGGTTTTACTGCATATAAATAAAAGCCATATTAATTGAAAGGTTTTACTCAATTAGAAATTTATTTTTCTTCCACAAAAATTTTATCCTTTTGGCAAATCTTATTTCATTGCAATAACTATTTTTTATAGTTCTACAAAGACAAATATAACTAATAACTACCTATTAATATTTTTTAAAATTAAAGCAACATTATTTTGATATTTTTTTATAATCAAAGAGGAAATGCAATCTTCTCTTCAAAAACAATTTAAAAAAAATTTCTTCAATTTCTCCCCCCTCTCTCATGTAACTAGTTATTAGATTTCATAGCATCCTAATCTTAGCATCTTCTCAGTTCTTATTCTACTTGTAATTTCACGAAACTTAATTTAAATAAACAATGTAGTAGATAAGGCATTAAAACTACACTCTATAACAAAAAAATTGACGCACCAAGAAACAATCATCCGATTTCTTTGAAATTTCGTATGCATGAATGTTTTGAACAAATATGCAAATGATTCAAATTTGGTGTCCAATGAATGAATAGTTTGATCTCTAGCGCATCGGAACTGCGCATCCAGCAGACATATATAAGGAGCAGTTCTTCAACGGTTGTTAAAACTTTCGGTTAGATTCATAGGCGTAGAGTTATATGGGCCCGTGGGGCTCGAGCCCCCCCAATAAATTGTGAATAGGAGCTGAGCCCACCCAATAATTTACCACTAAATACAGAAAACTAATTTATACTAACGTAAAAAAAAAAAGTATTCATGCCATTTACAAACGTTTAAAAAAAACCTTTACTTGTACTTTTAAAAATTTTCTTCTTTTGATTTCAATAATGATTTAGTATTCATTGTGACGCCACTTAACACATAATGTTACTATAAGCTGCCCTCGCCAGGCTCTGGTAAATTAAAATCAGATTATGCAATGTGAAGTATGAAATGAAGAAACGTTCAGATGTGTCTAAAATGCACTGTCTCATCGAAAATGATTTTTGTTTTCTCCTTTGGATTTTTTACTTTGCTTCTATTTTTAACTTATAACATGGTAGGAAGATACTAACATGGATACTTACCTTACATAGGTGTAGAATTCTATGGACCCATAGAGCTCGAGCGCCTCCAATAATTTACACTTATATAGAGTAAGTCATAGCTGCCAACTACTACGGAATATAATTAACCACTTTTTGTAAACAGTATATGTTTTAATAACTTTTTTCAATATAGTAACCAGCTCGCGCGCGCAGCGCAAAAATTTTGCTATATCTTAAGCCAAAAAATCACGTAGAAAAAGTGGTTAATTATATTCCGTAGTAGTTGGCAGCTATGAGTAAGTTATATGTACGTGAATCAGTGGCGTAGCTAGAAATTTTTCATGGGGGTGGGGGGGGGGTTACGCCTTCTGCAACTCACATATATGTATACGGGTGTATGATAAGGAAGTGAAGATGTATACATTTTGTATGGCAAAAAATTCCTCATGGGGGGTGGTTATGACCAGTAGCGGATCCAGGGGAGGGGCTAGGGGGCTTCAGCCCCCCTCAAAAGAGATTGCTCATGGGTAACATTCTGCTTTATTATACACTTTAAATAGCTAAAATAATCATATTTTATTACTTAGCCCCTCCCAAAAGCCTAATACATTGGTATAGACTAAAATTTTGATTTATAGTACATTTTGATTGGGTGAAATAAGCTTTTTAAAAAATTTAGCCCCTCCCCAAAAAATTGCTGGATCCACCACTGGTTATGACCCTCCTAACCCCCCCCTTGGCTGCGCCACTGACGTGAATACATGTGGTTGTGGGGCCCGGCCCCCCCAATAATTTTGAAAACTTTACGCTTATTGCGATTCAGATGACCTTTCAACAACTTATAAAATGCCTCGCTGCAGGATTCGTGCTCATTACGAGCAACTGTCAGAGTTTGATAGAGGTCGGTTGGACTAATCGGAGAATCGCTCGTCATTTGAGTCGAAGTGATGCGACGATTCGAAGATGCTGGTAAGGATGGGTGGAAAATGGCAGAGTGCAGCGTCAGGATGGTAGCGGTCGACCTAGGGCTACAACAGATCGTGAGGACAGAGTGATGGTCCGATCAGCTGTCACAGCGCCTTCTTCATCTCTATCAATCACCAGACGTTAATCCCAAACACCAGTGTAATCATGACCATTCACAGACGGTTGAGAGAGCGAAATCTACTCTCGCGCCGACCGTTACGCCACCTGCCACTCACGCCTGCACACTGCCGAGCCAGATTACAATGGTGCAGGGCTCGATCAGGTTGGAATGATGCCGACTGGGGACGTATAGTCTTTAGCGACGAATCCCGCTTCCAACTGTGTCCTGACGATCATCGGAGACATGTTTGGAGACGAACAGGGCAGAGGGGGGGATCCTGCTTTCACTATTGCACGCCACACCGGCCCTCAACAAGGCATTATGGTCTGGGGTGCCATTTCCTTGACAGCCGAACCCCTTTGGTCGTCATTAGAGTTACACTTACTGCACAGCGGTAAGTGGACGACATCCTAAGACCTGTTTTGCTACCGTTCCTTTTGCAGTGCCCTGGGCTGGTTTTTCAGCAGGACAATGCCAGACCACATACGGCTCGTGTTGCTCTAAACTGTCTGCAAGCTTGTCAAACTCTTCCTTGGACTGCCAGATCGCCAGATCTCTCTCCCATCGAGCATGTCTGGGATATGATGGGAAGGCGATTGCATCTGGCACGGACTGTTGATGAACTCGTTCGACAATTGGAGCGAATGTGGCAGGAAATACCGCAGGAGACCATCCGGGAGCTTTATCGATCTATGCCACGCCGTGTGGCAGCTTGTATCCAGGCTAGCGGCGGGTCAACACCTTATTGAACTTGTTACTGTAATTCTGAAATAAATTATTCAATTGTTCTGAAATTTTAATCATTTACTATTCTGTACATTGCCTTCCTATCCACCAATTTTCGTCTCAATCGGACACCTCCTTCTTGGTGCGTCGATTTATTTGTTATAGAGTGTAGTTAACTAGTCAAGAATGTCTAATAGATTTCAAATACAAAATTCGTGACCAAGAAAAATTTCTTCGACTTACGAATTCGTATATTTTTTTTATTAGGCTCATGGACTGGTGCATCTTTTATTAGTTAAACTATAGAAATTGATATTAAAATTCAATTAAATTTGCATTTGAATTTCAAAATTAAAATTTCAGTTTTAAATTGCACAATAGTATGGTTCTACATATCACCTTAAAGTAGAGCTAATTAAGCCGCAACCTTTGCATGGAGAGGCATTACTCCGCCATTTGGTACCCAGCCTGATCAATTTAACCAAATAATGAAGTAATGGAGAACTGCAGTTAATTTAGCATTATTGTATACCAAAATGTTAAATCATTTCTACTAAGAGTGAACTGAATATTTTTTCTTCAACAAGTAGATGCTATTCTCGTTTTCTTAAATCCCTATTATGTTATAGAAAGTTAAATAACAGATTAAACCAAGAAAACATTTATAAATTAGCTTTTTGGTATGGGTAAAAAAATTGCAAATTTTTAGCTTACGAAAAGTTTTTGCAATAATTCGTTTATTTCAAAACTGGATTTTCAAAAAGTAAATGAATGTTAAATATCAACCGCATTTGCTTTATATTAAAAAAGGCAACACTTAGCTATAAATGTTCAAAAAATACTTTATCGCGAGTATACTGATAATCTTTCATCTGTTTTAGATTAAAAATTTGTTTTGGGTGATGAATTTGCTTTTAAAATCTTATATTTAGAGAATTGATGTTCACTGAAGGATGAGTACATTTTATGAGTAAATAACTTAACCAAGCAACTGACTTATTACATAAGTGAAACTGTACTTAATGACAGTGTTTATATATCCTATATCATAAGGATTGAAAAGTAAACAAACATTGTCCTGAAAAACGACAAGCATTCGATGAAACAGATTTGTACGAAAATGAGGCAGAACAACTGTAAGAGACATTCGTTTGATAAAATATACGTCACAATGTAAATGAGGAAAAGGCAATCTGGCAGTTTTCTTTTTTTTTTTTTTTTTTGGCTACTTACACGTTTGCATACACATTATAGACGTACACATTCAGTTCGAACACCACTAAAGCACTCTTTCCGTATTTCAGTTCGCAAATAAGCACACGATACTTAATTAAAAATGCACAAGCGACGACACTCAAGGTTCTCGAGGAACAACACTTAACGCCAGTAACAGCTGGCTATTTGATCAGACGGACAGCTACGCAGTCCGTCTGATCAAATAGTCCTCAAGATTCCCTTGCTTCGCAAACTCGACCTATAGGGCGAAGCTCAGTTGAAATCGACATGGAACTTCACTTTAATAATCTTTTTTTTTTTATATATAGAAGACTTTTCATACAATCTAGTGAACACTCGATGAGTAAAAGTCTTTTTTTTTTTACGAAGAACAAAAGCATCCTTCATGATAAGCAGACTAGAAAATGTGGCAATTTTTTTAAGACGACTAGACGCTCTCAGCTAGCAGCTACAGGGGCTACGGTGTCTTCTAGGCTGGACACCTCCACAACCCCGCTGAGTGGGTGGTGATCGCCGGCGGGCACAAGACTGTGACTGACGTCAGCGTGGTCTTCGTGGAACCCGTTTCGGCAGCGGCGGGCGTGGTCCGCTGGGAATCCTTGGGATCGCCCGGATCGTTGACACTGTTGCTACTTTTGCTGTTGCTGTTGCTACTGCTTCTACTTCCACTCTGACAGCTGTGGAACTCGTCCTCATCCGGCGACAGGCGCTTTTCCTCGTTGGCGAGCACGCTGGCGGTCAGCTGGGCAGCAGCAGAAAAACCAGCCTGGAAAAGACACCAAGAAGAAAAGAACACGGTAAAGACTGAAGCACTAACATTTTCATATTTATATAGAATAACTGGATATGCAGTCAACGCTGAGTAAAGGCAGTCGTGCCATCACTCCTTTTAACTACCAGCAACATGGTGGTTGATCGAATTGCCCATCGCGTGCCAGAACACAAAAACCTTTTTTTTTAAAAACAGCTAGCTATGCATGCGCACAGCCAGCTGTTACTGGTAGTTAAATGGATCCATGTTGCTAGTACTTAAATGATGACAAGGATTACCCTTCCTCAGCGGTGGAGCTACTTAACCGTATCTTTTTGCAACTAGCAATGAAAGTAGGGAAATCAGGTGGTTTCACCGTGTTAAAGAAAGACTTTTCAGGAAAACGGACAAATCCAGAAAATGGCAAGGGTAGACGAGGCGCTTTCGGAATAGCGGCCTTAAACTTAGCAAAAGATACTATTATTAATGGTAGAAATACGTCTGCATTACTCATATGTACACTGATCAATGCGTACAAAAATCTATTTATGTTTTATGTATGCAAGGATGCATATGTTCATATGAATTCGAAAGGGGGGGGGGTATCAACTATATTTCCCCCCGACGCTCATATTCGGTTAGTCAGGATTTGGACGAGTCTTCAAGACAAATTATTACATTGTGAAATGGAAATATTTAGCAGCTGTACAATTCGGAGCAATCCTGTAACTTTTTTAAACGCATTTCTCAAAGTAGAGGTACAGATATTGTTTGGTGGAGCGTGAAGAAGTTGTAATAGCCATGTCTCCAGAATTACTTATTGATGCACATGCATGTTTATAGAGTTCAAGTTTGTCATTTCCTTTGTTGAATTCGCTGTTTTCTTTCGCAAAGTGTATCCTAGTACACATTTGAGCGAAATTAAAAAAAGAAAATAAAAATTCCTAAAGCGAATTTCGTGTATAGTCCATTTACTAAAATGGAAGTCATTTTCTCTCACCCCTTATAGATAAAAGATGTTGTTCATAGGATAATAACCACCTTTCATAAGAACACGAGGAGATGGGGAGAAAAAACACTCATGACCGCTGACAGGAATTTTGAGAAAAATGAGTATTTTGTATACAGTAGACACACCAACAAGGTAGATACGTTTTGTGTTGTATGAATTCGTGTTGTACCAGACACAAATACGTAAACAGCATCAGCAGTGTTTAATAGGTAATACATAGACATCAGTCCCATTATTTTACCGTGTTGTACGAGTCTTTTCAAACTGTTACAGGAAAAAAGCAAATTTTCCACCGTGTTATACGAATCAGTCTTATACTAGCCTGTGTTATAAGGGGTTTACTGTAATTGCAATTTTCCCCAGTACACAATAGCGAGTCTATCCCTGGTAGAGCCGCCAACCAAGCGATTTTTTTTTTCGCTATGTTTTGTGCACGATTCAAAATTACTCCATAAACGAAATTACTACTACTATTATTATTACTAAATATTATTAAGGACATATATTATTGCAATTTTTATTAAAACTGCTATTATTACTATTACTTAAAATGATCATTTCATTTTGTGTGGTGACTGTCTTGGAGTTATATCACCCTTCCATTTGACGGCCGTACCGTATTCTGGGACAGACCCCACAATATCTTTCCTCTGTTACAATTACGGACGTGAATAAATTATTTTCCAAAGCGATTCATAATTAGTGCTGTAAAAGTAACGACAAAATGAGTATCCGTATGTATTTGTTACTTAGATGTTCGCTATTCGTTACTAAGTATTCGTTACTCGTTACTTTCGTTACTACTAATAGAATCGGTAATAGGGTGTTATATAGTGCCCCATAACAGCACATCCGGGACAGTGTTGTTATGGGTATATGCCGCCCATACATAAACCCATAGCAAAACCTAACCAAAAAGAATTTTTTTTAGCGAAGTTGTACAAAGTTGTATTTAGAGCTTATTTTCTCTGATTTACAGATTGTTTTTATACACATTTATGGTTTTATACAATGCTAAATTATCCGAATTACTGAGTACACATAGAAATCTTCCAAAGACATATGCCATTCTTTTCTTTTCTCACCCCCCCCCTTTTTTTAATTCTGAACGCTGGTTTAACCTGTTCATTCTTATCATAAAAAGTGTAAAGGAAAGCTTGTGACTCGTGTTTTTCTGGGTTGCGTGTTCTCGAATACTGAGATCCAGGGATTGGGCCACATATATAAAATTCACAGGGCAGGGGATGTCAGTATGATATCAACTACTTTGCATTTCTACAAGCATAATATCTTTATTATTTGTGAGTTCTTATTTCATATCAAAAACTTCTTTTGCTGGATCGTTTTTCGAAGTAAATTAAAAATTACCATATTTTAATTTAAAATTGTTTAATTCAGTGAGAGTTATCTATTTTTAAGATATTTCCAGTTCTATTTCTGCACTTTTGAGATGAAAGGGGTTAGCTCCTTCTGTGGGTGCATATATGAGAGCATTCTTTAAACAAAAATTATCACTCCTTTCATACAGAAAGAATGGTTGCACCGGATTATGCGTATTCCATGAGTTCATGGAATAAAATGTACCATAAAATAGGGCAGATGGCCCCCTAAACACCGACATTTTAGAAACATACTGAACTTTATTGAAATATTTTAATACCAGTGGCTTACGCAGGAGTGGGCATAGAAATCCCGGGTCGCTCCCAATTTTTTATATATTTTTTAAACAATTACTTAAAAAATGTGTTTAGGTTTCCATGCTAAATATTTTTTTTTAGTTCCAAATAATATTTTAAATAATAAAAATGTGTGAATTCGTTTACTTTATAAAAATATTTTTTTAAAAGGTGTATTTAAATAATTTGTTATTTATTACTCATTTCGATTCTAGCTAAAAAAAAAAAAAAGAAAAAGTTAAGTTCGCAATCCTGCTTCGGAACCACCCTGAAAGAAAGAATTCTGATTGCACCACTATTTAGTACTAAAATGTTAGAAAGCCCGAAATTAGCACCCCTTACTAACATGCTTCTCTTATATGTATTGCTCCTCTACAATTATAAGAACACCCCCTTCCCCCCCCCCCGCAAAAAAAAAGAGTTCAACTGCGCATAATAACATACTATACACCGGATCGTATCCCCCCATTGTACGACCCATATCAATAGAGCAGCAGATACTATTCCATCTCCATAACTGTAACGAAACATACGGATTCTTCCAAACCTCATCAAAACGAGACCATTCGGCGCGGCACAAACGAATTGCAACCAGAACATACTACTACTCAAATTTCAAACTGATTTTTCCCTCCCAACAGCGAGAATCCATAATACTTCCGGTATCTAGTAACGGAAAGGAACATACTATTACTCAAATACCGAAATTCAATTTTCTCCCTCCCGCAGTCTTGTATTCGAAGTTCGAACCTGGTCGATCCGAAATGCAAACTCGAAAGTCATTTCCCCCTTGAAACCGCGATCCGATATCCAGTAACCCCAGTAACAAATAACAGAAGATATTAGTACTCGATTACTGGAACCCGTTTCCCCTCTAGTTCGCCTCGCCTGGCAGTCTGTATTCGAAGTTCGAAGCTGCTCGATCCGAAACATCTTCGGATCGAGTAGTAACGATATCAACCGAAAAGTAACAATTCGTTACTCCGAGTCTGAGTGATTATCCGTATCTTAGTACCGAATACATGCGGTTTGCTTCAGCTCTATTCATAATCTAGAAAAAGGAGCCTAAAACACCTGGAGATGCCACAAGCAGCTTTTGCCATGTGTGGCGATGAAGCCAGGGAGAGTCTTCTTAACTGTCTATGAACTGTACCGTTGTGCTTTGGGCTTTGACTTGCGGCCATAGCTGTCTACCATCCATACTCGTTGATTTTACCATAGGCTACCAATCATCGTTGGCAGGAGATGGCTTTTCGCTTGTGGCGTCGCTCTAATAGTTCTATCCTTAAATAGTTCTAAACTATATCAGTTGACAACTAGACGGCATTATTATTTGTTTTGACAAAAAAAGGTTATGAATGTTTTTTACTGACGATGCAATGGGTAAAATCGATTAAATATCAGCTCACTGGTTTCAGTGCATTGGCGTAACCAAGGGCAGAGCGATGAGGCGACCGCCACTTCTGAGTGCGCTTAAACTCACTGTTGAACCCATGATTAATCTGTTCGTTCTGATCATTGAAGAGAAGCAACGGGAGAAGTATCTTTCCCTTTGACCTTTGGCAAAATCGCAGCGCAATGTTGTACCTTTGAGGAACGTTTAAAGAGCTATTTGGGAAAGCAACATTGGTCAAAGGAGAGGGATTCTTCTACGTTGCTCCTCTTCAATGATGAGAGCGAACAGGTCAAAAATGGGTTTAGGAAAAAAAAAGTAGCACTGCAGTAGACCCCCCCCCCACCTAATACACGGGTTCATATAAGACGGATTCGTATAACACTGCGCAAAAATTGCGATCGTGTGAGTATAGTACGTTAAAAGAGTCCCTTATAGCACGAAAAAGAGACAAATGTTCCGATTTTATTGAACTTTAGCTCCAGTAATTATATATGGCTTTTGAATACAACACTAAACATCATTGTTCTTCTAAGGTGCACAAATAAGGTACTTAGAGATTGGACCGCGCAGTTTACACTCCAGGTGGAGTAGCACAGGCCTTATACAACACGGATTCATAGCACGGAGCGTATCTACCGTGTTATGAACGGGGGAGGGGTGTCTACTGTACTCAAAAAGTAAAATAGTCATGTGTGACCCATCTCTGATAATACGCTTCGTCCTACTTAACGCCCCTCCTTTGAAACTTTTCTAGATCTGCCACTGGTTTCACCATAAGTTATAAAGAATAACTACTAGAGTAAAAATTCCTGTGATTTGAACGCGGCGAAAGTTACCGGAAGTCAGCGCTGGAGCTATGAGCTATTACAGCGTCCTGAAACCAATGTACTGATGCGTCTTCGCTTGAGATGGGAAACTCACCCGAGTTAAATTATTTCCGAACGATTAGCCTGAAGGAAGATAAATGAACCGTCTAATGTCGATCTTCGGGACGGTGTGACAGTTCATAGCTTTCAATGATGTTTTTGCTGATGGTAACTTTCTTTGCTGGTGAAACTCGTTAATGACTACTCTCCGGCAGTTTTAACAATGGTTTTTCACATTGCCACAACTAACTCACCGTTTGCTGTTGTTGCTGCTGCTGTAGCTGTTGGCCACCTTTCTCGGGCGCATTCTGCACGTAGATGATCCGGTTGAAGGCTCGCCAGCGCCTGAAGAGCTGCACGTACACCTTGCACTGGGCGTACATGAAGACGAGTCCGCCGGTGAAGCCGATGGGAATAACGATGAGCTTGTGCCAGAAGCGCCAGTGCAGCAGGCCCGACCGCATCTCTTCGGCCGTGCACTCGATCAGCACGTACAGGGACCACACCACGCAAGTGATGGCCACCATGTGGAACGCGGTGGAGCAAAGCACCTGGCGCTGCTCGACGGGCGACATTTCCAGCTTCACCCACTGGGGGAAAAGAAATGTGAAAAAAAAAAAAACAACAATTTAGTGTATTATACAGCGACATACTATACAGTATTAATCCTTTGAAGCGCAACCATTTTCAAATCCTGAGAACGATGAAGTCATTAATTTATGTTAGTGGTCATTCAAGAGCTACATCTGACTCCTGGAAATCATATTTTAATTAGAATTTTCCCTATAATCCATGTTTGGAGTCTCTAGTGAAAGACAGCCCACACCATTACTTTGTCATTCTCTATTACACTTCTCTTCCAGCTTCCTTCTCTAGAAGAGCGAAGTAATTAGTGGATGACCCTTTAAGAGACTAAATAATAAATAATTTTATAACACAGTACCTATCACTTCAGGTGAAATTGTAACTGCTAGTTTCACGCTTTTGAATGGTTTGTCATTTCCCAACAAAGGGATCATTATTTAACTTTTATAGTTGGACCCTAAAGTACATTTTTTCATCTAAAAACGGACACTAACACAGTAGGTGAAGTGTTTGAGTTGCCATTTTTAACAATAAAGATCTCTAACTATTTCACTTAGAGATATGAGATTCTTTAAATTAATCATCCTAGACACGGAGCAGCATATTCTAACTGTAAGTGATAGGAAAAGGGGGACCGTATAAAAATTTAATCTCTATTTTAATATTATGCAGCCTCTAGTAAAGATATTGCCATGAAAGCTACTCTTTATTTGACGAACTTTTCTAATTGAAAGTATGTTTCGATCACTTATGGTTTAAAAGATAACCCCTTTGACATATATTTTGAAGCACCCGGTGTGATCATATCTATTTTAATAATCATTTAATTTGGCTTTCTTTAATGTAATCTATCCAAAATCATGTATTCTAAATCACTTCTGTTTTCATTTTTCTGCCATTTCGGCTTTTAAATGTGTATTTTCGCTTTTCCCGTATGCATTATTCTTTTTGTTTATTCGTCTCTTCATTCTAGCGTCGTTGTGCTAAAAATAGATTTCATTGCGTCCGTTTGCAAAATCAACGGCCTTTTTGATTTCCCTCTTGGCATCCTGCTGGCGTAAGTTCTTTATTTGTTGCTCTGCGACATCTTCAAAATTATTTGCTCGCGATTACGTCATTTTAATTTTATTGGATTAACTTTTAGGGTTGCTCTGGAATTGGCGTTATTGATTTCAGCCAAGTGTTTGTTCTCGCCAATGTGTAATTCTGTGCTGGCGTAAGTTTTAAGTCATTCCACCTTAATTTCACTGTCTATATAGGACGTATTTTTATTTCGCTGGGCCACCACCATCCGTTGTAATAAGTTTATGTCTGAATAGAATCTTTTTAATAAAACAGTTTTAAGTATTTGACGTCTTTTATTATATTGCAACTAAGTGTATCGATCCTGGATTTTCATGTCACAACGCAACTTAATAATTTAAAACAACCCAATTCACTTCTTTACACCCGGTATATATATCCCACTTAACTTATTCGGCTCCTTCTTAAAGGTCCACAAATAGGAAACTTCTATTCCTGTTTAAAAGGTTATAACTGTTTAATTTATAACTACTACAGTCACCGCTTTCGAAGGTTAAACAAAGTATACAAAAACAAGAATTTTTTGAATTAGTTTCATTGATTTTTGATCCCAAATCTCGATTATTACGCGATTTCTACTGTTCAAATGAAGTCCGCTGAGCAGACTTTACAGAGGAAATCGGATAAAAGATTAGCCTATTCACTGTCTGGCTCAATGACATACAGACAGATGTCATCCCGTTTCCTCATTGATTACGGAATCGATAGCTGATCAATGATTTTCCCGAAAACAACACGAAACTCGAGCCAAAATTCTCAACGCATCACATAATATAGAGCCAGAGAGTGAACCCAATAAGTCATATATGGGCTGTAAAATGGAATCATTCAAAAATGACTGATTTTCTGAGAGAAATAACATTAATGTTAACTAGTTGGGATATAAATGTACCTAGTACATTATGCATTTTTGATATTTTTTTATCTGACTAATACAGTAACACATGCATAAAGATACCGGGTGTCCAGAAAAGGACTCCCTGATTTCAAAATTAAATATCTCGAAAACAAAGATCGATAGAGGAATGCAGTAAACGATATGTTTATTGTGAAAGCTGTAAGAATTTTATACAGCAGTTTGAAATAATAGTTACGAAAGCTGCTAACAGATGGCGCTGTACGCTATACAGCTCATTATCAGCAAAGATAAATGAAAT
The DNA here is from genome assembly GCA_038373885.1 of Cheiracanthium punctorium. Lineage (NCBI taxonomy): Eukaryota > Metazoa > Arthropoda > Arachnida > Araneae > Cheiracanthiidae > Cheiracanthium > Cheiracanthium punctorium. The sequence goes on from JAWZYV010014284.1 coordinate 71,471, forward strand.
AATCGTATGAAAATATTCTTTGCAAAAAGTCACATCACATTGTTTTCAAAATGTTCACCATTGGCAATACAGAGGTGGCGCAAACGAAGAATGAAATTTGCTATCACATTTCGTAGTGTCTCAATGGATTTACATGCCACACAGATCGCCGATTCAAGCTCGTCCAGCGTGGCGGGATGCTTCGGGTACACAATGTCTTTCAATGTGCCCCACAAAAAATAGCCACAGGGAGTCAAATCCGGCGAATATGGAGACCAATCCATGCCTGCACCAGTAAATTTGGGATATTCTAAAGCAATGACTCGATTCCCGAAGTATTCATCAAGAAAGCGAAACCCTTGTTCGGTACGATGTGGCCGGGCTCCATCTTGCATAAACCATTCAGTACGTGGTCGATCCTCTAACACTTGCTGTGTGGCGACAAATTTTTCCAAAATTGCAACGTAACGTTCACTAGTGACCGTTTCTCGAATGAAAAAAGGGCCAATAATGCCTCTGCTGCATATTTCAGCCCACACAGTAACTTTAGGAGAATACAGGGGTTTCGCTTCACACCAATATGGATTTTTGAAACCCCAAAATCGCCAGTTCCGTTTATTCACGAATCCATTCTGGTGGAAGTGTGATTCATCTGTAAACCAGATGCAGCCAACATCAAATCCTTCACTATCAATCATTGTGAGCATCTGATTAAGTCAACCCTTTGTTGCACAGCTCGTACGGGTATGGCCTGGTGAGTTTGAATTTTGAATGGAAACATGTGTATGCTCTTTCTCAGTATTTTATGCGTGCTGGAACGCTTCAAACCAGTCTCAGATGCAATTCTACGGACGGATGGCATTGGATTTTGCTGAATAATTCCAGAAACTGTGGCGATATTTGCAGGCGTAACTGCAGTTTGCTTGCGGCCAACATTCCCCACTAGATCATCAGTTACGCTGCCTGTTCGTTGAAATTTGGCGAAGAGCGTACGAATGGTTTTCGCATCGGGTCCTTTTGGAACATTAAATCGTGCTTGAAAACTGCGCCTTGTAGCCGTAGGACTCTCTTTTAACCTGTAGTACTCTAGCACCAGAAAAACGCATTGTTCAATAGAGTACATGGTTTTAATCTCTTCCTTCGGTACGCTAACCTCCTTCCACGCTTCAATAGTGGAACTGATCGCTCTGGGCTTCGGATCACTATTTATACTAGGCATTACGTACGGTGATTACAGCGCCATCTGTTAGCAGCTTTTATAACTATTATTTCAACCTGCTGTATAAAATTCTTACAGCTTTCACAATAAACATACCGTTTACTGCATTCCTCTATTTATCTTTGTTTTCGAGATATTTAATTTTGAAATCAGGGAGTCCTTTTCTGGACACCCGGTATATATATATATATATATATATATATATATATATATATATATATATATATATATATATATATATATATATATATATATATATATAATAGTAAAAAGGCTAATCTTACGAATCAAGGAATCATTCTACAGCAGTTTTCGTAGTATATATATACACTGATCACCAAATCTTAAGCAAATCAGGAAGATTTAGATATATCCAGTAAATGTAAACCCAAACAATGGTAAAAAGAAAATTAAAATGGAATTGTATGGAGTAAAAACAATAGGTAGCAAGCATCGACTATACTCTTCAGGCCCCACAAGCCGAATACTTGCTACCAAGACAAAATAACAAAATAACAGGATTTCAATGCAGCCACTTAGCTCAAAGAAAGCTAAATATGTGGCTACGGGGGATATCCTGTTAATAAGTAAAAAGTAATCAAATAGACATACCCAGAATAAAAATAAAAGATGGAGAAAAGATGGAGATGAGGCGTCCAAGTGCCTTAAGCCTGAAAACATGGCTCGAACATGGAGCTGTTGCCAATTGGAGAGTAAAAAATTCGTTGCCAGAAAAAATTGGTGAAGATTCGAACATATAGTTAATAATTAGTCATCTATAGTTAATAATTAGCTCTAAGAAAACAGTACTCTATATGCTTTCTTTGATAAAAACTACGGAACAGCTAGGATAGCTTGCCACCCATGGCGACTTTTCATTATTTGGCGATTTACACATGCTCACAACCTATAATTACTGTCCCGAAAAACCGTTATCCATATTTTTAATATACATAATCCTTTGCAGATTGGCGCATTTAGCACCACGAATTATATCAACTCACCGCGCTGGTAGACATCCAAAGTGTATTATAACTGCTATAATGGGATAGTTAACACTACCAAATATTTCTACTTGCAGAAAATACTCCAGCTGGAGCGAACCGGCTTTAAAATAATCTGCATTTTAATTATTTTTCATTTTCAAGATAGTGGTTTCTAACATTTCGGAACTCGCGGTTTAGATCCACCCTGCTTGGAAAGATACCGTTTTGCCAGATCGTACCTAATACCGCGATGGCGCTTTTAAAATCAGTTACAATTAGTTTTTCTGTTTTGGAAAAACGAATAATCGCTCATTCTAAACTCCTGTTGTCTAAGCGAACTTACTATTTGAAATTCTCAACTTTGTGTAACACACTTTGAGTTATTTATTTCATATACTTTTTAATTTGGCGTAAAATGGGTGTCATTCTACTTCATGTTTGTCAATTTCAGGCGATTCTACATACTTGGAATTGCTTTGTTGCAAAGGAATGAGTGATTTTATGCCAAATCTGGAAACCATTATTAAGTCAGCTTATCAGGTTTTTCGGAATTTTTCGAATCTGTGGATATCTTAATCGAAACTCAAATCCCTACGGTTTAGGAGGAGATAGCCCAACAAGGTTTGACAGCGGCCGTTACTTTTTTTTAGAATAGAGAGATTCTCATATTGAGTTAAAATGTATGAAACGTTGTTTCTGCTCCTTTTTTAATACCTTTCTGATCATTTCATTCAAATTTCTTACAAAAATAAGTAGCATGTATGTCCTTAAAAATGGTTTGATATTAAGGTCACTTTCCGTTTTATCATTCTTTGGCGTCATCGAATTTTTTGTGTGACGTCTCGTTCAAAATTGCTTAACTTAAATCTTTTCTAATCGAATTTACAGAAAAACAAATTGTACATTGAAAACAAGTAAAATAGTTTGTTTGAGATACATAATAAACTATCGGAAGTACCAGTTCTTCGCACGGAATGGAGATTGATAAACGAACAAATACAAATAAAAAATAAATAAATATTAAATATAATTTGATTATACATTTGTCCCCTTGCCCCAGTGGACAAATATATAATCGAAATTTTATCCTCGTAAATGATCTATATCTTTCTCAACTTATCTCTACTTATCTTTCTCTATTATCTTTCTCTACAACTTCCTGTAATTTCACGTTTAAAAAAAATCTCGATAATTTTTTTTTTCTTTTGTGTCAAAGTTTGTTAGCGTTTAACTTCCCAAGCAACACAACAATGTTGTTTCAATAAGGTTTAAATGTGAAATGCTAACATACAAAATGCTGTTTCAATATGAACTTTCAATGTCGTTTCCACATGATTTTGTTCAGTTTTATCCACATTGTTTCAGCATGGACATTGGTATAATATTGAAACAACATTGTGAAATCACAAGAGGAAAACAAATAAAAAAAACAAGATTTTATTTCTTTCGTGCAAAATTATTAAAATCATACGGAAATTGACGAAAAATAAAATTGTAGATAATTATCTACTTGAAAACATCATTTTAATTTGTATTAAAATATAGCATTGTCATAATACATTTTTACAGCAGTAAATACGAATAAATATGATTTTTTAAAGTAGATAATTATTAGCAATTTTATTTTTCGTAAATTTCTGTACAAGTTTAATAATTTTGCATGAAAGACATAAAATTTTGTTTTTTTATTTGTTTTCCTCTTGTGATTTCACAGTGTTGTTTCAATATTAGATCAATGTCTATGCTGAAACAATGTGGAGAAAACTGAACAAAATCATGTGGAAACAACATTGAAAGTTCACATTGTAACAAAATTGTTGTGTTGCTTGGGTTACTAATGTACTTTTAAGCTCATCAAGTAATAAGGACGCCAAAGAGTAATAAATTTCATTAACTATTTTTTACATTTACATTTAGCTACAATAGAAACAGTGGCGAATTTTGTCACTTAAATCCTTGAAATCTACAACAAAATAAAAACTGAAATAGTTTCGAAGTTCTTAAAACTGAAAAAATAAAAAATCATCGATGTGTTACAAATAAAACACTATCCTCTGATACTCTTATTTTGATGCTATTGTATCGATTTTCCGCTCTATTTCCTTCGCATATGTGTCAACAAATCTTCCAACATACCCAGAGCTGGCACTTGCACGATTTATCTTTTCCTCGTGTTAGACGCAGCAACAGCTGGTATTATCGACAGAATCCATGACATTTAAAAAGTTTTAGACTCAAAAAAGGACTTGTAATACTTTAATCCACGGAATAATATTTTACTTCTTATTTTCAACATTATAGTTACTATAGTAATAAGATGTTTGTTGCTACATAACGCTAAGTTCAAGAATAAAACGAAAGTAAAGGTAATGACCAGTGTTCATGGACTTGATAATTTTTGATAAAAAGAAGACATCAATCGAACAAAGGGCATAAATATCAAACAAACGGAATGGTAACTATCCTGAAATAACTATATATAAATAAATAACAAATAACATAAACGAATATGAATAAATAACAAATAATAACAAATATAATAACAAAAAATAATAAACGTCTAATAACAAATGTATTAGACACAATTTTTCTTTTTTGTTAAAGTATATGCCAAATTTTATGTTTCAAGAATATTTAGTACACTGCATCTGTCAATATGAAAGTAAATTTACACTTATAATGGCAGGTAAAAGTTATGGAATAATCTTCGAAAACAGATAAAATAAGAGTTATGCATACTTTAAAGAAGTTTAATGCTATTAGAATTCTCAACGGAAGTCAAAAGTAGCTTATATATTCTAGTAAATACAGATTTAAAAAAATCATATTATTTTTTGTTTTGTTCCTTCATTTATTTTGTTGCTGATGAAGTAGACATTTTACACCATTCGAAACGTACTTGATATGCTATATTACAGTTGTGTGTGCTTTACATGCGAGTTTATTATTTTTATTCACTAACAAAGGTAACCTGAAGTCATAGTCTGCATATAATTTTTCATGTCTCAACCGTTGTTCCATCTCGTTACTTTTAGAAAATGCTTCAAAATAAACTCTTAATATATTTTAACTAGTTATTTTTTCAACTTTTGTATATAACTTTCTCTAAAAAAGAAAAAATCTGTACTCAGGCAAAATTCCCCTTGCAAATTTTAACGGTAATATGTGATACGGATAAAAACGATAACGCGAGTTTTTCCCTACGAAAGTCTCCTGTTGCAGTGAAACTTGTTTTAAAGGCATTGAAAGCAGCGGAGGAAAAAATAAATCCATGAACGAGCACAACTTTTTTTAATTTAAATAAGCGACAGGAAGAAGTATAAAATTTGTTTTTCACTTAGAGAAAAAATATCGAATTAAAAGATAAAGTTAAAAGATGACTTGATTTTTTTTTTTAAATAGAAATTTCATTCCTAACATTAGTGGGAAACTGGACAAAAAATCATGAAAAATGCTATTTTCATAAATTTTTAAAGAGGTGTCTTGATACATACCCACTCCCTTCAAACTTAATTCCTATCTTTACTTAAATCCAAAAATAAATGTTTCATTGATTCTTAATATTTAACTTATTATTTAAACTACCCATAAGTTTATTCCGTTTTTCAAACCAGTGTAGAAGTACAGTCAGAAATGGTCCATTCTCTCAATTGGGAACGCAGTGAAAACTGTATACAATTTTTTCCCCAATAAATGACTAATATCCTTTAACTAACGCATTAGAAGACAAAATATTTTTTTAAAACTACTTTAAATATGCCTGGATTTCAATTCGGTCTGTAAGAGGCTAATTGTAAATATTCTTTTTTAAGTTCTAAACACCACCGTGGCCGAGTGGATAAAGACCCTAAACATAGTAGATGGCAGAAGTGTGAAGGTCCAGGGTTCGAGCTTATCACATCGCACGGCCATCGATCTAACGGTCTGGAGTTTTCGGCGGTTTTCTCCAGATATAACGTGAATATGAGTTAAAAACCCTTAAAAAGTCCTCCGACCAAGAGACGCCCCTCCTCTTGATTAGCTTTTGCCTTAATACATGATACAATCTTTCGAAATTCTACAGTGCAGTTTACAAACTGCAAGATTTACTACCATTTTCAGAATAAATTTTTAAAAAAGTAAAATCACTTTCTTAAAAAGGAAGGACTTTCTGTTCCTTACAGCTCTTGTTTTAATATTTTTTAATGACACAGAAACTAAGCAAATTATAACAGCAAAATTAAATCTCTTCAATCATTCGGAGAGACACTTTGATCTCACCAGTTCTTAAGCTTTTAGAGGACAATGTTCCCAATTGGGAACATCGAATTGAAAATTTATTCAAAAATGAAATTTTATCAATATTGACTTAAAAAATTAACTATAATAATTACATTGAAAAATTAGCTGATAAAGTTGAAACAGGACTTGATTTTTTGAAATAGAAATTGCATTCCTATCGTTATTGGGAAACTGTAATATATATATATATATATATATATATATATATATATATATATATATATATATATATATATATATATATATATATATCATGAAAACATCCATTTTCATAATATTTTACAGAGCTATTTTGATACCCCCCCTTTCAAACTTAATTCATATCTTTACTGAAATTTAAAAATACATCTTTTATTAATTCTTAATATTTCACTTATTATTTAAACTACCCATCAGTATATTCAGTTTTTGAAATCAATTTAAATTATAGTCAGAAACGACCCATGCTTCCAATTGGAAGCACAGTGAATATTGTATTAATTTTTTTTCCTGCAATTTAAGTGACTAACGCATAGAAATCCTTTAACTAACGCTTTAGAAGACAACGCATAGAAATCCTTTAAATAATGCATTAGAAGACAACGCAGCATAGAAATCCTTTAACTAACGCATTAGAAGACAACGCATAGAAACCCTTTAAATAACGCATTAGAAGACAAAATATGAAAAAAATTAATTTAAAATATGCCTGAATCTCAATGGAGTCCATAAAAGGTTAAACATGATTTACGACTCTTCTTAAGAGCAGAATGTTATAAACATTAAATCAACACTGTTTTAAGTCAGCCTGAGGTTTCCGCATTAAAAGAGACGAACCTATCCCTAATGATTAGAAATCAATGTAGGTGTTCCTCTTTACTTTTTCGATTTTTGACAGAACAGCAATTTTATCTACTTCCCGAAATCATGCGTGGAACACGAGAATACATTTCTTAAATTAACTGTTAAAGTTTTTTCTTTTGTGCAGTAATAAATTGCCGAAATATTTTTTGAAATTGCGGTTTTTTTTAAGAAATGAAAAATTTTAAATTATTTTTACTTTCCGAACATGTATCATGTAAGGAAAGTATTGTAATCATGAAAAAATTCGAATTCGAGATTTTGGTGTATTTACACGTTTTGAGGTCTTCTGAATTTATTCATGCTATTTTTACGAGATGTATGTATGTATGTATGTATGTATGTATGTATGTGTGTGTGTGTGTGTGTGCGTGTGTGTGCGCGTGTGTGTGCGCGTGTGTATTTGTGTGTATGTGATTGAACACGATAGCTCCTGAACGAAGCATTAGATTGAGCTCAAATTGGGTATATATGTTATAAACCACCGTCGCAAGACCGGTATTGATTTTGGTGCGTATAGGACTTATAGTTTTTCTACAGGGCTACGACAAAAATTTCTTTTACATTATGGCCTATGGGAGGAAATTCTTGAAAGTGCGCTAACGTTTAAACGATGCATTAGATTGAGCCCAAATTGGATATACATGTTATAAACCATCATTATAAGACCGGTATTGATTTTGATGTGTATAGGACTTATAGTTTTTCTACAGGGCTACGACAAAGATTTCTTTTACATTATGGCCTATGGGAGGAAATTCTTGAAAGTGCGCTAGGGTTTAAACGGTAAATTCGATTGAGCTCAAATTGAGTATGCATGTTATAAACCAGCTTCGCAAGACCGGAATTGATTTTGGCGTGTATAAGACTTAAAATTTTTCTACAGGGCTACGACAAAGATTTCTTTTACATTATGGCCTATGGGAGGAAATTCTTGAAAGTGAACTAGCGTTTAAACGATACATTCGATTGAGCTCAAATTGGGTATACATGTCATGAACCACCATTATAAGATCGGTATTGATTTTGATGTGTATAAGACTTATAGTTTTTCTACAGGGGTACGACAAATATTTCTTTTACTTTATGGCCTGTGGGGAGGAATTTTTGAAAGTACGCTAGCGTTTAAACGGTGCATTCGATTGAGCTTCAATTTGGTATATATGTTTGAATTATTCATCGATTAAAATTTATTTAAATGCTAGGTAATGATCTTAATCGTAAGTGTTCGGAAAGTCGAGTGGAGTGACTCCAGATTTTTATTTATTGATTTATTATTAAGGATAAAAGGAAGGAAGTAGGGATAAAAAAATAATCACGATTAACGGTTGAAAACCAACGATTAATTGTAATTTCAATCATAAATAATTAATCATAAATAATTAAATCATAATTAATCATAAATAATTAAATATTAATTCTTAGTTTTCAATTGTTAACCGTTAGTTTCAATCGTTAACCGTGACGAGTTTTTCTCAATACAGATAGATTTATGTTTACAACCAACCATTGAATGCTATTAGTTGGATAAAAGCTTTGTTTTTTATTACTTTATAAACTATTCTGTTGATTAATTAATCACAAATGAAAAATCCTAACTAATATTATAAATGCGAAAGTGAGTTTGTTTGTTTGTTTGTTTGTTTGTTTATGACGCTTTCACGCCTAAACCGCTGAATCGATTAGGATGAATTTAGGTTTAGATATAGATGGGACCCTGGAGAAGGTTATAGGCTACTTAGAATTTCAGATTTTTAATTACTTTTTTAATTATTAATTAAAAACCGTTTTTACGTTGCCATGCTTGGCGAGTTTCGCCCGTATCAATCAAATGATTCATGTTTTGAGATAACAAGAATGCTATTGCTTCAATAAAGAAGCACGTGCGTGCATCTGAAAAACATTAAATTCCACGGAAATTATGCCAGTTTTATGCCAAATCTATCTATCAATAATAATAAAAATGAATGTTCTCCAGACAAATCTACAGAAAGCAGAGCTTTGAAAATTTGAGCATAGAAGCCCATGACTGTGCACCCGAGGCTCAGAATGTTGAAATTTTAAATACTTTTCTAATTATTAATTAAAAACCGTTTTATCGCCCGCACAAAATGATTTATGCTTTTGAAATAAAGCTGAAATTCTATTTTCAGATAAACATGCATTTGAAAAACATGAAATGGTATGGAAATTATGTTGATTTTACGCCAAATTAAAAAGCATTAGAAAGAAAAGTCCAAATGTGTTTCTTAAACTTCATAAATTTCCAAATCCTACCAATAATATAAAAACTCGGCTGTTCCAGCCTCGTCAGGGGGAGATCCCCCTGAACCCCCCTAATTTTTTTATTTTATTATTGCCATATTAAAACTATATTAATTAACTTGGCATTTTATTGCTCATCTTTTGCGTATTTCGCATGGTAACCCTATGTTGAAATTTTTATGAGTGTAACCTATTTATAGAAAAATACATGTGGTGCGTATTCTACATCTTACGAAATATTGTAACAATAGATTAAAGCTGTTGTGAACTAATAATATTTGAATATATGTAAAAAATACATGTGGAGCATATTCTACAGCTTACGAAATAGTGTAACAATATCGAGACTAAAGATTGCTTTAATCTCGATATTAAAGCTGTTGTGAACTAATAGTATTTAAATACATGTAAAATTATGCCGCTTTTTATGTCGCTTTATTATGTCGCATTTTTGGGACACATTTTTCAATAAGGGTATTGAGAGATAAAATGACATAGTCATTAAAAAAATGTGTACGTTTGTGTGTTTAGATGTTTTTGACTGAATCACACACAAATTGCTGAACGGATTTGGAAAAATTCATAATGAAGATAGCTTATGCCCTGGATTAACATACAGGAAACCTTTCAAGCATATAGCATAAATAATTCTTTTACAAAAACATTCAAAATAATTCTAATATATTGCGCTCTATGGAAATTTTATAGCTACTAAACCGATTCTAAAACTTAGTTGCACTATTCCTGAGTATTATTGTTTGTTTGTTTGGGGATTAAGGCCGATTGACTGCACTCGGGTCCTTGGCCTATATGGGTTATTCCTCTGTGGGGAACTTTCTAAGGGATCCTAGCCCGTATTTACGTGAGGTTTTGGAGAAAACCGCGAAAAACTGCGAGCGGCTAGGTCGACAGGCTCGACCAGGGGTTGAACCTGGCACTTCCAGCCTTCCAGTTTTGAGAGTAGAACTTCTTAGACACTGGTGGGACCCTGAGTATATGCTACCTGGTGGTCCCTGTTATAGGCTACCTTTTATGCATATATCACAAATAGTTCTTTTACAGGGGTACTCATAAGAATTACATTACACTCTATGTGTATCTCTGTGAGTACTGAACCGATTCCAAAACTTTTTTCACTGTTAGTAAGCTACACTATTCTTGAGTATTATAGGCTAAAATTCATACATGTAGTGCAAATAGTTCCTTTACAGGAACACTCAAAATAATTCTAATACATTACGCTCTCTGGGTATCTCTGGGTATAAATTACGCTCTCTGGGTAACTATAGAACCGATTCTAAAACTTTTTCGCTAAGAAAAAGCTGCACTATTCCTGATTAACGTAGGCTAGAATTCATGCTATAGCATAAATATTTCTTTCACAAGAACAACAAAAAACAGTTAGCAAATACTGTCGTAAATGTATTCGCCAAATGCCTGAAAAAAATCTAAATTTAGTAACTCTGCTTACTCTCTTATTTTAAATGAAGTATACTACCACGCATTATACTTCATATAAAATAAGTAAAAAGCAAATAATATTTAAATTCAGTTTCTTTTGTCGCAAACATATGTGTTATTCACACATGCTTCATTTCTTTTGGGACCTAACTCTAAAGCCGACGCGGACGAAGTCGCGGGTAGCAGCTAGTCTTAAATATAATCAGATGAAGCAGGATTAAGTAAATCAAGAGGTTCGAATAAGAAGAAAAAAAAATACTTGCTGACGCAGTACTCTCTTTTTTAGCCAAGGCTAACCTTTATCGTTAAAAATCTTATTATAGACTACGGAATTTAAAAATTGATAAATTTAGCCTTAACTAATCGTCCCAAGGACACTCATTTTGAAATTTTTGTCAACTCTTGTTGTCAGCTCTTGTTTTAATATTTTTAATGACACAGAAACTAAGCAAATTATAACAGCAAAATTAAATCTCTTCAATCATTCGGATAGACACTTTGATCTCACCAGTGCTTAACCTTTTACAGGAGCCTTCCTAATTGGGAAAATCGAATTAAAAATTTATTCAAAAATGAAATTTTATCAATATTAGCTTGAAAAAATTAGCTGATAAATTTGAAACAGGACTTGTTTTTTTTTTTTTTTTTTAAATAGAAATTGCCTTTCTATCGTTATTGGAAAACTGTACAAAAAAAAGCATGAAAACAGGCATTTTCATAATATTTTACAGAACTATCTTCATACACCCCGCACTTTCAAATTTAATTCATATCTTTACTTAAATTTAAAAATAAATCTTTTATTAATTCTTAATATTTCACTTATTATTTAAACTACCCATCAGTATATTCAGTTTTTGAAATCAATGTAAATTATAGTGAGAAACGACCCGTGCTTCCAATTGGAAGCACAATGAAAATTGTAATAATTTTTTTTCCTGCAATTTAAATGGCCAACGCATTAGAAGACAACGCATAGAAATCCTTTAACTAAAGCATTAGAAGACAACGCATAGAAATCCTTTAAATAATGCATTAGAAGACAACGCAGCATAGAAATCCTTTTAACTATCGCTTTAGAAGACAACGCATAGAAATCCTTTAAATAATGCATTAGAAGACAACGCAGCATAGAAATCCTTTAACTAACGCTTTAGAAGACAGCGCATAGAAATCCTTTAACTAACGCATTAGAAGACAACGCATAGAAACCCTTTAAATAACGCATTAGAAGACAAAATATGAAAAAAAAACTAATTTAAAATATGCCTGAATCTCAATGGAGTCCGTAAAACGTTAAACATGATTTACGACTCTCCTTAAGAGCAGAATGTTATAAACATTAAATCAACACTGTTTTAAGTCAGCCTGAGGTTCCCGCATTAAAAGAGACGAACCTGTCCGTAATGATCAGAAATCAATGTAGGATTCCTCTTTACTTTTTCGATTTTTGACAGAACAGCAAATTTATCTACTTATCGAAATCAAATGTGGAACACGAGAATACATTTCTTAAATTAACTCGTAGGGTTTTTTCTTTGCGCAGTAATAAATTGTCGAAATATTTTTTGAAATTGCGGTTCTTTTTTTAGAAAAGAAAAATTAATTATTTTTATTTATTGATTTATTATGAAGGGTAAAAAGAAGAAAGCAGTGATAAAAAAATAATCACGATTAACGGTTGAAAACCATAATTTTAATTTCAATCATAAATAATTAATCTTAACTAAATATTAATTCTTAGTTTTCAATTGTTAACCGTTAGCTTTAATCGTTAACCGTGACGAGTTTTTCTCAATACAGATAGATTTATATTTACCACAATCCATCGAATACTATTAGTTGGATAGTTTTTTATTATTTTATAAGTCATTCTGTTGATTAATTTAGAACAAATGAAAAAAACTTAAATATAATCAGATGAAGCAGGATTAAGTAATTCAAGGGGTTCGAATAAAAATTAAAAAAATTACTTACTAATGCAGTACTCTTTTTTAGCCAAAGCTCACCTTTATCGTTAAAATCTTATTATAGACTAAGGAATTTAAAAATTGATAAATTTAACTTTAACTAATCTTCCCAAGGATACTCATCTTGAAATTTTTGTCAAACCACATTTTGATAAAAAAAACAGAAATGAATTTTAAACATTAAATACATTTAACTATATATTACTATTTTTATGCGCACAAACGTTTTGCATACCTAGTAGTAGTTAAATTAAATACCCTTGACTTTATCAGCAGTTTTACCTAGCTTGCGCTAATTAATTCTAATTAATTAGCTGCGAATTGCTAATTAATAATAGTTTACCACGGGAATTGTCTTTGATGGAAGAATGGAACAAATGAGTGAGTACACAAAACGAAAACGTTTGAATACGAGAAGTTTCTGCGCATTTCCAGAAGAGTATGAAATTCGATTTGAGTATATAATAAAAAATTGAATATGAAGTTATTTATTTTAGGTGGACGAAGATTAAACATATTGAGAAGACATAGTTTCGTCAAATGTTTTTTCTAGCGCCCGTTGTAATTGCCTCCACAAAGGGCTTTACTTCTAGAAATCGATACAGTAGAACAAATTAATAGGCTGCGCAAACCGGAAAAAGTACAGCCGTTGCCCATCACTCGAGTTGACATCCAGAAAGATGGCGGTCGGTCGAATCGCCCATCGCGTGGCACAGAGCTAAAAGAACATTTTTGACGCATCTGTCTGTGCAGCGACGAAACGACCGCACTTTTTCAGGATTGAGTAACGGTTGCGCTTGAAGAGGTCAAGTTACAACGAGAAGGAAGAGGAGGAAGAAAAGAAATGTGTCTCACCTCTCTGAAAAGCTTGATCTTGGAGTGCATGATGAACTGGAATTTGCAGATCTCGCAGCAGCGCGCGTCAGATCTCTTGATCCACTGCTGGAGGCAGGACTGGTGGAGGTAGCCGGGGTCCCCGGGAGAAAAAGAAAGCTTCTTCATGAGGGGTCTGGGGGATGGATTTTGTGACGTCACAGTAAAGGAGGAGATTTTCCGCGGTTTGTATGGAGCTGTATGGGAAGATGAAGATCAGTTAATTAAATGCTAAAAATCGCGGTGTTTTCCTTCGCCATGGTCCAAACAAATTATGTTATTTGTTTCAAAATACTACGTTCATGAAAATATATGGTTACGTCGTATTTGCGACCGGGGTGAAAAACGTCGCACTTCCGACCACTTTAATTTGAGAGTAGCACTTGCGACCGCTTTTGTCCAAATGTGCAGGGTGGCTTGGGATGAGTCAGAAACTGTCACTGGAGTGAGTGGGGTGGTCAGTACAATTAAAGAAAGCGTTGTACACAGTACATTAGCATATTTAAAAACTAATCTTAAAAATGATGAACCAAAAATATATGTACGTATGAAAAGCTTAGACCATCTGCAATTAAGAAACATGACCAACAAAACTGGTTTTTTCAAAAATGTTTCACTGACATAAATCGTAATCAAGATATTCAGAGGCAGCCTTTATTGAAGATGTTTTTATAGTAGTATATGTTTTCTCTTATTTGCATTATAGTTACATTCTTTTTAAACTTGATGTAAGAAAATAGAATGCTTAAGCATGAGTTGGCTGATTTAGCTGCTTTGTAAAAAAAGGTTAAATTCTATAAAATGAGTTACCATTATTTGGCGAGGAAACAGAATAACACTTACGATGACCTTATGAACATATACCTCTCCCCCCCCATATTTTAGTCTATATAAAGCACTGAAAATATTGTTTTTAAAATGCAAACAAATGTTTTTTGGCTACAATAAAGCTTTAGTTTTTTCACTTTTACTCGAAATGTTTATTCTTTTTTAATGCCTTGGTACACTTTTCTAAGAATTTGTTTCAGGTGAACAGTTGAAACTTTAGCTTTGATCTGAGCGAAAAACAATTTGAAAATAATGGTGTTTGTGCTTTTTTAATTTTTATGTTTTTAAAATTGTTTTTTTTGTGTGTGATTTTTTCTACTGTTATTTCTTTTTTAACAAAAACAAAATCACTTCTTATTATTCTCAGACAGTATGTTTTCTGATAAAGTACAAAATTTTAAGATAATAAACTGAATAGTTTTTTAGAAAAGTGTATCAAACTAACACGCTGTTCAAAAAAGTTCTTTGAACAGCATGTTAGTATATGTAATGATATGTAAAAAGTTCATTACCTGTTAAAGACTAATTTTTGAATCAAATTCGTTGTTTTAAATTTATATATGGAATATTATGTTTGTACATATAGCATACAAAAGATTTCATTTCTCTCTCTATTTTGAAATAAAATACATGTTAAATCTTTTGCAAGAAATGCCTCTCTTTACTCGCCGAGATGTTCTGTGTCCTTAAGTGTACGTATTAATTACTAAGATTAGTGCTCTAGTGCTCTATTATTATTATTATTTTTAATGCTTTTCAGATATTGCATTTTTCTGTAATAGGAAAACCGAATTTTTTTCTCCTGTTACGTATTTTAAATTAAATTAAATTATTACAAAAAATTGCACTAAATACTTCAGTAGTAAAATACATGAAATTTTAAATATATGTATGCATTTCTAAAAGGAAATAATTTAGTGATTTCCGTAAGAGAACACAAGTGCATTAATATTAAACAGATAATTTCACCAATTTAAAATACACAAGGCGACGAAATGTAACAATCTGGAAAATTATAATTTCTAGAAAACAATTATAAAAAAATAACTATTGCGTATATTTACCGTGTTTACTCGCGTAATAGTCGTCCTCGCATATTAGTCCCATCTTCGTTTTGAAGCAGAAAAAATCGACAAAATACTTTTCCCGCATAAACGCCACAGTCGTGTATTTAGCCTTCATTCATGTCTATAAAAAATATTACTATAAAAAGAAAACCCCCTTTTCGTGTGCAACTGACAAAAATATTATTTGATATACTGCAGATAATGTGGACGACGTTGGTAAATTAGTATCTTTTTTTTGTAATTCCAGTAATCTTTTAGCTTTAGAATGTACAATATTATGTAATAGATATCCCCCGCACTTAGACTATTACCGTGAAGCAAAATCGGCAAAAGAAGTGCGACTATTACGCGAGTAAACACGGTAGTTTATATCATGTTTGCTTACACAAACATTTTTAGCCAATTAGAACATTTTTTGTTTGAAAATCTATTTTAATTATTTTGAATTTACAATATACAAACTTGCTTCCAGTAATTAACTGATTTTTAAATGGTTTTCTTTGAATATAAGGCTTAAAAAATAATTTATTCTTAAAAAGGGGTCATTCAATCTAAACTCTTATGGTATGGGAGGGTAATAACAGAGTGATGAATGAAAAATACTTATTCCTAAAGGGGATGGGAAAAACGGTTGAAATTAGAATGCTGAAGCATAATATATTTATGGTTTTCCAGCCCAAAAAGTTGATAAACAAACTGCAGATTTAACTGATGTGAAATAGAAAAAAAAAAATGCAAAAATCCAATGACCTTGAAAATAAACAAAACGTTAAATACATTGGATATTTACAGAAATGTATATTTTAGAGGTTTTCAATAAAAATTCTTACGATTTCCTTAATCATTAGTAAAATCGTGCAAACAATTTAAATTTCTGCAAGAAAAAATCGTACAACTTGGCAGCTATGATGTTATGGAAGAATCTGTCGTATTTAAATTAAAATCTAAAAGTTTTGCTTATTACGACTTAACCCTCACCCTCCCTAACCCCTCACTCCCACCCACCCATAAACCCCTCACACTTAAAGCGGTCGCAAATGCAACGGTCCCATCCTATCAATCATGCAATGCACCTGCTTTTAAACGGAAGCGGTCGCAAGTGCGACGATTTTCACCCCGGTCGCAAATAAGACGACACCAAATATATAGTGTCTATTAAATTTATTTACAAATATACATAAAATAAACGAATTTGAAATGTGAAGACTTCTTAAGAATTTTTTCAGTTTTATTGAGCTATAAGCAACTGAACAGTGCTTATTCCATTGTCTTATTATTTTTATTAGTAGCTAGTTTTTATTAGTAATTTTGAATAATAAAAACTCTTTACATTTATATGACACATTACGCATAACTCTGTAATTATTTATAATCTTTTGATTCTACGTTACTTTAACAAAATTTATATATTTTTTCTTTGTTTTTAATTAATGCATTTAATTGTACTTTTAAAAACTAATTACTGAAAATTAATAGTTGAAATATTTATACTAATTATTAATCATAATACGTTATTTCTTGTGCTTTTTAAAATGTGCACAGAATCAAACAAAATAAAAATTGGTTCATCGGAATCTTCAAAGTGTACACTTGATTTCAGTTTGCCCCCAGTTATTTCAATAAACATATTATGGTTTATTCTGTTGTCATCCGCAATTATGGATATGATCTTAAAACCTGCGTTTCTTACATTCCTGATAAATACTTTAGTCAATTCACACAGGTCTTTTGCAGTCATATTTCGAACAGGAAATAAGGCAACAATATCTTCGAAAATAGAGATCATACAGCTTTGGGTGCTGTTCGCTTTTTGGGTGTTTTTATTTAAGCTAAATCCCGACAAAGAACCACTAGCATAGTTAATTTGAGGCTGTATTATAATCTCATAGAGCAGAAGATCAACAGATAGCTCATATAGCTCTAATTTTTTCTATATCTTCAATAGTATCTTCAATCTGTATATTAGATGAAAGTTTTCGTAGATGTCTTTCATGGCGGTTACATAAAAATTCAAGATTATAAATTTCTCGATAACACATTGGGGACTTTATATAAATGGAAAATGCCCATGCGATTAACTCAGGACTGTATTTCGTGGCGTAAGGATTCCTAAAAGTAAATTAAATCTGTTCTTCTAATAGTTTCAATTTATGAAGCATAACTTCATAATTGAACACAGGCTGTGATGAAGATCACATATCTAATTTAATAATCATTTACTTTGGCTTTCTTTAATGTAATCTATCCAAAATTCAAGAATTCTAAATCACTTTTGTTTTTCATTTTACTGCCATTTCGGTTTTTAAATCTGTATTTTCGCTTTTCCCGTATGCACTATTCTTTTTGTTCTTAATTGTTTCGCCTCTTCAGACCGGTGTGCTAAAAATAGATTATATTGCGTCCGTTTGCAAAATCAACGGCCTTTTTGAGTTTCTTCTTGGCATCCTGCTGGCGTAAGTTTTTTGGTTGTTCCCCTGCGACGACTTTAAAATTATTTGCTCGCGATTACGTCATTGTAATTTTATTGGATTAACTGTTAGGGTTGCTCTGGATTTGGCGCTATAATCTCAGCCAAGTTATTGTTCTCGCCAATGTGTAATTCTGTGCTGGCGTAATTTTTAAAGGATTCCACCTTAATTTCACTGTCCATATAGGACGTATTTTTATTTTCGCTGAGCCACCACCGCCGTTATAATAATGTTTCAATAGTATATGTTTAATAAAATAGTTTTTCAGTATTTAACGTCTTTTTATTTTATTGCAACATAAGTGCATCGTACCTGGATTATCATGTTTCACAACGCAGTCAGTAATTTTAAAACAGCCCAACTAATTAACCTTCTTTACACAGGCGTCTTTCTATTTCAGCTTCTTGGTGGATAAAGGAAGAGAACTGCTCTAAAATAAATTCTAGTTTTGTTTTATTTTCATTTTTGTCTATAAAACTAAGCAAATACTTTATCTGGAAATATTTCCTTATTTCTTCTCTTTATCCAATTGTCCAATTAAAATATGTTCTTTAAATCGATTATTATTAATAAATAATTCAAATGAAAGAACAGAAATTTTTTTAAAGCTCGATGACCGTGAAACGGGTGTTGTGTCAACATCCAACTTGTAATATACTACAAATTCTTGCTGAATAAAGCACTGCCATGGAGCTTTTAATATAATTTTCTCTGCCAGATCTTCAATAGAATTGATTAAATCAATTTTTTTTCTTAATTTTTTCAGTCTTCTATTTTTCTTTTAATTGATTTTGTCTCCTTTCTTCTGGATTAACTCTTTTACTTTTTTTGATAGAGTTTGATAAATATGACAAATTTGGAAAAATGCTGGGTGTTGCATTTGACGCCAGTTCATATTTGCCTCTTTTTATAATCAAAAAAGAACTATCGGGCTTCTGAATTGTATTCTCTTTTACAATATCGTTCTCATTAAAATGTTTGACACAAACGTATGTATTTTTGTTAGGCGTCTAATTTTTTCTAGGAATCCGTAGGCGGTTTTCTAGGAGGCGTAGTGCCAACTTTGCCAACCCAAAAGGCCTATCATAAGTGCAACGTTCAAAACTAGTACAAATTTTAAAACTCACTTAAATGTAAAACTGGGCAGGGGAGGCGTGGTTGAATGACAGTGATGGCTGAGACAGAGCCGTGCAGATTTTTTTTTTTTTTCCCTTGCGTCATTTCTAATAGAAGGGACTTCGAAAAAATTTTGCATTTGTGTTTTTAGAATTTTGGTTGTTCGATAAGGCGACGTAGAAAAAATTATGCTTACATTTGAACCAGGAATATGCAAAAGAATTTACAAGCAAATGATCTTAGGTTATAACCATTAGACTGCAAACTCTTTATGTGGAGACCGTCTTGACTTTGCGATTTTTCAGACATAAAATGATATATGTGAAGTTTTCAGACATAGAAAATTAACGATTTTTGTTTTTTGGAATTTTGAATGTTAATTTTTCAGACATAGAAAATTTTGCTGAGATACGAACTAGGAATATGTAAAAGAAATTACAAGCTAATGATTTCATTATTGAAGATATAAATTAAAGTTGGGTTTTAACTACTTGAATGATATATGTTTTATGCAAACTTTTACAGAATAGTAGAAAGAATTGTGTTTAATGTTAGGATAACGATACTTTACGATTTTTTAGATATAAAATGGTATATGTGAATTTTTCAGACATAGAAAATTTTGGATTTGTGTTTTTCTTTTTGGAATTTTGAATGTTAATTTTTCAGACTTAGAAAGTTTTGCTGAGATACGAACTAGGAATATGTAGAAGAAATTACAAGAGATAACCATTCTTTTAGCTTTAGATTTTTTTCAGATAACTATCAGATTCGAGTTAAACTTTGATGTCTTACATCTTAATAGAGAAAAATACGTTTCAGATTTAAAAAAAATCATTATCGTAAAATTCTGTTTAATAATGAAACTTAGACTACTATTTTAGCGAAAGCGAAATCTACTGTATGGATTTGCCCCTAAAAATTAACTTCACAATACACCCGTTGACTTAACAGATATGCTGTAAAGATAGAGCTATATTCTTCTTTGTAAAAATATCATGTCCCACCCTACAACCCCTAACATTATCATGTAAAACTTCACAGAATAATAGAAATAATTGTGTTAATGAAATAATTGTATAGGATAAGGAGACTTTGCGAATTTTTTCGTGATGAAATAGCATTGGTTATATCTTTAAACCTTTTAAGCAAGTATAGTATTGATAGATTTTTAAAAATCCTACAGTA
Organism: Cheiracanthium punctorium; assembly: GCA_038373885.1. Taxonomy (NCBI): domain Eukaryota; kingdom Metazoa; phylum Arthropoda; class Arachnida; order Araneae; family Cheiracanthiidae; genus Cheiracanthium; species Cheiracanthium punctorium. The sequence goes on from JAWZYV010014284.1 coordinate 92,012, forward strand.
TTGAAAATAAAGTCTGTGTTTATGCTAACTTATCAGGAAATCGCGGTTACACAGTAATTTCCTTATATGACTTATGTTTTTAGAACTTTACGATAAAATAAGTTACAAGCGAGTAAATAAAACTGCAGTTTTAGATCTAACTATCAAAATATTATAGTTAGAAAGTAATAATTTACCAATTCAATAACAGGAATACTTATATTTTAGGTACAAAAGTAGCATTTACCCAGATACTGATTACGAATGTGATTCATTTTATGTTATAAGTTCTCTTGTTTATTCATTTACAGTTAATTGTGAAAAGAGTCTTTAAAATAGTTACATGTACAATAATTGTGAATAATATTTTCAAATATTTGAACCATGTTCGTATGTAAAAAAACACTTTGTCCAATGTCAGGATATTTTTCACCAGCACTTGTAGCTAAACAAGTATGTCTTGCTTGAGAGGGGTGATCAATTTTACGCCTCAAACATTTATGCAAGCAGTTATTTTATGAGACAATTTATTCAATAGTTCAGCATATAAGTGTTCTTTCGCTTATTCGAATGTTACGTGAAACGTGAAAGGTGTTTTTACAGGGTGCGGTATTTTGCACGAAAAGCGAACTTAAAGGATTTCAAACATGATTTTTGAAGACATTCAAAAATCTCATTTGGAACCTTTCCGAGTTCATCCAATTGACTGTGCGATAATTTGATGTAGGCAGGCTTTAAAGTAAAACAGTCACCGTTACTGAATATTTACTGCAATATACACCAATTTCGATCATACCAGAAAACTGCAAGTTGATTGTTTGCGGTAAACGATGAATCACATTGAAGCAAATTAAAGTGTGTCAATTTCTCTTCCAATTGCAAACAAGTTGCAAAAAGTAATATTTATCCTAAAATATTTTTCTTTCCGAAGTCTGTAACTTATAAAATGCAAAAAATTACAACTTCAGCAGGTGTAGTGCGTAAAATATTTTCTAAGAAATTTTACATGATGTTTCTGAAAAATATTCTAAGTCCCTAATTTCGTTTAGACATAAATTGTAATATTTTTCAATGGTTAAGATTCTAAAAAGGTAAGTTAAGATATCTGTGCTAAAATTATTGGTTACTTCAGAACAAAAATATAAGTTCGTTCACATCAAAAAATATTTTAAACGTATTACTTCAATGAAATTTACAAAGTTCGAATCAGTAAGTATATTTTAGGAAATAATTTCATAACATATGAGAACACATAAGCATGTCCAAATTAAAAGTGTTCTAAGTTTCAACAAGTATTATGGATAAAAATAATCTAAGTTAATACTTTGATGTTTTAAACACGTGATGTTTAAAAAACGTAAAAATTATAGTATTTGATTTAAAATACTCGGTTACTTCAATTAAAATGTACCAAGATTTTCACATTATAGAATACTTAAAATTCCTTATTTTGTTAACAATTGCACAAATCAAAAATGTACTAAGTTCGGACAAGTATTATGCATAAAAAGTAAAAACACATTTATTTAAAATTTGTAATTCTAAGCAGATCAGTCTGTAAATATGTAATACGTGCACTTAGTTGGTGTTTTAAAATTATAGTACTCGTTTTTTTTTAGTACTGTTTTTTTAAACATAAAACATGTCTGATAAATTTAAATACTACCTTTTACTAAGTATTTGGGGAAATACGTTTTTTATATAAGTAAATTTTACAAAAAATTAGTACTGTTGTAAATTCTCATGTAACAAACTTACCTAACGTACTTAAGCTTATGCTTTTAATCAGAAGACCTTTCTATTTCTATACAGTTGATTAATGTTTTCATGATACTACTTTCAATAAGCTTTTGTCAATTGTGTAACTTTCTACGTTATAGTAATAGTATTTAAAAGATAAGTATAAAAGAGGAGAACCTGAAATCTTGACTAAGTATGTTAACTTTATCACTGTTTGTTTTAGTAAAATTACAGAAGTATTTATTTTACAAGTAATCAATGCACACATAAAGAAAACACAGAACTTTTATAGTAGATAAACTGATTTATTTATAAAAATTTATTATAAACTACAGAAACTATTTACACAGTTAAGAAAATAATAACTTTTCAATGAGTAATTTATAACTACGCATGCATAAGTCAGTAAAAACCCACTGCTGTGGAAGCAAGCATACCTTTTCTATATAATCACAATGGTTTTAATATATTTTTTTTATAATCGCAATACTAGTTATACACCAATAACATCGCACAATTACACTTGATTTGGCATGCTTGGAATTAGCAAAATCTGAAAACGGTTAAAAAAATGAACGAAGTAATAGATTTTGAAAATACTCTATGTAGTCTGTATGACTACTTTTTCTTGGTGCTGCATTTTCGATGTCACGCAGTGTATTTTAAACAGTTTATCGGTTTTTCATCTTTTTTTTTCTTTATTTCATCACAGTCATCGGAAAATGATGATCGGCTTGATGGCCCCCCGAGAGGACATTTTGTACCAGTTACCGATGAAGTTCCTCGGTTTTGGGGTGAAAACCCGAGATCGGCCATTGCTCGTTCTCCTCTGATTAAAATTACCCGCCTCTCATCGACCGATGGGTTATTGCTACTAGGGTGCCGGTCGGCCTATACCGGTTACCGGCCGGGAAAGGGCCCTTCGAGGCTAACCGGAGGAGCGCCTCTGTAATTTATGACGAGCGTATTTATGTATCTAGCAGTGGCAATAGTGGTGTTTCTCTGTTCTTTGATGTACCAGTAAAATTCAGTATCGGTGTGCTCTTTCTAAAAATATCAGAATAAAAAATATATTTGACAATACGCAGCTTCAAACAGATTATTTGATACTGTTTTACCATGGGCGTACTCTCGCCAACCAATGAGTAACACGAATAAAGCATGTGAATGGAATTTCATAATACGCTTTTTGCCAATGGATTATCTTATATTTATTACTTACCATTTTGAGTAAGGTATGCGGTAAGTAAACCATATATTTGGATGAGTCATGCAGTGTGTGTAAGATAGAAGGTAATGGAAATTGCTTATTTAGGGCACTTTCGACTTCCTAATACTAGAAAAAAAATCTGATGTGTGCAACACATGACTTCCTTGCACGTCTATTAAATCAAAAATATTTTCGACGCACTTCCTCTAAACTTATTTGTTTGAAAGAGATAAAATATCAGTAATAGTAAAGATTAGCGATTTCTAGCCAAATATTTCGATATCGCCAAGCTGAGTTCAGTTTGAAAGATTTCCTTCTGACACTTTATTTGGCGATATTTCACCAAAAGCCGACAAGCTTGAGATAGTTTGCGAGATTTTGGAGATAGCCAAAGTAGTCATTGACCACAGACTTTCAATGAATTGAATGCATCCATACACCTCAATGTATTTAAAGTCATTTGGCTCACCCTGTAAATAAATTCCCAGTCGATTACTGTCAAAAAAGATATTGAAAACAGTTAGATATTACAATAGTTCTAAATACAAAAGTCCAAAACTCTACGGGTTAAAGTTTTAGAGTTATACAAAATACGAAATAATTTTTGGCGCCAAATTTGGCGATATTTCAGCGAAACTCGTCAATGTCAACGACATATGGCGAGATTTTAAGCATGAACCAAACAATGACAGATTATCGCCAAATTTGGCGATATTTTGCCAAAACGCGCCAAGAACGATGACAAATGGCGCTACTGTTGGCATGGACCAAATGATTCACTATCGCCAAATTTGGCGATATTTCGGCAAACTCGCAAGTCGACGACAGACGCGAGATTTGGCATGTACCAACAATGACTGTGTACTGTATTATTGAAGATGTCCATAGACATTAAAGTACTGAAATTCTTTTCGGTGGTCCTGTAAATAAACTCTCCAGTAGATTGGAACCAAAAATCGAGATGCACAACTACATGTTACAACAATCTTATATATGAAATTTCATAATAGTTTTTGAGATTTGAGAGTTAAATACGCACACACGTACACCAAAAGTCGCCAAGCTTGGCGACTTTTGGCGTAGTTCTTGAGGGAGGCACGTGACCGTGGTCGGACCATTACCTAACTTATGTGGTAGGACGGTATTGTGCTTGAAACGGATGAATGCCCCTAAAATTGCCATTGACCGTAATGTATTGGAAATCTTTTGAGTGTTCCTGTAGCAGAACTATAAATGATAAAGACACTTTTTTTAATGAAGAAATTCATTTTGTAACTCTTAACAGCATATATCACATCTGAGTCGTTTGAAATAGCCCAATACCACTAAAATACGCTGTAATGAATTTCGGCCCATACAGCGTAATGTATTTAGAATCTTTTGAACCGCCCTGTAGATAAAAGATGCAGTCGAATCGAACCGATAGGGGAGTGGCACAAGTAGATGTTACAACAATCTTAAATATAAAGTTTTAACATTCTACGCTTAATAGTTTTTGAAATATGCGAGTTTAATGAATTTCGGCCCATAGAGCGTAATGTATTTTGAATCTTTTGGCCGGTCCTGTAGATAAACTTTCCAGTCGAATGGAACCAAAAGAGGAGGTGCACAAGTAGATGTTACAACTATCCAAAATATGAAGTTTCGACATTCTACGCCTAATAGTTTTTGAGATATGCGAGTTTAATGAATTTCGGCCCATAGAGCGTAATGTATTTCGAATCTTTTGGGCGGTCCTGTACATAAACTATCCATTCGATTGCGACCAAAAGGGGAGGTGCACAACTAGATCATAGAAAAATCCTAAATATCAAATCTCAACATTCTACGACCAATAGTTTTTGAGATATGCGAGTTACATACATACGTACGTACGTACAGACGGCATGGAAAAACTGGCCACAATAGACTCGCCGCTGGTCAAAATGAGATGCAGAGCGTTTATATGATCGTGCATGCTAGCTTACGATGAGATATATCGAAAAATTCTTAAAATTAAATTTAGAGGTAGTCAAAATCGGTTTTTTTCGTCGAAATTTGGCCCCCAAAATTTTTCGGGATCACATTACTTCCTTATACTACGTACAAGGAAGTAAAAAATTAACTATGCAGTTGATAATTGGAGCTCATACAGTTCATTTATTATTGGAGTTAGCTCTTACGGCGTTACGATTTCTGGTGATCAAAATTATAAACAGATAATGTCAACAAATAGGTCATACAGGGGTTATGTAGAATTAAATGTGGCAACGAGAATTTTTAATGTGTTTTTAACTCTCATAATGGTGATGTTACCAAATTGGGTATATATACTGGAAGGAAAATATTTGTAAATTTATTGTACACGGGAAATGGAGATTCAGGTCACTATAGCGTTTTGGTCAAGAAAGGTATAAGAAATAAAAGGTAAAAGAGGAAGAAAATCTGAAACGCTTTCAGATTTTAAATACGCACTATAGTGTTATATATTAAAAGCGTATCATAATTTATGCATCGTCCCTATTTTTCTTCCTTATTCCATTAAGTTGGAAAGAGTAACATTATTCATGTATGTGCCGTATTTTGCTTCCTTGTTTCATAAAACCCATCTTTGGAATCGAAATCTATCTTAAAATCGCCTACTTAAAATATTTTGCAATCTTCTCCAAGTATTACTATACTTCACCGTTTTAAATATTGGTTCGAATGTGCATCATAATCAATGAGTGTGCCGTGTTTGTCTTTCTGGGTTGATTCCTACTTTAACGGCCGACTCTCGCCAAGGTGGCGATCATTAAACATATACAGTAACCATGATGATTTTGTGGATTTATATGGCAATCGTAATTTAGAATTAAAATAGCTATTTGGAACAACCTGTAAGTACAGCATTTCGTTACATTTTTATTTATTTTGGCTTGCCAATTAATGTCTTGAAACTTTCGCAAGTGGAAGCAATAAAATAAGACCATACTCACATATCCAGCTCATAACTAATAGTTTTATTTAACATACTTAAACAGCTGTTTACAACTCGAGATCATCCAGGCTGGTGAGGTACGCAACAATATTCAATTCCAGCCAATTCGTGTGGATATTTATACAACTGAAAATAACAGGCCCGCACATAAGCGGAGAAAAGGTAATGACGCTGCATGAACAGCCAGAAAAATTTGCATATACCCGTCATTTCGACGGAAAGCTGGTTGGCGAAGACGAACGCACCGCGGGAGGAGGGAAATTTACTTTTGAATACCAACATAATGTAGTTTTAATAATTAAGTGCCTTCAAATTCCTTAACTGGTGCGTTTATCGCTAATTTGTTCACTCTAGTTTTCATCTAGTTTTTTTGGGGAGCATTGAAACTTGTGCATAACTCCTAGAGAACCATGACTGCAAAGCTCGCCAAAGTGCGGGGAATTTTTAGGTTAGCGAGAGTAGGGGCGTTAAAATAGGAATCCACTCTTTCTTGAACCATAAAACACATCTTAGGAACCGAAATCTATCTTAAAATCGCCTACTGAAAGTGTTTTACAATCTTCGCCAGGCATATTCGAACTATAGGCATATTCCAACTATATCGCGTAGACATATTTTAAATACTGTTTGGAATGGGCATCATAATCCATGAGTGTACCGTGTTTTCCTTCTTTGTTCCATAAAACACTTCTTCGGAATACAAATCTATATTAAAATCTCCTACCAAAACTCTTTACAAATTTTCTCCAGGCATAGTCAAACTATACTTAGACTACTATTTTAGCAAAAGCGAAATCTACTGTATGGATTTGCCCCTAAAAATTAACTTCACGATACACCCGTTGACTTAACAGATATGCTGTAAAGATATAGCCATATTCTTCTTATACGTGTAAAAATATCCCACCCTACAACCCCTAACATTATCATGTAAAACTTTCACAGAATAATAGAAATAATTGTTTTAATGAAATAATTGTATAGGATAAGGAGACTTAGCGAATTTTTTCGTGATAAAGGAAGGATTAGGTATTTATAATCATGACCTTTATAAATACCATTTGGAAAGTGTATCATAATCTATGAGTGTACCGTATTTGTCTTCTCTGACACTTCTTCGGAATTAAAATCTATATTAAAATCGCCTACTAAAACAATTTACAACATTCGCCAGGCGTTTTCTAACTATACTCAAAATATATTTATAAAAACTTGAAAAGTGTCTACTTGCCACACGAAAGTGACCACGCCGTGCTTGAAAGAAATAGCACCCGAGTGCCAAAAGAAAGAAATGCCCAAAGAACTGTACCAATATGACCGGTAGTTTTCGAGAAAAATAGGAAAAGCAACGTATGACGTCAACGTAACATGTCCAATAAGGAATAACACTTTATTGGATCCATCAGCAGCAGTACTTGCATACCTTTCCAGAAGATAATGTTGCGGTATATCAAAATGTTCGTCGTGCATATCTCGTCATGCGTGCGCACGCCGTAGAGTTACGTTTAAAGGCCGGCACACATGCAGCGTTTTTCCGATCCGTTTCCGGACGCAGCGGGGTTTTTTTTTTAATGGTCAAGGCATTGTACAAGGGGAGATACAGTGCAGGGGCGAAGAATTTATTGGGAATTTATCGGGATTCGCCGCCAAAGGATAACGCGTCAATCCACAAAACCACCCCAATCACACACTGGGGCAACTTTTCTCCGCAATCCGTCTTGGAGATACGGAAAAATACATAGACTTCCCATTATAGCGTACTGAAACGCACGTACAATGTGCGCCAGCCTTAAGCCTTTGTTTGACTACGAAAACGAACTTAGTTCCTCGTCTGCATGCTGTTGTATTTTGGTGGACACAGCTCTGCTGCGACACGTGCAGTCATCCATTCCACGGCGCGCTCAAGATTGCCTCGATATGCACGGAGGTCACTTCGAACAACTGACTTTATAATTTGCAAATACCGCTGTTAATGCGTCACAAATAAAATGTTTTTTTTTTTCTTTTCTTTTCACCGGATGTGACGTCATACTTTGTTTTTCGTAATTTTTTATCGAAAACAGTACAGATACAGTTCTTTGGGCATTTTTTATGTACTCGCAATGAGGAATCTGGCTGTGCAGGGTTTGGGAGGTATTTATGAGACACCCTGTATTGTTTTTATTTCTTGTATATTACGATAAAAATTTCGAATTTCTGTTTTCAAGACTAGTTTGAAAAAAAAAAAAAAAAAACTTGATTTCGCTTAAGAATTTAAGATATAGTAACGATGCCATTTGAAAATTTTTAGGATGACTCTTCTTCAAAAGCTGTATCATAACAAACGATTAACCTGTGTAAAATAGAACTTTTAGAAAGAAAAAAAATCTTAAGAATGCAATATTTTACGAAATTTGGAACACTTCGGAAAAAATCTTTGCGATGCAGTTCCATATTAAATTTTTTTTTTCAGAAAGTATTATAAAAGGTATGGGTTTTACTTTATTGCAATGTGTAGCGCAGTTGGCAGGGGCCCCCGGGCATTGGTGGATTTGAGGGCCCCCCATCTATGAAATATGTTTCATTTTCATAACACACACACATTTTGATGTAAAAAAGAATATTCCAGAACAACATTTGAAATTGGAGGCCCTTTCGAGTCGAGGGCCCCGGCAGTTGGTGAGGAGGCAGCTTGATTTTTTTAGATTCTCTTACGCAATTGGTTTGTTTTACTTTGTGTTCAAGTATTATGATGCGGTTTAATTTCTGTAAGTAACAAACAGCCTTAAATTGCATAGAGTATGGTTTATTTTAACTTGCCACTCTAGTGAAATAGTTTGCATGCGCTGCATATGAGTGCAACAACTTGCTTCCCATGCTCGATGGTCATGAGTAGGTCAGTAAAATGTTTATATTACCATATCTGTATATTTGCTCATCAAACATAGCTGAATTATAACACTGAAAGTACACGGTCTAAAACAATCTTGAATTCAAATTTTTATTTTCAAAGTCTTAAATCCTACTAGTATCTAATTACGCTGATCCCTGATTCTGTAACAATTCCGGACAACTAGTCCAAGATGAAATTTTTACCACCATTACTCCAGAAAGATAAAAAAGTTAAGCACAAAAAGTTTAAAAAATCTACACCGTTTGTACGATCTGCTTGAAATTTTTCATAATTATGTATAAAAATAAAGAAAACTATCCAAGCACTACTTTAAAATCTGAAAATCCACCTGTTTTGTAATTTTCAAGCTATTTTTCTCTATTTTCAGCTCTATTTTATTTCCAAGAATAAAAAAAAGTTCATCATTTGAGTGAAAAAATTAGGTGTATCAAGTGATAATAATGCCATACGTTTTTCAGGCTTTGAAGAGAAAATTACGACTCCAATTCGTTTAAAGTAGTTTTCCTAGATTAGTCAGTTTATTTTCACAAATAACATTGATTTCCTCTGCATGAAACATTCATATACGAGGGGATGCTCCCAGCGAAAACAAAATCTTTCGAATGTGAAAAGTTTTCGCACGTTTGTAGAAGAAAATGCAATTTGGGTTTCGGTGCATAATAAAATTGGATATATTTAAAGTTATTTATTTTAAGTGGACAAAGATTGAATATATTGAGTAGACTTTTTTTTTTTTTTTTTTTTTTGAGTGTTTTTTTTTTTTTTTGAGTGTTTTTTTTTTTCCAGCGCCCTTTGTAATCGCCTCCACTACGGGATTTATCTGCTAGTTTCATAGAAAACGCAAACGGAGGTACTGCAGAAGAAATTTCTGCAATCTTCAATATATCCAGATAAAATTAATATTTCAAATGGCACATAACTTTCTAGAATACTGGATTGGTGGAAATATTTCTGGCTAAAGAGCGAGTAATCAATATACATTAAGAATCTTTTGTTGCAACATTAAAAACAATTACATTACAGTAATTATGTTCATACAGATAATTTTATTGTTGGATAAAGCTGAGCTCAGAATTATGAAAACAACATTAAAGGCGCCCTACGAAAATTCATTATTAATAGGAATGCCATAAAACTCCTATCAACAAAGATTTAATATCTAAATAGGACCTTTAACCTAGTGTACTCTAGACAGCAGTGATTTTATAATCTCAGTTCCATTTCATAGATATGTTATAAAAATTTTGGAGTTTATTCTGTTTACTACCGTACTTTTCTGTATTTATTTTATTTCTAAGTGCAATACCTGCTGTGTTGCAGTCTTTTTTTTTTTTAATTCAATAATAACCTTCGAGAAGGTATCTTTCATTTGATTCTATAGATATCAAAACAAGCTTCGACGGTGTTTGTGTTGACTTAATTCCAGTTATTTCAATAAAATATAATTATTTTTGTGGGTATATTTTTCTTTTAAGTTTTATTATGATTAATAATAACACTTTTTTCAGTACTTAATTTACTTTAAAGTCCAGAGTTAAGTACTTACTGCAATGCAGTTTATTAGCTAGCTGTTAATGCAAAAAATTTGGGAATTAAAATATTTATTTTATTTTTACATTATTTTTTACATATTTTCACTTTATTACATAATTTCTGCAATCTTCAATATATCCAGATAAAATTAATATTTCAAATGGCACGTAATTTTCTAGAAAACGGGATTGGTGGAAATATTTCTGGCTAAAGAGCGAGTGATCAATATACATTAAGAATCTTCTTGCAACATTAAAAACAATTACATTACAGTATTTATGTTCATACAGATAATTTTACTGTTGGATAAAGCTGAGCTCAGAATTATGAAAACAGCATGTAGCGCCGCTAAATAGTGGTCCAATAGAACGTTACATTTTCGGTGTACGTCACTGAAACAGGACTTAGTAAACTAACTTTATTTATTAATTTGTAGGAAGTGTACAAGCACTGATATAATGAGCCGTTGAAGATTGAAGATTTCTTAATAGGAACTACAAAGCACTTTCAAAAACTGTAGCAGTTTACGTTCTTTCCTTCACCACTAAAAAATTTTGAATGATCCATTCTAATAATTAAAAAATGTATTCACCCTGACCCAACTTTTATCCACCCTTTGATATACGAATTGCTTTGATATCTGAAGTCCGACGCCCATCTCTCAGGTAAATGACACTGGTTTCGTTTGCCCTTGATTTCGGCCAAAATGAACTGGACCTCATCCCGATAGGGGGGGGGGGAGAGTCTCTATTGGATAGTTTTGCTGCCCGTGGCGGGAGGTCATTTTTCTAGAGATGGAAAAAGAAAAATACTCAAACGCTTTGCTGTGCGAAGGCCACTCGGTCTGTAACCTTGCCGATATTGTAATACATGAAAAGCCTACACGGAAAGCGTTTCAAACAAACAAGAATGAACTTGAAAACACACCGAGTTAATTTCAGTTTTGTATGCAAATGGAAAGATTCGGGGATGATCCATTTTCTCAACGTTTACGCTGTCATGTATCGCAGGGAGAGCACTTTATGCGATTTTCGTCTCATGGCTAACATCCCACTCGACATTCCCTTGGTTGCGAGCTTTTGTGTGTTTGAACTACATATCCTAAAGATATTTGACATACTTTTTTTAAAGATTTTTTTTAACTTTGGGGAGAAAAAAAATTCTAAAAGATGTGCAAAAGTATGGCTACACTTTCAGTAACGAATGAAAAATAAACAAAGATTTTCACTAACAGTTTTTTATGTTCCATGAAGGAAAGACTAAAGCTTCTTTTTGATGGAATGTAAATTAGATGTCTGAACTTGGTGGCCACCAAGATTTCCAGTTGTAACCACACTGGGACTTCTTTATAAGGATATGTGAAAAGCCTTGTTTACTAATCTCCAGTTCGTGATACTAATGAACTAAACAGTCTAATTACAGCGACCATTCGGGGCGTTGGTCCTGCATTGCTTCATAGAATATGTCTAAAAATCTCTTATAGACTCGATGTGTTTCGTACATTGAAATCGTGAAATAAAATATTGCAAAAAAGAACGTTGATATTTTCTTTATCGAGTATAAAAAAACCGTAAGTGAATATCTTAGTTTGTTCGAAATTAATTTTTGTAAACATAGCCCACTTTCAGACACCCTATATACATGCTATTTTTAAACCATAAGGACACACAGGCATATTATATACTATTTATAAAATTTAAATAGATTGAACCGTTTAAATCATATTATTAGATTCCATTTAACAAAATATACTGAATTTACGAACTAAATTCAGAGTTTCTTTAATATAAGCGATAAAAAATGTAAAATAGTTCAACAAGTATTAATAAAGTGAACTAAATAAATATTTATTTATAGTAAAAAATAAAGCAAATTTCAACCCCCTCCCCTCCTCCCCCACCACCACCACAAAAAAAAAAAAAAACTTTACAGAGCCTCAATCAGAACGAAATTTTTAACAGAGGAAAGTGAAAATTTTGTCTAATGTAGGAAAGTTAACCATAGAGGAGAGGAGGTGATTATGGAATACCATTTACATTTCTAACTGTAACTTCATAGATTTTTAAATAAAATCCCCCAAAACAGCATGAGTACATGCTATAATGAATCATAATGAAATGTCAATTGCAAAGAAATACGCAATTTATTTTGTTGTTATAGAAAAAAATATTTTAAAAAAAAGTTACGAATGGAGTATAATACGGAATAGTCGGGTAATATGGAATAGATGGTTTAAACCGATGAAAAGCAATTTATATTGCTTCATATATAGTTATTTGTAACTATAAAACAAATTTTTATGTTTTGTAGTTTAAATCATTATACTGGAGTCATTTCTGCTTCGAGTCAATTTAGAAAAGTTGTAGATATAATTTTCTTTCTTTGCTCCGATACAGTCATGGTGAGCCCACAGAGAATAGCTGGATCTTTGAATCCAAACTTATGGTCGTTGATCATTAGAGAATTTTTCGTGACAAAAGATGCATTCAGCGTCTTTGTTTTCCGGCTCTTTAGTGGATGAAATGAAACCCATTACAATATTACCCAGTATTCCATAATACCCGACACGCCATCTCGGAAAACGAACCTTTAAAACTAATTGGCAAAACACTGTCATCTAAAAAATAACCACAGTTCAACAAACTACCATTCTCTTAGTAACATCCATGTTCATGTCACGTGTTTACTAGTAAGTTAAAATGTTTGAAAACTTATCTACAAAAACTCTTGAAAATCACAAAACATACTTTGTTCTGTAGCGAGTGGTACGGCAACAGAGAGCGGTCAACTCTTACTGCATTGTAAGAAGGGAATCTTTCTTGAGTTGTTCATGGTATTCCCTTGTGGCAATAGCAAAACAACTAACAGAGCCAAAAACTCAGTATTCCATATTTCCCGACTATTCCATAATCACCTCCTCTCCTCTATATATATATATACTTTTGTAAGTTCGTGTACATTAAGAGAAATCAACGATTTTTCTTCAGAGCTCTACTGTTTTCGCATCGTAAATCTTATCTTTGGGAATCGCAACACATGCTTGCTGACACTTCCATAGTAAGGTTTACGCTTTTTTTTTTTTAACCGAGTATTATACCCAGCAATAAGTAGGTAAATTTTTGAATGCTCCAAGTTCTACACAATACAGAAATATCATTTTTCGCCGTTTCTGATGAGCAGATAAAAATAAATTCAAGAATCTCGATGTTTTTAAAAAACAGTTCTCAACAAAATTGAAAAAATAGTCATTTCCACACTTATTTGAAATCAGCGGAAAAACGGGATTCTTACAATACAAGTTGCTAGAAATTTTCACTTCTGGCTTTTTATTTATGAGTTTGGGCGGTAATTTTCCGTAGTATAGTAAAATATAAGAACTAATATGCAAACTAATTATTAATTTAAAAAAATTTTTAAGACCAGCACGGCATGAAGGCTGGCTTTATCCGCTAGACGCCATTTAACTCTAAGATTTAAAAAATATGGAGTGACTCCACTCGACTTTCCGAACACTTACGATTAAGATCATTACCAAGCATTTAAATGAATTTTAATCGATGAATAATTCAAACATATATACCAAATTGAAGCACAATAGAATGCACCATTTAAACGCTAGCGCACTTTCAAGAATTTCTCCCCATATGCCATAATGTAAAAGAAATTTTTGTCGTAGCCCTGTAGAAAACCTATAAGTCCCATACACATCAAATGCAATACCGGTCTTACGATGGCGGTTTATAACATATATACCCAATTTGAGCTCAATCGAATCCCCCGTTTAGGAGCTATTGTGTTCACTCCCATACACACACACACACACACACACACACACACACACACACACACCACGCATACATCCATACATCTCGTAAAAATAGCATAAATGAATTCAGAAGACCTCAAAACGTGTCAATACACCAAATTCGCGAAGGCGATTTTTTTCATGATTACAATACTTTCCTTACATGGTACATGTTCGGAAAGTAAAAAAAAATTAAGTTTTTGTTTTAGTTTCAGTTTCAGAATGGGAACTTAAATAATATCTAACACCCAGAGTGTGTTGCTTACTGCTGCGTGTTAAGTTTAATTTTCAGAGATTTTGTGTGAAAATGCAAGACTTCTTTTAACGAAAAATACCATTTCATGAGGAAAACTGACATTTCCTTTAAAAATGGTTGTATTCTGAATTTTTTGATTATTTTGAACTGAAATTTTCTTGAAAAAAAATAGCACTTTTAGTTTAACGAACATTAATTAAACTTATGAAAAACTAATATTTTTATTGTTCATTATTATTACATTTTAAGTTGTTCTCTTCTACATAAAAAATGTCCAAGATTACTGGCAACCCTGCGTCGTTACCTCCCCCCGCCTCCCACCCCTAGAAAAAAAGGTCACTCGTAATCATGGCTTCGGTTGGTCATGCCCTTCTCTTACTGTGATTGCAGTAAGCAGGCTTGGATTGCCAGAAAACTTAACATGATAAAAACTTACTATATCTTTTGAAAATTGCGCGGGTAGCTTTTTAATTGGCGTATATGAAGGAACTCCAACATGCTGCCGTGTATTACTATTAATTGTCTAAAGAGTATGAATTTATGATGTCTGACTGTTAAAAAATATTTTACTGTTCCAAATAAGAGTTTGAATTCCATTAATCTGTTTACGTTTAACATATATTAATCTATCTGTTTTTAAGTGTCTCATTAATGCATGAAAATATGTATAGCAATACTTTTGCGTTCTCTGAGAGCACACTGTAAAAGAGTTCTGAATGGGTGGCTATTGAAGGAAATGCTTCAGTGAAGTCGTTTTGTTTAATTATACGCTATTCAGTAGTAAAGCTATGCAAACATCGCACTGTATTGGAAAATGTTTTTCAATAGAGAGGTTTGGCATGATTTGTGTACTGTTCTGTTTTCCTTGTCGATTTCTAGATTATATCCCCCTCCTTTTTGCAATTTAATACAGGGATTTTATTTCTAAATAGTGTAAATTTTACTATAAACATCGTAATTTTACTACTACGTTACTAAAATAAATTTAGGTTAGTTTGTAGAAGAATTACTTTATTCAAACGATTTTATTATTATTACCTACATCATTAATGTTATCCAGAAGAAATTATAGTACATTCTCAGATTATTTACAACACAAAAACACACAATTTTCTTTGATGTTACGTTGAAACAATTATAGTTCACAAAATAAACAACAGCAATTTCTGTCATCGAGTCGGAAAAAGTCCACCCCGAGATTTCTGTTGTATCTGTGATTTAACCCTTTGACGCTCGGTGGTTGTGACGTAAAATCGCTTTATTTCAGCGCTTTCACTGCTAGCCACAAAAAAACAGGGTTAAATGGTCCCAACGCTGAAAAAGTGCAGCCGTTGCCATCGCTCGATTTAACGGCTGCAATTTTATAGCGTTGGGCAGTTTATCCAGTTCCTATTCTATATTGATGCGAAAATGCTTCAGCTTCAAAAGGTTAATAGTTTCACCGGAAGGCGCAAACATTCAATCTCTTAACACGCAAAAGTCCAGCTAACTTGCCAATATTACCATCTCTGACATATTCCCATTTCTAGAATGCTATTAGCAGAGGGACTGCTATCTAGCATGCATAACATACTTAACCGTCTACTAAGATTTGGCGATAGTCTAAGCTAAAATCGATAGCGAAATGGCGGCTGCATCTGGGCAGTAACGCAACCCTGTTAATTTAAGCTACACAACATCGAGCGATGGTGCATCTTGTTAATACTAAAGGAACATTTACAAACTCGTGGTAGGATACTCCAAAGAGGATGCATATAGCTCTAAAGAAACAGTTGCTGGCGTGAGCTGCACTCTCTTGGTAAACAAATTAACAATATGCGACTGACAGTAGAGAATTTTTTAAGAGAATTTTTAATTAAGCATTTTGTGAAAATGGAGAAAAATTAATAAATATAAATTATCTAAAAAGTTTTGCATGACAATTGATTTTTAAAGGATAATCTGCATATACAGGGTTGTCCAAAAAGGTGGTAACACGCTTTAATTTATCTAATAGAGGTAAGTGGGTGATGTAAGTTGGAAAAAAATGTTTAAAATAAGTGCGAAAAAACGACTAGTTTATTAGAAATTCTTCACGTTAATTTTTAAAAAGTTACACTTTTTAAATTTGTATGCGACCCCCGTACAAAGAAATTTCCAGTTAATAAAATGTGTCCAATACGCTTATGAAGTGATATACAAAATTTCAGAATTGTATCATAAGAAGTGTATGGGATATGAAGAGATAAATGATGACTTAAACCTATTTTCAATATCTCTCTATTGGAAAAAATTCCGTCGGGCGATCGCATTTTAGGGGACGTATAGACATTACGAAAGAAGATAATCTTTTGAACTCTAGAAAACATTTACATTTAAATTAATGTATAGCGCTTGAGCATATTTATTTAAAGATCTCCGAGACTGTGTATGATGAAGGGCTGAAATTTTCTATATCACCTCCTTAGTGAATGGGACACATTTTACTAATTGAACTTTTTTTCGTACGGTTGTCTTATACAAATTCAATAAGTGTCACTTTTTGAAAACTAACGACAGAAATTTTTTCTTAACGGAGTCTCCCATCCCCCCCCCCCCTTATTTTGAGCATTTTTTTCGATTTACATTACCCACTTACCTTTAATCGATAACGAATTAAAGTGAGTTACCACATTTTTAAGACATCGTGTATTTTGAAATATCATGTTTTGTAAAGCAATTTGAAGTGCTTCCGATTTAACAAAAGCAACTTGCACTTTTCATTTAGTAGCACACACATTTTCAGTAAATAAATGGAAATTATATTGAAATCGTATACAAGGGTGTTCAAATTTTATCGAAAAAATAACAGGGATGAGAAGTAATACCGAAAACACTTTTCCACACAAACAGTGTGGTGGCAAGAGAAGTGTTTCTGCACATGTGGCATCTTTTAATAATAACTTCAAAAATTGTGTTGAGGTGGTAGCAAAACTTATTAACAGTTTCCCCAACTGTAATTTCTTCCTCGGGCATTGCATCTTTCAAAATAAAATATCGACTTATAAATATCCACTATAGTTGAGTGTCTTTTGCCAGAATGAAAAAAAAAATCATTTATTTTTATCTGGTTGAAAATGCTAACAACATTTCAGCAACTTCTTTGAAAGAATTTAACCGTGCATCAATACCACTTTCGAGACTGCACTTTTTGCAACAAAGAGTGTTTATTTGATTCTATCCAATAGCGGATCCAGGTGAGCAATTGGGGGGCTTCAGTTTCCCCAAATAGAGATCGCTAAAGGGTAACATGCTACTTTATTATGCACTTTAAATTGGTAAAATGATCTATTTATATAACTTAGCCCCTCCTAAAATATTTCACATTGGTTTAGGATAAAATGTTGCTTTATTCAGGGGTCGATGTAGACAAAAATTGGGTCCATTTTGCGGCTCCTTCACAAAATTACAATCGATTAAAACGGACGTTCACAAAATTACAATCAATTAAAACGACCCTTCACAAAAATACAATCGATTAAAACGGCTTCTTCACAAAAATACAATTGATTAAAACATTCCTTCATTGGCATTTTAGCCTACATTTTAATTTGTTTTATCTATTTTTTAACGAAAAGTGACTTTTATTAAACATTGGTATGGATATTCACAAAAATAAGAATTGAAATTCACAAAATAAAAATTTTCACAAATATCAAATATGAGACCCTAGAAAAAGTTCCTCGATCGACCCCTGTTATTGTACCTTTTGTTTGGGTGAAATAAGCTTTTTCAAAATTTACCCCCCCCCCCCCATCAAAAAAAAAAAAAAAAAAAAAATCTGGATCCGACTACTGATTCTATTTACTCCCCTCCAACACATACACTTTTTTTTTCTTGTTTTTGCCGACGGCGTTTATGACTGGTTTATGTTGTGTTTATGATATCTAGGGAGGAAAACGCTTTCAATGTATCTTGAAAAGAGTAAACAATTTATGTGCGAAGTATGAGCATTAGAGAATATTTACAAGCACAAACAATACTATACTTAAAACAAGAGAGGAATCATGCAATCAGTTATAAAACACCTTCCAACACAACTGTCTTTTTGAGACAAAGTTGGCAAGATTGCATTACTCCAACAAAGGTGTACCACTTTTAATATAGTTTTGCGAGACCTGTAAAAGAATTTCAAATGTTATTTCAATGTTTTGAAATGAAGAGGATATAAACGTCGATTTACCAGCTGAAAGTGTCAGGAGACAAAAATAGTAGCATTAGTAGTCTCACAAACGTATAAAAGTTGCAAAAAATGCATGCTTTTTCTTAATTTTAGCAGCCAATAGCAGCACTTTCTGAAACAGTTGCGTTAAAAAATATATGAATGACATCGAAACATTAGAAAAAAATTGCAAGATGTAGGGATGGACGCGAGACGCGAAAATTCTCGCATTGTCTCGCGTTCTCGCATTGTCTCGCGAGACGAGGCGCGAGACAAGACAGGCATTTTTTTGCGAGACGAGACGCGAGACGAGAAAGAAAATATTTTGCGGGACGAGGCGCGAGACGAGACAGAGTCTGGTCTCGCGCGAGATTTCTCGCGAGAATTCTCGCATTTTTTTCCGTCTCGCATAAATACGATCTGAAAAGCGACAATTTGCCTGAAGTCTCTACCGTTTAACTTGCGTCTCCTTCGTTTTCGGTCCTGGTATACTATCAGCACTCTACAATACGCACAAACACGTAACATTTAAAATTAGAACAGATGAGAGATATACAAAACACACAAAGGAGAGGATAAAGAAAGAGGCGGAAAAAAAAGTAAACAGAGAAGAGTTGAAAGAAAAATAATAAGTAAATAGGAAAGGCGGTACGGTATGTTCAAATCTGACCACTTTTAGACGGGGCCCGGGGCATTAAGTTTGGGGCCCCCCTTACTATCCCCTTTTTTACGCATTAAGCCCCTTTACTGAGCCCCCCTTTTTTAAGCATTTTAACCCAGTTTTGACCGCTGTTGTACTCGAAAATTGCATTTCAGTTAACTGTAGTTTTTGTACTTTAATCAAATCGTATTTATCACCCCAAAAAAATATCTCTAACTTGATCTAGTGATAGACAATTAGGTAATACCTATATTATAGAGGAAATTCAGTTTTTCCCCACAATTACTGTTTCAGTACACATGAATTTATAATTTAGATAATCGGGATATATATGGGCCCCCTTTTTCTTCAGGGGCACCGGACTACCGCCCCCCTTTGACCCTGTGATAATCGGGTTTCGGGTATATCAGAGAGAGATTAGAAGTAGAGCAACTTGCATTCGCATTGATGCTTAGTCTGAGTATGTTGAAATATGGTTGAATATCCTTGGTTGAAATATCCTTGTACCGATATTATCCTCAAACTTTCCCGCACGTTGCGGCGTGCGTAGGGGGGGGGGGGGGCGGTTAAGTTCCTATTGTTGGCCTATTTTAAAGAGATTAAAATGCCATTTTTTATTCTTATATATTAATATCGGACGGAAAGAATTGCAAGCAATTTTTTTAAAAACTATTTCTCTTTTCGTTTGTATTATCATGTTTTCCCTTCCTTCGGCTGGCAAAACTTTTATAATTTTTTTTCCTCCCCATCATTTTATCTTGCAGTTGGGTTCCTATTCTAAAATTATCTTCGCCTGTTAGATGTATTTTCATTTTTTTTTTAAATCCACAATGGATATACATTAGGGGGATTATGGTTTAATTTTTCTGTAAACAGGGCGACCATAACGACTGTAGTACTATCGCTAAAAATTATTGTGGAAAAGTACAAACGGATAGTCGTCAACAAATTAACTGTTCAGTAATTTAAAATATAAACAAAAAATAAGACGTCTATTAACCAACTGAGATACTATAATGAAATCTAAAAATGCACACACGGTAATGTTATTGGAAATATTAGGCAAATAATTATAATTATCGTTAATATAATCTTGTTTTCATTAATATAAAAATTACACATATTTTAGATACTCGAAATTGACGTTAAAGTAAATAGTAGAGATTTAATAAAGACTAAAAGTGTTCTGTTTATAATTTTTCAAGGGTTATCTTACAACCAACTGAACGATAAGTAATTCTAATTTGTGTTAATATATCCCGCAGTAATTTCAACAGAGGAGATTACTTGAACTTAAAAAAAAAATCTGTTTTGTCTCATGCAGATATGATTTTAGTAAAATATTCGCTACTTCTCGTATGAAGAGCGGGTGCGCAGCTATTTTAAAACAAACGGTTGTCCCTTTCATGTAGTGTCTGAGGTATTTAATGCTACAACTTGAACAGTATGATGTAGAAATAACACATTTTGAAAGTCGGGAGTTCTCTGCAAACCGCTAAGCTTTTCACTTTTCTGATCGCGAATGACACTGACGTAGTTTTTTGAGTCATTATATTGCAGTGATGCCAGGTTAATACTCATGACGCAAACTTTACACCAAGAGTCAAATAATTTTGCTTTTATTTTAGATTCCACATCACTGGAATTAATTGAAATTACTCCTGTTAGGAAAATTTTCGTTTACTACAGTGCGAAGAACGGGCACGCAGCTAGTAAATAAAAATAAATACTATATTTTCGGTGTGACATTATATATACGGATTAAATCACTTCAAATGCCGATATATGCTGATATAGTTATTAATATATCTACTAATGTGGCTATATGTAAGTAATTGTTATTATTAATATTAATTTTCAATAAAATCCCAATAATAAGTTAGTATAAAATGGTAACGAAATCGCAGTCCTTAATTTTGCGAGACTCGCGAGACGTCTCGCGTCTCGCGCGAGACGAGACAGCAATTTCTTTGCGAGACGCGAGACAAGACACAGTGTTTGCGAGACGAGACAGAGGTTTACCACTGCGAGACGAGACGAGACAGCCCCGATTCTCGTCTCGCACGTCTCGCGTCCATCCCTAAAGATGAAATAATCTATTTCATTCTTATCTTACATATACCATTATATTCTCATATATCATGTACTGGTTGAATACGGGTATCATTAATTATAGGTAATTTTCTAGTGATATAAGAAAAAAAAAATCAATAAAAATAGTCAAATTAAAGAAAATTATATTTTCTATTCTTTTTGCTTACATAATAATTGAAATTAATAATAAAAAATTATCATCAGGATGACAAGATCCCTCTTCGGTCCCCTATAATAGCTGTGACGTGCAAACAGACATTCCTTGGGTAGCTTCTAAGAGCCACTCTGGTTGCTCATAAAGATGGGAAAACAGAGAAAAATAATAAAAGAAAACCTGCCTTTTCCAATTACCAAATTAGTTGCCTGAAACAAGGAAAAAATCGCCATACATTTGAAAAAGGCATTTTTTAGCCAATAACTTATCTCAAATTGCATAATCTTAAATTTAGAAGCAAGTCTCCTTTTTAGTTGCTGGTTGCCGCTAGTTGTATTGCGCTTGTGAAAGGATTAATATCTTTAAACTGCAGTAGACCGCAGGCAGTGTATTGGAATTATCCTGAAAAGTGTTTTTTAAAGACAGGTTTTACTGTATACACATAAATGTCATATTAATTAAAAGGTTTTACTCAATTAGAAATTTATTTTTCTTCCACAAATATTTGATCCTTTTGACAAATCTTATTTCATTGCAATAACTTTTTTCATAGTTCTACAAAGACAAGTATAACTACCTATTAATATTTTTTTTAATCAAAGCAACATTATTTTGATATTTTTTTTATAATCAAAGAGGAAATGCAATCTCCTCTTCGAAAACATTCTTTAAAAAATTCTTCCATTTCTCTCCCTCTCTCATATAACTAGGTTTTAGATTTCAAAACATCCTAATCTTCATCTGCTCAGTTCTTATTCTACTAGTAATTTCATGAAGCTTAATTTAAATAAACAATGTAGTAGATAAGGCCTTATAACTAGTTAACTATATAGTCAAGAATGTCTAATAGATTTCAAATACAAAATTCGTGAACAAGAACATTTTCTTGGATTTCCGAAATGGTATATTATTTTATTAGGTTCAGGGACTGGTGCATCTTTTATTAGTTAAATTATAGTAATTGATATTAAAAATGTTATTCAATTTGCATTTGAATTTCACAATTAAAACTTCAGTTTTAAATTGCACAATAGTATGGTTCAGCCGCCCAGGTGGTGTAGTGGCTAGAGAACCATTCTATCACGCCGTGGGTCCGGGTTCGAATCCCGGCTTGGGCATGGATGTTAACTTGTCCGTCCCTTCATAGGGGGTAGTGCTGTCACACACTGGGTGCCCCCATAATAAAATGGACAGTAACTAGGGCCGTTGATGGCAAAGGGTTGTGGTCAGTGCCTGCCCATTAAAAAAAAAAAAATAGTATGGTTCAGCATATCACCTTAAGGTAGAGCTAATTAAGCCGCAACCTTTCCATGGAGAGGCAGAACTCCGCCATTTGCCTGATCAATTTAACCAAATAATAAAGTAATGGAGAACTGCAGTTAATTTAGCATTATTTTATACCAAAATGTTAAATCATTTCTACTAAGAATGAACTGAACATTTTTTCTTCAACAAGTAGATGCTATTCTCGTTTTCTAAAATCCCTATTATGTTATAGAAAGTTAAATAACAGATTAAACCAAGAAAACATTTATAAATTAAATTTTTGGTCTAGGGAAAAAAATTGCAAATTTTTGCTTACGAAAAGTTTTTGCAATAATTCGTTTATTTCAAAACTGGATTTTGAGCAAGTACATGAATGTTAAATATCAACCGCATTTGCTTCATATAAAAAAAGGCAACACTTAGCTATAAATGATGTTCAAAAAATACTTTATCGCGAGTATACCGATAATATTTCATCTGTTTTCGATTAAAAACTTGTTTTGCATGATGAATTTGCTTTTAAAATCTTATATTTAGACTATTGATTTTCACTGAAGGATAAGTAAATTTTAAGAGTAAATAACTTAACCAAGCCGCTGACTTATTACATAAGTGAAACTGTACTTAACGACAGTGTTTATATATCCTACTAGCTGAAGTACCCGTCCTTGACGGGTTAGTGAATGCAAATTTCCAAAAAGCAAGAACTTTCGTCAGCATTGTAGGAGTACACAGAATGGATGTAGTATGTTGCCAAAGTAAAGAAAGCAAAGTTATAATTTTTAAGTATTGTTAAAATATTACAGGTTAGAGAGTAACTAAGTAATATCATTTCATTCGCTTTGGTCGTAATTATGTGATGCGCGAACGAATATTGACGCATATTGAAATAATTTTCGCAAAATCTCAAAATCTAATCAACATTTTTGAAAAATTTTGAAGGCTAGAATTTAAGTTGAGTGACAACCTATCCTGTCACCCAATTTCGTTCCATTCCCTGCAGTCTTTATTTCGTGATGCTGGAACAAAATTTCAGCATTTTAAAACGATTTTCGCAAAATCTCAAAATGTAATCAATATATTTTAAAATTTCAACGCCTATAAATTAAGATTAGCAACTACCTATCCTATCACTCAATTTCGTATCATTCGTATTAGTCGTTATTACGTGATGTTTGAAGAAATATAAGCGTATTTTGAGAGAATTTTCACAAAATCTCAAAACTAATTAAAAGTGTTTAAAAAATTGGACACCTATAGTTTATGTTGAGCAACCATCTATCATGTGACCAAATTTCATATCATTTGCTTTAGTCATTATTACTTAATGCGGGAACAAAGATTTACTCAGTTTTAAACGATTTTCGCAAAATCTTGAAATCGGATCAATTTTTTTTAATTAGATGCTTATAGTTTAAGGTGAGTGACCACCTATCATTTCACCAAATATCATTTTTTCACCTTTGCAGTTATTACGTGATGTGCGAACACAAATTTACGCAGTTTGAAATGATTTTCGCAAAATCTCAAAATCTAGTCAAGATTTTTTTTTAAATTCGACGCCTATGTTCTAAGTTGTGTGACCACCTATCATGACACCCAATTTCATATCATTCGCTTTAGTCGTTTTTACGTGATGCTTGAACACAAATTTACGCAGTTTGAAAGTTTTTTCGCAAAATCTCAAAATCCAATCAGGATTTTTTAAAAATTGGACGCCTATGTTTTAAGTTGAGTGACCACCTATCACGACACCCAATTTCATATCATTCGCTTCAGTCGTTTTTACGTGATGCTTGAACACAAATTTACGCAGTTTCAAAGGATTTTCGCAAAATCTCAAAATCCAATCAAGATTTTTAAAAAATTTGATGCCTATGTTTTAAGTTGAGTGACCACCTATCATGACACCCAATTTCATATCATTCGCTTCTGTCGTTTTTGCGTGATGCTTGAACACAAATTTACGCAGTTTGAAACGATTTTCGCAAAATCTGAAAATCTAATCAAGATTTTTTAAAAATTCGACGCCTATGTTTTAAGTTGAGTGACCACCTATCATGACACCAAATTTCATATAATTCGCTTCAGTCGTTTTTACGTGATGCTTAAACAAAAAAAGCGTCACGGACAGAATGACAGAATGACAGACAGACAAACTTTTTTTTGAGGGTCGCATCGGATTCCCGGGTGCTTGAAACGGATAGAAATCGCAAAATTTTTGAATTCCAAGAAATGTACAGACAAAAGTCTAATTTTATTTATATAGATAGATATCATAAGGATGGAAAAATAAACAAACATTGTCCTGAAAAACAACAAGCATTCGATGAAACAGATTTGTACAAAAATGAGGCAGAACAATTGTAAGAGACATTCGTTTGATAAAAAATACTTCACAATGTAAATGAGAAAAAGACAATCTGGTAGTTTTCTTTCTTTCTTTCTTTCTTTTTTTTTTTTTTTTTTTTTTTGCTATTTACACATTTGTATACACATTCAGTTCGAACACCACTAAAGCACTCTTTCCGTATTTCAGTTCGCAAACACACACACGATACTTAATTAAAAATGCACAAATGACGACACTCAAGGTTCGCGAGGAACAACATTTCAGCTACGCAGTCCGTCTGTTCAAATAGTCCTCAAGATTCCCTCGCTTCACAAACTCGACCTATAGAGCGAAGCTCAGTTGAAATCGACATGGAACTTCGCTTTAAATATATTTTTTTATAAAGAAGATTTTTCCTGCAATCTAGTAAACACTCGATGAGTAAAAGTCTTTCTTTGTTACGAAGAACAAAAGCGTCCTTCATGATAAACAGACTAGAAAATTTGGCAATTTCTTTAAGACGAAAAGACGCCCTCAGCTAGCTGTCTGTTGCAACTGTGTGGAGAAGAAGGGCACAGGGTTTGTTTTAGCTCCGGTAGAGGCTACAGGGGCTACGGTGTTTTCTAGGCTGGACACCACTACAACCTCGCTGAGTAGGTGGTGATCGCCCGCGGGCACAAGACTGTCCGTGACTGACGTAAGCGTGGTCTTCTTGGAACCCGTTTCGGCAGCGGCGGGCGTGGTCCGCTGGGAATCCCTGGAATCGCCCGGATGGTTGACACTGTTGCTACTTCCGCTGTTGCTGCTGTTGCTATTGCTGCTACTTCCACTCTGACAGCTGTGGATCTCGTCCTCATCCAGCGACAGGCGCTTTTCCTCGTTGGCGAGCACGCTGGCGGTCAGCTGGGCAGCAGCGGAAAAACCAGCCTGGAAAGGACACCAATAAGATAAGAACACGGTCAAGACTGAAGCATTAACATTTTCATATTTATGTAGAATAACTGGATATGCAGTCAACGCTGAGTAAAGGCAGTCCTGCCATCACTCCATTTAACTACCAGCAACATGGTGGTTGATCAAATTGCCCATCGCGTGCCAGAGCACGAAACCCCCCTTTTTTTAAACTGCTAGCTATGCATGCGCACAGCCATCTGTTACTGGTAGTTAAATGGATCCATGCTGCTAGTACTTAAATGATGACAAGGATTGCCCTTCCTCACCAGTGGAGATACTTAACCGTATCTTTTTGAATCTAGCAATGAAAGTAGTGGAATCGGGTGGTTTCACCGTGTTAAATGGTTAAGACTTTTCAGTAAAACCGACAAATCCAGAAAATGGGTAGGGTAGACGAAGCAGCTTTCCAAATACCTGCCCTAAACTTAGTAAACGACACTATTGTGTATGGTAGAAATACGTGTGCATTACTCATATGCACACTGATCAATACGCCCAAAAGAACTATTTATGTTTTATGTGTGCGAGGATGCATATGTTCATTTCAAGGATGCATATGTTCCGTTACAGGATTGTTTCCCCATCGTAAGATCACTAGGGGATGGAACCACTCATGACCGTTCACATAATCTTTCAGAAAAATGAATTTTGTGTACAGTAGACATCACTAACAAGGTAGATAGTTCTGTGTTATATGAATTCGTGTTGTACCAGTCACAAACACATAACAGCATCAGCAGTGTTTAACAGGTAATACAAAAACATCAGTCCCATTATTTTACCGTGTTGTAAGAGTCTTTTCTAACGTGTTACAGGAAAAAGCAAATTTCCCACCGTGTAATACGAATCAGTCTTATACGAGCCTGCGTTATAAGGGGTTTACTGTAATTGCAATTTTCCCCAGTACACAATAACCGGTCAATCCCTGGTAGAACCCTGGCCAATCAAACGATTTTTTTTTTTCGCCATGTTTTGTGCACGATTACGCCATAACGAAAGTTACGCCATAAACGAAATTACTACTATTATTACTAAATATTATTAAGTACAGCTGCGGAAAAAAAAAGTCCCACTTGCTCTTTATTTCGCCATCGTTCGTCGCACAGCAAACTTTTATATACCATTCGTTTGCAAATAACGCGTACTTTAATTTACTATTAATTTAACTTGCATAAGGGGCCGTCTTCATATTTATTTCTGCATCAACTTCGTTTTTCTCAATGGCAACCCCGTATTTTGAATTTATTAAACGAAAGAAAACATTCAAATTGCCCTAAATATAAATTTTCACCAATTTTCTACGATAATTTCCAGAGATATTGCGAATTAATTTTTGCGCGTTTTTAGGGACTTTCTGCAAATTGAAAAACGCTATTTGTAGGTTCCGAACTTTTCGCCTTTCATTCCTTTCGCTCGCGAGAGTTAAAAGAAATTAATATTATTTTAATGGAAAATATTGTTTCCATCTCTCTTAAAGTTTTTTGTACTGAGAATATCAAGGGTAGAAATTAGAATATTTAGTCTGTGGTCCAAATGACCCTTGAGTTCATAACTTCCTTGGTTCGTACACGTGATGTAAGGGGAAAATGCAAAATGACTGTTCGCGATTTTGAAAATCTTTGTAATTTTGAAACTGAGTTTTTCCCCTTGATGGTTCTCTTAGACAGGTGAAATGTTGGCAGGAGTTAGAGGTTGCTCTCTTCTCTTCTGACTACAAGCATGAATAGTACTCAGCTATGGTCGAACTTCAAGAATGATTTCCTGATAGAAAATTTATTTCTTTGAATTTCATGTAAAAAACGCAATTAATTTTTTTGCCGACCCAATATTATCACTGTGTTTTTTATTTAACTTTCTTCATTTAATACTATCGTCTGCAATGTGCAATATTCTTAAGACTTTTGGCGGTATTTTAATTTATAGTTAGATGAAAATTTAGACAGAAAAACGTAATTTTGAATGTTTGATAAAGTATGGGGAAGTCCAAAGACCTAATGTTTCCGATATTAAAAAAGGTCACGTTCATGCCTGGAAAGTTGAGGATGTTAGTTTTTCCGAAATAGGACGTTGCATTAGAAGACATAAGTCTACTGCATCTAATTCTATAGCTGGAAAATATTTTATTTGGGGGAATATGGTAGCGGACGCAACAATACACGCTTTATAGAATCCTCATCAAACTGTAAAAACCTCTAATTTATTTGCTTCAAAATTTGATATTTTTTAATAACTGTATCTTTTACTGTGTTTTTGCACAAAATAAATCTAATTTACGTTTATTTTATGCAATTTTCAAAAAATTTGCACTTAATAAATTTATATATGGTCCCTTAACTCGTGAAAATAACATATTTTATTTAATATAAATTAAACTACTGAACGTAAAAATTTGAAATTTTGCACAGCCATGTAATGTTACTTTCTGCATCTATTTCCATCGAAATTTGGCTAGGTCGCTATTCATAATTTTTTTGAATACTAATTTAATAATTCATAATTCATATTAATAATTTATTTAAAATCCTAATAACATTAAATTATGTTTGGGTCGTTTAGTTCTAATAGTGCGAATAAAAATCAGCTTCTTACTATCAATATTATATGAGATATGAATTAAAGTATGAAAAAATATATTAACATAGGGGGAGGGGGATTTTGGGCGCTCATAACTCATTCATTTTCAGTCCAAATTTATTGAAAATTGGTGTCCGGGGCTAAAATGAGCTAAATTTTTGAAATATGAAGTGAAATCTACGGGTTGCTATTGAAAAAAAAAAGTTTGTGCAAATTTTAATATGTAGATGCCTTCTTTTGCAATTTTTATGCATAGCAAATTAAAGTGTTCCTCAATCGTAAACGATTGGTATCTGTAACTTTGCTGTACGACGAACGACGGCCGAAACATGTACAAGTGGGACTTTTTTTTTCCTGCAGCTGTACATATATCATTGCAATTTTTATTAAAACTGCTATTATAACTATTACTTAAAATTATAATTTCATTTTGCGTGGTGACTATCTTGTTCCTATATCACCCTTCCATTTGGCGGCCGTACCGTGTTCTGGGACAGACCCCACAATATCTTTCCTCTGTTACAATTACGGACATGAATAAATTCTTTTCCAAAGCGATTCATAATCTAGAAAAAGAAACCTAAAACACCTAGAGACGCCACAAGCAGCTTTTGCCATGTGTGGCGATGAAGCCAGGGAGAGTCTTAATTGTCTACCAACTGTACCGTTGTGCTTTGACTTGCGGCCATAGCTGTCTACCATTCATACTCGTTGTCGTTGATTTTACCACAGGCTACCAATCATCGTTGGCAGCAGATGGCTTTTCGCTTGTGGCGTCGCTCTAATAGTTCTAGCCTTAAATAGTTCTAAACTATTGCTGTTGACAACTAGACGGCATTATTATTTGTTTTGACAAAAAAAGGACATGAATGTTTTTTAGTGACTATGCAATGCGTAAAATCGATTAAACATCAGCTCACTGGTTTCAGTGCACTGGCGGAACAAGGGGCAGAGTGATGAGGTGACCGCCACTTCTGAACGCTTTTAAACTGACAGCTGTCAGTTTCAACTAGTTGAAACCATGATTAAACTATTCGCTCTCATCACTGAAGCGAAGCAACGTGAGAAGAATAGTTTCCTTTGACCTTTAGCAATTGCGCAAGCGCAATGTTGTACCTTTGAGGAACGTTCAAGGAGCTATTTGGGAAAGCAACATTGGTCAAAGGAGAAGGATTCTTTTACGTTGGTCATCTTCAGTGATGAGAGCAAACAGATCAAAA
This sequence comes from Cheiracanthium punctorium, assembly GCA_038373885.1. Classification (NCBI taxonomy): domain Eukaryota; kingdom Metazoa; phylum Arthropoda; class Arachnida; order Araneae; family Cheiracanthiidae; genus Cheiracanthium; species Cheiracanthium punctorium. The sequence goes on from JAWZYV010014284.1 coordinate 121,822, forward strand.
ATGGGTTCAGGAAAAAAAATTAGCAGTACAGTAGACCGCCCCCCCACCATAACATCCTTCATATAAAGCGGATTCGTATAACATGGCGTCAAAATTGCGATCGTTTTAGTAAAGCACTTTAAAAGAGCCTCTTATAGCACGAAAATGAGACTAATGTTTCGATTTTATTACACGTTAGCTCCAGTAATTAATATGGCTTTTGTGTGTGAGATTACGGCAACGCTACACTAAGGCGATCTGCCAAGGGTGGGAAGTGCCTTGGTAGGAGGACTTTCTAAGGGGTTCTAACGCGTATTCACGTTACATCTGGAGAAATCCTACCAAAACTCCAGTTCGTTAGATCGACAGCCGCGCGATAGGATCCGAACCCGGGACCTTCACACTTCGGCCGTCTACCATTTTCAGTGGCTATAACCACTGTGCCATGGTGAGGCTAATTTGGCTTTTGAATGCAACACTAAACATCATTGTTCTTGTTCACATATAAGGTATGTAATGGTTGGACAGCGCCGTTTACACTCCAGGTGGAGTAGTTTAGGCCTCGTACAATACGAATTCATAGTAAGGAACGTATCTACCGTGTTATGGGGGGGGGGATCTACTGTATTCAAAAAGAAAAAGAGTCATGAGTGACCCATCTCTGATAATATGCTTCGTCCTACTTAACGGTCCTCCTTTGAAAATTTTTTGCATCCGCCGCTGCGCTGGTTTCACCATATAGTCATAAAGAATAGCTACTAGAGAGACCATTCCTATGCTTTGAACGCGGCGAAAGTTACCGGGAAACAGCGCTGGAACTGTGAACTATCAAAGCGTCCCGAAACCAATGTACTGGTACGTCTTCGCATCGAAGATGGGAAACTCGCCGAGTTTAATTATTTCCGAGCGATTATCCTGAAGGAAGATAAATGAACCATCTAATGTCGATCTTCAGGACGCTGTGACAGATCGTAGCTTGGTAACTTTCGACGCTGGTAAAGATCGGGAATGGCTCCTCTCTAGCAGTTTTAACAATGGTTTTTAAAATCGCTCACCGTTTGCTGTTGTTGCTGCTGCTGTAGCTGCTGGCCACCTTTCTCGGGCGCATTCTGCACGTAGATGATCCGGTTGAAGGCTCGCCACCGCCTGAAGAGCTGCACGTACATCTTGCAATCGACGATCATGAAGACGAGTCCGCCTGTGAAGCCGATGGCAAACACGATGAGCTTGGTCCAGAAGGGCCACTCCAGCAGGCCCGACCGCATATCTTTGGCCATGCTCTCGATCAGCACGTACAGGGACCACACCACGCTCGTGATGGCCACCATGTGGAACGCGGTGGAGCAAAGCACCCGGCGCTGCTCGACGGGCGACATTTCCAGCTTCACCCACTGGGGGAAAAGAAATGTGAAAAAAAAAAACGGTTTAGAGTATAATACAACAACATACTATACAGTATCAATCCTTTGAAGCGCAACCATTTCCAAATCATGAAAACGATGAAGTCATTAATTTATGTTAGTGGTCATTCAAGAGCTACATCTGACTCCTGGAAATTATATTTTAACTAGAATTTTCCCTATAATGCATGTTTGGAGTCTCTAGTGAAAGACAGCCCACACCATTTACTGTCATTCTCTATTACATTTCTCTTTCAGCTTCCTTCTCTAGAAGAGCGAAGTAATTAGTGGATGACCCTTTAAGAGACTAAATCCTCTTTAATAATAGCGTAGTATGCTAATGAGGTGTATGTGTGTGTGTTCGCTATAGGTAGCCAGAGAGCTTGTCGGATCCGGATCAAATTTGGCACAGAGGCTAAATTGGTAAAAAAAAAGCCAGTGCCGTAAAAAAAAATTTGAAATTCGAATTATTTAGAAGATATTAATTAAAAACAGAAGAAATGAGCATCTAGCTTACCATATTTGGCGACCTAGCTCCAGCAAAAAACGATTTATGCTTTCGCAACAAAGCAGGAAAGCTCTTAAAAGTATGTTGGATTCGAAAAAACATGAAGTTGGAACTACGCCAAGTTAAGATTCACGAGAAATAAATACGTGTGTTAACATAAAGTTAACTATTTTCAAATAGCAAGATCGTTTGGATACCAGGAGTTCAATATTAAAGATGACGCTTTTTTTTTTTTTAACCAGTCATATCCTTGGCAACGTTCTGTGAATATATGGCAACCCTTGTGAAAGCCGCCATTTTATGCCTTGTGCTATGATTGAACTACATTTGATTGCCACTGAAAGAACTTTCCAGCGTTTTCGTATATAAAAAAATAAAAAAAAACATTTTAGATTTCAAATGATTTATTTTACCCTTGGGAGTGCTTAACTAAGGTATGTTTGCGTCTGGAAGAAGATTTTACCGTATTGATTTAGATTTTACTACATTCGTATTAGGTATGTAAAACTTTGTCCTAAAATCTAAAAAAAAATTAATAAATAGAAAGAAATATACCAAAAATAGCGAAATGCAATCGGAAAGTAATTTTATTTTGCAACATGCATATGTTACGTAATCTTACGGTTGTAGCATGGTTAAATACAAAATTAAATGAGTAAATTGGAAATTTTTAATGCATCATGTTTCAAAAGTGATTTTGCAACATTCAAAATGAAGAACATTTTCAGCTGAGTGAGTTAAAGTAATTAAATTCATAAACCTAAGCAACGGACTAAAATGCCACTTATTAATTCTAAACTCAAGGCCTCCTGCAGACGATAATTCTGATAACACGGAAGAACCAATGCTAGAATAAGCTCGACTTTTAGTAGTCTTAAGAGGCATGGTGACGTCAGCTCAATGTATTCACAGTCGTATCGATTGCCAATGTTAAAAAGATGTTTTTTCTTTTTTAAATAAAAGAAATTTTACTATAATTATTTTAATTAGTATATAGTTGCGCTGATTCCTGACTTCAGGATAAAACTTTTTCCGCCATTACTGCAAAACATTGCAATGTCAAGGACAAAAAGCCTAATAATTTCTACACCGTTTCTACGATCCGCTTGAAAATTTTCATAATTATGTATAAAAATATAGAAAACAATCTGCGCCACTTTAAAAATCTGAAAATCCACCCGTACCCTCATTTTAAAGCGATTTTTCACTATTTTCGGCAACATTTCATTTCCGAGAGTCAAAAAAGTTAATCATTTGCGTAACAAAATTAGCTATTGCAAATGACAATGACTTCATTTTGACGTCATACTTAACAGCTTTTTCCAGATTTATAAGTTTATTTATTTATTTCATCTTATAAATAAAAACGAAATTCTGTTTGTGGATTTGATTAGTATACAAATCCACAAAAATGGACCTATCCGCCTGAAATTTTGCATAGATATGTAAAATAATGTAGAATAAATTATAGTCCACTTTAAAACTTTGAAAGTTCACCCGTTCCCCATTTAAAAGATTTTTTTATGTTCTCCACGCAGAAAGCTTTCCGTAATTGTAACCCCTGTAGTGAAAAAAGTATGAAATAAGCATCATTATTGCCATGTGTGGCGATTTTGCCGAATAAAATGTTTTAAATTCTTAAAGTAAAAATAAAAGAATAATAATGATTTTTTTTAAGTTTATATTTGTAAGGTTATTTTTTTTTAAATTATAATATCGTGTGCATGGGAAATCAGCGCAGGAATGTAATGTTTTATACTCAAAACAATAAGAAATGAAGATTTCCGAGGCTAATATGTAACATTTTTTAGTATGACGAAAAATAAAATGGCTAATATGCCGATTTTGAGAAAGTGAGTTCTAGCGGTTTGCACAGTTTTCGGCTTGGCTCAATTTACTGAGAGCTTAAGGAAATAGATTTTTGAAAACAAGTACATAGATTTTATTAGAATACAGCGTTAAATTCTGATAATCCGTGCAGAAATAATGCAGTTATTAAGGGATTTCGAGCAATCTATCTTCAGAATTCTCGCCAATTGAGTATATTGATTTAAGTTAGGGGAATTCCGCCAAATTTCAGAAAATTGAAATCTTCGCATTTAGTACATCGGAGTAACGATGAATAAAACACGTTATACGTTGATAATTTAAAAAATGCGGCTATTAAGGAATTCCACTTTTGAAATAAATGCCTGCTTTACTTATTGGCGGTCAAACCATTTCCCATTTTGATTGCTGCTAAGTCAATGCTTCAAATGATTCCCTGAAAAAACTCTTGCAAAATGGCGTATGCTGGCACTTTGGCGAGGCTTAGATTTGAAACTGGATTTTACTTGAGACTGGTATATACGTATAATAAGACTGGTTATAGATAAAAATGAATGTTGGTATGTGTGTAGGAGGTTGAAAAACTCCAGCACCGTTTCACCGATCACCATGAAATTTGGTTGACCTAAGTCTTTTATCATGGAGAAGTTTTTTATGCTATCCGCTTTCCGCTAACTTGCCACTTGGTGTCGCAGCACAACGTCGAATTCTATTCCATTTAGCCGTTTGCTATGCGAATATCGTCCAACCTATTTCGATGAAATTTAGTACACGCGAATATTAGAACACGGAGAATATTTTTCACTATCCATTTTGCTGTAACTTGCCGCTAAATGGCGCTGCAACGCATCAACTTCTATACCGTTCGACCGATCGGCATAAAATTTTTTATACTTACACATTTGAGCACGAAGAATATATTCTGTGTTCCTTTTGATGTTACTCCCCATTAGATGGCACTGCAATGCATTATTATTTTAACTCGCCACTAGATGACCCTGCAGCAGTACAAATTCCTGACCATTCAAACGGTCGCTATGAAAATCAGTATACATAGCTATTTGAACAATGAGAATATTTCGGCGTTATCCATGTTGCTACAACTCGCCACTTGACGGCGCTGTAGCAAATCATTTCTTTAATTAATCACTGGATAGCTAACTGACCACTAGATGGTAACTGATCACTATGAAAATAGGTATACATAGATATTTGAACACGGGAAGAGTTTGGCGCTATCCATTTTCCTATAACTTGCCACTCGATGTTGAGTCCACACATGAACTTCAGGACTGTCCAGCCGATCATCATGAAAATTTGTATACATTGATATCTGAATGCGAAGATATCCGTTTTACTAAAACTCGCCACTAGACTACTCCGCGTCGCCTTCTGCACCGTACAAACCATTGCCTTGAAATTCGGTATTGATAATTAATGAATACAATATAACGCGATATCCATTTTGATATATCTCTTTATTACAATAAATAGTAATCACAACAAATCGTACTATCGAAAAGTCCATTCATTCCCGTGCGAAGAACGGGTACTTCAGCTGGTAATAAATAATTTTATAACGCAGTACCTATCACTTCAGGTGAAATTGTAACTGTTATTTTCACGCTTTTGAATGGTTTGTCATTTCCCAACAAAGGGATCATTATTTAACTTTTATAGTTGGTCCCCTAAAGTAAATTTTTGCATCTGAAAACTGACACTAACAGAGCAGGTGAAGTGTTTGGGTTGTAATTTTGAACAATAAAGATCTCTAACTATTTCACTTAGAGATATGAGATTCTATTAATTAATTATCTTAGACACGGAGCAGCATATTCTAACTGTAAGTGAGAGGAAATGAGGGACCGTATAAAAATTTAATTTTCTATTTTAATATATATGCAGCCTCTAGTAAAGATATTGCCAGGAAAGCTACTCTTTATTTGACGAACTCTTCTAATTGAAAGTATGTTTCGATCACTTATGGTGTAAAAGATAATCCCTTTGACATCTATTTTGAACCACCCGGTATATATATCCCACTTAACTTATTCGGCTTCATCTTAAAGGTCCACAAGTAGGAAACTTCCATTCCTGTTTAAAAGGTTATAACTGTTTCATTTATAACTACAGTCACCTCTTTCGAAAGTTAACGTTAAAGTATATCAATACAAAAACAAGAATTGTTTGAATCAGATCCCAAATCACGGTTATTACGCGATTTCTACTGTTCAAATGGAGTACGATGAGCAGACTTTTTACAGAGGAAATCGGATAAAAGATTAGCCTATTCATTGTCTGGCTCAATGACGTACAGACAGATGTCATCCCGTTTCCTTATTGATTTCGGAATCTATAGCTGATCGATGATTTTCCTGAAAACTACACGAAACTCGAGCCAAAATTCTCCAAGCATAACACAATATAGAGCCAGAGAGTGAACCCAATAAGTCAAATATGGGGTGCAAAATGGAATCATTCTAAAATGACTGATTTTCTGAGAGAAATAACATTAATGTTAACTAGTTGCGATATAAATGTACCTAGTACATTATGCATTTTTGATATTTTTTATCTGACTAATACAGTAAGACATGCATGAAGATACTTGGGTAAAACAATTTTCAACGAAAAGAGTTCGGGATAGAATATTTTGTCGTAAAAAGTATCTGATTGAAGCTGAAACTCATCTGAAACATAAACCAGTTTTATGAATGCAGAAAAAAATTGTACAAAAAAATAAATGAAATTTTGAAAACTTAGAATAAATACGGTAATTTTCATAAGTTACTACAAGGATTATCGTCAATAGAACAAAAATTCGTCTACGCGCAATTTAAACTGTGCATATTTCACTGTGAAATTTTAGTTCAATATATTTTAAACTAAAAATTTGAGAATGGCTAAAAACTGCGTCTTTATCTCAACAAATCTCAAAATAGAATTTGATTAATAGTTGGTCAATAACGATTCTAAGTTTAAACGTTATTTTGCGCTCATTTAAATTGATTTTATTAGAATATGATCGGTTTTACCGTACTAAAAGTGATAAAAACAGTCAAAAGTGTACTAGTAGTCACACGCGGATAGTATACACAGCCATACTTTAAATGGATTTTGAATTCTAAAATAAGTAAAGGGGGGAGGAAATTGATTTTTTTTATGTTGAACTTACTTTATTATATTTCTGTTTTAACTTACGTGTAAAATAGTATCCAAATTTGGAATCTGATTTTATTTCTTTCCTTACTTTTAACAATTCAATATTTTGTACCATTTGCTTCAATATTATGTTTCTACTAGCTCTTAAAAATATATCTATTTAGTTATAATTAAATTACTTAAATGAAAAATTAATATATATATATATATCTATAATATATAAAATTCTCCTCTCACAGTGTTAGTCACCTAACTCCTCCGAAACCACTCGACCAATTTTAATGAAATATTCTATGTATATTCGTTAGGTCATAGAATAGGTTTTTAACTATGTCTCATACCCCTAAGTCATAAGGGCGGTCCACCCCAAAATGTTTAGCCCCAGAGTGCTATTAATTTCAATCAGGATTTCTGTGTAGACATTAGCGTGTCGAGTCACTTTTCAAATGTGTTTGCCAGATAATGTGGAGAGGGGGGGGGGCGTTAATAAAATGTTGAAAGTCGCACAAGGTTTGCAATTTTTGATAATGGATCGCTAAATGTGGTGCCAAAACGTGACAATTTATTATAAATATATTTCGCGTATAGTTAGAAAACGCCTGGCGTATATTGTAAAAGAGTTTTATTAGGCGATTTTAATATAGATTTCTATTCCGAAGAAGTGCTCTGTGGAACAAGAAAGGAAAACGCGGTACACTCATGGATTATGATGCCCATTCCAAACAGCATTTAAAATGTCTTTGCGGTATAGTTGGAATATGCCAACAGGAAGAATATGCCTGGCGAAGATTGTAAAACAGTTTCAGTAGGTGATTTTAAGATAGATTTCGATTCAAAAGATGTGTTTTATGGTACAAGAAAGAGTTGATTCCTATTTTAACGCCCCCACTTTCGCCAACCTAAAAAATCCCCGTACTTTGGCGAGCTTTGCAGTCATGGGTCTCTGGGAGTTATGCACAAGTTTCAACGGTACTTGCGTATTATCCCGGCGGTCCGCCAAGACAAGCAATTTTTCACCAAGTTAAATACCGGGCACATGAAATTGTTGATGGTTTGGAATACGATTGGCAACGTATTTAAAATCTACGAAAAATTGTTTGGCGGAAGTGACAATCGGGATAATACGTAAGTACCGTTTCAACGCACCCAAAAGAACTAGGTGATAACTAAAGTAAACAAACTAGCGATAAACGCGTCAGTTAAGGAATTTGAAGACATTTAATTATTAAAACTACATTAATTGGTAATCCAAAAAAAATAAAAATGTAACGGCATGCTGTACTTACATGTTGTTCCAAATCGCCATTTTAATTCTAAATTACGATTTCTACATAAATACAAAAAATCGTCATGGTAACTGCATATGTTTAATCATCGCCTCCTTGGCGAGAGTAGAGGCGTTAAAGTAGGAAACAATATATAAAACGGTGAAGTATAGTTGTGATATACTTGGCGAAGTTTGTAAAATAGTTTTAGTAGGCGATTTTAAGATAGATTTCGATTCCAAAGATGGGTTTTATGAAATAAGAAAGAAAAATACAGCACAGTCATGAATAATGATAACAATTTCCAACTTAATGGAATAAGGACTAAAAATAGGGACGACGCATAAATTATGATACGATTTTAATATATAGCACTATCATTTCTTTTTCATCCATTTCCTTTTACTTATCAAAGGATTTTCATCCTTTTTTTTTTGGGGGGGGGGGCAAAAATTTTTATGGAATGGCTATCAATAAGTCTCAAGGCCAAACTATGTCTGTTTGTGGATTAGATTTGAGCACACCATGTTTTTCACACGGACACTTATACGTGGCATGCTCTCGAGTGGGCAAACCATCCAGTTTGTTTGTGTTAGCTAAAGATGGGATAACAAAAAATATTGTTCACTCTATTCCGTTAAGGGATTGATATTATTTTTAGTAAAATTATTGTAATTAGCGATATATATAAATATAAAGAATAAATTACAATGAATTAAAAGTATAAATGTTTGGTATTGTGTTATTTTTACATTCCAGCATCGTTCACAGCGCTCCATGCCTCTTCCACTCATATACCACATCTTCACACACTTGCAATAAGTTAGTCATTTCTTTCTACTAAAATAATCCTAGGAATAATTTATATGGCAAAACAACGTTTGCCGGGTCAGCTAGTATATATATATATATATATATATATAGTGGAATCATGAGCGGTAATAAAAGTTTAACTGTTTAATACCTATGAAAAAACTCCTTAAGCCTTTTATTTTGTTGCCAAAAGCAACAAAATAAAAGAGCACAAAGAAAAATTCAGAAATTCATAATGCCAAGCGTCAGCAGAGGAAGAATGGCGTAATAATATTATGGTTATCTTAATCTCCTTCTGATGGCTCTTGGCATTATGTATGTCTATTTTTGTGTTTATGACAAAGACTTAAGAAGTTTATTACAGAAGTTTTTTTGTAACTTTTGAAACTTTTATTATAATTAAGAAATTATATGCATAAAAGATATTACAAAAAATTTAAAATAGCATTACATAGAAATTTAATTTAAATTATTAAATTTACATATAAATTAGAAATTTAAAAATTAAATAAATAAAAATCACAAATATTTGGTGCTATCTACTCTAAGTATGTTTCTACTAGAACATAAAAAAATGCTCTGCCAAAACTTTGCATCGGATTCATGGGTACAAAATAAGCCAATAAAAACAAAAACCGTTAATGTTTTCCTCTGAGGTATTTTTGCTGCAGTGAAACGTATTTTTTAAAGGCTTTGTATGTATTGGGGGGAAAACACAAGTAACATCACGTCCGAACACTTATTTCATTCCTTTTCTTTTCACTTTTTCAGGTGGGAGAAAGTAGGGAAAAAAGGGATAAAGTTTAACATTTTTCCTCTCTGATAATTTTTGTGTCTTTCTTTTACATAGAAACTAGATTCTTTTTATCGAATTATAGTTTGTAAAATTTTATTATAAATTTTTAAAAAATCTCAAGTAGAAAAAAATCCCTAGTCATATTTTAAAAGTGCTTTTATAAATTCGGTGAAACTACAATATTTCTGAATGCAGCAGGGAAATTATTAGGATTTAATTTCAGCAGATTTTCTTTCTTTTTTTTTAGGAAAGGATTTTATCAACGTATTGTTTTAAAGTATGCACGCAAATTTAAATGATACTTAAGCAACTGATTATTTCAAAAAATATTTTTTTGCTCTGTACACAATGACTTCTAATAGTTGATTAAAAGTAGTGAAAATTGACAAATTGTTTTTTAGCCAATCTCAAGAAAACTAATTGACAACAAGGTCGTTCACTCGTGTGCCCACTTTTAGAAGGAGAAGAAGCTTTTCTTCTTAAGATTAAAAAGATTATCAGTGTATTATATAGAATTTTCTAGTGTCTTAAAGATTGTCAAATACATTGTTTTAAATGTTTTTGAAAAAATCACAGTAATAATTACGACCAGAGACTAAAGTCGAGTCCTACGTTGTTTCTTTTTTGTTATAGGAGGCTCTGATAAAAGAAATCTCAGTTATCTATGTTACAGGAATGCAAATACATAGCTTCTACTGGACAAAATAATCTGAAATTTCACTATAAGGTTATTGGGCTTGCCTTACACAAAGAAATATAAGGTTAGAGTAGCACTGAAAAAGACGATACATTACTGAAATCAACTAATCAACGAGTGTCCTAACCTGTATTTACGCGAAGTTTCCGAGAAAACCACGGAAAATTCCGAATGGCTAGATCGACGGACGCAATTGGGTTTGCACCAATCACCTTCTGTCTCCCAGTTTATACTGCAATGCGCTCGGCTACTGGCTTCGTCAATTCAGAATGCCGCCATACTTGAAGTGCATTTCATAATACGTTTCCTCCGTCCATAAGGTCAGCGTCCAGTAGAGGGAGTTTGTGCAGGCCCGGTTTCACTCACGGCAACGCTAACGTTAAATGACATTGGACAATAAAGCGCATGCGCACACATAAAATGCGAAACATGGTTGGTCATAACACTCCGTATAGAGGATAGCGTTAGCGTTAGCGTAGGAAGAAACGGTATGCACAAACTCCCTATTCATAATGAAATTCTTTCCGTCTACGGAAACGTTATGGTTCTTGTCTTTCCGAAATCGCCTGTTATGCAAAATAAATTTAATATGAATATTATAACGCTCTTAAATGACAGAGGATGATCTTTCATTAATAAATATTATTTTATAAAATTTCCTTTTTATTTCACTAGGGGCCAAGGCCGCTAGACTCGCTACGCTCGCTTTTTGAATGAGGCATTCGGCTCCTAATGAGGCTTATTCGTAAAAAAAGGCATGATTTCAACAAGCAAAACCCAAAGGTTGGATCAAATAGAATGTTACCGAGCTACACATTGCTTCGTTCTTGCATGTTCATGGAATATAAAAATTTAAATGTCGCACTATTTTTAATTATGTGAAACCCATGGAACACCTTGCGTATTAGCCAATTATGGCGATTTTTCATAATTTGGTGTCTTGCGTATATGTATAGTTAATAATTAGCTCTAAGAAAGCAGTACTCTATATGTTTTCTTTGATAAAAACTACGGAACAGTTAGGATAGCTTGCCACCCTGGCCACTTTTCATTATTTGGCGATTTACACATGCTCACAACCTATAATTACTGCTCATGTTAGGTTCCCGGAAAACCGTTATCCATATTTTCATATGCATAATCCTTTGCAGATTGGAGTATTTAGCACCAAAAATTATATCATCTCGCCGCGCTGGCAGATATCCAATGTGTATTATAACTGCTATAATGGCATAGTTATCACCACTAAATATTTCTACTGGTAGCAAATACTCCAGCTGGACCGAACAAGCTTTAAAATAATCTGCATTTTAATTATTTTTCATTTTCAAAATAATGGGTTCTAACATTTCGGAACTCGCGATTTAGATCCACCCTGCTTAGAAAGATGCCATTTTGCCAGATCATACCTAATGCCAAGATGGCGCTTTTAAAATGAGTTACAATTAGTTATTCTGTTTTTGAAAAACGAATAAACGGTAATTCTAAACTCCTGTTGCATAAGCGAACTTACTATTTGAAATTGTCAACTTTGTGTAACACACCTTCAGTTATTTATTTCATATACGTTTTAATTTGCCGTAAAATGGATGTCATTCTACTTCATGTTTGTCAATTTCACGCTATTCTACATACTTGGAATTGCTTTTGCAAAGGAATGAATCATTCTATTCCAAATCTGGCAACCATTATGTTAATTTTTTCAGTTTTTTATTAATATCTTTTAAAATAATTCGGAATAAAGAGATTCTCGTATTGAGTTAAAATGTATGAAACATTGTTTCTGCTTCTTTTTAAATATCTTTCTGATCATTTCATTCAAATTTCTTATAAAAATAAGTAGCATGCATGTCCTTAAAAATGGTTTGATATTAAGGTCACTTTTCGTTTTAACATTCTTTGGCGTCATCGAATTTTTTGACGTCTCGTTCAAAATTGTTTAACTTAAATCTTTTCTAATCGAATTCAAAGAAAAACAAATTGCACATTGAAAACAAGTGAAATAGTTAATTTGATTGAGATACATAATAAACTATCTGAAGTCCCAGTTCTTCTCACGGAATGGAGATTGATAAACGAACAAATACAAATAATAAATAAATAAATATTGAATACATTTTGATTATACATTTTTCCCCTTGTCCAAGGGGACAAATGTATAATCGAAATTTTATCGTCGTAAATGATCTGTATCTTCCAATGGCTTCCAATATCTTCCTCTCCACCTACCTGTAATTTCACGTTAAAAAAATCTTGATCATTTTTTTTTTCTTTTATGTCAAAGTTTGTTAGCGTTTAACTTACTAATGCACTTTTAAACTCATCAAGTAAAAAGTACGCGAAAGAGTAATAAATTTCATTAACTATTTTTAACATTTACATTTAGCTACCATAGAAACACTGTCCAACTTTGTCACTTAAGTCCTTAAAATCTACAATAAAATACAAACTGAAATAGTTTTGAAGTTCTTAAAACTGGAAAAATAAAAAATCATGGATGTGTTTCAAATAAAACACTAGCCATTGACACTCTTGTTTTGATGCTATTGTATCGATTTTCCGTATTATTTCCTTCGTATATGTGTCAAAAAATCTTCCAATATACCCAAATCTGCACTTCGCGATTTATCTTTTCCCCGTGTTAGATGCAGCAACATCTGGTATTATCGACAGAATCCGTGACATTTAAAAAGTTTTAGACTCAAATAATGACTTTTATTGTCATACTTTAATTCACGGAATAATATTTTACTTCTTATTTTCAATATTACTGTTACTATAGTAATAAGATGTTTATTGCTACATAATGCTAAATTCAAGAATATCCTGAAATAACAATAGATAAATAAATAACAAATAACATAAACAAATATGAATAAATAACAAATAATAACAAATGTAAATAACAACAAATAATAAACGTCTAATAACAAATGTATTAGACACAATTTTCCTTTTTTGTTAAAGTATATGCCCGATTTTATGTTTCAAGGATATTTAGTACACTGCATCTGTCAATATGAAAGTAAATTTACACTTATAATTGCAGGTAAAAGTTATGGAATAATCTTCGAAAACAAGTAAAATAAGAGTTATGCATACTTTAAAGAAGTTTAATGCTATTAGAATTCTCAATGGAAGTCGAGAGTAGCTTATATATTCTAGTAAATACAGATTTAAAAATTCATATTATTTTTAAACAACTTATTTTTAAACCGAATCAAAGAAAATATTTATTTTTGTTTTGTTCCTTCATTTATTTTGTTGCTGATGAAGTAGACATTTCACACCTTTCGAAACGTACTTGATATGCTATATTACAGTTGAGTGTGCTTTACATGCGAGTTTGTTATTTTTATTCAATAGCAAAGGTAACCTGAAGTCATTGTCAGCACGAAATTTTTCATGTCTCAACCGTTGTTCCATCTCCTTACATTTAGAAAATGCGCCAAAATAAACTTTTAACATATTTTACCTAGTGTTTTTTCAACTTTTGTGTATAACTTACTCTAAAAAAGAAAAAAAATCTGTACTCAGAGAAATTTCCCCTTGCAAATTTTAACTCTAATACGTGATACAGACAAAAACGATAACACTAGTTTTTCCCTACGAAAGGCTCCTGTTGCAGTGAAACTTGTTTTAAAGGCATTGAAAGCAGCAGAGGAAAAAATAAATCCTCGAAAGAGCACAACTTTTTAAATTTAAATAAGCGACAGGAAGAAGCATAATTTTTGTTTTTCACTGGGAAAAATAATCTTCTTAAAATAATTTGATAGCATCTTTCTAACCGAAAGCTAAAAGTCGATGTAAATTGCGCTACGAACACGAAATATGAAGGATAGATTTTTATAGTGTGTAACATTTCACAAATACGGTTTTAAAAATATTTCGGCAAAGAAGGAATAAACTAAGTATACTTTTAACAGATTTTAATAGGGATTAATAACGATAATATTCTCTTTGCATAAGTAAGTATATAGATTTTCTATTCCCTAATCATATGCTAGGAAAGGGAAAAAATGTCGAAATTAAAAACTAATTTAGTAGCTGTAACGGTAATTCAAAAATTTTTTAACTTAATGCAAAAATTGTACACATTAAAATTATTTTAATGAAATTTCTAGATATAATCTTTAAATTAAGTAATTGGAATAGTAATAAAATAGTTCATGACCGTGTCATTTTGGGATATCATTTGTTTCTATTAAAAAACTAATTATTAATTATTCTTTTAGAAACAAGTTGCAAGGTAATGAAAAACTATTTTATTGCACGTAAATGATGCATATAATTAATGAAATTTCATTTTTAGTAAACAAACAAATCAAAAGTTTACTTTGAAAGTTTTTTATTATCGGAAAATTTCTAGACCACCAAAATAACTCGTAGCGCTTTCCTTATTGTTATTTTATCTAAAGAAATTATTTCTAATTAAAACACTCATTTATAAGCATATATGTTTAGTGCATTTTTTCGGAACATTAAAAATTGGCTAATATCTTATGACATGATTTCATATCATAGCTGATGTAAGTTTAGGTCAGAGCACTGTTAAAAGAATTAAGTTTTAGGGGGGGGGGTATTTTTAATGAACCTTTAAAAACGTTAAACAATGGAGTTTCATTAATTAAATAACGCGTGTTTGCGAATGCCTCATTAATATATTTAACATCTTGCAGGCCAATGTTCTAAATTGGAAACATCGAATTAAAAGATAAAGTTAAAACATGACTTGATATTTTTAAAATAGAAATTTCATTCCTATCATTAGTGGGAAACTGGACAAAAAATCATGAAAAATACCATTTTCATAAATTTTTACAGTGTTGATACATCCCCAACCCCCTTCAAATTTAATTCATCTCTTTACTTAAATCCAAAAATAAATGTTTCATTAATTCTTAATATTTAACTTATTATTTAAACTACCCATAAATTTATTCCGTTTTTGAAACCAGTGTAGAAGTACAGTCAGAAATTGTCCATTCTCTCAATTGGGAACGCAGTGAAAACTGTATACAATTTTTTCCCCAATAAATGACTAATTTCCTTTAACTAACGCAGTAGAAGAAAATTTAAAAAAATACTTTAAATATGCCTCGATTTGGATTTGGTCTGTAAGAGGCTAATATTAATTGTACATATTCTTTTGAAGTTCTAAAGCAGACCGTGGCCGAGTGGATAAAGACCCTAAACATAGTAGAAGGCAGAAGTGTGAAGGTCCGGGGTTCGAGCTTATCACATCGCACGGCCATTGATCTAACGGTCTGGAGTTTTCGGCGGTTTTCTCCAGATATAACGTGAATATGAGTTAAAAACCCTTAAAAAGTCCTCCGACCAAGAGACGCCCCACCACTTGATTAGCTTTGCCTTAATGCATGATACAATCTTTCGAAATTCTACAGTGCAGTTTACAAACTGCAAGATTTACTCCCATTTTCAGAATAAATTAAAAAAAAAGTAAAATCACTTTCTTAAAAAGGAAGGACTTTCTGTTCCTTACAGCTCTTGTTTTAATATTTTTTAATGACACAGAAACTAAGCAAATTATAACAGCAAAATTAAATCTCTTCAATCATTCGGATAGACACTTTGATCTCACTGCTTAACTTTTTACAGGCCAGTGTTCCCAAATGGGAACATCGGCCTGTAAACTGTTGGGAACATCGAATTAAAAATTTATTCAAAAATGAAATTTTATCAATATTGACTTAAAAAATTAACCATATTAATTACTTTGAAAAATTAGCTGATAAAGTTGAAACAGGACTTGATTTTTTGAAATAGAAATTGCATTTCTATCGTTATTGGGAAACTGTAAATATATATATATATATATATATATCATGAAAACAGCCATTTTCATAATATTTTACAGAACTATCTTGATACACCCTCCTCTTCCTTTCAAACTTAATTCATATCTTTACTTCAATTTAAAAATAAATCTTTTATTAATTCTTAATATTTCACTTATTATTTAAACTACCCATCAGTATATTCAGGTTTTTGAAATCAATGTAAATTATAGTCAGAAACGACCCATGCTTCCAATTGGAAGCACAGTGAAAATTGTATTAATTTTTTTTCCTGCAATTTAAATGACTAACGCATTAGAAGACAACGCATAGAAATCCTTTAACTAACGCATTAGAAGACAACGCATAGAAATCCTTTAACTAACGCATTAGAAGACAACGCATAGAAATCCTTTAACTAACGCATTAGAATACAACGCATAGAAATGACGCATTTGAAGACAAAATATGAAAAAAACTAATTTAAAATATGCCTGGATCCTAATGCAGTCCGTAAAAGTTTAAACATGATTTACGACTCTCCTTAAGAGCAGAATGTTATAAACATTAAATCAACACTGTTTTAAGTCAGCCTGAGGTTCCCGCATTAAAAGAGACGAACCTGTCCGTAATGATCAGAAATCAATATAGGTGTTCCTCTTTACTTTTTCGATTTTTGACAGAACAGCAATTTTATCTACTTATCGAAATCAGATGTGGAACACGAAAATACATTTCTTAAATTAACTCTTAAGGTTTTTTCTTTTGCGCAGTAATAAATATTCGAAATATTTTTTGAAATTGCGGTTCTTTTTTAAGAAAAGAAAATTTTTTAATTATTTTTATTTATTGATTTGTTATTAAGGGTAAAAGGAAGGAAGCAGTGATAAAAAAAAATAATCACGGTTGAAAACCAACGATAAATTTTAATTTCATTCATAAATAATTAATCTTGATTAAATAGTAATTTTTAGTTTTCAATTGTTAACCGTTAGCTTCAATCGTTAACCGTGACGAGTTTTTCTCAAAACATATAAATTTATGTTTACCACCATCCATCGAATGCTATTAGTTGGATAAAAGCTTTTTTTTATTATTTTATAATTCATTCTGTTGATTAATTTATCACAAATGAAAAATCTTAAATATAATGAGATGAAGCAGGATTAAGTAAATCAAGGGGTTCGAATAAAATTTTTAAAAATTACTTGCTAATGCAGTACTCTCTTTATTAGCCAAAGCTAACCTTTATCGTTAAAATCTTATTATGGACTACGGAATTTAAAAATTGATAACTTTAACTAATCTTCCCAAGGACACTCATCTTGAAATTTTTGTCAAACCACATTTTGATAAAAAAAAACATAAATGAATTTTAAACATTAAATACATTTAACCATATATTACTGTTTTTATGCGCAAAAACGTTTTGCATACCTGGTATGAGTTAAATTAAATACCCTTGACTTGATCAGCAGTTTTACCGCGCTTGTGCTAATTAATGCTATTTAATTACCTGCGAAATGCTAATTAATAATAGTTTACCACGGGAATTGTCTTTAATGGAACAATGGAACAAATGAGTGAGTACACAAAACGAAAACGTTTGAATACGAGAAGTTTCTGCGCATTTCCAGAAGAGTATGAAATTCGATTTCAGTATATAATAAAAATGGAATATGAAGTTATTTATTTTAGGTGGACGAAGATTAAACATATTGAGTAGACATATTTTCGTCAAATGTTTTTTCTAGAGCCCCTTGTAATTGCCTCCACAACGAGCTTTTCTTCTAGAAATCGATACAGTAGAACAAATTAATAGGCTGCGCAAACCGGAAAAAGTACAGCTGTTGCCCATCGCTGGAAAAACTTCCAGAAAGATGGCGGTCGGTCGAATCGCCCATCGCGTGGCACAGAGCTAAAAGAACATTTTTGACACATGTGTCTGTGCAGCGACGAAACGACCGCACTTTTGCAGGATTGAGTAACGGTTGCACTTGAAGGGGTCAAGTTACAACGAGAAGAAAGAGGAGGAAGAAAAGAAAGGGGTCTCACTTTCCTGAAAAGCTTGATCTTGGTGTGCATGATGAACTGGAATTTGCAGAGCTCGCAGCAGCGCTCGTCAGATCTCTTGATGGAGGCAGGACTGGTGGACGTAGCGCAGGGATCCGGAGCAGCAGCAGGGGGAGATGAGGGGCAGGTGGGGGTCTCCCTCGCAGTGGCAGATATTCAGGCCGCTCGCACCCCAGCAGCTCGACACCGTCCACGGCTGCGGCGGTCCATGCGGGTTCCGGCTGCTGAAATGAAAAAAGAAACGAAGTTTCACTAACGGGATTATTCAGAATCAGTGTTTCCAATTCAAGGGTTTCCTGCATAAAGGAGGTAGTTTCAATTCAACTATTCAAGTTTTCGGAAATCTGTAAAAAATGTTTGGGGATCCAATACAAACAAATAAGCCAGGAAGCTCCATTTTTTAGTAATGGTAATGATTTGAACTAACGATTGAATCTGCATCCTTTTTGATGCCAAACGAATGAGATTTTGTTTTATCACTGCAAGCTATTAAATGTAACGCCAAATTCCCGCAGAATGGAGCTACCTGCTTTTTGTAGCAAACCCTTGAAATGTTTACTGGCAGAAGCTGGTGAATTCGGTTGAAAAAAGATCACCAAAATTTTCACAAGTCGCTAAATTCTTAAATTTTCTTTTTCAGAAATAAATGTATCTAATAAATATACAATACTGTTACTTATTCAAAATCAGAAAGATAAAATATTTAAAATGCATCGATTACGATGTTCTTTTCAAAACTAATAGCGTATGTATTATACATTCTTTACAACACACAAGATTGATAATTCGATATTGATTCCGAATGAATATCAGATTGAAATAAATAATTGATTTAGGATGGGTGCTGCTCCATTCAAAAATGGTAGGCCCGAACAGAGGACCTTCCCATTTCAGCCGTCTACCCTGTCCAGTGCCTTATCCACTCGTCCATGATGGGATGTTAATAGAATAGGGCATTCATGGGAATTAAGGTACAATTTCGTGACCATTATATTAATTAAGTTATTGTATGAAGTTATAAATTAAATTACTATTACTTATGCTATCCGTTCCAACGTTAAAATTTAATTTTAAAATCTGGTCATTAAATCAGGCTGTACACTGATATTCCGAAAATGTCTTTAGCTCATTCTCAAATTTTTTCAAAATGCTTAAGATCGTAAGCTGAACGATTCTTGATTTGAATATATTCTTGAGCAACCATTATTTAAAAATTCCTTTTTAAGAGATGGTAAAAGGGTTGTAATGGGGTGGTTATATAATTAAAACTTCCTCTATAAGCAAGTCTAGCTGAAATGGGTGAGGAGATTGCCACAAACTTTGGCATATGGACTGCACACGTACACAAGATACACTCAAGGAGGTTTATTGAAAGTTCAGTTCCAAAAATATCCACTAGGTGACCCAGATATTGGACATTTTAAATACTTTGAGACCGTCTTATTAATGGGAGAGGGGGAAGGGGACAAAGTGAGACAATTTTTACTTGTTTTAATATAATTTCCTTTTTAATTAAAACTAAAAATATAAAACAGAACAATATTTTCACAGCTTGTAGCTTCCATTGTAAGTTCTTTGAAAAAAAGTTAATTTTCTAAATGTACTCAAGTTGTCACATTGTGACCCTTTGTGGATCACAATGGGACAGGGATTGGGGTACAGTGGGATAATGAGTAAGACATACGAAATCAGATGTATTGTGCAACACATGACTATCAATACAATTAAAAACAGGTTGAGAGAGTCAACACGGAATACATGCAGTTTTTAAATGACAAGCCTTAAAAATAGTTATAATGGTGAAACACCTTTAAAAGTTGCAAAAAATTCTTTGCTGAACAACGTTTCATGAATTGATATTAAAATAACACCAAGATGAACCGCAAATAGTAACTAAATGTTAGTAAAAGTTCACTTTATCATCAAATAAGATCGAAAGTCTGCTGGAAATGAGAACTGTGTCAATCAGTGCTGCATTTAGAGGTGTGGAAGCTACTGGGGCAACAAAGAAGTAGCGGCCCCCCAATAATTTTTCAAATAAAAGTTAAAGAGTTTTTTCGACTACCTGTTCGGGGAAGTGGTTTTAAAGCGTTAAGACAGCCTAACGGTCCAGGGTTCGATTTCCGGTGGGGGTAGATTTTTATTTACTCAAAAAATAATGTCTATTTCACTATTTCTTGTCTGGTGTTGGTCTGTTCATTTCTTGTCTTAATATAACGTCGATATGGGAAGGAATGGATCACATTCAGTGGCAGTAGTATGCAAAATATGTGCAAGAACCAGTTGCTTTGTATATGAAACGTTTAGGGATAAAAATTGTGACGTTAGTTTTTAATTATTCGTTCTTCATGGGAAATTTTAGGCAAAATTGTCTATTGTGGGGACGCCGGGGCTTCAGCCCTCGTTGCCCTCTCCTATATCTGGCCCTGAGTACCATTGTTTTTTCTATACCTCCTCACGCCATAGGTATACATCCAGTGGGGCACTGTCCCACTATACCCGAATCAGGATATCCCACTGTACATCCCCCCCACACACAGACACGAAGTCATTTTAAATACAAACTCAAAAGTTGTCAAAATTTATCAACAGAATAAAGATCATTGCAGGCATGCAATTTAGAAAGTTTAAGCTCAAATTAAAGTAAAGATTTTGATTATTGTATAATAATTTACTGTTAACTAAATTGCGGAGTTTTTTCTAATTTTTGGGCGTTTGAATCATAGAAAAATATCTACCGTCCCACTGTGCCCCTCTTTCCCCTATAGTCTGTGTGGCAATTTGGTTACAATCCGTTTACCCATTTTAGCTGTAGAACTCTGTTCATTGGAGATATTTAATTATACACATTCTGTATGTTCGGATTTCTAGACTCGGTAATTTCTAAAAGTTGGGATTGGCAAAAGCTACTGCGTTCGCGTTTTTAAATCTATAAAAAGAGCTCAAATATCAATTTCATTTGGCACTGCGCATTTGCCAATAAATGTTTTTTTTTTTTACCATAAAGCGTTTAAAACAAAATACATAAAAATAAACGCGGATAGAATACTGAAAGATGTTATAAATAAATAAAAAATAAATAAATAAATAAAAATCTGTGAATTTTGGAGAAAACATTGTTATGGATGCCGAATAAATGCCTTAAAATACATTCAAGGATAAAAATGTGTATATATGTTACAGTGAAAACCCGAAATCAGTCAAAACCCGAATTAACTAGGCAAAACGCGTTCTGACTGACAGCGGTAGGCAAAACCCAAATTAACTAGGAAAAACGCGTTCTGACTGACAGCGGTCGGAAAAACCCGTTTTCCCAAGTGAATTCCGGTATGTTAATGGTTTATGTATTAAAAATTGGATCTTACTCACCCCTCGAAAATATGCTAACGCTGACCGTTTTCGAGACCCCAAAAAAATCAGTTGGTCCGGCCATCACTTTAGGGGGTACCATGGAAAATATGCTAACGCTGGCCGTTTGCGAGACCCCAAAAAAATCAGTTGGTCCGGCCATCACTTTAGGGGGCACCCTGGAAAATATGCTAACGCTGGCTCTTTGCGAGACCCCAAAAAAATCTGTGGGTCCGGCCATCTCTTTGGGGGGCCCTCTGGAAAGTATCGTAACGCTGGCCCTTTGCGAGACCCCAAAAAACATCAGTGGGTCCGGCCATCGCTTTAGGGGGCCCCTGGAAAATATGCTAACGCTGGTCCTTTGCAAGACCCAAAAAAACATCAGTAGGTCCGGCCTTCGCTATAGGGGCCCCTCGAAGATGTGCTTCTGCTACCCGAATAAAACAGGTTTTCAATAGTTATTTCGGGTTTTGCCTAACGCTGTCAGTCAGAACGTGTTTTGCCTAAAGCTATCAGTTAGAACTCGCTTTACCTAATTAATTCGGGTTTTGACTGATTTCGGGTTTTCACTGTAACATATATATATATATATATATATATCTCAACATGCACAAAGGCACATGTTTATCTAAAAGGAAAATTTCCCTTCACATTGATAACGCGACGAGCCAAAACCTAAAAGGCTATCCATATAGTTTTGCCTGAAACTCCATATCTTACCCTAAAGTTTTTAATTTGAGGTATTGTCAAGGTCAAGACATTATGCACGAAAGGCGTGTGCTGTTGATCCTATGACCCGATTCATATGATAAACATTGCACGTTACATTTATGCAAATAATTGTAACTTGTATTAAGTATGCGTCGAAGAGCGCGTAAATGCAAAAGGCAAAATATCTAAGCACCGAGGAAAGCTATTTATTGGGCGTGTTCAGACTGCCACTTTTGGGTAAAACTCGAGTAAAACACGAACAGCTCGAGTTTTACTCGAGGAGATTGACATCGTGAACGGTTTTGGGTATATAATAGGAAAAAAGGGGGCGGCACGTATTTACTAACCTGTGGAGCCAATGGGAGCGAACAATAACAATAAACAAAGCTCACGTGATCTATCTCCCCAACTTCCCAAGGAAAATCCTTGGGGAGTTGGGAAAAACTCGAGCTACTCAACTTGGCAGTCTGAACGCTTTGTTTATCTCCCCGAAAAGCTCAAATCGGGCATCGGGAACGGCTTGGGTTTTTCCCGAGTAACTCGAGTTACTCAAAAGTGGCAGTCTGAACGCGGCCTTAGAGTTCCAAACTGCTTGTTTGTAAATTAATCTGCTAGTGAATTTTGTTTTCTTCGTCGCTTCACATTTGAGTGTGCATCAATCTTCGGTTACATCTTTATGGCATCATGAAATTATAATATCACACACACACAAAATGTTTCTATTCGTGCATTGGTCCTACTAGAATGTTAAATCGCGCATCCTTGTGCATAATAACGCGAAAAACAAAGCATGCAGCAATCTGTCACGTTAGGTTTATATATACACACAGAACAACCTGACTGGCAGAGTTGGGCAGTATCCCAAATACGTGTATTTGAAATACTATTTTCAAAATACATTTGTATTTCGTATTTTGTATTCACTAGAAAAGGAAAGTATTTTGAAAATGTATTTAAAATAAATTTTCAATGTGTTTTGTATTTTCAAAATACTGAAAATACATTTTTCATTCTGAAGTTAAATTCAAGGGCGGATCCAGAAACTTTTTTCGGAGGGGGCGCAAATCGTGAATACTCATTTTATCTAGTGTAAAGCCGACTTAATATTGCTGAAAGCCATATTTATCTAGTGTAAATATATTTTTCTCGGAGCGGGCGCGCGCCCCCTGCGCCCTCCCCCTGGATCCGCCTTTGGTTAAATTAGTCTAATATCAAAATTAGCTTGGTTTGGGAAAATCAAACAAAATAATAGAACTGCTGGCATTAATTTTTTCCCAGTACATGACATAAACAATTCTGTTGCATCTGCACTATTTTAGTTATATATGGTAACTAAAGATGTGATAGGATTGTTTGAGACGCTTAAATTATGTTAAAAAAGAAGGAGGTGGGAAATCACACACGCCTATTTTGATTAGTTTAATGATATTTGGTTTAGGAAGCGTTCTGTATTGCTAATAACTGTTTCACAAATGTGAATGAAGCTGAAAAAGGAGAAGAACATGTTTGAGTAATATTCATTGGATTTCTGTAAAAGAATTTATAAACAATTTCAAATGCGTTACCAAGTTACAGAAAAATAAGTCAGTCAGCATTTCTGAAGTTATATCACAAGTTGGATCAAGCTTCTAGTTTAGATAAATTTGAGAGTCGTTGTGCAATTCTTAGTGGAAAATTTTAATTTTATCTATAGAGGCAAATGAGAAAGTTAAGGCGTAGTGCCAGCTTTGTCAACCCAAAAGGCCTATCATAAGTGCAACATTCAAAACTACTACAAATTTCAAAACTCATTTAAATGTAAAACTTCAATTTTATCATAAAATTGATTAAGCTGAGTTCTTTTGTTGAAATGTTTAACTGAATTCAATAAGTCAAAAATATTAATATACAAGCTTTTCAACGCTTTTTCACAAACTTTTTTTAATTGAGTGCTCTGCATATCATATTTAGGTAGGGTAATATTGAGAGTACTGCAACACTCACATTCCACCGTGGATAATGGATTGCATAACGAAACGGAGAGGGGGGGGCGGGGGTTGAGTGACAGCTGATGAAGGAGAATTCGGTTGGAGCAGGGGAGGCGTGGTTGAACGACAGTGATGGCTGAGACAGAGCGGTGCAGATTTTTTTTTCCTTGCGTCATTCCTAATAGAGGGGACTTCGAAAAAATTTTGGATTTGTATTTTTAAAATTTTGATTGTTCGATAAGGCGACTTAGAAAAAAATGTACTTATATTTGAACCAGGAATATGCAAAACAATTTACAAGCTAATGATCGTAGGTTATAACCATTAGACTGCAAACTATGACATCATGAATGTAGAAATGACTTATGTGGAAACCGTCTTCACTTTGCGATTTTTTAGACATAAAATGGTGCACGTGAATTTTTTAGACATAGAAAATTTTGGATTTTTCTTTTTTGGAATTTTGAATGTTAATTTTTCAGACATAGAAAATTTTGCTGAGATACGAACTAGGAATATGTAAAAGAAATTACAAGCTAATGATTTCATTATTGAAGATAAAAATTAAAGTTGGGTTTTAACTAGTTGAATGATATATGTTTTATGCAAACTTTTACAGACTAGTAGAAAGAATTGGGTTTAATGTTAGGATAAGGATACTTTGCTATTTTTTAGACATAAAATGGTATAAGTGAATTTTTCAGAGAAAATTTTGGATTTGTGTTTTTTAGAATTTTGAATGTTAATTTTTCAGACTTAGAAAATTTTGCTGAGAAACGAACTAGGAATATGTAGAAGAAATTACAAGAGATAACCATTCATTTAGCTTTAGATTTTTTCACATAGCTAGAAAGAGTTAAACTTTGGTGTCTGCCATCTTTATAGAAAAAAATACGTTTCAGATCTTTTTAAAATGATTATCGTAAAATTCTGTTTAATAATGAAACTTAGAATACTATTTCAGCGAAAGCGAAATTTACTGTATGGATTTGCCCCTAAAAATTAAGTTCACAGTACACCCGTTGACTTAACAGATATGCTGTAAAGATATAGCTATATTCTTCTTATACGTGTAAAAATATCATGCCCCACCCTGAAACCGGTACGACATTATCATGTAAAAGTTTACAGAATAATAGAAATAATTGTGTTTCATGTTAGGATAAGGAGACTTTGCGAATTTTTTCGTGATAAAATGGCATTGGTTATATCTTTAAACCTTTTAAGCAAGAATAGTATTGATAAATTTTTAAAAATCCTACAGTATTGAAAATAAAGTCCGGGTTTATGTTAACTTATCAGGAAATCACGGTTACACGGTAATTTCCGTATATGACCTTATGTTTTTAGAACTTTACGATAAAATAAGTTACAAGCGAGTAAATAAAACTGCAGTTTTAGATCTAACTATCAAGATATTATAGTTAGAAAGTAATAATTTACCAATTCAATAATAAGAATGCTTATATTTTAGGTACAAAAGCAGCATTTACCGAGATATTGATTACGCGTATGATTCGTTTTATGTTATAAGATCTCTCTTTAAGTAGAACATATCAATACGTTTCCCGAAATGAAATGTATGTATACAAAAAATACATCTAAACCCACTACAACCTTAACCCATTTATGCCTAGCATCCCTTTTTTGGGACGGCATTTTTGCTATTAGTCGAAAACGTTATTTATTTTTCCTAGCCTTTATTCATGAGAATTGAGCCTTAACTCTACAAAATATTTTAACATGACCAAGTAGGATGTTGATATTTCGATTTTTATGCATAATGATTTTTAAAGAAATCATCCCTTGTCCAAGAAGTTGACTTCAGAAATTTATCTATTATTTCTGTTATCAGTAAAAATCGAATAAAGTCGCAAAAATATCCAGGCACAAATGGGTTAATGTTTCAGAAAACATAGTGAAACCCAGTCTTAAACTAAACAAATATTTGATTCTATTGAAAGCCATTCAAAACATTTTACACAAAGCCAGAATATCTAAGTAACATAAAAATTGGTTTTACATGAAAAAGTTAACAATCATTATGAAAATTTATGTGTGTGCGTAGATTGCAAAAAAAAAGATTACTTGGGCGGGCGCCGACTGATGCCTCTGTGACAAGCAAAACTTGTGAATAATTGTGAATAATATTTTCAAATATTTGAACCATGTTCATATGTAAAAAAAAAAACACTTTGTCCAATGTCACGATATTTTTCACCATCACTTGTAGTTAAACAAGTATGTCTTGCTTGAGAGGGGTGATCGATTTTACACCTCAAACATTTATGCAAGCAGTTAATTTTATGAGACAATTCATTCAATAGTTCAGCATATAAGTGTTCTTTCGCTTATTCGAATGTTACGTGAAACGTGAAAGGTGTTTTTACAGGATGCGGTATTTTGCATGAAGAGCGAACTTAAAGAATTGCAAACAATGATTTTTGAAGACATTCAAAAATCTCATTCGAAACCTTTTCGAGTTCTTCCAAT
Organism: Cheiracanthium punctorium; assembly: GCA_038373885.1. Classification (NCBI taxonomy): domain Eukaryota; kingdom Metazoa; phylum Arthropoda; class Arachnida; order Araneae; family Cheiracanthiidae; genus Cheiracanthium; species Cheiracanthium punctorium. Next base: position 148,659 of record JAWZYV010014284.1, read on the forward strand.
TGACTGTGCGATAATTTGATGTAGGCAGGCTTTAAAGTAAAACAGTCACCGTTGCTGAATATTTGCTGCAATATACACCTATTACGATCATACCGCAAAACTGCAAATTGATTGTTTGCAGTAAACGATAAATCACAGTGAAGCAAATTAAAGTGTGTCAATTTCTCTTTCAATTGCAGACAAGTTGCAAAAAGTAATATTTATCCTAAAATATTTTTCTTTCCGAAGTCTGTAACTTATAAAATGCAAAAAATTACAACTTTAGCAGATGTAGTGCGTAAAATATTTTCTAAGCACTTTTACATGATGTTTCTGAAAAATATTCCAAGTCCCTAATTTCGTTTAGAAATAAATTGTAATATTTTTGAATGGCTGAGATTCTAAAAAGGTAAGTTAACATATCTGCGCTAAAATTATTGGTTACTTCAGAACAAAAATGTAAGTTCGGTCACATCAAAAAATATTTTAAACGTACTAATTCAATGAAATTTACAAAGTTCAAACCAGTAAGTTTATTTCTGGAAATAATTTCATAACATATGAGCATGTCCAAATTAAAAGTGTTCTAAGTTTGAATAAGTATTATGGATAAAAATAATCTATGTTAATACTTTGATGTTTTAAAAAACGTAAAAATTATAGTGTTTGATTTAAAATACTCGGTTACTTCAAATAAAATGTACCAAGATTTTTACATTATAGAATGCTTAAAATTCCTTATTTTGGTAACAATTGCGCAAATCAAAAATGTACTAAGTTTGAACAAGTATTATGCATAAAAAGTAAAAACACATTTATTTAAAATTTGTAATTCTAAGCAGATCAGTCTCTAAATATGTAACACGTGCACTTAGTTGATATTTCCAATATATATATATATATATATATATATACAAGTCCATTACTTAATACTCTGATGTTTACCATTAGTCAATACTCTGATTTAAAATTATAGTACTCGTTTTTTTTTTTTTTTTTTTTTTTTTTTAGTACTGTTTTTTTAAGCATAAAACATGTCTGATAAATTTAAATACCACTTTTTACTAAGTATTTTGGGAAATACCTTTTTTATATAAGTACATTTTACAAAAATTTAGTACTGTTGTAAATTCTCATGTAGCAAACTTACCTAACGTACTTAAGCTTATGCTTTAAATCAGAAGACCATTTTATTTTTATACAGTTGATTAATGTTTTCATGATACTACTTTCAATAAGTTTTTGTCAATTGTGTAACTTTCTACGTTATAGTAATAGTATTTAAAATATAAGTATACACCGTCTACCAATAAGTATTTGGACACCTGTGATAGAAAAGAAAAACTAACTTTATTCAAAATCAATAGTTGGTAGAGCCTCCACGAGAGGCAATTACAGCGTGAACCATCCGGGGCATACTTTCCACAGTCTTTGTATTACAGCTAGTGGTATTGTCTTCCGCTCGGCTTGGAGTAGACATAGAAGTTCCTTCATCGATTTTGGATGGGTAGTGCACCCCTTGATTCGGTGATCCAACTCGTCCCAGAGGTTCTCGATAGGGTCCTGGTCTGGGCTCTTTGCAGGCCAGTCCATTCCATGAACTCCATTGGCACCATACCAAGCCCTGGTTAACCTCGAAACATGACAACTGGCATTGTCGTCCTGAACGTAGCTGGGGTCCAACCCGTAAAACTGCCACAACGTAGGAAGCACATTGTCATCCAAAATAGTGCAGTAGGCATCGGCGTTGAGCTTACACTGAATGGGGACCAAGGGTCCCAGTCCATACCAGGAGAAACACCCCCAGATCATAATTCCACCTCCGCCGAACTTGACTGTTTGCACAATGCATTCTGGCAGGAGACGTTCTCCAGGCAGACGCCAGACACAGACCCTGCCATCCGAACGGTAAAGGGTGAACCTTGATTCGTCGCTTCAAAGAACCAGTTTCCACTGATCTGCGGTCCAATTTCGATGTGCTTTGCGCCACATTAACCGAGCAGCGCGGTTGGACTTTGTGATCAAAGGCTGATGGGCAGCAGCACGACCATGAAAACCAAGCAAATGTGCTTCCTTACGGTTGGTATTCATTGAAACAATACGCCCGGATGCCTGTTGAATCTCCTCGCGGATGAGGGCCATCGGTTGGGTGCGGTTCTTCCGAATTTCTCTGGACAGCACTCGTCGGTCTCTATCTCCCAGTTTCGTTGGTCTGCCGACTCGGGGCACATTCCGACAATCACCGTTCACCTTCCATTTCTTAATCCAATAGGCCACTGTCGATTTTGGGTACTTCAGATCGCTAGATATGTCCCTTAAGGATCGACCCGATATATGTGATACCTGATAATTGTGATACCCGATAATTATACCTTTCTCGAAATCAGACAGCTCCGAACTACGTGGCATCTTGCATGCGACTAAGGCCGATGCTGTTTCCTACACGATATATACCGGCGGATGCCGTGACATACCTCAGGACCGCAGATAACTTTTCAATGAGTAATTTAAAACTACGCATGCATAAGTCAATAAAAACTCACTGCAGTAGAAGCAAGCAAACCTTTTCGATATAATCACAATGGTTTTAATATATTTTTTTTATAATTGCAATACTAATTATACACCAATAACATCGCACAATTACACATGATTTGGCATCCTTGAGATTAGCAAAATCTGAAAACGGTTTAAAAAATGAATGAAGTAATAGATTTTGAAAATACTCTATGTAGTCTGTATGATTACTTCTTCTTGGTGCTGCATTTTCACTGTCACGCAGTGTATTTTAAACAGTTTATCGGTTTTTCATCGTTTTTTTCTTTATTTCATCACAGTCATCGGAAAACGATGATCGGCTTGATGGCCCCCCGAGATGACATTTTCTACCAGTTACCGATGAAGTTTCTCCGTTTTGGTGTGAAAACCCGAGATCGGCCATTGCTTTTACTCCTCTGATTAAACTCTCCCGCCTCTCATCGACCGATGGGTTACTGCTACTAGGGTACCGGTCGGCCTATACCGGTTACCGGCCGGGAAAGGGCCCTTCGCGGCTAACCGGAGGAGCGCCTCTGTGATGTATCACGAACGTATTTATGTATCTAGCAGTGGCAACAGTGGTGTTTCTCTGTTTCTTTGATGTACCGGATAACCGGATCTGGCAACAGATCTGACATGTTATTCTCTGTGCTGTGTATGTATCAACATGTGAAGTGTAATAAATATAATTCTATGTTAATCCGGTATAATTACTTGTTTAATTAAGATCGGACATTCCAAAATTGGCGACGAGGATATGGTTTTAAAAGTATAGTAATTATTTTTGGAAAAAGTTCCGATAATTTTGAATTTTGAAGATTTTCGTGCAACTTGTGCTGTTTGTGTAAAGCATGCCCGAATAAGCCAACGTGACGGTGGTAACCAGAGGAGTGGTATCAAATATTAGCCAATTTAATGTCAACGATGACTGGGACATTTTTATTGAGAGACTGGAGCAGTATTTTCTAGCAAATAGAGTAGAAGAGGCTCGCAAAGTGCCAGTGCTACTAACGACGGTTAGCGAAGCAGTTTACAAAATTGTCCGGAATTTGTGTAACCCCTCTACGCCATTCCAGAAGAGTTTTGATGACTTGAAAGATTGAAAGCATTGCTGTCTCAGTAGTTTAAACCGGCTACATCTGTTTACCGAAAGAGAATCGTCTTCGATTCATTAAGACAGTCCCAAGAGACGGTACGAGAGTGGTATGTTACAGTGAAGGCGATGACTGCGGAGTGCGACTTTGGTTCTAGCATCGAAGAGCAGGTAAAGGACAAATTCGTCACCGGAATGCGACCTGGCCGTATCCTGGACCGTCTTTGTGAAGAGAAGTTGACGACGACTCTATCTACTTTGCTCAAAATCGCTTAAAGTAAGGAGGTGCTACTCCAAGAAGCAAGGCAGATAGAAATTAATAAAATAAATTTTAAAACGAAACCTTCGAAAGAGAAGGTCCCTAGTAGCAATAACCCATCGGTCGATGAGAAGCGGGTGAGTTTAATCAGAGCAATGGCCGAGAACGAGCAATGGCCAATCTCGGCTTTTCACACCAAAACGGGAAAACTTCAGCGGTAACTAGTACAAAATGTCCTCTCGGGGGATCATCAAGCCGATCATCGTTTTCCGATGACTGTGATGAAATAAAGAAAAAAAAACTATGAGAAACCGCTTTGTTAATAAAAAATAAACGACTAGCAGCAAAATTTTCGAAAAATGTCCGTTCTGTTTATTATTTTTTCGTGTTTTGGATGCTAACTTTCCGCTTTTCTGAAAAAAAAAGTTCTTCCTCCACCATAACCGAACCCTGAGCGTACTGAGTTACAGACTAACGCGCTACCGCAAGGCCATCCAGACTTATCTTGTATAAGCCAAAATATGACGTACCGGTTATTTTTGTCTCAGATTTGGAGTTGGGGTGAAATTTTGACAAAGTGATGTTAAGCTCTTTTTAATAATAGTCAAATTATTCGATTGGTAAGAAATTATTTTCAATTTTTACCAATGTGTGTAAGTAGCAACAGCATTAAAAATTAATAATTGAAAAACAATATCGCAAAATGTATAGGAATTTTAGTGTGATTTTAATTACGTTTACCGGCGTGACTTCATTTTTCAACCAATACGTGACCTTTCGGCTGCATTGATGGGTAATCCTGTAACCTGATTGGCTGAAGTCTACGTTTTTGATTGACACGTGACTGAAACAGCCTCATCTCAGTATAAGTTTTGACTTGTTAGCATTTTTTAATGGGAATCTGTGGAAAGATATCTTTCTGTTTTCATGGACAGGTTTCAGAGAATTATTGGAATATAAGGCGGCACAATACAGAGACATAATTATTATTCTTTTAATTCTGCGCTTATTACCAAGAGGCCCACACATAAACCTATGGAGAAAACGTTGTTTGTTTTCCACCGACACGTGACTTTTATATCCTCGAACCCAAGGAGTCGATATCCTCCATTGTCATATTTCTTGGATAACTTTTACAAATTAACTGATTTCTCTTCTTGCTGTTTACATTAATGAGGTTTCAAAAGAGTTGCTCATTTTAATGAAGTTTCCGTTGTTCTTATAATGCAGCTGACGCTAAAATAAATTTTCTTTTCTTTTTTAAGCAGTTTTTTTAATAATTTAAATATTACAAACGATTTAATATAATAATAAAATTAAAAGGATAGAACAAGAGCTGTTGCATGAGCCTGATAAAATTCAGCATCGGTGTGCTCTTCCTAAAAATACCAGAATAAAACCTATATTTGCACATACGCAGCTTCAAACAGATTATTTGATACTGTTTTACCATGGGCGTACTCTCGCCAACCAATGAGTAACTCGAATAAAGCATGTGAATGGAATTTCATAATACACTTTTTGTCAATGGATTATCTTATATTCATTACTTATAATTTTGAGTAAGGTATGCGGTAAGTAAACCATGTCTTACTGGATGAGTCATACAGTGCGGGTAGGATAGAAGGTGATGGAAATTGTTTATTTAGGACACTTTCGACTTCCTAAAACGCGAAAAAAAAAAATTAACTATTCAGTTGCTAATTGGAGCTCATACCGTTCATTTATTATTGGATATAGCTCTTACGGCGTTACTATTTCGTGATCAAAATTATAAACAGATAATGTCAACAAATTGGCCATACAGGGGTTATGTAGAATTAAATGTGGCAACGAGAATTTTTAATGTGTTTTTAACTCTCATAATGGTGATGTTACAAAATTGGGTATATATACTGGAAGGAAAATATTAGTAAATTTATTGTACGCGGGAAATTGAGATTCAGGCCACTGTAGCGTTTTGGTCAAGAAAGGTATAAGAAATAAAAGTTAAAAGTTGAAGAAAATCTGAAAAACTTTCAGATTTTAAATAGGCACTATATTGCTATTTATTAAAAGCGTATCATAATTTATGCGTCGTCCCTATTTTTCTTCCTTATTCCATTAAGTTGGAAAGTGTATCATTATTCATGAATGTGCCGTACTTTGCTTCCTTGTTTCATAAAACCCATCTTTGGAATCGAAATCTATCTTAAAATCGCCTACTTAAATTATTTTGCAATCTTCGCAAAGTATATTACAAAGAGCATTCCATAAAAACTGAGAGTAAAATCGTAAAAAATCAAGAAATATATTTACAGCAAAAAATACATCATTCTCTTTCAAAATACCTTCCGTCAGGTGATATGGTTCCATCGCTCAACCCACTTTTCAGAACAAGGAGAGAAGCCCTTTCCTGCAAGCTGCTTCAAAGAACCCTCCACTGCTGAAATAACTGCAGAAACTGTGTTAAATTTTCTGCCACGGAGCGTCTCCTTCAACGTCGGAAACAGCCAGAAATCGCATGGTGCGAGATCTGGACTGTAAGGGGATGTGGCATGATTTTAATGTTGCATTTACTGAGATATTGCTGAACAGAAGTAGCGACATGTGGGCGAGCATTATCGTGATGTAATGTCCAATTTCCTACCAGTTCACCATGCCATCTAAAAATCGTAGACTCACCAAAACATTTGTGTTTGTAAGCTTCTTTCATTAACTTAACTGTTTCTGGAGCTGTTTTGCCCAAACGATAGCAAAATTTTATGGCTCAACGCATTTCATTTTTTAACTCTTAATCACTCATCTCCATTTCTGTAGGGCAAATAAAACAGTTCTTAATACAAGCACGGAACTAGGAAAGCAAAATCGTCAGCTTCGTTTAGAATTTTGCATAAGCGTACTGTTAACAGTTTGAAAAAATCACCTGCCCTTCTATTTTTTAGTTTCTTGGTGTTGTCACTGCGAAAAAAAATAACTCTCAGTTTTTATGGAATGCCCTTTGTACAACTATACTTCCCCGTTTTAAATATTGGTTCTAATGTGCATCATAATCCATGAGTGTGCCGTGTTTGTCTTTCTTTTGTTGATTCCTACTTTAATGCCCGACTCTCGCCAAGGTGGCAATCATTAAACATATACAGTAACCATGACGATTTTGTGGATTTATATGGCAATCGTAATTTAGAATTAAAATAGCGATTTGGAACAACCTGTAAGTGCAGCATTTCGTTACCTTTTTATTTATTTTGGGTTGCTAATTAATGTAGTTTTAATAATTGTCTTCAAATTCGTTAACTTGTGCGTATATCGCTAATTTGTTCACTTTAGTTTTCATCTAGTTTTTTTTTTTGGAGCATTCAAACTTGTGCATAACTCCTAGAGACCCATGTCTGCAAAGCTCGCCAAAGTGCGAGGAATTTTTAGGTTGGCGAAAGTAGGGGCGTTAAAATAGGAATCCACTCTTTCTTGAACCATAAAACACATCTTACGAATCGAAATCTCTCTTAAAATCGCCTACTGAAACTGTTTTACAATCTTCGCCTGGCATATTCGAACTATAGACATATTCCAACTATAGACATATTTTAAATACTGTTTGGAATGGACGTCATAATCCCCGAGTGTACCGTGTTTTCCTTCTTTGTTCCATAAAACACTTCTTCGGAATACAAATCTATATTAAAACTCTTTACAAATACCTAACAAAACTCTTTACAAATTTTCGCCAGGCATAGTCAAACTATTCTTCACCTTTATAAATACCATTTGGAAAGTGTATCATAATCTATGAGTGTACCGTATTTGTCTTCTCTGTTCTATAAAGCACTTCTTCGGAATTAAATCTATATTGAAATCGCCTGCTAAAACTATTTTACAACATTCGCCAGGCGTTTTCTAACTATACTCAAAATATATTTATAAACACTTGAAAAGTGTCTACTTGCCACACGAAAGTGACCACGCCGTGCTTGAAAGAAATAGCACCCGAGTGCTAAAAGAAAGAAATGCCCAAAGAACTGTACCAATACGACCCATCGTTTTCGAGAAAAATAGGAAAAGCAACGTATGACGTCAAACGTATGACGTACAAGGAATAACCCTTTATTGAACACATCAGCAGCAGTACTTGCATGCCTTTTCAGACGATAATGTTCAAAATTTTCGTCGTGCATATACCGTCATGCGTGCGCAAGCCGTAGAATGACGTTTAAGCCGTCGTTTGACTACGCAAACGAAATTAGTTGCTCGTCTGCATACTGTTGTACTTTGGTGGACACGGGGCCATCGCTAAGCAACGGGCCTGCTTATGAGATTCCGTCGCTAAAAATGAGTTTATCATTGAGGCCTGTTTTCCCCAGTCACAGTATTCTATTTTATTATTCTAAGTATTATAAATGTTATATTATTTTATTATTTTAAAACAATTTTTTTATACTTTTGTCGTACTAAAGAACTTTAGATGTAGGTAATCGTTTTGTGAATCTTGCGCCATTTTCTTTCATGAAAATTTATCCTAAAATTCGAACATTTTGCTCTGAATGTAAAGGTAAGTGAACGCTTATAATGTATTTAGAAATTCTAAAAATATGTATGTAAATCATGTTTAGTGAATAATTACTCATGTGTTATTTATAAATAAATTATTTTAATCAGAAATCGTATTACTTGAGTAGTTTTTATTCTTGTAAATAAGCATGCCGTTGTGATACTATTTAGACAATTTAATTTTGCCAGTTGAAAATGTTATTTATCAGTTATATATGCCGTGATTATGTGATTAAGACTTACATCTGGTACAGTGCAGAAATACAGTAAATTATAAATTATTGATTTTTGGCCGTTTATACAGAAACTTCAAATGTAGTTAATATTTTGTACAAGCGTTCATTATGCTTGCTCTATTCCTAAGTTCGATTGAGAAAGCGACAAAAGAATAATATATACTACAGGAAATGTCTTCATTAAAAAATAATTAATTCAGGGATCGCGCTATAGAGCGTATTTTATCAATTTTCTCCAATATACAGGATATCCCGAAAACACTGAAATGCGCTTTAATACATCATTTGTTAAAGATTAATCTTGAATTGTTTAAAATAACGTACGAAATACGACTACGTTCATGAAATATTCATTATAAAAATGTCTTTCTCATTTGTGTATTTAGTTATTTTAAAGTATATTAAATATCCACTTGTGAAACCAAAATAAGCAATCGTGAATCATGAGAGTAAGCGCTACTTTGTTTTTCCTTCAAATTATATGCATCTATTTTCTTTATGTAAATATGTATCATAGCAAACAAATTAATCATGAGTTCGTACTTGAATTAGTAACACAATTACTACTTAAAACTACATTAAATAACGTTTGAAAGCACTGGGAAGCTTAAGAAATGCTTGATGTATATGTGAAGGCTCGAGCATCCGTAGGCCTCTTTGGATGGCTCATCAAAATACACGCGCAGGCCCGTTACTAATTGCGAAGGCCCCGGTGGACACCGCTCTGCTGCGGCGCGTGCAGTCATCCATTCCACGGCGCGCTCAAGATTGCCTCGATATGCACGGAGGTCACCACGAACAACTGCCTTTATAATTTGCAAATACCACTTTTAATGAGTCACAAATAAAGTCGTTTTTTTTTTTCTTTTCACCGGATGTGACGTTATACTTTGTTTTTCGTACTTTCTCGAAAACAGACAGTTCAGATAGTACAGATACAGTTCTTTGGGCATTTTTTATGTACTCCCAATGAGGAATCTGGCTGTGCGGAGTTTGGGAGGTATTTATGGGACACCCTGTATTCTTTATGTTTCTTGTATTATGCTAAAAACTTCGAATTTCTGTTTTCTTGGGAAAAAAAACTTGATTTTCCTTAAGAATTTAATCGATGCCATTTGTTTAGACGATGCCAAAATTTTTAAGATGACTCTTCTTCAAAAGCTGTATCATAACAAACGATTAACCTGTGTAAAACAGAACTTTTACAAAGAAAAAAATATCTTAAGAATGCAATATTTTACGAAAAGTGGAACACTTCGGAAAAATCTTTGCGATGCATTTCCATATTAAAGAATTTTTTCAGAAAGTATCATAAAAGGCATGGGTTTTAGTTTATAGCAATGAGTAGCGCAGTTGGTAGGGCCCCCGGTCATTGATGGATTTGAGGGCCCCCCATATATGAAATATGTTTCATTTTCATACCATTTTGATATGAAAAAGAATATTCCAGAACAACATTTGAAATTGGAGGCCCTTTCGAGTCGGTGGCCCTGGGCAAAGTCCCGATTTGCCCATGCGATAATAAGGCCCCGGCAGTTGATAAAGAGGCAGCTTGATTTTTTACGAGTCTGTAACGCAATTAGTTTGTTTTAATTTGTGTTCAAGTATTATGATGCGGTTTATTTTCTGTAAGTGACAAACAGCCTTAAATTGCATGGAGTATGGTTTATTTTAACTTGTCACTCTAGTGAAATAGTTTGCATGTGCTACATATGAGTGCAACAACTTGCCATGCTCGATGGTTATGAGTATGAGTAGGTCAGTAAAATGTTTATATTACCATACATGTATATTTGCTCATCAAACATAGCTGAATTATAACATTGAAAGTACAAAGTCTAAAATAATCTTGAATTCAAAATTTTTTTTTCAAAGTCTTGAATTCTACTAGTATCTAATTACTCTGATCCCTGACTGTGTAACAATTCCGCACAACCACTCCAAGATAAAAACTTTCCATCATTACTCCAGAAAGATAAAAAAGTTAAGCACAATATAAAATCTACACCGTTTGTACGATCCGCTTGAAATTTTTCATAATTATGTATAAAAAAAATAATAATAAATCCAAGCACTACTTTAAAAACCTGAAAATCCACCTGTTCTCTAATTCTCACGCGATTTTTCTCTATTTTCAGCTCTATTTTATTTCCAAGAGTAAAAAATAGTTCATCATTTGAGTGACAAAATTAGGTGTATCAAGTGATAATGACGCCATACTGAAGTCATGGTTTTCAGGGTGTGAAGGGAAAATTACGACTCCAATTCGTTTAAAATAGTTTTCCTAGATTAGTCAGTTTATTTTCACAAATAAAAGGATTTCCTCTGCATCAAGTAATTGGAGAAGGATTTCCTCTCCCCCATATCCGAGGGGATGTTCCCAGCGAAAACGAAATCTTTCGAATGTGAAAAGTTTTCGCACGTTTGTAGACGAAAATGCAATTCCGGTTTCGGTGCATAATAAAATTGTATATATTTAAAGTTATTTATTTTAAATGGACAAAGATTGTATATATTGAGTAGACTTTTTTTTTTTTCGCAGCGCCCTTTGTAATTGCCTCCACTATGGGATTTATCTTCTAGTTTCATTGAAAACGCAAACGGAGGTACTGCAGAAGAAATTTCTGCAATCTTCAATATATCTAGATAAAATTAATATTTCAAATGGCACAGAATTTTCTAGAAAACTGGATTGGTGGAAATATTTCTGGCTAAAGAGCGAGTAATCAATATACATTAAGAATCTTATGTTGCAACATTAAAAACAATTACATTACAACAATTATGTTCATACAGATAATTTTATTGTTGGATAAAGCTGAGCTCAGAATTATGAAAACAGCATTACAGGCGTCCTACGAAAATTCATTATTAATAGGAATGCCATAAAACGCCTATCAACAGAGATTAAATATCTAAATAGGACTTTTAACCTAGTGTACTCTAGACAGCGGTGATTTTACAATCTCGGTTCCATTACATAGATATGTTATAAAAATTTTATATCGACAAATAAAAATTTTGGAGAGTTTATTCTGTTTACTACCGTACTTTTCTGTATTTATTTTATTTCTAAGTGCAATACCTGTTGTGTTGCAGTCTTTTTTTCGTACAATAACCTTCGAGAAGGTATCTTTCATTATGATTGATTCTTCAGAGATCAAAACAAGCTTCGACGGTGTTTGTGTTAACTTAATTCCAGTTATTTCAATAAAATATAATTATTTTTGTGGGTATATTTTTCTCCTCCTTATATACGTCCTTGACTGCAGTTTATTAACTACCAGTTAATAAACTGCAGTCTAGGACGTATATATTGCATTAACAATGCAAAAAGTTTGGGAATTTTTAAAACATTTATTTTAATTTATTACATTATTATTAGTTTCGTGACTAAATGGTGGTCCAATAGAGCGTTACATTTTCGTTGTGTGCCACTGAAAAAGGACTTAGTAAACTGACTTTATTTATTTATTTGTAGGAAGCGTACAAGCACTGATATAATGAGCCGTTGAAGATTGAAGATTTCTTAATAGGAACTACAAAGCACTTTCAAAAACTGTAGCAGTTTACGTTCTTTCCTTCACCACTAAAAACTTTTGAATGATCCATTCTAATAATTAAAAAATGTATTCACCCTGACCCAACTTTTATCCACCCTTGATATACGAATTGCTTTGATATCTGAAGTCCGACGCCCATCTCTCAGGTAAATGACACTGGTTTCGTTTGCCCTGGATTTCGGCCAAAATTAACTGGACCTCATCCCGATAGGGGGGGGGGGGAGAGAGTCTCTATTGGATAGTTTTGCTGCCCGTGGAGGGAGGTCATTTTTCTAGAGATGGAAAAAGAAAAATACACAAACGCTTTGCTGAGCGAAGGCCACTCGGTCTGTAACCTTGCCGATATTGTAATACATGAAAGGCCTACACGGAAAGCGTTTCAAACAAACAAGAATGAACTTGAAAACACACAGAGTTAATTTCAGTTTTGTATGCAAATGGAAAGATTCGGGGATGATCCATTTTCTCAACGTTTACGCTGTCATGTATCGCAGGGAGAGCACTTTATGCGATTTTCGTCTCATGGCTAACATCCCACTCGACATTCCCTTGGTTGCGAGCTTTTGTGTGTTTGAACTACATATCCTAAAGATATTTGACATACTTTTTTTAAAGACTTTTTTTAACTTTGGGGAGAAAAAAAATTCTAAAAGATGTGCAAAAGTATGGCTACACTTTCAGTAACGAATGAAAAATAAACAAAGATTTGCTTCATAGATCACTGCATTGCTTCATAGAATATGTCTAAAAATCTGCTATAGACTATGTGTTGCGTTCATTGAAATCGTGAAATAAAACATTGTGAAAAAGAACTTTGATATTTTCTTTATGTAACATAAAAAACCGTAAGTGAATATCTTAGTTTATTCGAAATTAATTTTTGTAAGCCTAGCCACACCTTTCAGACACCCTATATACATGCTATTTTTAAACCATAAGGACACACAGGCATAGTATGTACTATTTATAAAATTTATATAGATTGAACCGTTTAAAACATATTATTAGATTTCATTGGACAAAATATATTGATTTTACGAACTAAATTCAGAGTTTCTTAAATCTAAGCGAAACAAAATGTACAATGGTTGAACATGTAGTGAACTAAACTACTTATTTATAGTAGAAAATAAAGCAAATTTCAACAGCCGCCCCCCCCCCCTCAAAAAAAAAAAACTTTACAGAGCCTCAACCAGAGCGAAATTTTTAACAGAAGAAAGTGAAAATTTTGTCTGTTGTAGGAAAGTTAACCATATATATATACTCTTATGAGTTCGTGTCATTAAGAAAAATCAACGATTTTTCTTCGGAGTTCTACAGTTTTCACATCGTAAATCTTATCTTTGGGAATCGCAACACATGCTTGCTGACACTTCCATAGTAAGGTTTACGCTTTCATTGTATTTTCTTTTTAAACGAATATTCTACCCAGCAGTAAGTAGGTAAATTTTTCAATGTTCCTAGTTCTACACAATACAGAAATATCATTTTCCACTGTTTCTGATGAGCAGATAAAAATAAATTCAAGAATCTCAATATTTTTAAAAAACAGTTCTCAATAAAATTGAAAAAGTCATTTTCACACTTATTTGAAATCATTGGAGAAACGGGACGCTCACAATACAAGTTGCTAGAAATTTTCAGTTCTGGCTTTTTATTTATGAGTTTGGACGGTAATTTTCTGTGGTATAATAAAATATACGAACTAACATGCAAACTAATTATTAATTAAAAAAAATAAGACCAGCGCGGCATGAAGGCTGGATTTATACACTAGACGCCATTTAACGTTAAGAATCAAAAAATATTGAAGTTGTATCAGTTTCAGAATGGTAACTAAAATAATATCTAGAACCCAGAGTGTGTTGCTTACTGCTGCGTGTTAATTTTCAGAGATTTTGTGTGAAAATGCAAGACTTCTTTTAACGAAAAGTACCATTTCATGAGGAAAACTGACATTTCCTTTAAAGATGGTTGTATTCTGAATTTTCAGATTATTTTTAACTGAAATTTTCTTGAAAAAAGAAGCACTTTTAGTTCAACAAACATTAATGAAACTTATAGAAAACGAACATTTTATTTTTCATTATTATTACATTTTAATTTTTTTTCTTCTACATAAAAAAAATGTAAGATTACGGGCAACCCTGCGTCGTCGCCTCCCCCGACCCTTAGAAAAAAGGTCATTCGTAATCATGCCTTTCTCTTACTGTGATTTCAGTAAACAGGTTTGGATTGCCACAAAACTTAACATGATAAAAACTTACTATATCTTTTGAAAATTGCGCGGGTAGCTTTTTAATTGGCGTATATGAAGGAACTCCAACATGCTGCCGTGTATTACTATTAATTGTCTAAAGAGTATGAATTTATGATGTCTGACTGTTAAAAAATATTTTATCGGCTGTTCAAAATAAGAGTTTGAATTCGATTAATCTGTTTACGTTTAACATATTTTAATCTATCTGTTTTTAAGTGTCTCATTAATGCATGAAAATATGTATAGCAATACTTTTGCGTTCTCTGAGAGCACACTGTAAAAGAGTTCTGAATGGGTGGCTATTGAAGGAAATGCTTCAGTGAAGTCGTTTTGTTTAATTATACGCTATTCAGTAGTAAAGCTATGCAAACATCGCACTGTATTGGAAAATGTTTTTCAATAGAGAGGTTTGGCATGATTTGTGTATTGTTCTGTTTTCCTTGTCGATTTCTAGATTATATCCCCCTCCTTTTTGCACTTTAATACAGTGATTTTATTTCTAAATAGTGTAAAAAGAAATAGTGTATATTTTACTATAAACATCGTAATTTTACTACTACGTTACTAAAATAAATTTAGGTTAGTTTGTAGAAGAATTACTTTATTCAAACGATTTTATTTTATTATTATGGGCCATATCATGAATGTTACCCAGAAGAAATTTTAGTACATTCTGAAATTATTTAAAGCACACAATTTTCTTTGATGTTATGTTGAAACAATTACGTTCACAGAATACACAACAGCAACAAGTTAAACTAGGAAAAAAAAAAAAAAAAAAAAAAAAAAGATTACCGAAATTTCTGAAAATTTTCTAAGTATTTTTTTATTTTTCTAATTCATTAGTGTAGCTACTACTTCGAGATAAGATAAGCAAAAAGTAAAAATAAATAATCTGAAATTCTTGCGTATTTCATCATCGTACTAATGAAATTAAAAATATTTTACTTCACTCATCAGTGACTAACTAAAGCTAAGTGGTAGAACCTCTGATCCATCATTTATGTCTGCAATCAGAAAGTGATGCTTGGATTTTCTCACAGGTGTCGAAATCTCAAAGAATTATACTCCCCATATTAATTTACTTCTGTCATCGAATCCTAAAAGTCCACCCCGAGATATCTGTTGTATCTGTGATTTAACCATTTTACGCTCGGTGGTTGCGCCGTGGAATCTCTTTATTTCAGCCCTTTCACTGCTAGCCGAAAAAAAAAAACAGGGTTAAACGGTCCCAACGCTGAAAAAGTGCAGTCATCGATCCATTTAACTACCAACAACACATTAGTCGATCGAATAGCTCATCTGGATCCAAAGCGCTATAGAAGTTAAGTTTTCTGACACAGCTGGCCTTACGAACTTCTTTAACGCTGTGGCGCCAGATGTGCTATTCGATCGACCGCTATATTGTTGGTAGTTAAATGGATCGATGGAAACGACTGCACTTTTTCAGCGTTGGACAGTTCATCCTGACGCTCTTCTATATTGATGTGAAAATACTTCAGCTTCAAAAGGTTAATAGTTTCATCGGAAGGTGCAAATATTCAATCTATACCCAAAAGTCCAGCTAACTTGCCAATATTACCATCTTTGACATATTCCCATTTCTAGAATGCTATTAGCAGAGGGCCTGCTATCTAGCATGCATAACATACGTAACCGTCTACTAAGATTTGGCGATAGTCTAAGCTAAAATCGATAGAGATATGGCGGCTGCATCGGGGCAGTAACGCAACCCGGTTAATTTAAGGTACACAAAATCGAGCGATGGTGCATCTTGTTAATACTAAAGGAACATTTCCAAACTCGTGGTAGGATACTCCAAGGAGGATGCATGTAGCTCTAAGGAACATTTGCTGGTGTGAGCTGTACTCTCTTGGTAAACAAACTAACAATATGCCACTGACAGCTGAGAATTTTTTAAGAGAGTTTTGTAGATCTTTTAATTAAGAAAGTGGTGATGCATTGAGCACAATTTGAAACCCGAAGGATAATTTACAAACGGAATCCTTGGTGTTAAACAGAAGATGGATTTTTCTGAAACACTCACCTAATTGAGCCATGTAAGCATTTTGTGAAAATTGAGAAAAATTAATAAATATAAGTTATCTAAAGTTTTGCATGACAATTGATTTTTTAAGGATATTTTGTATATACAGAGTACACCAAAAAGGGGGTAACACGCTTAAGTTTATCTAATAGAGATAAGTGGGTGATGTAAGTTGGAAAAAAAAAATGTTTAAAATAAGGTCGGAAAAAGACTACAAAAATTCTTCGCGGTAATTTTCCAAAAAAGTAACACTTTTTAAATTTTTATACGACCTCCGCTTCCGCACAAAGAAATTTCCAGTTAATAAATGTGTCCAAAACGCTTATGAGGTGATTTACAAAATTTCAGAATAGTATCATAAGAAGTGTATGGGATATGAAGAGATAAATGATGACTTAAACCTATTTTCAATATCTCTCTATTGGAAAAAATTCCGTCGGGCGATCGCATTTTAGGGGACGTATAGACATTACGAAAGAAAATAATTTTTTGGATTCTAGCAAACATTTACATCTAAATTCATGTATAGCGCTTGAACATCTTTATTTAAAGATCTCAGAGACTGTGTATGATGAAGGTCTGACATTTTGTACATCGCCTCCTTAGTGAATGGGGCACATTTTACTAATTGAATTTTTTTCGTACGGGGGGGGGGGGGGTTCGAAAACTAACGAGAAAAATTTTTTCTTAACGTAGTCTCCCCCCACCCTTATTTTGAACATTTTTTTTTTCGATTTACATTACCCACTTACCTCTAATCGATAACGAATTAAAGTGTGTTATCACATATTTTGGGACATCCTGTATTTTGAAATATCATGCTTTGTAAAACAATTTGAAGTGCTTCCGATTTAACAAAAGCAACTTGAACTTTACATTTAGTAGCACATATATTTTCAGTAAATAAATGGAAATTATGTTGAAATCGTGTACTAGGGTGTTCCAATTTTATCGAAAAAATAACAGGGATGAAAAGAAGTAATACCGAAAACACTTTTCCACACAGACAGTGTGGTGGCAAGAGAAGTATTTTTGCATATATGACATCTTTTAATAATAGCTTCAAAAATGTTGTTGAGGTGTTAGCAAAACTTATGAACAGTTTCCCCAACTGTAATTTCTTCCTCGGGCATCGTATCTTTCAAAATAAAATATCGACTTATAAATATCCATTGTAGTTGAGTGTCTTTTGCCAGAATGAAAAAAAAAATCATTTATTTTTATCTCGTTGAAAATGCTAACAACATTTCAGCAACTTCTTTGAAAGAATTTAACCCTGCATCAATAACACTTTCGTCACTGCACTTTTTGCAACAAAGAGTGTTCATTTGATTCTATCCAATAGCGGATCCAGGTGAGCGATTGGGAGTCTTCAGCTTCCCCCAAAAAGAGATCGCTAAAGGGCAACATTCTACTTTATTATCCACTTTAAATTGGTAAAATGATCTTTTTTTATAACTTAGCCCCTCCTAAAAAATTTCACATTGGTTTAGGTTAAAATGTTGCTTTATTCAGGGGTCGATGCAGACAAAAATTGGGTCCGTTTTGCGGCTCCTTCACAAAATTACAATCTATTAAAACGGACGTTCACAAAATTACAATCAATTAAAACGACCTCTTCACAAAAATACAATCGATCAAAATTGTCCTTCATTGGCATTTTATCCTACATTTTCATTTGTTTTATCAATTTTTTAACGAAAAGTGACTTTTATTAAACATTGGTATGGATATTCACAAAAATATGTATTGAAATTCCCAAAAATAAACAATTTTCACAAAAATGAGACCCTACAAAAAGTTCCTCGATCGACCCTGTTATTTTACTTTTTGTTTGGGTGAATAAGCTTTTTTCAAAATTTACCCCCCCCCCCCCCGATAAAAAAAATCTTTGGAAAAAAAAATATCGGACTACTGATTCTATTCACTACCCTCCAACACATACACTTTTTTTTTTCTTGTTTCTGCCGACGGTGTTTATGACTGGTTTATGTTGTGTTTATTATATATAGGGAGGGAAACGCCTTCTATGTATCTTGGAAAGAGTAAACAATTTACGTGCGAAGTATGAGAATCAGGGAGAAATTACAAGCACAAATCATACTATATTTTAAACAAGAAAGAAATCATGCAATCAGTTATAAAACACCTTCCAACACAACTGTCTTGCGTTGGAAGTTGGCAAGATTTTGAGCATTACTCCAACAAAGGTATGCCACTTTTAATATAGTTTTGTAAACGAATTTTAGATGTTATTTTAATCTTTTGAATTGAAGATGACATAAACATCTGTTTACTATATCTGACAATGGTGGACACTTTGAAGACAAAAATAGTAGCATTAGTAGCCTCACAAGTGTATAAAAGTTGCAAAAATTACATGCTTTTTCTTAATTTTAGTTGCCAATAGCAGCACTTTCTGAAACAGTTGCTTTAAAAAATATATAAATGATATCGAAACATTAGAAAAAAAATTAAGAGATGAAATAACCTATTTCATTTTTCTCTTACAAATACCATTACATTCTCATACATCATGCACTGATTGAATACGGGTACCATTAATTATAGGTAATTTTCTAGTGATATAAGCAAAGAAAAAATCAACAAAAATTGTCAAATTTAAAAAATTATATTTTTTAATCTTTTCGCTTACATAATAATTGAAATTAATAATAAAATATTATCATCAGGATAACAAGATCCTCTTCGGTCCCTTAGAATAGCTGTGACGTGCAAACAGACATTCCTAGGGAAGCTTCTAAGAGCCACTCTGGTTGCTCATAAAGATGGGAAAACATAAAAAATAACAAAATAAAACCTGCCCTTTCTAATTACCAAATTAGTTGCCTGAAACAATGAAAAAAATCGCCATGCATTTGAAAAGGACATATTTTAGCCAAAAAATTATCTCAAATTGCCTAATCTTAAATTTAGAAGCAAGTCTCCTTTTTAGTTGCTGGTGGACACCCCGCTAGTTGTATTGTGCTTGTGAAAGGATTAATATCTTCAAACTGCAATAGACCGCAGTCAGTGTATTGGAATTATCCTGTGTACTCTTGTAAAAGAACTATACTCTTTTAATGAAGAACATTATTTTATAAATTTCAATGGTTTCAGAAGGCGGTTAGCATGAAATATACTGGAAGAGTATTTTATAAATTTGATAAATGAATCTAAGAAAGGCTCTTCATTTTCATGAACGATGCACTATGCAACAATCTAAGAAAATAAATATAAAATGTCATAGTGATGGTGCTGAAAAATGAGTCATATGTTATTCAGGAATGTTTTCATCCTTCTTATTCGTGTTTAGTAACTTTCTCATTATTTCAATAAAACGAATTTTCGTTTAGTTCAATAAATAAAGTGTATGAACAGTATGAATCTTTCAAAATACAGCAAAACGTGTCTGAAACTTAATCACAAGGGACTGGAGCATTTCCCCTGCTGAAAGAAAGGTATAATTCCATAGACGAAATACTCACAAGACCATAAAATATTTTCACATCTAAGACAAATTTCACCTTAGAAAAGAGTTTGTTAAGACAGGTTTTACTGTGTATACATAAAAGCCATATTAATTAAAAGGTTTTACTCAATTAGAAATTTATTTTTCTTCCACAAAAATTTGATCCTTTTGACAAATCTAATTTCATTGCAGTAACTTTTTTTAATAGTTCTACAAAGACAAGTATAACTACCTATTAATATTTTTTTTTAATTAAAGCAACATTATTTTGATATTTTTTATAATCAAAGAGGAAATGCAATCCCCTCTTCACAAACATTTTTTTTAATTCTTCATTTTCTCCCTCTTTCTCATATAACTAGTTATTAGGTTTTAAAACATTCTAATCTTTGCATCTGCTCAGGTATTATTCTACTTGTAATCTCATGAAGCGTAATTTAAATATAGATAAGGTCTTATAACTAGTTAACTAGTCAAGAATATCTAATAGATTTCAAATATAAAATTCGTGACCAAGAAAAATTTCTTCGAATTACGAATTGGTATATTGTTTTATTAGGTTTGGGGACTGGTGCATCTTTTATTAGTTAAACTATAGTAATTGATATTAAAATTCAAATTTCACAATTGAAAATTCAGTTTTAAATTGCACAACAACCTTAAAGTAGAGCTAATTAAGCCGCAACCTTTCCATGGAGAGGCATTACTCCGCCATTTGTTACTCAACCGGATCTATTTAACCAAATAATGAATTAATGGAAAACTGCAGATAATTTAGCATTATTTTATAACAAAATGTTAAATCATTTCTACTAGGAGTGAACTGAACATTTTTTCTTCAACAAGTAGATGCTATTCTCGTTTTCTAAAATCCCTAATATGTTATAGAAAGTTAAATAACAGATTAAACCGAGAAAACATTTATAAATTAGCATTTTGGTTTGGGGAAAAAAATTGCGAATTTTTAGCTTACGAAAAGTTTTTACGATAATTCGGTTATTTTAAAATTGGATTTTCAAAAAGTAAATTAATGTTAAATATCAGCCGCATTTGCTTCATATAAAAAAGGCAACACTTAGCTATAAATGATGTTCAAAAAATACTTTATCGCGAGGATACCAATAATCTTTCATCTGTTTTAGATTTAAAAATTTCTTTTGGATGATGAATTTGCTTTTAAAATCTTATATTTAGAGAATTGATGTTCACTGAAAGATGAGTAAATTTTATGAGTAAATAACTTAACCAAGCCGCTGACTTATTACAGAAGTGAAACTGAACTTAACGACAGTGTTTATATATCCTATATCATAAGGATGAAAACATAAATAAACATTGTCCTGAAAAACGACAAGCATTCGATGAAACAGATTTGTACAAAAATGAGGCAGAACAATTGTAAGAGACATTCGTTTGTTAAAAAATACTTCACAATGTAAAGGAGGAAAAGACAATGTGGGAGTTTTTTTTTCTTTTTTTTTTTTTTTGGCTATTTACACGTTTGTATACACATTATAGACGTACACATTCAGTTCGAACACCACTAAAGCACTCTTTCCGTATTTCAGTTCGCAAACACACACACGATACTTAATTTAAAATGCACAAGCGACGACACTCAAGGTTCGCGAGGAACACTTCAGCTACGCAGTCCGTCTGCTCGAATAATCCTCAAGATTCCCTTGCTTCGCAAACTCGCCCTATAAGAAGCTCAGTTGAAATCGACATGGAACTTCGCTTTAAATATCTTTTTTTTATATAGAGAAGACTTTTCCTGCAATCTAGTAAACACTCGATGAGTAAAAGTCATTTTTTTGTTACGAAGAACAGAAGCGTCCTTCATGATAAGCAGACTAGAAAACTTGGCAATTTTTTTAAGACGACTAGAGGCCCTCAGCTAGCTGTCTGTTGCAACTGTCTGGAGAGGAAGGGCACAGGGTTTGCTTCCTCTCCGGTACAGGCTACAGGGGCTACGGGGTCTTCTAGGCTGGACACCACCACAACCTCGCTGAGTGGGTGGTGATCGCCGGCGGGCACAAGACTGTCCGTGACTGACGTCAGCGTGGTCTTCGTGGAGCCCGTTTCGGCAGCGGCGGGCGTGGTCCGCTGGGAATCCTTGGGATCGCCCGGATCGTTGACACTGTTGCTACTCCCGCTGTTGCTGCTGTTGCTACTGCTGCTACTTCCACTCTGACAGCTGTGGAACTCGTCCTCATCCGGCGACAGGCGCTTTTCCTCGTTGGCGAGCACGCTGGCGGTCAGCTGGGCAGCAGCAGAAAAAACAGCCTGGAAAGGACACGAAGAAGAAAAGAACACGATCAAGACTTTGAAGCACTAACATTTTCACATCTATATAGAACAACTGGATATGCTGTCACGCTGAGAAAAGGCAGTCGTGCCATCACTCCATTTAACAACCAGCAACATGGTGGCTGATCGAATTGCCAGAGCACAAAAACATTTTTTTAAAGCAGCTAGCTACGCATACGCGGCCAGCTGTTACTGGTAATTAAATGGATCCATGTTGCTAGTACTTAAATGATGACAAGGATTGCCCTTCCTCAGTGTTGGAGCTACTTAACCGTATCTTTTTGCAACTAGCAATGAAAGTAGGGGAATCAGGTGGTTTCACCGTGTTAAAGGGTTAAGACTTTTCAGGAAAATTTACGAATCCAGAAAATGGCAAGGATAGACGAGGCAGCTTTCCCAATAGCGGCCCTAAACTTAGGAAAAGACACTATCGTATATAGTAGAAATACTTCTGCATTACTCATATGTACATACGAAGCCTACCTGAAGACCATATCTCTAGTAGAACATTCAAAGCGTGAAGCACAAAATCTGGCTCAAAAGGTAATCAACCCTGCAACAAGACCAGGAAATTAGAAAAGACTTATGAGTAGACAGTCATAAGTCTTTCAGCATGAGTCACTTGCGATTATGAGAGAACCTTCACAAACTCTGCACCTTCATCCGCAGACAAAAGTAAATCTTAACATCTTAAAACCTTGCACTAAGAATGAGCCTGCCCGGTTTCAAAAGAAAAAGGCAACCATACCATTAATGTAATTTCCACCTAAACTCAAAATTTGGTAATTGCCTATACTGGCGGCTCTTCCGACTCTAGTCTTGATAGCGGAGGTGCGATTGCTTAGATTGAGGGTCCAGACGAAGAACACGAGTGTCACAAAATTCCTGTGGGGGAAATCGCTTCCAACTACACATGCGAACTTGTTGCCATCAAAAGTGCGCTAGAGATTTTCCTCACTGAGAGCATCCACAGATCCAGAGACATAGGTATCCTCTCTCTGATTCAAGATCCGCGCTGCAAGCCATTTAGAAAGACAAGTGTCAGATAAGCCATGAAATTATCCAGTCCATTAACAATGTCATCGCAGCCAAGAGATATTGCACGTTACAATGGATTCCAGCACACGTTAATATCCTTGGTAATGAGAAAGCTGATGTGCTTGCCAAGGAATCCACACCTTGCCCTCAATCATCGAATATCACAACTTTAATCGACGCAAATGCTGTTGCCGGCCGCAGACTTATCAACAATAATTTTAAATACTCTTTTCCAGCTCTGGATTGTAATCGTACAATAGCAACGATAATAACCAGGCTACGAACAAAGCATGTTAAGGGAATGAGAATCTCGACTGATGGACAAAGACGTTACTCAAATCCCTGCCCAAATTGCCCTGATTTTCAACTGTCTCCTCAACACATCATCAGCTACGCTGCAATTCAGGCCAGGTTCCTCAAGATCGGCCTGGAAGATCCGAACGATTTGATTTTTTCGGAAAAAGCTGTGGAGGTCGCCGAGGCTGTCTTCGACAGCTTCGGAGTGATCTGAGGCTTCCCTTTGCACAACATGGACACGACAACAACAACACTGATCAATGCGTATAAAAAACTACGCATTGATCATTACTACTTTTATGTATGCAATGATGCATATGTTCATATCAATATGAAAGGGTGGGGCATATGACCTATATTTTCCCCCGGCCCTCATATTCGGTTAGTCGGGATTTGGAAGAGTCTTCAAGACAAATTATTACGTTGTGAAATGGAAATATTTAGAAGCTGTACAATTCGGAACAATCCTGTAACTTTTTTAAACGTATTTCTCAAAGTAGAGGTACAGATATTGTTTGGTGGAACGTGAAGTTGTAGGAAACAATTTCTCCAGAATTACTTATTTATGCACAAGTATGTTTATAGAGTTCAAGTTGGTCATTTCCTTTGTTGAAATCGCAGTTTTCCTTTTCAAAGTGTTACCTAGTACACATTTGAACTGAATTGAAAAAATAAATAAAAAATTCCTAAAGTGAATTTCGTGTAGTCCATATACTAAAATTGAAGTCATTTTCGTTCAGCCCTTATAGATAAAAGATGTTGTTCATAAGGATAATAACCACCTTTCGTAAGAGCACCAGGAGATGGGGAGGAAAAACCACTCATGTCCGTTGACATGAATTTTGAGAAAAATGAATATTTTGTATACAGTAGACACACTAACAAGGTAGATACGTTCTGTGTTATATGAATTCGTGTTGTACCAGTCAGTCACAAACACATAACAGCATCAGCAGTGTTTAAGAGGTAATACAGAAACATCAGTCCCATTATTTTACCGTGTTGTACGAGTCTTTTCCAACTTGTTACAGGAAAAAGCAAATTTTTCACCGGGTTATACGAATCAGTCTTATACGAGCCTGTGTTATGAGGGGTTTACAGTAATTGTAATTTTTCCCCAGTACACAATAACGGGTCTATCCCTGGTAGAGCCGCCAACCAAGAGATTTTTTTTCGCTATGTTTTGTGAACGATTCAAAATTACGCCATAGACGAAATTACTACTACTATTATTATTACTAAATATTATTAAGTACATATATTATTTCAATTTTTATTAAAACTGCTATTATTAGTATTACTTAAAATGATCATTTCATTTTGCGTGGTGAATATCTTGGAGCTATATAACCCTTCCATTTGGGGGCCGTACCGTGTTCTGGGATAGACCCCACAATATCTTTCCTCTGTTACAATTACGGAAATGAATAAATTCTTTTCCAAAGCGATTCATAATCTAGAACAAGGAGCATAAAACACCTGGAGAAGCCACAAGCAGCTTTTGCCAGGTGTGGCGATGAAGCCAGGGAGAGGCTTAACTGTCTACCAACTGTACCGTTGTGCTTTGACGTGCGGCCACATCTGTCTAATATCTATAATCGTTGATTTTACCACAGGCCACCAATCATCGTTGCCAACAGATGGCTTTTCGCTTGTGGCGTCGCTCCAATAGTTCTATCCTTAAAGAGTTCTAAACTATTGCAGTTGACAACTAGATGGCATTATTATTTGTTTTAAAAAAAAAGGACATGAATGTTTTTTACTGACGATGCAATGGGTAAAATCGATTAAACATCAGCTCACTGGTTTCAGTACACTGGTGGAACCAAGGGCAGAGCGATGAGGCGACCGCCACTTCTGAGCTTAAACTCACTGTTGAGCCCATGATTAACCTATTCGCTTTCATCATTGAAGAGAATCAACGAGAGAAGAATAGTTTCCTTTGACCTTTGGCAAAATCGCAAGCGCAATGTTGTACCCTTGAAGAACGTTCAAAGAGCTATTTGGGAAAGCAACATTGGTCAAAGGAGAGGGATTCTTCTAAGTTGCTCCTCTTCAATGATGAGAGCGAACAGGTCAAAAATGGGTTTAGGAAAAAAAATTAGCACGTACAGTAGACACCCCCCCCTTAACATTGTTCTTCGAAGGTGCACGAATAAGGACTTAGCGGTTGGACCGCGCAATTTGCACTAAAGGTGAAGTAGCTCAGGCTTTGTACAATACGGATTCATAGCACGGAACTTATCTACCGTGTTATGAGGGGAAGGGGGTCTACTGTATTATAAAAAGAGCCATGAGTGACCCATCTCTGATAATATGCTTCCTCCTACTTAACGCACCTCCTTTGAAACTTTTCTGGATCTGCCACTGCTTTCACCATATAGTTATAAAGAATTACTACTAGAGAAAAAATTCCTGTGCTTTGAACGTGGAGAAAGTTACCGGAAGTCAGCGTTGGAGCTATGAGCTGTCACAGCGACCCAAAACCAATGTTCTGGTACAGTTTCGCTTCGGTGATAGGAAACTCGTCGATTTTAATTATTTCCGAGCGATTAGCCTGAAGAAAGATAAAAGAACCGTCTAATGTCGATCTTCGGGACACTGCGACAGCTCATAGCTCGGTAACTTTCGTCGCTGGTGAAGCTCGGGAATGGCTACTCTCCGCAGTTTTAACAATGGTTTTTCACATTTCCACAACTAACTCACCGTTTGCTGTTGTTGCTGCTGCTGTAGCTGCTGGCCACCTTTCTCGGGCGCATTCTGCACGTAGATGATCCGGTTGAAGGCTCGCCAGCGCCTGAAGAGCTGCACGTACATCTTGCACTGGACGTACATGAAGACGAGTCCGCCGGTGAAGCCGATGGCAACCACGATGAGCTTGGTCCAGAAGGGCCACTCCAGCAGGCCCGACCGCATCTCTTCGGCCGTGCGCTCGATCAGCACGTACAGGGACCACACCACGCACGTTATGGCCACCACGTGGAACGTGATGGAGCAAAGCACCTTGCGCTGCTCGACGGGCGACATTTCCAGCTTCTCCCACTGGTTGAAAAGAAATGAGAAAATACCGATTTAGTCTATTATATAACGACATACTATACAGTATTAATCCTTTGAAGCGCAACTATTTCCAAATCCTGAAAAAAAATGAAGTCATTAATTTGTGTTAGTGATCATTCAAGAGCTACATCTGACTCCTGCTGGAAATCATATTTTAACTAGAATTTACCCTATAATGCATGTTTGGTGTCTCTAGTTAAAGTTAGCCCACACCATTACTTTGTCATTCTCTAAAACACTTCTCTTCCAGCTTCCGTCTCTAGAAGCGTGAAGTAATTAGTGGATGGCCCTTTAAGAGACTGAATTATCAATAATTTCATAACGCAGTACCTATCACCTCAGGTGAAATTGTAACTGTTAATTTCACGCTTTTGAATGGTTTGTCATTTCCCAAAAAAGAGATCATTATTTAACTTTCATAGTTGGTACCCTAAAGTACATTTTTTCACTTGAAAACGGACACCAACACAGCAGTTGAAGTGTTTGAGTCGCCATTTTTAACATTAAATATCTCTTACTATTTCACTTAGAGATATGAGATTTTTTGAATTAATTTTCTTACACGAAACAAAATTTTTTAACTGTAAGTGATAGGAAATGAGGGACCGTATAAAACTTAAATTTTGTATTTTAATATATATGCATTCCCTAGTAAAAATATTGCCATGAAAGCTACTCTTTATTTGACGAACTTTTCTAATATAAAGTATGTTTCGATCACTTCTGGTTTAAAAGATAATCGCTTTGACATTCGTTTTGAATCACCCGGTATATTATATCCCACATAACTTATTCGGCTTCTTCTTAAAAGTCCACAAAAAAGGAACTGCCATTCCTGTTTAAAAGGTTATAACTGTTTAATTTATAACTACTACAGTCACAGCTTTCGAAGGTTAAACAAAGTATATCAATACAAAAAGAAGAATTTTTTGAATTAGTTTCATTGATTTTTGATCCCAAATCTCTATTATTACGCGATTTCTACTGTTCAAATGGAGTCCGATGAGTAGACTTTAGAGACGAAATCGGATAAAAGATTAGCCTATTCATTGTCCGTCTCAATGACGTACAGACAGATGTCATCCCGTATCCTCATTGATTTCGGAATCGATAGCTGATCGATGATTTGCCTGAAAACAACACAAAACTCGAATCAAAATTCTGCACGCATCACATGATATGGAGCCAGAGAGCGAACCCAATAATTCATATATGGGGTGCAAAGTGGAATCATTCGAAAATGACTGATTTTCTGAGAGAAATAACATTAATGTTAACTAGTTGGGATATAAATGTATCTAGTACATTATGCATTTTTGATATTTTTTAT
This sequence comes from Cheiracanthium punctorium, assembly GCA_038373885.1. Classification (NCBI taxonomy): domain Eukaryota; kingdom Metazoa; phylum Arthropoda; class Arachnida; order Araneae; family Cheiracanthiidae; genus Cheiracanthium; species Cheiracanthium punctorium. The sequence goes on from JAWZYV010014284.1 coordinate 176,668, forward strand.
CTGACTAATACATTAAGACATGCATAAAGATACTTGGGTAAAACAATTTTCAACGAAAAGAGTTCGGGATAGAATATTTTGTCGTAAAAAGTATCTGATTGAAGCTGAAACTCATCTGAAATATAAACCAGTTTTATGAATGCAGAAAAAAAATTGTACAAAAAAATAAATGAAATTTTGAAAACTTAGCATAAATACGGTAACTTTCATAAGTTACTACAAGGATTATCGTCAATAGAACAAAAATTCGTCTACGCGCAATTTAAACTGTGCATATTTCACTGTGAAATTTTAGTTCAATATATTTTAAACTAAAAATTTGAGAATTGACTAAAAACTGCGTCTTTATCTCAACAAATCTCAAAATAGAATTTGATTAATAGTTGCTCAATAACGATTCTAAGTTTAAACGTTATTTTGCGCTCATTTAAATTGATTTTATTAGAATATGATCGGTTTTACCGTACTAAAAGTAATAAAAACAATCAAAAGTGTACTAGTAGTCACAAGCGGATAGTATACACAACCATTCTTTAAATGGATTTTGAATTCTAAAATAGGTGAAGAAGGAAGGAAATTAATTTGTTTATGTTGAACTTGTTTTATCATGTTTCTATTTTAACTTACGTGTAAAACAGTAACCAGATTGGGAATCTGATTTCATTTATTTGCTTGCTTTTAACAATTCAATATTTTGTACTATTTTCTTCAATATTACCTTTCTATTGACAATTAAAAATGTATCTATTTTTTTTTCTTTAAATAATTTAAATATATATATATATATATATATATATATATATATATATATATATATATATATATATAAAGTGGAATCACAAGTGCTAATAAAAAGTTTAACTGTTTAATACCCATGAAAAAACTCCTTAAGTCTTTGCAAAAGCAACGAATAAAAGAACAAACATGAAAACAGAAATACCTAATGCCAAGCGTCATCAGAGGGAGAATGGAGCAGTAATAGTATGGGTATGTTAATCTCCTCCTGATGACGCTTGGCTATATGCATTTCTATTTTGGTGTTTATGACAAAGACTTAAAAGTTTAACTGCTTAATAACCACTTAAAAACTTCTTATTATAATTAATAAAAAATATGCATAAAAAATTTTTAATATCATTACATAAATTTAATTAAAATAATTCAATTTACTTATAAATTGGAATTAAAAAAAATAAAAATCACAAATTTTTCGTACTATCTACTTTAAGTGTGTTTCTGCTAGAACCTAAAAAAACTCTCTTCCAAAAATTCGCATCGGATTCATGGGTGCAAGACAAGCCAATAAAAACAAAAACAGCAATTTTTTTCTCCGAGTTGTTTCGCTGTATTTTTAAAGGTTTTGGCTAAGTTTAACATTTTTCCTCTCTGATAATTTCTGTATCTTTCTTTTACATAGAAACTAGATTCTTTTTATCGAAACATAGTTTTAAAAATTTTTATCATAATTTTTAAAAATTTCAAGTGGAAAAAGTCACAAGTCACTTTTTAAAAGTGCTTTTATAGATTCGGTGAAACAAAAATATTTCTGAATTTAGCAGGAAAATTATTAAGATTTAATTTCATCAGATTTTTTAAAGGATTTTATCAATTTATTATTTTAAATTACGCATGAAAATTTAAATGATATTTAAGCGACTGCTTTATATATATATATATCATTAAAAGTAGTGAAAACTGACAAATTGTTTTTTAGCTAATCTCAGAAAACTAATTGACAACAAGGTCGTTTACTCTAGTGCGCACTTTAAGAAGGAAAAGAGGTTTTTCTCTTATTAAGATTTAGAAAAAAGAAATTTCACTCTAAGGTTATGAGGCTTGCCTTATACAAAGGAATATGAGGTGCGAGTAGCACTGATAGAAACGATACAATTACTGAAATCAACTAAAAAACAGTTTTCTAAGGGGATTCTAACCGGTGTTTATGCGAAGTTTAAAATACCATGGAAAACTCCGATCGACTAGGTCGACGGATGCAACCTGGGTTTGAACCAAGCACCTTCTGTTTCCCAGTTGAGAGTGCAATGAGCTCGGACACTGGCTGCGTCAATTCAGAATGCCGTCATACTTAGAAGTAGATTTCGTAATACGTTTCCTACGTATTACGTCCAAAAGGTCAGCTTCCAAAAGGATATTAATAATGAAAGTCTTTCCGTCTACGAAAATGTTATATTTTTATCTTACCGAAATCGCCTGTTGTGCAAAATAAATTTAGCGCCCTTAAATTACAGTGGATTATCTTTTATTAATAAATACTATTTTTTTTATTTTCATTTTATTCCATTCTCATATTGAGCTAAAATGCATATAACATTGTTTCTGCGTCTTTTGTAAATATACAAACATTTTAGTCTCTCACATAAGAGAAGTTAATAGTCAGTCAGCTTTATTATTTTCGCAAATTCATGGATTTACTTTCTTTTCTGATCGTTTCATTCGAATTTCTTACAAAAATAAGCTGCATGCAAGTCCTCAAAAAATAAAGTTTTGATATGAAGGTCACTTTTCGTTTTAACATTTTTTGGCGTCATCGAATTTTTTTGTGACGCTTGGTTCAGAATTGTTTACCTTAAATATTTTCTGATCTTATTCACAGAAAAACAAATTATGTATTGAAAAAAAAAGTAAAATAGTTAATTTACTTGAGATACATTATAAACTAGCTGAAGTACCAGTTCTTTGCATGAAATGGAGATTGATAAACCAATAAATACAAATGAAAAATAAATAAATATTAAATCAATTTTGATTAAACATTTGTCCACTTGTCCCAGAAAAATTTTATCCTCGTAAATAATATATATCTTCCTGTATTTCAGGTTCAAAAAATCTTATTCATTTTTTTCTTTTTTTGTCAAAGTTTGTTAGCATGTAACTTACTAATGCACTTTCAAACTCGTCACGTAACAAGGACGTCCAAGAGTAATAAATTTCTTTAACTATTTTTAGCATTTACATTTAGTTATAATAACAGTGTCCAATTTTGTCAAGTCGTTGAAATCTACAATAAAATAAAAACTAAAACAGTTTCGAAGTTCTTAAAACTGGAAAAATAAAAAAATCATGAATGTGTTACAAATAAAACACTAGCCTTTTAACACTCTGAAATAAATAAAAACTTTGTGAAAAAACACACGTAAAATTATACTTTTTTCACAATGTTTTTATTTATGTTAACGTTTAACACCAGTATTTTGAATGTTTTTTCCACTTTAACACTCTGATTTTGATGCTATTGTATCGTTTTTTCATCTTATTTCCTTCGCATATTTGTGAACAATTCATCAAACATACCTAGAGCTGCACTTGTACGATATATCTTTTTCTCGTATTAGACGTAGCAACATCTAGCATTATCGACAAAATCCGGGACATTTAAAAAATTTTAGACACAAAAAATGACTTGTACTGTCATATTTTAATCCATGGGATTTTATTTTTTATTTTCAGCATTATAGTTACTACAGTAATAAGATATTTGTTGCTACATAGCTCTAAGGTCAAGAATAAAACGAAAACAAAGGTAATGTCCAGTGTTCTTGTGCTGAATAATTTTTGTTAAAAACAGACATCGATGGAAAAACGAAAGTGCATAAATATAAAAAAGGGAACATCAACTATCCGTAGAAATCATATATAAATAAATAACAAATAATAACATAAACAAATATAAATAAATAACAAATAATAACAAATATAATATAAATAAATAATAAACGTCTAATAACAAAAGTATTTGATACAATTTATCTTTTTTGTTAAAGTATATGCCAGACATTTTGTACCACGGATGTTTAGTGCACTGCATCAATCAGTTATGAAAGTAAATTTACACTTATAATTACTGGTAAAATTTATGGAATAATCGTCGAAATTTGTAAAATAAGAGTTATTAATATTTTAAAGAAGCTTGAAGTTATTATAATTCTCAACATAAGTTCAAAGTAGCTTGTATATTCAAGTAAATACAGATTTAAAAAATTCGGATGATTTTTAAATAAATAACAGTTTACTGAATCAAAGATAAGCTATTTATTTTTGTTATGTACCTTCATTTACTTTGTAGCTGATGAAGTAGACATTTCACACCTTTCGAAACGTACTTTATATGCTGTATTACAGTTGTTTGAGCTTTAAATGCAAGTTTATTCATTTCACTCAGTAACAAAGGTAACCTAAAATTCGTAGTCAACATGAAATCTATGTCTCGACCGTTGCCCCATCTTGTTACTTTTAGAAAATGCGTCCAAATAAGCTCTTAACATATTTTACCATTTTGCCTAGTAGGTATTTGCTCAACTTTTGTAAATAACTTACTCAAGAAAAGAAAAAATCCGTACCCCCCCCCCCAAAAAAAAAAGAAAATTCCCCTTACAAATTTCAAAGCTAAGGACAAAAACGATAGCACGAGTTTTTCCCTACAAAAGGCTCCAGTTGCAGTGAAACTTGTTTTAAAGGCAACGATAGCACAAGTTTTTCCCTACAAAAGGCTCCAGTTGCAGTGAAACTTGTTTTAAAGGCAACGAAAGCAGCGGAGGAAAAACTTAATACTAAATCCACGTGCCGCACTTAAAACTTTATTTTTTCTTTTTAAATAAGCGACAGGGAGAAGCATGATTCTTGTTTTTTTTTTTTTTTTTTTTCGCTGGAAAAAAATCTTAAAATAATTTGATTTTATAAAAAAAACAAGAGCATCTTTCAAATTGGAAGTCGATGCACAAATTACACTACGAACATGGAATGTGAAGGGTAGATTTCTACAGTGTGTAACATTTCACGAATACGGGATTAAAAATATTTCGGCAAAGAAGGAATAAACGAAGTATTATTTTAACAGATTTTAGAAGGGATTAATAAAGATAATCTTCACTTTGCATAAGATTAGTATACAGATTTTCCTTATCATACGCTATATATCATACGCTATATCCTTATCATAGTCCTTAATCATACGCTAGGAAAGGAAGAAAATGTCGAATTTAAAAACTATTTTAGTAGCTCTAACTGTAATTAAAAAAAAATTTAAATCTTCAAAAATTAATGCAAAAATTGTACGCATTAAAATTATTTGAACAAGATTTCTAGCTATAATCGTTAAATTAAGTACTTCTAATAGTAATAAAATAGTTTATGACCGTGTCATTTTGGGATTTCCTTTGTTTCAATAAAAAAACCAATTATTAATTATTTTAGCAACTTCTTAAGTTGCAAGATAATGACAAACTACTTTATTGTATATAAATGACGCATCTAATTAACGAAATTTCATTTTTAGTAAACAAACATATCAAAAGTCGACTTTGAAAGGTTTTTATTATCGGAAATTTTCTAGACCACCAAAATAACGGGTAACGCTTTCCTTATCGTTTTCTAATAAAAACACTAATTTATGAGTATCAATGTTTTGTGCATTTTTCAAAACACTAAAATTTGGCTAATGCCTTATGACATCATTTGATATCATAACTGGTGTAAGTTTAGGTCAGAGCACTGTTAAAAGAATTAAGTTTTAGGCAAAAAACTTTTTTGATGAACCTTCAAAATATTAAGGAATGCAGTTTCATTAATTAAATAAAACGTGTTCACGAATGTCTCAGAAATATATTTAAAATTTTAGGGGCCAATGTTCCCATTGCGAACATCGAAAAGATGACTTGATTTTTTGAAATAGAATTTGCGTTTCTATCATTATAGGGGAAACTGAGAAAAAATCATGAAATAGCCATTTTTCATAAATTTTTACAGAGCTGTCTTGATACGCCCCCACCCACTTCAAACTTTCATATCTTTACTTAAATTTAAAAATAAATTTTATTAGTTTTTAATATTTAACTTATCATTTAAACTACCCATAAGTTTGTCCTTTTATGAAACCAATATAAAAGTACAGTCAGAAAGGACCCATTCTCTCAATTGGAAACGCAGTGAAAGTTATATACAATTTTTCCCCCAATTAAATGACTAATAGCCTTTAACTAATGCATTAGAAGACAAAATATTTATTAAAAAATAAATAAATGAAATATGCCTGGATCTCGATGCAGTCTGCAAAAGGTTAAAGAAAAAACAGTAAGCATGATTTACGACATCCTTAAAAACAGAATGTTACAAACATTAAATCCACACTTTTTTAACTGAGCCTGAGAAACCTAATACAAACACACCCACTTTAAAAAACAAAAACAAAAAAAATAAGAAGAAGACTGCTGAAAGGCAAGCCCAGTCCTGCATGAAACCACAATTTTCACCTCCAAAGCACTCCCGCTGCAGTGAAACGTGTTCTAGAGGCGTTGGATGTCGCCGAGGTGGAAACGGTCTGTGAAGAATCGATACGCAGTGGCACAGGGTATTCTTTTAAAAACGGGACTATATTTAAAACCAATGGATCCATGTTCCCGCATTAAAAGAGATGAACCTGCCCGGAATGATCAGAAATCAATGTACGTGTTCCTCTTTATTTTTTCGATTTTTGACAGAATAGCAGTTTTATTTATAGGATCGTAGTTAGCAGAGTTTCACTACTTATCGAAATCAGATGTGGAACACGAGAATACATTTCTTAAATTAACTCTTAAGGTTTTTTCTTTTGCGCAGTAATAAATTGTCAAAGTATTTTTTGAAATTGCGGTTTTTTTAAGAAAAGAAAAATTTTAAATTAGTTTTATTTATTGATTTATTATTAAGGGTAAAAGGAAGGAAGCAGTGTTTAAAAAAAATAATCACGATTAACGGTTGAAAACCAACGATTAATTTTAATTTCAATCATAAATAATTAATCATGATTAAATATTGTTTTCAATTGTTAACCGTTAGCTTCAATCGTTAACCGTGACGAGTTTTTCTCAATACAGATAGGTTTATGTTTACCACCATCCATTGAATGCTATTAATCACAAATGAAAAATCTTAAATATAATCAGATGAAGCAGGATTAAGTAAATCAAGAGGTTCGAATAAAAAGAAAAAAATACTTGCTAATTCAGTACTCTCTTTTTTAGCCAAAGCTAACCTTTATCGTTAAAATCTTATTATAGACTACGGAATTTAAAAATTGATAAATTTAACCTTAACTAATCTTCTCAAGGCACTCATTTTGAAATTTTTGTCAAACCTTTTATTAAATTTTAATCAAAATGTCACCACATTTTGATTAAAAAAAACAAATGAATTTTAAATATTAAATACATTTAACCATATATTACTGTTTTTTATGAGCAAAAACGTTTTGCATACCTAGCAGTAGTTAAGTTAAATATCCTTGACTTAATTGGCACAAGCTGGGAAAAACTGCTGATCAATGCCAATTAATTAGCTACGAACTGCTAATTAATAATAATTTATCACGGGAATTTTCTCTAATGGAACAAATCTCGAAAAGAAGTATGATATTGTCTTCAGCCACAGAATAACATCTATGGAATAATGAAAAGTGACGTCACTGTCCAAAGCTAATGCGCATCAAAACAGGTCTTGCAATTTTTAAAAATAATCTTTATCAAGCTTTTCATAATTTAATGATTGCGAAAGGGCTTCAGCGATACCAATTTCAGCATTGGGTAAATTAAAATCAGTTTTTTTATTTTTTTAGCATTTGAGAAAATTAATGCTCAAGAGACATCGACATTAAAAAAAATCAATTTAGCCAGTGGCTCAACCACCGTATATGCACAAGTTAATTGTTGAATATTTGTCCAGTTTTTGAGAACTTGACGGCTAGTACCATTTTGTTCGAATCGGAATGTAAAATTATTCTTGAATACGGTAAAATGAAGTCTTATGATGGACGAAAAAGCATTCTGCAATCAATATTTGTAGTAGAAAAAATTAGCGTATGATCTTCCAAAGATTCTCGAATGAGCTCATTTAGAGATATTTCCCTATGATTTTACTAGACACAAGTACCCATTTCTGATTACTTTGATCAAATGACGACATAGCCAGGATCCAAGTTATGAAATCGAATAAGCAATTGCAAAACGGAGCGACAGTGTTATACAGTAAAAAGGGGTAAAAAGGAAAAAAAGCTCCTTTCAGACGACAATTCAAGCTTTTTAGATGCGATCTTCTCAACTTAGAGCTATTTTTATTCTCTTTAAGCCTACGTGTATTTCCGTTGTAATAGCTTTCGGTTGCAATCTATTGACCATATTTCGCAGTCTGAAAGCAAGATTTCCTAGGTTCAGACTCAAAAAGGATCAATAAGCTGCTAATACGCTGTCCATTATGGAAAATTTGATCGATTGCGATGCCAAAGAGCGGGGAGTCCATAGTATTCTTCGTATGCCAGTAACTGTGCGCAATTATTTTATAGTTGCATGTGGCATCATGGTCAGTCTTAACCTGCGTCATAGGAATGGATGCGATGTGAAATTAATTTTATCAGTACCGAGAACTAGAGAATATGATGAAAATACCCTACTATATAGTTACGCTGATCCCTTACTCACTCACTCTCTCTAACGATTCCGGTCCGACCACTTCAAAACAAAACTTTTAACGCCATTAATCCAAACAGATTCAAAAGTTATTGTCTAAAACTGCAATAAAATTCACACCGTTTGTACGATCCGCTTGAAAATTTCCATAATCGTGTATAAAAATATAGAAAACAATCTGCTCTATTTTAAAAATCTGAAAATCCACCCGTACCCTCATTTTTAGCCGATTTTTCGCTCTTTTCAGCCCCATTTTATTTCCGGGAGTAAAAAAAGTGAATCATTTGCGTGACAAAATTATCTCTTTCAAGTGAAAATGACGTCACACAATTGGTATTCCAATTCGTTTAAAATAGTTTTTCCAGGTAACATAGTTTAATTTTTTTTTTCATTAAAATAATCGTCTGCTGAAGCATTAATATAAGAGGGGATGAATGAGTAGACAAAACAAAAAGTTTTTGCGCATTTCCAGAAATGCATGAAATTCGATTTGGGTATGTAATAAAAATTGAATATGAAGTTATTTATTTTAGATGGACGAAGATTAACTATATTGAGTAGACATATTTTCGTCAAATGATTTTTCTAGCGCCCGTTGTAATTGCCTCGACAACGGGATTTTTCTTCTAAAAATCGATACAGTAGAACAAATTAATAGGCTACGCAAACCGGAAAAAGTACAGCCGTTGCCCATCGCTCGATTTAACATCCAGCAATATGGCGGTCGGTCGAATCGCCCATCGTGTGGCACAGAGTTAACCCTTTCAGGCGCAACCCTATACCAATGCTGAAAAAAGGGCAGCCGTTGCCATCGCTCTACTTAACTACCAGCAAGATGGCGGACGATCGAAACGTTCATCGCGTGACACAGATCTAGAGACCCTGTTGTGCGAGGGCACAGCCAGCTGTCGTCAAAAAAGGGTCTCTAGATCTGTGTCACGCGATGAACGTTTCGATCGTCCGCCATCTTGCTGGTAGTTAAGTAGAGCGATGGCAACGGCTGCCCTTTTTTCAGCATTGGGCAATCTATCCAGTCGTTCTCGCATTCTTCCATTTTTCAGCAGATGTCAGTGCTGTTAAAAAAGAATCGTGACCATTTTTTTTTTTTTTTCGGGAAATGACGTGCTATAAAAAGTACAGGATTCTCGTGGGAGCTATGTCACCCGCAACTATTTTTTATAGAAATCAAATCTATTCTTCGTGACTGGCAACAGTCAAAACGTCAGAGTTTGGTGTTCCCAGAGCGGGAACACCGCGCGTTAAAGGGTTAAAAGAACATTTTTGACACATCTGTCTTGTGCAGCGGCAACGCGACCGCACTTTTTTTCAGGATTGAGTAACGGTTGCGCTTCAAGCGGTCAAGTCTCAACGAGAAGGAATAAAAGGAGGAGGAAAAGAAGGTGTGGTTTCAGGCTCACCTTCCTGAAAGGCTTGATCTTGGTGTGCATGATGAACTGGAACTTGCAGAGCTCGCAGCAGCGCGTGTCCGAGCTCTTGATCCACATCTGGAGGCAGGACTGGTGGACGTAGCGCAGGGATCCGGAGCAGTAGCAGGGGGAGATGAGGGGCATGTCGGGGTCCCCCTCGCAGTGGCAGATGCGGCAGATGTCCAGGCCGCTCGCACCCCCGCAGCTCGACACCGTCGACGGCTGCGACGAGTGGCGGCGGTCCATGCGGGGACAGGGCGGCGGTGAACACAGGGCGTCCGGCTGCTGAAATGAAAAAAGAAACGAAGTTTCACTTACGGGATTATTTGTGCATCAGTGTTGCCAATTCAAAGGCTTGCTGCAAAAAGGAAGTAGTTCCAATTCAACTATTCAAGTTTTCAGAAATTTGTAAAAAACGTTGGGGGATTCAATGCAAACAAATGAGGCAGGCCGCTCCATCTTTGAGTAATGCAAGAACTAACGATTGAATCAGCATCCTTTTGATGCCAAACGAATGAGATTTTGTTTTTTCACTGCAAGATAGTAAATGTAACGCCAAACTCCCATAGAATGGAGCTACCTGCTTTTTGCAGCAAACCCTTGAAATGTTTACTGGCAGAAGCTGATGAATTCGGTTGAAAAAAGATCACCAAAATTTTCACAAGTCGCTAAATTCTTTACTTCTATTTTTCAGAAATAAATGTAACTAATAAATATCTAATACTGTTGCTTATTCAAAATCAGAAAGATAAAATATTTATAATGCATTGATTACTGTGTTCCTTTCAAAACTAATAGCGTATGTATTATACATTCTTTACAGCACACAAGATTGATAATTCGATATTGATTCCGAATGAATATCAGATAGAAATTAATAATTGATTTAGGATGGGTGCTGCTCCATTCAAAAATGGTAGGCCTGAACAATGGACCTTCCCTTTCAGCCGCCTACCCTGTCCAGTGCCTTATCCACTCGTCCATGATGGGATTTTAATAGAATAGGATTTTCATAGGTATTAAGATAAAATTTCGTGACCATTATATTAATTAAGTTATTGTATGAAGTTATAAATTAAATTACTATTACTTATGCTATTCGTTTCAAAGCTAAGATTTAATTTTAAAGTCTGGTCATTAAATCAGGCTGTACATTGATATTCCGAAAATGCCTTTAGCCCATTCTCGAATTTTTTTTGAAAATGTTTAAGATCGCAGGCTAAACGATTCTTAATTCGATATATTCTCGATATATTTGAATATATTTTTCAGCAACCATTATTTAATAATTCCTTTTTAAGAGATGGCAAAAAGGGTTGTACAGGGGTGGTTATATAATTAAAACTTCCTCTATCAGCAAGTCTATCTGAGATAGGTGAGGAGATTACCACAAACTTTGGCATATGGACTGTACACGTACACGAAATACACTCAAAGAAGTTTTTTTTGAAAGTTCAGTTCCAAAAATGACCACTAGGTGGCCCAGATATTGGACTTTTTTTGTACTTTGAGCGCATCTCATTTGGGGGGCGAGATGGGGGAGGCAGAGTGGGACAATTTTTACTTGTTTTAAAATAATTTTCTTTTTTTTAATTAAAACTAAAACTTAAATACAGAACAATACTTTTACAGCTCGTAGCTTCGATTATAAATTTTTTCAGAATTTATCCTTATTTGATTCTTTCTATCCTTATTTTATTCTAGAAAAAATGTTAATTTTCGAAATATACTCAAGTTCTCCCATTGTGGCCCTTTGCGGGGCACAATGGGACAGGGATTGGAATACAGTCGGACAATGAGTAGGACACACGAAATCAGATGTATTATGTAACATATGGCTATCACTACAATTAAATACAGGTTGGGAGAGTAAACACAGAATATATGAAAGCAGTTTTTAAATGAGAAGCCTTAAAAATAGTTATAATGATGAAACACATTTAAAAGTTCCAAAACTTCTTTGCTGAACAACGTTTTATGAATAGAAAATAGTAAAATAACATCAAGATGAATAGTAAATAGTAATAAAATGTTTGTAAAAGTTCATTTTATCATCAAATAAGATCGAAAGTCTGCTGGAAATGAGAACAGTGTCAATCAGTTCCGGATTTAGAGGTTTGGAAACTACTAGGACAACAAAGAAGTAGCGGCCCCCAATAATTTTTCAAATAAAAGTTAAAGAATTTTTTCGACTACCTGGGCGGGAAGTGGGTTCACAGCGTTAACACAGCCTAACGGTCCAGGGTTCGATTTCCGGTGGGGGTAGATTTTTATTTACTCAAAAAATAATGTGTACTTCTTTATTTCTTGTCCTGTGTTAAGACTGTTAATATAACGTCGATATGGGGAGGAATGGATCACATTCAGTGCCAGTAGTATGCAATATATGTGCAAGAACCAGTTGCTTTGTATATGAAACGTTTCTGTATAAAAGTTGTGACGTTAGGTTTTAATTATTCCGTGTTCATCGGAAATTTTAAGTAAAATTGTATATTGCGGGGTCCCAGGGGCTTCAGCCCTGGTTTCCCTCCCCTAAATCTGGCCCTGAGTACCATTGTTCTTTCTATACCTCTTCAAGCCATAGGTTTATATCCAGTGGGACACTGTCCCACTATACCCGAATCAGGATATCCCACTGTACATCCCCCCTCCCACACACACACACGCACGCACGAAGTCATTTTAAGTACGAACTCAAAAGTTGTGCAAAATTTATCAATAGAATAAAGATCATTGCATTCATGCAATTAAGAAAGTTTAATCTCAAATTAAAGCAAAGATATTAATTATTGGATAATAATTTACTGTTAACTAAATTGAGTAATTTTTTTATAATTTTTGAACGCGTGAATTATAGAAAAATATCTACCGTCCCACTGTGCTCCCCTTTCCCCTTTATCTCTGTACCAAATTTGGTTACATTCCGTTCACCCATTTCAGCTGTAAAACTCTGTTCATTGGAGATATTTAATTATACACATCCTATATGTTCGGATTTCTAGACTCGGTATTTTCTACAAGTTGGAATTGGCAAAAGCTACTGCGTTTGTATTTTCAAATCAATGAAAAGAATGCATTTTCAAATCTACAAAAATATTAATTTCATTTGGCATTGCGCATTTGTCATTTTTTTTTTAACCTTAAAGCGTTTAAAATGAAATACATAAAAATAAACGCGGATAGAATACTGAAAGGTCTTATAAATAAAAAAATAAAATAAATCTGGGAATTTTGGAGAAAAGATCGTTACGTATTCCGAATAAATGCATTAAAATATATTCACGGATAAAAATAGGTATATATATACATATCTCTCTCAACATGCACAAAGGCACGCGGTTATCTAAAAGGACAATTTTCCCTTACATTGATAAGGCGGCGAGCCAAAACTTAAATGGCTATCCATATAGTCTTGTCTGAATCTCCATATCTTAACCTAAAGTTTTTAATTTGAGGTATTGTCAAGGTCAAGACATTATGCACGAAAGGCGTGTGCTGTTGATCGCATGACCCTATTCATACGATAAACATTGCACGTTACATTTATGCAAATAATTGTAACTTCTATTAAGTATGCGTAAAAGAGCGTGTAAATTCAAAAGGTCAAAAATCTAAGCACTGAGGAAAGTTATTTTTAGAGTTCCAAACTGCTTGTTAGTAAATTAATCTGCTAGTGAATTTTGTTTTCTTCGTCGCTTCACATTTGAGAGGGCATCAATCTTCGTTCACATCTTTATGACATCATGAAATTCTAATGCCACATACATACAAAATGTTTCTATTCATGCATCGGTCCAACTAGAATGCTGAATTGCACCCTTGTTCAAAATAACGAACAAAACAAAGCACGCAGCAATCTGTCACGTTATGTTTATATATACACACAAAACAACCGCACTGGAATCTTAAAACATAATTATTTAATAACACTGCGCTGCAGCAAAGACCTTGCGTTTCGCAGCAGAAACATCACCTGTACGAAATAAATAGAACATAAACAAAATCCGTACTTTGTTTTAACCCAACAGAAAAACTATATTATTATTATTGCGTGTTACTATTCCCAAGCGCTGCGGCACATAATAGTTTAAACCAGCTAATTGTATTCTTCACTCCTCTTACAGTTTTTTCTGTTTTGATTTGCCATGATTACAGGAGCTAATCCATTACATCCTTTACTATTTAATATTTTACCATTACTATTTCCATATTTTTATCATTGAGAAAGATGATTAATAAAGTGACAGAAAACTTATTTCCTACAATACAAATAAATAGTTTTTATTGTTGTTATTTATACAAATAAATGTTGTATGCGCAGTAGTACACTATTTTGAACAAGTATAGATTTTATCCTTTTAATGTATTTGTGTACCTATGTACTCTTTATACGTACATTGATAACTGTATGTATGCGTCAAAAAAGTCTAATTTTTCAGTCAAAATTACGCACATTAGTTCATCTCACCCATTAAAAGTTGGCGTTAAGTAGACAGAAATAAGTAGGGGTAGTGTGAACATTTTTTATAAATTTAGAGGAAAAATTAGTATACTAAATATTACATTTAACACAAAAATATTTAGAATAATTTGAACATTTACTAATATTTTTGTAAATAAACTAAATTATTTGCCCGGAGAGACAGACACAGATCCCTTTTTATCACTTAACAAAATTATGCACATATGTAAAATCAGACAAGAATAAAAAGAAAAATATTTTTAATTCAAAATAAATTTTATGAAACTCAATCTAAAATACATGTTTTCGTGTTAAATCTTAAACTGTTTTCACATTTTAAGCATACTTGAAATTCCTATTTAATTACTATTTTCTTTAAGTTGGTCATCAATTAAAATTGAAAAAAGCAACGCTTGAATGTCAAGAACAACAAAAAATGAGCTATCCACAAGACATAATTGTTACAGCGTCTTTCTAGGAATTGTATCCTTCAGAATATTAGTTTGAATTCCATTATTATTTGTGATGAGGAAGTATTCTTGGATGCGCAGCACTACCTAATTAATATACAGTTACTATGAAGTGCAATGCGCTTTATTAGTAGAAAAAAAAACTGATGTGAAGACCACGAGACCTGTTTGTACGTCTACTAAATGAAGCACATTTTTGTACACTTCATTCCAAATGTTTCTCTATAGAACATTTTAAAATGCTATAAATGCTAATTCCGACGATATTATAAACTTTACAGGGTGATATACAGGGTGTCCCAAAAACTTTGACCAGCGGTTTTATTTATTAAATACTGATCATAGACATATATACTAAAATACAAAGTACAGAATTTTACAGTATCAATTAAAATTTTCCGGACGCTAAATCTAAATAAATAAAAAATTTAAGTTTTTATACGGACTTAGTTTTAAAAAAAAATCTCAGTTAGTCAAATGTCCCCCATATATTAACTAGGCCATATACGAAATTTCAGCCTTTCATCATGAAAAGACTATGAAAGTAGATATGAAAGTAAATATGTGTCGACTTAAACCACTAATAGCTTTTGGAGAGAGGAAAAAAAAAATGCATCCGAAGATTGCGTTTCAGGGGCTGTACCCAAATTACGAAAAACAAGAATTGTTGCATAAATGCGTAATAAATTAGTTATTTGTTTAGCATATAGCCTTTCAAGAAACTTTGTTTAAACATATCTGTGAGCCTTTTCATGATGAAAGGCTGGAATTTTGTGCATCATCTAATTATGTGTGGGGGCACATACTACGAATCGTGACTTTTTTTTTGTTTGTTTGGTCGGGGTTGTATAAAAACTTATATTTTGTATTTATTTAGAGTTAATCTTTTGAAAGTTTTAATCAGTACCATAAAGTTCTGCATCTTTCCTTAAGCAACATTGTAATTTATTGTATATGTGTATGATCATCATTTAAAGAGATAAAAGCCTAGTTCAGGTGTTTTTTGGACGACCCCTGTGTTTTCTTTTTTCTTTTTTTTTTTTTTTTTTTTTTGTAATAGTTTGCTGACTTTGAAATACAGTTTAAAGAGTAAAATTCCTTAAACCTTAAATGAATTGAAAGTATTTTGAGTAACCCTGTTAATAAATTATTTAATCTACTGAAGTAAAAAATGTGCACAACTACATGTTACGACAGTCCTAAATACAAAATATCAACATTTATTGCTAATTAGTTTTGAATTGTGCGGGGTGTGTACAAATGTCACACAGAAACTTGTCAAAATGGATTCAGGAATTGTCGTCATCTGAATACAGCGGTTTCTTACGATTACAACACTTCCTTTAGTTCGTTCAAAGAAGTAAAAACCTTTCATATTACAAAAGAGTTACCTAGAAATACTTTTCTTGATGCTCTGAAGTAGATAAACACAAAATTAGTCAAAAATATCACAATGACAACATTTTTTACGCTACCTCCCCCTCCCCCCCCCCCACCCACCCACCCACGAAAAAAAGACTAAGTATTTTTTTTTTTACTTTAGAGCAAACTGAAAACGTTCTCACAGAATTAATAATCATCGGACGATCATAAACTGAATAATGATACAAAACCTCGACCACCATTAAACAATTACGTGTGGAAGAATGAGAATTGCTAAAAGTTTCAGCAAAACGTAATGACACGAGTGAACAAATAAAACTATTTCAGTAGCGTGAGTTTAAGATTGTTCATTTGCATTAGGTGCACGCACACACAAAGCAGGCCAATTACCTTTTCAGAACGGTAGTTTTCTTATTTCACCTTATTAGCGGGAGAAAATTTATGCTCCGAATTTGTTTTCTCAAAGAATCAGTTAACTGAAAGCGCACATGGAAGATATTTGCTCATGCTGAAAGAATGAAACTATCAAAAAGTAAATGACACAAGCATTTTATGCTAATAATCTGTCTGTAAAATGGTTTTGAAAATGTTCCATTTGCAGCATAAGTTCATTTGTGGTCAACTTTTGATGTTGGTTCTGCTACTGCTTCCTTTAAAATTTAGTTAAAGTATATTTTTACAGAAACATCAATAATTTAGTTAATGTTTTCCTGAAAAACGTGTATAGTAAAATCTTTTGTATCAAAGCATTTTGCTCGTAATTTATACCAAAATGGTATCTTGCAATAAATTATCTGAAAAAGAAATAATAGGCGTTATATTTTTCGACAAGAAATCGTATACGTTGTACCATGTTATCACGCAAAATATAATGAACATACGCAATACCGGCCTAAGAGCAAAATGATGTGAGTGCAAGAACTAATCTTGGTACCCCCTTACAGTGAAAATGGGTGTAGAAAACCCTCCTAAAAATAGTACGGGTGATTTATAACTGAAAGTTATCGGAGCTGTATGCCTGAAGTTTTTAGTGCGATTGTACGTGATTACGGCAAAGCTACACTAGGGCGATCTGCCAAGAAGGAGGGGGGGGGGCTTGGCAGGAGGACTTTCTAAGGGGTTCTAACGCGTATTCACGTTACATCTGGAGAAAACCTACCAAAACTCCAGACCGTTAGATCAACAGCCGCGCTATGGGACCCGAACCCGGGACCTGCACACTTCGGCCATCTACCATTTTCAGCTGAAGTTTTTAGTATTTTTTTTTTCATTATTTTTATTTTTGATGATTCATTCTTGTACCAACTTGTACTCTTTAAACTGACTATGACAGGTATAGTACATAACTTCGACTACTGTACTACTGTACCTGTGTGTATAGAGTCAACTCCCAACAATATTTTATTCGTTAAACAAAAGCTTTTAACATATTCAAATGGCTGATTTGCATTCAAAGTTACATAAACATGAAAGATTTTACCACTTTTTCTCACATTTCGCCCCATTTCTGCGCCCTTTTCTAAATCGCCCGTGTGCCACCGCACACGCCTTAGGCCGGCTTTGAACATAATTTTTATTTTCTTTTGCTATTTTTTTTTTCAAAATATAAATCGATATTGACTTTATTCATTGTTGATATAACGAAAAAGATTCTTTTGATCCCGTCTCTTATTTCTCAATCATGTTTCCTCAAACTTCACAAAAATACTTTACCCTTAACAATTCAATATTTCACACAGTCACTGTCCATTTAACAAGGAAACGCTTCATTCACTTTGCATGCAAAAAATCGACATTTGATTATGTTGTTACTAATATTGACATCACTCGCTTTATGTCTAGTATAAATTCTAGTCTCAACAGCAAGTAAAATCTGCATTAACTCATTTATAAACGCTAGGGTCATATGGGTGAATTAAGGGTCACTAATTTTATAGCATTAAGAATTTATTTACAAAACAGCTAAATTATGTCAAGTAATCCTTATACATTCTATTTTCTTATATCAAGTTTAAAAACAATGTAACTCAGAAGCAATGAAACTTTTTACACTAGTATAAAAGTATCTTCAAAAAAACTTCTCAGAAAAATGATGACTTTTTTAAAAAGATTCATGTCAGTAAAATATTCTTGAAAAAAACAATTTTGTTGGTGCTGTTTTCTAATTCCAAATGATCCAGGCTTTTCACACGTACATATACATTTTTCTTCCTTATTTTTTAAATTAATTTTTTAAATATACAGATTTATCCCTCATTTTACTGAGGAAATCGTTGGTCAGTGATATTTTTTTATATTTTAGATGTTTTTTTAATTCATTTTTGTGTAAATACTATTAGCATTTACTTAACTATTATACTCTACTGTGATATATTATACCTTAACTGTAACTTTCACACCCTTCTGGCTCGCATATCAATTCCAGCTTTGAAGAAATACCTAGTCAGCAATTAAGGTGCACATCTAGAGTACCGAATACCAAAGTAAGACAAATTAATACAAATTAGGCAGTTATAACAAATCCAACTTTCTTGTATTTCGTTACTGCAAGACAAAAAGAAATAGAAGAGAAATCAAATTAAAAGAGGAAAAAGGAAGCTCCAAAGAATAAAAATGTAGACTAAAGAGAAACCTCTCGCTTTAAAAATTGTAAAATCAGCCCGAGATATAAGCAGTCTCCCAAATGCAAAACGGTCTAATTTTCAACTGTTTGATGATAAAGAACTGTTTAATGACAATGAAAATAAGATTGAAGAAGCTGCAATAAAAATTCCTCCTTAGAAGATGCTAAGAAGCTGCTACAAGGAATTCATTCTGTACTTGAAGAGCAGAAATAGTTTTGCTGTGTATTACGATTATGACCCATTCTACAATGGGAAAATAACTAAAATTTTGTACAAGGAAAAGTAGAAATGAAATTTCTGGAACAAGTTACCGGAAGTTTTCACTGTCCCAAACAAGATGTTTCGGAATTAATTCAAGACAAGTACATATTTTACGGGCCAGTTAATTTAAATGGAAATAATCTTTTTGTTGCTGATAGTAGCAGGATAAAGATAGCATAGAAATGTACAAGAAATTCTGTCCGGAAATGTGGGCTTAGAACGAAAATAAATTGTAATACGCTCGTAAAATAATATTAATTAAATTATTTTTTTCTTAATACAACCCATTAGATAATTAAAAAATCTCTTTGCGTGCTAAGAATATTTATTTACTTTTGATATGCATGACTATAAAAAAAAAGGAGTGACCACATATTAACCCCATAATTGCCCGAATCCGGGATATATATAATTCTTGGTCACTCAATAATTTAAATAAAAGAAATAATAAATCAATTTTAGGTAAAGTGATTATTTGAATAATATCTAAATTATTTAAACATACTTCATGCCAAATTAAATATTTATATTTCATACTTTAGAAAAATTTAAGATTTTATTTTTACCCATAATTCCGTATGACCCTATACAGGGTGCTCCGAAAATATCTGGCAATATTTGAAAGGGTTTTGAGGAGACCAAGACGATTAAGAATCACATTGCAATGTGGGGTCGGAAACGTTGTATTCATTTACCTGTTAATAATCACTTTAATAATGAATCTTGTAATCGATGAATAATCAGTTACAGTCAGGTGCTTTATGTGAAAGATCCATTAGGTTTTGACGAACCATGGTCGAAATTTTCACTATTGTTCCAAAGTTATTATTAAGAGACATATGAGGAAGACGTTTCCGAACGCATATTGCTACGTGATTCTGAACCGCCTTAATCCCTTCTACCTCCCTTTCAAACATTGCCAAATATTTTCGGAGCGCCCTGTATTACCTTGTAAATTACGCTTTAAATGAGTTCGTTCAGCGATTCTTGCGTGAGAACTATTTTTTTTTTCTCGAATTCATCAGCTGAGATTATTCAATATACGTGGAAAATCAAAGACGCAGTACAAATATTGTATGTAAACAGAAAAGCAAGATATTTCGATGGTTAATAGAATCATAACCTCAAAATGACAGATTAAACTTAAGACTTCTTTCAAATTTTTGCTTTTGCAGCTTTTGATGGCCTTTGAACTCAAAAACCAAAGGGCCCAACCCTAGTCTTGAAACTTTCAACTATAAGCAATGCTTACTAAACATATTGCTTGGATTTCCACATCCTCCAGAAGTGCGGTTTTGGTCAATGTCTTTTTTCTTTCTCAAGGAAACAACACAAGAGCATATTCAGTCTTAAACCTCAAGCAGCTCTTGAAGCAAAGTTTCTCAAGCCTTTCAGAGAATATCGGTGTTAATTGGTAACATAACATGATGCAAAACCAAAGATACTAAGACAGAAGAATAATTAATGGAAAATATGATTGAGGGTTTGCTCACTTTTATGCTGTTCCCTCTTCGTTTTGACCTTTTCTTTTTCATTTTCGGGAGATCGTCAGACGACATTTAACCTATTTTATCTTGGAAATCCTTCCTAGGGGCACCCACTGAAAGAGACAATGACAGCCTGAGAGCCAACGCAGCAAAAAAATTGTTTCAATCACATCAGTAGAACGTCGCACTGGTGTAACATAAAACAGCAATTGATTTCTAGGGCAAATGACAAAAAAACAGCTTGTACAAAATGCACAGAATGGATTTCTTGAAATGCGCTTTTCTCATTAAAAAAACATTCATTAGAAACTAACGAGAGAACAGATATTCTTCCACTAAAATACATAGTGATTAATGATATTGGCAAGCTGACAAGTCCTTTCGTAAGTGAGTGCGCAAAATATCAGAGAAATGAAACTCAAAATTGATTCGTTACTTAGCGACATTATCCGAAGTGCACATGGAGCGCTCACGAAGATTTGATATTTTGAAACATAATCTAAGAACGTTCGAAACGATAATGGACTAAAATGAACTATAATGGACTATAATGAAACGATAATGAACTATATTTGTTGTTGTAGCACTTATTTCTATGGATTCAGATGGTGAGCAGATTATTGAAAACTATGAACGTGCGTAATGTATAATCTAGTATATCAGTATATATCTAGAGAGAGAGCACATTGTTTACCATTCATTACAAAGTCTAAAAAAAACATGCTATAGGTGTGCATTAATTTAAGCTTTTCATGCCAGAACGTGTAAAACGCCCTTCCATTTGTTAAAGGCTTCAAAAACTAATGTTATGAAATGCCTGAAGAATCGAACATTTTACAATCCATGAAGCAAGCAAACACATTTCTTAATGTGCACTACTCAATATCTCAAGCCTACTAAACAAAATATTTTCTTACATATTTGTTCATTTATTAATATTAATCCTTGTATATGCAGCCTTTTCACATAACTTGTTAAAATAAATTAATGAAGCCATTTTAAATACATCGTTGAATACATACGTGTAATGTCGATAACTTCGCTAAGGGAGTCGACCAATTTATTTATAACACTAAAGGTAAACTAAATGGAAAGATTTGGCCCCTACAAATGGATTTCTGCTCTTTAAACACTACTACATTAACTCCTAAACCCATGGTGGTTTCACTGTGAAACCAGCAATTTCTTACATTTTCACCACCGGTCGCAAAATATATAATCATTAGTCAATTTTCCCACTTCTGTTTGACACATTTGGTGACGGACTATTGTTTATGGATCAATACCTATTAGTTTCACAAATAACAGATTGTTTCCACAAAAGACTATCTGTTAACAAAAAAGATGCCAGGTTTTTAGTAAATATATGTATAAAAGAGTGAAAGCTTAAAATTATTTATTAAACTAGTGTCATAAATTTCCTAAACAGCACTAGCATCTGTAAAATATATAACAATGGAATGAAAATGTTTGTCCTCAAATGGCTTAAGTGACATCATTCGAACAATACAGAGGATATTAAAGAAAATTTAGCAGGAAATAAAGCAACATTTTCCATGATGGGCACTGTAAGAAAGTATAAAACTGATCCATGACAGTGATCATCTTTCCGAAACAAGAAAAAAATATATTGAAAGTCCAGACGGAATAATTTTGCTTACTTCTAGTACTATACTTTGCTCTTTACTATAATTTTGCTTACTTCTTCACCTTAGTGAAAATGTTTTGTAAATATTTTAAGGTAGGATAAGGAAAATAAAAAAAGAATTTAACAATTTAGAATTTTAAAACTGTCGAAAGAAAGAGGGACTGATGTTGACGAACCCAGTTTTGAAAAGCTTTGAATCTAAATAACCTCAGGAAAACTGCATCTTGGTTTATTCAATATTAAAATGAAATTCTGTTTGAACATTCAAACTTCTGAATTAACAAATTTCTAATTTTTAAACACGTAAATTAATTGGCACAACATATAGTGTGTCTTATACGTACCTAATATACAACATAAAATCTAACACACACAACCAATGGAAGGATAATGAATTATACGAAATAGAGACTAGAAGATTCAATTATAATTAGAAATTAATAACGATTCTCTAGTGTTATTCTTTACAGCTATACTCTAATAAGAGTATAGCTGTAAAGAAAAGAAAAAAATACTTTTTTAACGGATCAGAAGAGCTACAAATATAAATCATACCGAACGATTTTATTATAAAGCAAGACACTTTTTTGTAACGAAGGGAGCAAATGTACTGAAAGATTTTTGTGTTAGCATGTAAAAAGTTATTGACGATATTATACATTTTAATAACATTTTTAAATAAAAATTCTCAGTTTATTTAAACTTATTTCATATGTTAATGTGAAAAAATTACACGCACACTATTATTTCCATTGTTCTCCAACTGCAACCTGGTTATTTATATCTAGTGCTTTATGTATATGTATCAACAAAGGACGTAGACAGGGGTGGGCCATAGGAAGGCTGGCCACCTCCCGAAATTTCGAATTTCCGTTAAAAGGAAGTCAAAAATCAAGCGTTTCATGAGAAATTCTACCTTTGCCAACATTTGGGATCTCCTCCAAGTTTTTTCTTGCTACGTCCCTGCTATCATCTATCATTGTCTTAGTAACGATTAATTTGTACTCGCTTGTTTGTTTCTTGATGTAAGTGTATGTATTCGTTTCATGTATTAATTTTTGAATAAAATTCTCTGGTTGATAGTTGGATGCTCTAAACCACACGTGGGCAACCGCCGGACCGCGGTCAGGATGTGACCCGCCACGGCTTTTCATCCGTCCCGCGGAACTGTTCAAAATCTCAGACAATCTACAGAAGTCAAATCATAAATCCCACTTATACGGCCCGCGGCTGCGCTAACATCCTAAATTTTGGACCGCAACTTTCCAAAGGTTGCCCATACCTGCTCTAAACAAAGCTGTTAAAATCGTGAGCAGACCCTCCCGGGTATCAATATCAATCATATGTCTACTAGAATTTTTTTTGTGCGGATTGAAGTCAAAAACTGGGGCGATATTACTGGTTTAATCAACCATAAAATCCGCAACTATATTCTTAGAAAATTTTAAATACTCGTGTTTATAAATTTCTTCCTCATGATATCTCTTAATTGAAGGGTTTGCTGTAAAAAGGAGGTAGCTCCGTCCCACGAGAGTTTGAAGATACATGTATTTTTCTTGTAGTAAAAAAATAATCTCCTTCGTTCGGTACAAAAAAAATGTAAGTTCCAGTCGTTAGTTCTTGTGTTACTCAAGAGATGAAGCTGTTTGTCTTGTTAGTTTATGTTGAATTACCAAACTTTTTTTAAAAAGATCCCAAATTATGTTGAATTCCCAAACTTTTTATAGATTGCAGCAATTTATAAAAAGATTTATTTCACGGTTTTTCTTACTTCCTCTGAGGAACAGGATACTTTGAATCTCTTTAAAGCCTTTTATAAAGAAGCTATCAACATAATAAAATCTCTTATTGACACAACTATACATAATGAAGATTGTTTATTGAAGTATACGAGATATCTAAAATAGCACGCATATTAAAACATGAATATTTATCCAAATGTAATACAAATTAATTTTCAAGGCTGTAATTTTCAAGCACTATGGCCTACATGCCAAGTCGACCTCTCAGTGCTCCTTTAATATTAACTATTATAACAGGTAAAATATATGCTACTGTCATTGTGATTAATTAATGGTTATGAATATTCTGTAGTCATTACATATAATAGCCATTTCTACTAGTCACAGTAAATAATCACTTTGCTCAGTCGTTATTCCTAACATCTGGTACGTAATTTGGCTAAAGCAGTAATCCTCTTCAAAAATTAATCGCTTTGTCTAGACAAAATGCGTAATAGCCAGCGTGAGTTGGTTAAAATAAAAATAGTTCTGTTCCAGTAGACCACTTAGTTTTCGACGAGTTAATTTTCATCTTTTAAGCCACTCGAAGAAAAAAGAAAGGTACTAAACGAGGGATCTCTTAAAGGACATTCGTAAGAAATCGATTCGCTAATAGCGAAGAAATATCCACGTACGTCAAAGAAATTTGGGCAGAACATGTTACTAACGTGCTAGAAGAAAAATATCGTGCACAGGTGACCAGATATTTAGAACCGAAGCTGTTCTGACGATTACACTTACAATAATAGTACGAGGCACCTTTCGAAGGTCAGTTTCGTCCTTTTCTTTCACACTGAAACTTTTATTGAAAACATAAAATACACCATGCCATCATGAAGTACGCTTCGTGCGCCATTTTTCAACATAGTCTCCACCAACATAGAGACATTCTCGTAGCGTGAAAGCAGTTTGAAGGAAACAATGTCGTTAAACTCCGTGCCTTGTAATTAAAGGCATCGTCACACAACATGCACTACCACAGCATTGTTTTGTAAGTGACATCCCGAGAATATCATACGCATATCGAACGCATCATAGGGCAGGGAGTTATACCACGGCGGTTTCTTCAAACTGATTGCCCGCTAGGACCTATGTCTCAATGTCGGTGGCGACACGAATTGCCCATGCGGTAATAAGGCCCTGATACCCTGGGGCCAAAAAAAATCTTTCTTTTTAAAAAATCACTTTATTCTACTAATAGTTTGAATTCAAATATATAATATCCATAAGAGAATAAGGTCGAATTTTATGTATTTCGTTTATTTATTTTTATAAATATTTATTTTAGAAATTATGATTTTTATTTTCTTATTCTTCCCCATTTATGCTTAGTATTTATACAAACTGACTAATTAAGTACGTTTGAACAGGGGCTAACTACAACGCTTATGCACAGGGCACTTTCCAAATTTTGTGTCCCTATATATTTCGCTTTAAACTTCATTTTTTGGCCTATTTCTGCACGTGTGCTCCCCAAATGCCCGTTCTAAAGCGTATTCGCATTATAATTGGAGAAAATCGGCCAGACCAGACCTTTAGATGGCAACCGCGCGTACATCTCAAATATTGCTCTAAGATTAATTTCAAATACAAAAACGTGTACTTTTATTCGTAAAATTTTCGGTAGTAAAAATAAAGTAATCTAAAATTTCTTTTCCAGGGTCACAACATGTTATCGATAACAGCAAGATAATTCAGTCTCATTTAATTTGACTAAGATCTGATAGTATGTATAACTGCTTGACAAATTTGTTCATACAACGTCATTAATTACTAACTGAATTCGCTGATTATCATATGCAGACAATTTACACATTATTTACAAGGCATTAATTTATTATTTTGACTTTAACATTTCAGTTAGCAGTAAAGATTAGGATGTTGAATTGGAAAAAGTAACGATATCGTTTTGATCCTCATAGCAATGCAGACAATAGATAATAAAAGAATGGAGAAGAAATTGAAACTCAACGTTACTAAAAAATCCTAAGAGTGTTACTGATAAAATATCATTCTTTGAAAGATCTTTAGTTATTTGAATATGGCTCTAAAATATAGATGTAGATTTAATTAGCCTTTGTGGTTTGACAAAATTAAAATCTCTAAAACCTTAATGTAATGCTAATAAATGTCAAAATAACAACGAATTTTTTGAACAAGGAGAAAAATTTGGAGAACCTTATCTAATTTTAGTGATCTAAGTCGCCACCATATTCAGCAGCTAACAGTAAGATAGTTCAATAGTTCCCTTTAGCTTTGTTCTTCTATAAATACATGCAAAATCATATCATCTATAACACGTAACTCTCCAATGAAGCTTCCCAGACCCAGAAGGAAATTTCCTTGTGATCTCATGGTTAAACAAAATTGCCGATCCTCTCCCTCCCATCTATGTAAATTCCAGGCGTCAGTAGCGCTTCGAATTCAAAAAGCTTGGATTCATACAAAAGTATATGGCTCTGTCAGACTCTAGTCAGGACAAAAGGATGTCTGTGAAATGTTACGAGTTAATAAGTATATCGTAGACAGAAATGGTGGGACCTACTTCAAAAGGTGTACATTCAAAATATATGCTAATTAAAATAGCAAAACCATTATCATTTTCCATGAACGTACTACACTCAACAATTTATGTTAGAAAACTTTGTTTCCTCTACAAGAAATACATTTTTAATAAAACTATTTTATCATTAACTAAAGAGTTATTCCCTTTTTGATGTGATCGGTAACATTTATTTCTTCCGTAACAGTATAGCAAAAAACGGACAAACATAACATTTTACCTCATTTCTAATAGGTGCAGTCAACAAACAAGAAGTCGCCGCTGACGCAGATTTGAAGGCTCAAGATTGTTATGAATCTATAAAACCATTTATCCGTACTTCAGTCAAACTGCAATAAAATTGCCATTCGTTTCAGAAAATTATTTAAACTGTCAGTAAAAGAAAACCAGGCAGAGATAATAAACATAAAAAACTTTTATCCGCACTTACTGCAGACTGTAATGGGGTAAAATGCACTCGCTGCAAGCAACAAATTTTATTAATACAATTTAACCGGCAGTAAAGCAAGAACTAGAAGAGCAAACATGTAAAATTGAAATCTTATCTTAGAAAAGAAATAAATTGCATTTACAACAGTTTTTTTTTATTGTCATTCCATGTTAAAATAAATTTCGACAGTAAATAAAGCTGCACTTCCTTGATCAATCCAAAATATTTGATAAGCTGCTAAAAATTTTGATTTCTCAAACTCAAAACATGAAAATAAAGGGGTTAAACAAAGAACTAAAAATTAAAAAACTCTTTAAATTCATTTCAAAGTAATACGCTTTATATACACTTTTTTACGGCAAATAGCAAAGTATTATGCAAAAGTACAAGATTATGAGCGTTTCCTATAGAAAAGAAAGTTCTCATACTGATACAAGTTGGATCTGAACTGCCAATAAAACTACAAGCATAAAATAATTTTGACATTATTAAAAATGTAAATTCATTTATTTGATTGCTTTAACACGCTTTTTCCTTGCAGCAGTGGCACTAACTGAACTACGCTTCCTGTATTTTTTTTTTTTTTTTTACATTAATCATTTTTAATTCACGAGAATGGAAAGGGCGTAATGTTAAAGATTTTATGTATAGTTTATCTACATTTGAATTATCTTTTTCAGAAATTAATATACAATGTACCCGCTAAAGTCCATTGTAACCTTAATAATTTCTGAACGGCGAGAGCTATAGTCGTAAAAGTGGGGACTAGGTATACTAAGGTTGACATGCACTACGCAAGAAAACAGCTTACATCGCCACCTTGCGGCTAAGTTTGGAGTTAGCGTTCTTATCTCAAAAACGGTACGAGATGCAGGAGAAAGTCAATCACAAAGTTGCTCAGCTTCACCGATTTATTAAGAGAAGACATCTTGAGCACATTAATCTTAAAAATTAAAGGTGAACAATGCAAGGCGTAAAACCATATTACTGATTCTTTTGCCTGCGTGTCACCAGGAATTAGTGACACGCAGGACGTTGGTGACCATCACCAACTTCCAGCCGGAATTGCAGACCAGCGTACAGATGTGTATTGTCGCTGACGGAAAAAGTTTTTATGAATGAAAATTCAACCAAACAAATGTGCGTTTTATGCCTTCCACCCGTACCATGTTGTGTGACTTAATGAGCATCATGCGCAAATTACGACATCTTTTCTTACTAAATCAATTATGCTGAACAATTTCGCAATTTCCTATTTCCCCGTACCTCGAATCGCTTTTGAAATAAGAAAGCTTACTCGAAATGTAGCCAACAGGTGGTGCTGTAAGCGGTTTTCTCGCGTAGTGCATGGCAACTTTAGAATACCTAGACCCTACTTTTATGACTATAGCTCTTGACGTTTAGACATTGCTGGAGTGATCGGGCACACTGTATAGAAATAAATAATATGTGCATACACAGATATTAAAAATACATTCTTATTAAAAAAAAAAAACATTCATTGATAAGATTTGAAGAACTATATTGGTCTTGGCTGTAAATATTGATAATTTTAAACATTATATTTTAAATGCAGACATTTTCATATAAAACACGTTTTTAGTGTTCATAAAAGAATACCACCCAAATTTGAAGGACTACAGTTACAAAAATAAGGAGTTGTAGACAAGTGTAGACAAGGAGGGTTTCAATATCCTCCCTGCCCCTCTCACCCCCCCCCAAGCCAACCAAGATTTTCATACATTACTTACAAAAAGAATACTTTAGAATGGTGCACTTACTTGTTCACATGAAGAGATACAGACCTTCAAAAGTTCGGGGCATTCTTTCGTAAGTAAATTACGAATCCAAAAATTTCTTAGGGTTAAGTTAAACATCCCAACTTCCTCCTTGGTTTCTGATGGGAAGTCAGTTTTAACGTTTATAGTTTTATAAGCCTAGTAATTTTCATTTTCATTTACTCTGTCCATAACGATTTTAATTTATTTAGTTTTATTATGTTAGGCCTTCAAAGTTCGCGTCTTCTTTCCTGAATACCCGGAATACTATAACTGATATTTATAATGCACAAAAGCTTCGCGTTATAATTAAGAACGTCATATTGAGTGAGCTTATTATAATCGATTGAAAGTAAAAAGAAAAGTGTCTTTAAATATCAATGTTATGCAACAGTTCACGTAGAATTAATGACAAGTTTCCTGTTAGGCTTCAAAAATACCTGCCACTCTGAGTATGCCGGGAGTATACAGCAGAATATAACCAATTATTGTCGAATCAAAACTCCTGTTCTTTAATACGCCGATAATAAGACCGTTTCGTAACGAATGACACAGGTGAGAAAAACATTTTTAAGATAAGAAAATTTCGCACCTTAAAATTGAAACATGACATAAGCTGTCACTTCAAGGTCGAACTTTTATAATCTGATAATTCTGAAACTTGTTATTGGTGTTTCTTTTCAGAAATCGCAATCGCTGGTACTTGCAAACAAGTTTATTTCTTTAATTGTCGTTGTTTTATTGAACTCATTTGTTTTATTATTTGCCTTACTAAATCAAACTCTAAGATGTTTTTCCTGGATGAAATTCAAAAAAAGTATTAATTGAAAATTTGCAAATCTTATTTAGCGTATTTGACACCTTTCATTCACAAAACAAAGAATTACTGATTTAAGTTATTGTTTTAAGAAACAAAATTCATATTTGCATTCACGTAACCGAGAGAAATACATTATTTGTATTGTCAAAATATATATTTGTATAAACATTTGCATTATAGAAAAATATGTATATTTGTAAATGAATTATTTGTATCCGTGCTTGTGCATTTGTATTCGTAGAATCGAGAAGAAAAAAATTATCCTCATCATTTCCTTTTCAGCGAATTTAGTAGGGATGGACGCGCGGCAAAAAATAGGGCTCTCCCAAAACAACTGCAAAGCTCTTGCCTCGTCTCTTAAAATCCCTATGTAGTAATGAGAAAAATGTCTCCGTCTCGTAAAACAGCTGCAAATCTCTGTCTCGTCTCGTTTCGCATACATCGCTAGAATTTGCTTTGGATCGTCTTTAAATGACATTTTAAGAATAAATGAAAACTTTTAAAAAATCCCTAAAATACTTTATAATTTCTACTAAAATCCACTATTATAAGAATAATGGATTGTCATTCCGGCCATTACGTTCATAACAAAACCAGCGTTAGTTATTTACAACTGTTATACATTTAGACACAGCTAATATAATTTTTTGTGAATAGCAGTAGACAAAGATCATGTTGCGTTTTAAGCCATAAGTAAATAAAGCTTAAAAATTCGCATGTCAATATAGTATATACAATGGATAATAACAGATACCGATATGGTTATGGAGTCATTCCACGGTCACTTACGTTAGATTTACACAGCATTTTTACTGTTTAATATGCGATGTGTTGATTATGTGACCTTCGTGGTTAAATATTATGATAAATTTTGGTATAATGGATAAAATCTTTTATGGTTTACTATGGTTTCGGATTTTTAAATGTGTACACATACGCAGAAAAAAAATTAAATGTCATTTACGATGCACGCACACAAAAAAAAGATTTTGTTAAACTGAAACTTATTATTTTATTTCAGTTCTGTTGTTCAGGTTAAAAATTCACAACTTTTAAGTATGAGACAACTATTCAGAGAATTAAAAAAAAAAAAAAAATTTTTTGAGATTTCAATAGACTCAGCAAAAAAATTAGTACTTAGTCACCTATGTTACACAGTATTTAGTCACTTACGTTACGCAGTATTGGTCACTTACGTTACTAGTCAAAATTAATTTAAAATATGTACAGTAAACTTTAAGTACTGTTCACTGTTAAGTAATGTTTACGGCGACACTGTAAAATTTATAGAGCTGCCAAACTTCAGGTAGTATACAAATGGGTCATTCTACAAAATACGTGCTAATTGGAGTTTGCGGTTGGTAGTTTTAGAAATAATTATTTTTATATATTTTTGTAAGATATTACAAATATGACAGATTTTTAAATACGATTAATAGAAACTGGTAATTTTTTTATTTGCTTTTTCGGTGAACAGTGGGATATTTGTATTCCTCCGTTACGTGTCACGATATATTTTCCTCCATTTACTTTTTCACTTATTTCTTAAATACAAAAAGAGATGTAGATTCAATAGAGTAATTTCAGATACTAGATTTTTTTTACAGTTTAAATGAGTTCTTTTAGAAAATAAATAAAAATTTCAGCATTAATTATCCTTTGAATTACAGTTAGTCTTTCTTGTATCTTCTGTTCAAAATGCAATTAGGTAGAAGAATTTCCCATAAATTTCAGTCCTGTCACCTCATTACAGAGGATTAGAATCACAGGTATAGCTGTTTTCAATATTTGTTCTTCACAGGTAAGTTTAAACAGCTTAATTTGCAAGAATTTGAGCATATTTCTATCTTCAGTCAAATAGGTCTTTGTGTATAGTCTATTCTTGATTTTAAAAAGTAAGAATTGTTTATTTACTAAAGTTATTTTTTTAGTAAATAATAAAGCCCTTTTTTACTAAAATCTAAAATAAATAATATTTTAACTTTAAATCAACATGATGTAGATAGCAAAACATAACATTTTATATCCTCCGTTTCAATAGAAATGTAATGGAGAATACAATTAAAAAATTAATTATGAGACTAATATATAATTTTTAATTAGTCTAAATTTTGTTTTTAATATAACACACAGGTTTATTTGAATAAAAAATTTTTAAATATCATGTAAAAAGTAAATTTAACAAATCACTTTATTTTTGAGATTGTAACTTTAAAGGTCTCGTTTTTCCTGTAAAAATCTATCAAAACAATAGTTTTAAAACAAATATTTAAATCATTTTTACATCTGTATTGAATGCTCTAATAAGATATCATGCATTCATTATTTCTTTCATAAAAGTGTATTCTTTGTTAAAAGTGTGTATCCTCCGTTCATGTCCAAAATTTCAACTTTAAAAAAAAAAAAAAGTTAAAGAAGCCTCACCATGGCACAGTGGTTATGTCAGTGGAAATGGTAGGCGGGCGAAGTATGAAAGTCCCGGGTTCGGGTCCCATCGAGCGCCCGTCGACCTAACCGCTCGGAGTTTTCCGTGTTTTTCTCCGAAATTTAGCGTATATACGGATTAGGATCCCTTAGAAAACCCCCCACGGAGGGCATCGCCCCTTGTGTTGTCCTACTGACGAGATTTATAAGCGGACTTTGAGACAAGCACACAAATTCGATATACGTGTTCGCAATAACAACAGCAGCAACAAAAAGTTAAAGAATAATAAAGAATATGACCAACTATATGGGGATAGAAAGAAGTAAAAAAGATCAATATAAATTATTTTTTAAAAATTTTGAAGAACTTTTTTTTGTGTGTAAATTTTAACTTCGAAAACCTACGTTTTCTGTAGAATGGCACAAATAAGTCTATATATTAAAAAAATTCTAAATAAATTTTGAAAATTTTATTTTGGATTTTAAATTGGCACCTAAAATTTTGTAAGGAACGGCTAGCAAATAATGGGTCCGAAAGCATTGGGTAACAAAATTATTTATTTCTAATTACCAACAACACAATTTAACACAATCAATTATAAGATTAATTTTAATTTAATTAACACAATTTAATTAAAAGAGCGGGTTCAAAACGCTGCCGCGCACGAACAAGTATTGGTCTCCACTCAAGAGGGTGACAGGTGGCGCTTTCCTCTGCTGTTCACTAGTGTCGCTATAGTACATATTTTCGTGAAACTGCAGTATTTTTTGAGGTAGTTATTTTTAATAAATATAAATTTTATGAGAACTACAATTACATTTTCTTTCATTCTGATTAGAAAACTTCAAAGCAACATATGTAATCTAATATGAAATCTATGAACTTAATTAGTAAATAATAAACTTTATCCTTAACCTTTTAAATACACTTTATTTTCTAAAATGGTCTATTCTGTAAACTAATGATATTTATACAATACTGACATTGGAACTTTTTTTTAAAAGGCTGAAATGTCACCATAACTTTTCTATGGATCAATACACGGTTTGACTTACTTATTTTTATTAGACTTCGTTCTACATATTTTATGACAAAATGTAAATAACATAAAAATCTAACTGGTAGATTGAATCTACCTCGTTAAAACAAGTACTTCTACCCTTTCAACACGTAGGCAAATATTATAAAATATATTTATTTTTCCCTTTTTTTTAAACTCTGAAATGGATAGGTTATATCACCAACAAATCTAGTAAAGTTCGTTTTATATGGAAACGACTGTAAGTAATATTGCCAACTCATTTACTCATTTCAGTGTTAAACAACAAATTGATAAAGGGGGGGGGGGGGTCCCCAACATTTACCAATGTGTTTAATGTTTTGATAAAGTAAAATACACTAGAGCTTCCTCCCAAATGGAGAAGTGCCTTGTGCGGAGGATTTTTAATATAGAAGTTATAGCATGTAATCACGCTATATCTGGAAAAAAACTGCCCAAAACTCCGAACCGTTAGATCGAAAGACACGCGGCAGGAAAGAATTCTAGACCTTCACACTTCCACTATCTATTGATGTTCAATGTCTTATCTACTGGGCTATTGGTCGGCACCTACATATTTAAAGGGAACAAGTGGTTGTTTTGAGTGAGACAGAAGTAAGTTGATTAGGATTTCATATTATTTGCATTTCGCCATAAAATAAATTGAATTTAACTGAAATAAATAAAGTTTACATTACGTAAATCGATGTATACAGTTCAAGACAATTTATTTTTGAAGTCAAAAGAAAAAGAAAATATAAGAAAATATTACTGCAAGATTTGGGGGCTTTTTTTTCTTTTCCCAAAGTAACAAACTAACAATCAGACCAATTCCCATGACCTTATCTAAAGAGTATTTGGGAAAGACGTAACGTTGTTCCAAATGGTTAGATGCATCTGGACTTCTCTTGCATTTTTTTATATGAAGTCGACGTTCGTTTGGAGATTTTACTTAACTTTACTACCAAAGACAGAAATTAATCAGATAAAGAGTTAAGCAACAGTAAGTAACTAATATGTGAACATAATTTTTGGTATACAGTCGCTACCCCTGCCCCTCCCCCCCCCTCTGAAAATAAGTTTATAGAATGCAAACACGAATAAAACATTTCGGTTGGAGGTGGGCAAAATGAGCAGAGTGTCCCACAGAAATAAAGTCATAAAGTCACTGACTGTGTGTCATAATTGGACATGAAACAAACCAATAGGAAAGAAAAAAATATATTAAAAAAGTATAGGGGAGAGGGGGTGGCACAGTGGTACGATAGATATTTTTTATGACTCAAAAGCTCAAAAATTAGGAAAAAATTCCATAATTTAGTTAACCATAATTGCAATAAAGTGTAAACTATTCACTGTCACAATTCATTTTGTCGGGAAGTTGCAGGTATTTTTGTTTCTGCTATCACTGTTGGAAAAATCAGACAAGTTTTACATTTTTGGATTTGATCAGTAAATTATTATCCAATAACCAATATCTTTGCTTTAATTTAAGCTTAAACTTAATTGCATGCATGTAATGATCTTTATTCTATTGATAAATTTTATACAACTTTAGAGATTGTATTTAAAAAGACTTCGTAGACGTACAGTGGGACAGTGCCCCAAACCTATGGCTTGTGGAGGTAAAGGAAAGCAATGACACACAGTGCCGTATTTTGGGGAGAAAATCCAGGATGTATCCCCGGGGCATCCACGATAGATATTTTTACGTAAAATTTCCAATGAACATCGAATAATTAAAAAGTAACTACATTTTATCCTCCAAAGGTTTCAGATACAAAGCAACTGGTTCTTGCATACATTTCGCGTACTATTGGCACTGAATGTGATCCGTTGCGAGCCATTCGAGGTTAAATTAAGAGTTTAACATCAGACAAGAAATATAGACATTATTTTTGAGTGATAAAAAATCTACCTCCTCCGAAAATCCAAACCTGGACCACTAGGCTGTGTTAACGCTGAACCCACTTCACCACACAGGTTGTCGAAAAATTCTTTAACATTTGTTTGAAAAATTATGGGGGCACCACTTCTTTGTTGTCCCAGGACTTCCATTCCTATAAATCCGGCACTGATTGACACAGTTCTCATTTCCAGCAGACTTTCTATCTTATTCGATGATAAGATGAACTTTTGCAAACATGTTTACTTTGATGTTACTTTACTATTTTCAATTCATCAAAAATTGTTGAGCAAAGAATTTTCCACCTTTTAAATGTGTTTCACCATTATATTTATTTTTAAGGCTCGTCACATTTAAAAACTGCTCGTCACATAGCTTCCATGTTGACTATCTCAACCTGTATTTAATTGTAGCAATAATATGTTGCATAATACATCTCATTTCGTACATCTTTCTCATTGTCCCACTGTGACTCGCAATGGGTCACACTTTTACTAATTCCTGGAGGACAATAGCATCAATATCCCTGTTTTCACCGGTGGCAATTCCGACACAAGCTGAAACTGAGTGACATTTGCATAACCATCCCGATTTTAGATATCCCACACATTTTGGGGGAAAACTGAGATCAATGTAACAGTCAGGCCATTTCACGACATACACCCCATTACCAAAAAACATAACCCAGAGGACTTTTCTTTTAGAAAATCCTACATGGACCACTGATTATCTCCCCAAATTGCAGTAAATAGGTTTCCAGCATTTCTTGGTAATCGGAAACTTTCATACGGCTTGAGGAAAAGCCAGGTTAAGTTTACCACCACAGCCTAAACCTCTCAACAGGCGCGTAGCCAGGAAAATTTTTCGGGGGGGGGGGGGGGATATGAACTTATATGTGCATAAATAGACGGAATTTCATCACTAATCCAAACATTTCGGGGGGGGATATATCCCGATATCCCCCCCCCCTGGCTACGCACCTGCCTCTCAACACCATGAATGAGCCTCCACGATCTTTTGAAGATTTCTCCGTTTCATACCAATAGAAAGCAAGACCGTCTGGGACATTTAAATTGAATTTTTCTCATATGAGAATGTAACACGATGCCACTGTTTGGCTCAATCTACTCTTCTTTGCGGATAGTTTTAAACGAGCAAGTTTCCATTTCCTTTTTATAAATCGCAAGTTGGTGAACATTTCCCGATCCCTGACAGGGCTGATTTTGTCACAGTGGTGTTATCCTCTTTCGCCGAATGTCTGAGGTAAATACCAAACCGTAAAAGAGGACTCGCAATATTTGTTATTAAAGTTATTTTTCTGAAGGTACACTTCCTTTTTTTTAAATACCAATCGCCCTTACTGAATAATTTCTACCATGGTTTTATACCGTTTTATTGGCTTAGATATTTGTGTATGTGAAAGACCTTGTTCCTTGGCTTTAAATCAGACAAATTCATATAAAATCTCAAAAACAGAAAAATTAAATTATTCAAAATTAGAAAAGAATTCTTTTTCAAAACTATTTTTTAAAAAAAAACAGCAATAACTTCTTAGTATTTCCTAAAATCATTTTGTTGAGCGTGGCAAAAAAAGATTTATTCCATTACTAGAAAAACATCAATGCTCTTTATTATCAGGCTATGCTTTGTAACCCGAAGATTAGTAGTAGCAGAAGAAATGTTATGCCTCGTTAATTTCCAATTACATTTCAGTAACAAGTTTTTTTTCATATCCCCTCCCCCCTCCAAATTACTTACGAATAGAAATAATTACAATAGTCAAGTTGTTTTTATTATTGGTCTGAAAACCATTTTCTTTTTTCACACACTAATTAGCTAAGAAAAAATTACTATTACAATTATGACGGCAACGAAATTATTGTGCGTAGGTCGTTTATCCTTAGCATTTGAAAACAAGATCAAAGTTAAAATGAGAGTTTGAATTGTTGCAACGAGGATTAAAAATAAAAGTTTATTTTGCTGTTTTAACTAGTGCCAGGATCTTTATAATGCACGTAAGCACTTTTAAACAAAAACATCAAATGATACAATTAATGTACTTCGTATGTGTTTGCATGGATTTATTTTGTAGTCTCTTCTTGACGAGGTGCAAGATACAACCTGTTGGGAAAAGATCGTCGTCTTGGGTTTGTGCTACTATTGTTCCCAGAGAACACCACTTCTTTGTACATGTTTGCAACACAGTATTATAATTTTTATAATGCTTAAGGCTTCGAAAAAGAAAGCGAAATTTCTCATGTAAAATCATATTAGGTATACCGGTAAGTAATGTTTTTTCATAAGACAATATTTCGCATAAGCAGAACTACTGAAGCTTATAATACGAAATTTGGTTTGTGTGATCGCTTTTTAACGTAGGCGCTAGATTAGGCAGCATTTTCCAAAATTCGTAATCTGTGGGGAGGCAGAAGACAAAATGTTCTTCACATATCTCTCTATCTCAAAGATGGAGGGAAGAGATATTCATAAAATTCTTGCTGTAAAATACAATGCTCATGAATAATTAAACATCAATTTCATGTCATTTTGAAATTCGTCCTCCAAAGAGGGTAGATTGTCATCCTCCTCCTTTTTTTCTTGAAATAAAATAATTTATATATTAAATTCTAGCTTTAAAATGTGAAAAAAACTTTGAAAAATATGAATCATGTTCAGGCACAGCTTGTTTGCAGTTAAAAACTTACTGAAAATTTTATTCGCTTGTATTTAAAGAAACGACATTACTTTTAAGTACATCTAATATTACGATTCCCCAGTGCTTTTCATCCTTACATTCTAAAGCTTTTAGCATATTATTTTACTATGCTGACTTATTTGTATTAGTTTTTAGAATTTAATTTGTTTTTTTAATGATAATAGTGTTCTAATACTAAAGAGCAATATGTAAATATTCGTGTAATATGCAAATATGATAAGACTTAGAGGAATATTTTGGTTTAAAGTGAAAAAATATTTTACTAGACTACATCAGCAAAAGAGTAAATTTCAAAAAATCTGGAGAGACTACTCGACTTTCTGAACACTCCCTACCAAGAAATATTCGACAATGAATTTGATTTAACTCAATTGAATACAGTGTTCAGATGCTAATTCTTTTCAAATAATTTGAGTGTACAAGCCGCAGTGTATATTACTATGTATAAGAATACTTTTTTTTAGTCCTGTTAAAAACTAAATCCTACACACACCAAAATCTATATACGTAGTATTTAAGGCAGTGATCTATAATATGCGTGCCTAATATGATCGCAATCAAATTCATCATATGCTAGCACACTCTCAAAAATTTCCATCTGTAAGCTGTAATGTATAAGAATTCTCTTTTGTAGCTCTGCACAAAAGCTATAAGCCCTATACACTCCAAAATCTATACAGTTTGTGTGATACTATAGAGAATGACTTAGAGTATATATACCTAATTTGAATGCGCCATTTAGACATTAGCACACTATAAATGATTGCGTACAAAGTTCATAATGCATGAAAAAAAAATATTTTTTTAGCCCTGTGAAAAACTATACGTCCTATACACACAAAAATCAAAACCAGTCATGAAAGGGTTGTATATTATACATATACCGAATTTGAGCTCAATCGCACCTTATAGGAGCTATCGTTCTAACACAAAGGCACACGCGTATATACATACATCCCCGTAAAATAGCATGAATGAATTCAGAAGACTTCAAAACGTGTAAATACGTCAAAATCCCAAAGTCGAATTTTTTCATGATCAGAATACTTTCCTTACATGGTACATGCTTGGAAAGTAAAGATTATAATTTCTAATTAAAAAAGCCCCAATTACAATGTTTCTGTTACTTTCCATACAGCATAAAAGAAGAGTGTTTCATGAATTCATGAAAATTGACTCTGCCAGATTTTGTTTACACTGATATTAAATTGTAAAGCAATTACAGCCATAAGCGTATACTTAAATTGGACCTGTATTGTTAGAGAGTCCCTCTTATAACCCACCTAGTTTTGTATATTTTAGAGTATGAGTGCAGGGCTTAAGCGACACCCTTCCCCCTTTCATAGTTTTCAAAACTTTGCACTTACGATTACAGCACAAACTAACGATCAAGCAGGTACAGTAAACGTTTTATACACAGAAAATACGCAGAACAAAGAAAATATCTTTGGAGCATGTCTTAGAAATAACGTTTTAATAATCATTTTAGGAAACATTTAAATCCCAATTACTACAATTAAACCAGTCTGAAGATGCAGGCGAAAATTGGGACCGTTTTGTGGCCCCTTCACAAAATTACAATCGATTAAAACGGCCCCTTCACAAAAATATAATCGAATAAAATGGCCCCTTCACAAAAATATAATCGAATAAATGGCCCCTTCACAAAAATATAATCGAATAAAATGGCCCTTACATTGGCATTTTACCCTGCATTTTAATCTGTTTTATCAATTATTTTAACAACAAAAAAGTGACTTATTAAAAATTGTTAAAAAAATTCGTAAAAATAAGAGTTGAAATTCACAAAATTAAGTATTGAAATTCACAAATTTTAACAGTTTTCACAAAAATAGGACCCTGGAGAAAATTACTGAATCGACCCCTGCCTTATTAGTGGCTCAACAATTTCATCCGTTTCAAAAAGAAATTGCTTTGTCGTGGAAGACGCAAGCTTGAAAACGATCGCGCAAACTGTCGGAACTTCTGAAGGCTTTCATCAAATGGAACATGAATGTAATACAGATCGCTTTCAAAAGTTCTCTGCAAAGGTATCCTCAGGCCCACATAAACCGTTCATAAGTTTTCAGAGATCAAGTTCTCCCTATTTAATTTTAGTTTTAATTGTTACACACGGTTAATGGATTTGTGAATGGAAAAGGTGTGTCATGTCAATCAGTGTAATTTGCTTTATCACTAACTTACGACAACGCAGGCATTTTCAAAAATATATTTTCATCATTTCAGGAAAAACATGCCTTATGTAAAGGCAAAATACGTTTATAACATCCCAATTCTATTCATTTTAATGTAAAGAAATAAACATGTAACAGCAAAAAATTTACAATAAAAAAGTAATAAAGCTGATAACACAATCATGGTCACAGAAAATCAGTTATGATAATGTCAAAACCGCCGACATTGTATGATAAGAATTCGAAAATTAAACAGGATTTAGATAAAGTGGGATATCCCAGGAAAGTTTCAGTGACAGCACAAGATAAAATTTCATCTGAAAGTGTAACTTCTCTATCACCCAATACTTCCAGTTAAAACCATTATTTTGAAACATCACATTGCATACTAGACGTGATTTATACCAGTGTTTAAAATAAAGACCACTAAATGCCAAGCACGCACCGAAACTAGGTGAAGTCTTATTTCTTTTTAGTGTCATTTCTAAATTAAGACTGGTTTAATTAAAACAAGAGATGAGGTAACTAATAAGCTATTCGTAACACAGTGATAGTGCGAAACACTTACCTCAATAATGGTTGCATGGATTTTCGAAGTGTTAGAAACTTGATCTTTTTTTAATTTAATTTTAATTTTTTTAAATAAACCACACCATTCTCTTTTTAGTTTACACGTTCTAATCAATACTACAGCAGATGGTTAAGCCTCGTTCTCACGCACAACCATGCAAAATAGAACTCCAGTTTCCCTACCAGTAGATCGGATCCCAAAGGATTTTGGGAAGATCGAAAGGGTACGATGGATTCATCCAGTCTTTTTTCCGAGTATTAATCGTGATCCTCAGCCACCGCATGTAATTTTAAGGGAAGGCGAGACGAAATAAGAAAAAGAAAGAGATCAGTTATTCGTCGGGTGAATGGCTAGGAGTTTTTTGAAAGAAAATCGTGGTGTTGCTAACAGGAGTTGCGGCAAAATGACAACAAATACCAGCGCCACCTAACGGCGCCCAGCGTCCTTTTTCTCCCTCGTGTGGAAGTTCAGAATGCGGATATTTCAAAATCCGGGCAAGCAGAGGAAAAGGGGACAGAAAATGTATGGCGATCACACGGCAGGAAAGATGTATGTACAGGGTGAATTCATCTATTATTTCGAGGGAAAAAGTTTTCAAGAAGATACTCTTTCTTCAGAGTCGTGCGAGGATAAGGGTTGTCTTGAGAGTAATAGACTGATAAATTGCAGTGCAGGTACGCGATAGTAGAAATTATGCTACATGTTAAAAAAAAAACTCGTTGTTAACCTTTTACAGACCGAAATCAGATACAGGAAATTACTTTTATACATATTTTATCTTCTAATGCGTTAGTGAAAGGATATTAGTAATTTAAATGGGGGGGGGGGAGGGAATTTTACAATTTTCCCTGTGTTTCCAATTGGGAGCATGTGTCATTTCTGACTATAATATACATTCAAAACCAGAAACCAGTTTCATAAACAGAATATAGTGATGGGTTAAGCTACCCATCACTATATAATAATAAGTGGAAAAGAATTAATGATGTTTTTTTTTTTAATTTAAGAAAAAATATGAATAAGTTTGAAGGGAGAGGGGGGGGGTGTATCAAGATGGCTCTGTAAAAATATGAAAATGGCTATTTTTATGATTTTTCATCCAGTTTCCCACTAATGATAGAAATGCAACGTCTATTTCAAAAAAACCAAGTCATCTTTTAACTATATCTGCTAATTTTTTCAAGTCAATATTGATAAAATTTAATTTTTCAATAAATTTTTAATTTGATGTTCCCAATTGGGAACATTGACTTGTAAAAGGT
Organism: Cheiracanthium punctorium; assembly: GCA_038373885.1. Classification (NCBI taxonomy): domain Eukaryota; kingdom Metazoa; phylum Arthropoda; class Arachnida; order Araneae; family Cheiracanthiidae; genus Cheiracanthium; species Cheiracanthium punctorium. The sequence continues at coordinate 218,369 of JAWZYV010014284.1, forward strand.
TAATAGAAAAGCTTGATTTTTTTTTTAAGTGAAAGAGAGACTATAAGTGGAAGCCTACGTACATCTCTAAATTTTTTAAGTAAACCGTATAAATATATATATAGTTCTGATGATAACTGCAAGATCCCCCCCCCCTAAAAATAAAATATACAATACTCCAGTTGCGTTTTCAAACGATGAATGTTTTCTTTTAAAATTGGAATTATCAACTTTTTTAAAATAATAGTTTTATTTCCGGTATTGAATAAAAAATATTACGAAATATAATTCTGACACGCTAAAAACAATAGAGTGAAAATGGTGAGAAGTTTCGTCTTTTTCAGGTGAGAAAACGTTCCCTTTTTTTCGAAATTCTTTCCTTTCATATTAAAAAAAAAAATCCAAAAATCTAATCGTGTTTGTTTTGGGTGAAGATATTGTAACGCACATTTTTTCCTTTCCAGGGCATTTCAAAAAGATAGCAAGAAAGATATTCTCGCAAAATTGGCTTTTGCACATTTAAGAGAGGAGCATTCTTTTTTTTTTTTCCAGTTTTTTGCTTACCGGTTGAATAAGCCTTTTGTTGTATAAGCCAGATTTTATGAACATTGGACTACAGAAATACTTTTATGATAAATTAGTGTTTCTTTAACAAAAAGTAAAAGGGTAAGTTTTCAAAATATTTGCTGCATTGTCAAACTCCCTCAATAACAAAAAAGCTTTTTTTTTTCTTCTTGCAACTTAAATATTTCCTTTAACATTTAACTGACAACGAATTAATGTATTACACAGATAACAGGTCAAAATATTTCATATGGTGTGTTTTCTGATTTTGATACATATTTCTAAATTCCGGTTTTAGTATCCCAAAATACTTTTAACACACGAAATTTAAAAACTAGGACTCTGAAAATTTCCGGAAAAACAGTATGTTCCCCTTTTTTAAAAGCGATACAGAGAAATAAACAACAGCTCTCTTCCCCCCCTCTAGAAACGAAATTATTTCAATTGTTTCACCTTTCGGGTAACACAATGAACAAAAAACAGTTTATTCTAACGTCTGAAGTGCATAATATTTGGCATTTAATATAGGATAAATATGTGCCAGGGTTATTTTTAATTGCACCTATTAATAAGCAATTAACAGCTCAAAAACAATTTTCTTTTTGTTTATACTTTGAAAACGTTTGTGTGACGCGTAGGAGAACAACGCATGTTATACCCCAAGAAATAAAATAAATAAGGTTAAATATATTTTTTATACTACGGTTTTATTACATTAACAAACTTTTAATGTGCGATGTCTTTTGGGATCGATAAATAGTAATTTTTTTATTTATTTATTTTTAAACAATTTTTTAGGTAGATATCCTTTTCCAGAAATGAAATTAAATTTCATTGTTTCATGTTTTTAGGTAACAAAGTTTTTTTCTGATGTCTAAAATGTATAAGAATAATTAAAATTGACATAAAACGGAAGATAATATATCAATTGGATATTTTTTTTTAATTTCTGAGCATAGCTGAAAACGGTGCGAAATTTTATGATTGAATTTTGAAATTTTAGTTCGCTTACTCCTCAGAGGCCATTTTTGAGATCTTGATCAAATTTGGCAGAGTTATGATAACCATGGCTTAGATGGTACTAAAGCGAAATGGTAGTGGTTGGCCATGTAGTTGAGGAATAATCACTGACAACTCTTTCCCCTTAGACTTAACATTGTCGTGTTGTTTTGCATTAAAGACTCACGTATGATTTTTTTTCTCTGTCATTTTGCGAAAATAATGGTTGATTAAATCTAAAGGAATAAGCAAGTCATGTACCTAAGATCAGCAATTCCTGACTTTGGCCAGCCGGCCGTTGAGCTACCCCCTTAGTTAAACTTATTAATGAAATAATTAACAACTCAAAGATTAACATCTTTCATGCTCGATTTCAAAAATGTATAACGTGTGTTGCTACAATTCAAATGTATACCTAATTTTCATGCTTTAAAAACCAAATTCTATCGCTGCCTTGAAACAGTTAAATAAACATCATATTTTATGTATTAAATTCGATCAATGAGCAGATGCAAAACTGTAATCACATAAAGAATCGCAATTAAGATGATGAAACTCGAAATAGTGACAGTTAAAAACGGACGGAAGGTTTTTTTTTCTTCTCACTGCTTTTTTGAACAATAAAGCTCCTTTCTCAGACACGAAATTAAATTTCATTGCTTCCTTTTTTCAGGTAACAAAGTGAAAACTCTCCTTATGCCTGTTAAGAAACGCAAATCAAGGACGAATACTGGTTTCTAAAAAGTTCTCCGCTGCTCCATCCTTTCACTCATACTTGTGAGTGTGAGACAATTACATCCTTCTAGCGAGTTTTTGAGTTATTTTCACTTTTAGAAAACGACTGAATATTCCAACAGTTATAATATTTTCTACTACTTCATGAGGGGGGCGGGGGTCTGTCTATTTTTAAATACGAGAAAATGTAGAATATTGTACTAAATTTTCAGATTAAAAGAAGAGAAAAAAAAACATAACAAATATATATTTAGCAGCTTTTTCGAATTCTATTCGGACACTTGGGGATCAAGTAATTATCATGCCTAGTACAGGGTGTTCGAAAATTGTTGGACACTTTATAAAATTAAATAAAAAATATTCTAAACACAGTAGCATTAAAATGCAATTGCTAACTAGTTGCATACATGATAAAATTTATAGCTTTCAATATGAGATCCTTTGGTGGTTCATATGGAATAAAATTAAACCTCTAAACGATATTCGATTCCATTATAAGTATTTGAAAGCATCTGAGAAGTTATGGAATGAATAGCAGCTGTGATTCGCTGCTTGAGATCCTGCACATCTGGACATGTAGTCTTGTAAACAATATCTTTGATGTAGCCAAACATGAAAAAACCCAACGGGGCTAAATCCGGCGATCGAGGAAACCACTGAATTAGACCACCATGACCTATCCATCCGTTTGCGAAATGTTGATTGGAACAATAACGTATAGACGTTGACTAATGCAGAGGCGAGTCGTCCTGTTGAAAAATTACGTTGTCACCATGGCCACTGCGCACTTCTGAATCTCTTGCCGAAGTCCTTGACACCTAGCTTCATCCATCAGATTTTTTGGCGCAAAATTTTAAGAAAAGAAAATCTAGCGTTTTTGTATGTCAGCCATCATTCAAATACCCGATTCGTACGTATAGGGTTTTTCTTTTTTAATATTTTAAAGTGTACAACATTTCTCGGGCTCACGCTAAAACGAGTTTCTTTTACTTGTTTATGAGTTCCAGGTCCATTTTTGTGATGTTAATCACAAAGAAATAAAAAATTGTACTGTTCCATAGTATACTACTCGCAGTATCCCAGTCGGGTAAAGCTCGGCTCTCATCTGAATGCCAAAAGTCAAGCAGCGCCGACCTTGTTCAGCGCTTGTGAGAGTGGCAACCTCCCTGGATTGGACTGTATACACTAAAGAGAGCTGGTGCACGCAAAATCTGTTGGGGCTCCAACGCCCTCCATGTTGAAATGATACCTCTGGGAGCGCTAATCGAAGTGCAGGTCTCGCATATGGAATTGGTTCAGAAATAGAAGACTCCATAGGGAACGACGTTGGACCACTTATTTTATGACCCCATAATAGACAGGCACCCACTTCAAACTACACTGAAGTTTGAAGTGGCCAATATCTACATGGAAGGTACCCGTCATTGGAAAAAAAAACTGTTAAGGGACATAGCGAATTATAATAACAAAACAAGTAAATTATAGTTGAAAATGCCATCAGATACACATAACTGTTTAATAAAGAATAATACACTATGAACAGGGTGTCCCCAAAGCACAGACCTGTGATTTTATTTCTTAAATATTGATCAATTTCTTAATTAATTTCCTTAAATATTGTTATAAGCATATACAATAAATTTAAAAGTTACGTAAAAATAATAATTATATTGTATCGATTAACATTTTCAGGGGATTAAATTTAAATAGATTTAAAATTCAAATTTTTATGCGGCCTCCGTACGAAAAAAATTTCCAGTTAGTAAAATGTCCCCATACATTAACAAGGGTATGAACAAAATTTCAGCTTTACATAATAAAAAGACTCAAATTCAAAGACTAAAACTTAATATATAAAATATATTAAGTTTTTTCAGGACAACCTATATAGAAATGGCTACAAAATAAAATATGTAACCGAAATAATATTATTTCTGTAAATTTGCCTATACTTTTTAAATATTTATTAAAGAGTTGGCAAGATTATATATATCCTGTCACAACTTATCTCTTTAAATTATGAGCTAATAATATTAGTATACTACCCAATAGAGATTTGAATTACTTTAAATGTTTAACAAAGTTCATTATACATGACAATATATAAATATCATCGTGTTACAAGGAAGTTCAGCATCAACCTAAGCAGCTGATTAATATCTCTATTTTTATGAGAAAGATAACTTCAATATTTACACTGTAATAAAACGATGCATTGATGATATTATTATTATAAATACTAACAGAATGGAGGAGGAATGTAATGGAGAAATACCATTTATATTTATCCTATTTCTTTAGAACTTATTAAAAACGCAGTAATAATTTAATTCATCTACAAATTCATATTTACTATGATATGCTTAATAATTGTTGGTGTATTAACTTTTATGGATAAACGAATATATTTCAACTTTAATGTTGTATTTGCTTATTTTACTATGTTTAAATAAATAAATTTAAACATGCCATAACAATGCATTTAAAAAGAGCATTCATCATAATATCAATAGCCATACCGTTAGGCTAAAATTTCTATTTTAAGAATTATTGAAATAATTATCGTAATCCAAAATTTCAATTCAATTTTGCTACCATTATACGCGTTATTATACTATTTTAATACCATTACTTAGTACTACTATTCTAACACCATTAGACAAGGACGAATAGTGGCAGTATACGTGTAAGTTCCTATATTAAAGTATATCATCACAGTAAATTCAAGTTCATATACCGTCATCGTTGAAAGATATGTGTGTTTGGGAGGGTGTTTATGGTTGAAATTGGACGAGGAGTTAGGGGGAAAAGCTTCTTTTACAATAAGTAAATGTTTTTAGATGAAAAGAAACTCTCTAAATTTATAAACGAATAATGCAAGCATAAAAGTGACATATCAAATTAATAAGATGCAAGAGAATATGTGTTCATGTGTGCATATGTAGTCAATTTATTGTTAATAAATAAGTGGATAGCAACATGTAATTCAAAAAATAGTTCAGTTTAAACATTAAAAAAATATAATTTATAATGAACTCAATTGAATTAATGCACATGTAATCCCTTATTATTTAATAGATTGTAACTAATTCAGGCCACAATATAAAACTAATTTATTTCTGTAAGTGTCAACACTATCCAAAATAGGATCTGAAAATCAGAAAACCTATTAAAATTGGATTACCAAGGAGCTTAGAAGATATCAGGCACGTAGTCAGGGCCTCCCTCAAAATCCCGCACCCTCCCCCCCCCCCAAAAAAAAAAACAGCTAAACAAATGATAATCAAACAATCTAATTCCTTTGAAATTCTGCCTTTCCCACCTTTTGAGCTCCCCGCCCAATATTCTTTTATGCCTGTCTCAAATTAATGACTTGAAACTTTGAAGTTGAAAGTATATTATACTTTTTAAATGAAGTTATTGAAGATCTACACCCAATATAGAAGGCTATCACAGACAAATATTTCAACTTTGGTAGCCTACATCTTCTCTAAATAATACAAGGTATACAAGGGAAAACAATGTTCTGATTCAACAAAATTTGGTAGGCGCGATTTCAACCGAATAATTTTCTTGGTTTATATTTAGCTGAATGCACAAACATTTTGTTGATTTAACAAAACTATTTATTTGAAATAGAGCCAACCAAAATTTTGTTGAATCAACAAAACATTTTTTTCGATGCAGCATTTCAGTTCGCACATCGGTTTAAAGTTACATTAATATATATATATATATATATATTTTTTACGCAGAACAGATTAGACGATACTCTTCATTTGTGGCCCGAAGGAATCCCCATAAAGGAGTAATAGGTGGAAAGAGCAACTGAAGCTGAAAAAAGCACATAAATCACGTGGCTTATGATAATAGTGGAGCAAAAATTATTTCATTATTTTCCTCGTCTCTCATTTAACTGTCTAGCATAATCTGAATCCTTGATTTTACAAAATAGATGCCGATGAACAGCCAAATCCGTTAATTTTATTTCCTTTAAACGCTGTTATCTTAGCTTCAGTTTTAATCAGAAAATATAATAAAATGTCTGTTTATTACTCCTCTATGGGAATCCCCGATTGAACTCCTGAAGCTTACTTTCTTTGGGGGCTACATAAAAGATGTGTTTTTCGCCATAAAAGTGTTTTTCCGTCTCTAGAAATTGTCACTGTGGAACTGAAAACAAGTATAACTGCAGACATCGAAAATGTAACTCAAGACAAGCTGAAAAAAGTGTGGGGCGAATTCTGCTAGAGAATGGACATCGCTTGTGTTCCTGGCTTTTGGTCACGCTGAACATTTATAAATTTATGCTATTAGTAACTTTAAAATGTTTCTTTTTTATTTCTTTTTCCCAAAATAAGTGTATCTTCTGTAGTTTTTGTAAATAGGGACCTTCAAACTTGGGATATTCATTCGTAATCACCAGGTACGTAAAGTTCGACCTCATCCGTTATTGAACAGCTCCAGCGCGTTGTCTTTATTGGGAGATCACTGAAGCGGTGAAGATGCTCCCCCTAATAATATCGGCCGGGCTGGCTATTCGGTGTTACGATGGATTTCTCGTTAAGTAACATGAGTAAGCTGTTTTTTCCTTTAAAAGCCCTCAACCAAGGCATCCCACTCACAGACATTATATACATAAACTAGCCAAACTTACGAAATAATAAATCCAAACAGCTATCTAGGCCCACACTTTCAGACCAATAATAAAAGCATATCCAATGCAAAAAAGTCATATATATATATATATATATATATATATATATATATATAACTGGAACATCAGACATACTACATTCGAAGCTCACGTGACATACTATTCAAATATCACGAGTTGGCTGTGATGTACAAGTCACGTGAGCTTTTGAGAGCTTATTTCTACGTTTAAGCTTAAGGAAGTAGAAATTAAGAGTTAAATTAGAATTAATAATCTAGATAATCCTAATTCACTTCTTAATTTCTCCTTTCTTTGGCTAAAACACAGGAATAAACCCTAAAAACATCACGTGACTCAAACGCCAACTCATGATGATCGAACTATATCACAGTCACCAAAATTAATGACAGGAGCATCAGACAAACACAACACTCGAAGCCTACGTGGCATATTGCAGTCATCAAAATTAATAAAACGACAATAATAAGTGTCTAGTGAAGATATAATTGGCCTTAGAACAAACACCAACACCTTGTAAAAGCGCGGCAAATTTAGCAAAACTACACGATCTCCGAAGCATCAGTACTGATGTCTTGACTATAAAAAAAAATAAAACGAAATGCACCCCGAAGGGTCAAGTCGATGGTATAATCAGCAACCGTATCAAAGATATTTCGAATTCAGGGAGTGTAAGTGCCTTGAGACCGGCTATCTTCGTCCTTCGAACCTATTCAAACTTCAGAGACTGTCGAGGTCATGGAGAATAATACCGTGCTTTTTTTTTCCCCTGATTGTTTTCCTCATAACAAACTTTTCCGGACTTAAAGATAATTTGTTTACATGGCAAACATAAGGCATTATTTGTCCGTACAGGCGAGAACTTATTTGACACTATAGAAATGCGTGTTATTGGGGCTGACATAATTGGAAATTTCTCAATGGATCTTTGTCTACAGTTTACGTGATGGAAATTCTACATTTCATTTCTAGTCTCTTGCAGCCCTCACTAAGTTACGCCAATAGTTATTCGAGCGGGAATCGCTGAAATAATTATCAGAGCAACATCCGCAAATATGGTGGGTGCATTAGTCTGTATAAATTATTTCGCCGTATTTCCATCTCAATGTTTTGTTAGTTAATGAATAAACTAATCCTATCCATAAAAACGCAGAATGGGGTTCACTTATAAAATATCTGTAATGAATTATTTTGAATGTAAACTGAAAACCGATTTAGTTATTAATGAAATGGGTAGTGGTTAAAATTATAACACATTCTGTAATGTGTATATAATTTTCTTTCATTTTTTAATATTTTTTATATACACGCTTGTTTAGACAGAGACGATATAAGGTTACAAGTTTCTTATTTTCTAATTGTATAAACATTGCAGAGACACTGGTAGAAAATAAGAAACTTGCAGCATTATATCGTGCATAAGGTTATAGTATACTGGGAGATCCCTATGGTGGTGAGAACTTTGGAATCCAATCCACCAATTGGTGGATTGGATTCCAAAGTAGAGTTTGCTGTTCAGAGTTATGTTGGTTTATTTTCAAGTGCAGAGGAATATGGCCCAGTTTTGCGTAAAAAGGCTTCAACTGAGGTATCTGTAAAGAAAGACTTTGAAATTCGTGTAATACTAATTCCTTACGATTTATGTTGATTATACACAGTGCAAAACCACAACCGTGTTGTTGCGTTGTTTGCGTTTTGGACAATATTCCAAAACGCAAATTTATTGATTGCATTAATCACTACTTTTTCTTTAAATTATATCTGATTCATAAAATTTCAGTTTTTCTTTTTTTTTACAGAGAGTTAATTCGCAATAGACAGACATCTGACTATTTTTTATCAACACTGTGTGCATACAGGGGGGTTACTCTAATTTATTTACTTTTAAATTCTTTTAGTGGCGCTTCTTTTACTCGCACCACTGATTGTGCAAAGCCGACATTTCTTAAGTAGTTACCGCTGATGAAAAGCAAGCGACAGTACAAAATAGTTTCCAGAATGCAATTGTTAAATGCGTAGATTATTTCTTATTTTAAGTTACGTTTGTGATTCACACAAAATGTCTCAACATGTTGACTCTCAGCCACCTGATACTGATGCATCAAGAAATGCAAAAAGTACACGGGCTGCATCTACAGGTGCAGTGACAAAGCTTTTTCTGAAGAGAAGGTCTATTATTTACTCTAGCTCAAAGCATATTTTTAGGTCTCTATTTATGCTATGTAACATTCTAATCTTTCGTACACGTTTAGGCAAAATTTAAATATACGTTATTTTTTATTAATCTTTTCAAGGTTGGCTGGCGGCTGCTCTAAAATGCTGTGTAGCAAAGATTTTCAGACTGAGGTACATTCAATAAGCCAACTCCTTTAAGTCTTGGAGTAGCTTGACTTCTAAAATGAAATTGCCAAATTTCGCAAATTTATTTTTAAAAAGGACAGATAGTGAGATTTTAAAGTCAATAGATCGGGCATATCTTAAAATTATTAGTGAATCGCCGAGTTCGATGCACTCGTTACCTTGTACCTTTAAGTACATAAGCATTCGAACTGAAATTGCTTATTTCAGTACGCCAAGTTTTATATTACGAAGTTTAATTTCAGTAATTAAACACGTGTAATAAGTACGGCAATGCTTGCAAGGATTATAGTATATAGTCTAATGTTTGTTTTTTAATCGAACCTGTTTTTTAGGACAAAAGGTTGTAAAAGCAGCGATTTTTAGTCACTCCCGAATTGTAGAATTCAAATGAGCAGATATTTCTTAAATAGCAAACAATTATCTCTAGCTGAATTGATTTTACATGGGAAATACCTTGAACATATTTCCAATGCGCAGGTTAAAGATCGCGAAATGTTCTATTTACGAAGAAAATCCGTGGATTTATATGGATCTGCAACGAGCCAGTTTTCGAATCTTTGTATCAACAATCTGACAATGACTATTATTATATGTATAACTGACAATCCACATTTAAAGTTAGGATAAAAAGTGCATTGACGGAAGTAAGGCATGATGTATTCCTTGAATCTTCCCGAAGGTGAAAAAAGAAATGACTTGAAATATGTGTTTGTGTGCTGAGCCATACTAGCAGTTTTGTGGTATTGGGTTTTGTAAAATGATGAGAACTTCAATAAGACGGCTTTGGAAAAGCATACATATATTTCAAGTTTCAAATTTAAGTATTAAAATCAAACTTTATGAAACTGTGCATAAATTTTATGATAAAATTGTTCATGATAACTATGTTTTCCAAAGTAAATGCTGTGATTTTTCAAATTAATATTTACTTAATAAACGAGTCCTTGTGCCTAAATCAGTCTTCAATTAGCCAAATACACAGTACACAATTCCAGCACTTTTTTCCACTTCAAAATTTAGATAAAGGTATACAATTCCCCAATAATTATGTAGAATAGAATTCCAGACAGTCACGACAAATACCTCGAGTTACAATTAAAACGAACAGAAAAGGCTTAGCAAATTCGCTCGCATAAAGAGCTTTTAAAACAACAACAGAAAAAAAATACTGAAATAAAAAGCACGTTAACCCTAATTAAGACTCAGCCAAATGGCAGTTCGGGATATCGTCCAATCAGTCGATTCTTCAACGTTCGGTGGCGTCCGACTACCACGTTAACACATCTCTACATAATTATGGCCCAATGTGGATAGATACTTTTGACGTTAACAATAATGAACGATGCGTTGCATAAAATCGCCAAGCAGCAGACTGAAGCCCGTTCGTTTGAGAAAAAACAAAACAACTGTTAAATCAATATATTGACTCAGACCCCTTTCGAGCATTTCCAACAAAGAATGCAGTTCATGTTTGAAAACACACGCGTGAACAGATATATACACATAAACACAACCTTCAGGGCTCGTCTTTCCCAGCGCAATGAACGTCAGGATCCGGAATAGTTTCTAAAATAAACGCTCTCAGTTATTTTGGAGCTGAAAGGCACAAGCCTGAGTGCATTCGCTTGTCGACAGAGAAAGAACACGGCTTCCCCCGCGCTACGGCTCATTTTCGTTGCCACTTTCTTTTTTTTAATGTTTATTTAATTGTTGTTATTATTTCCTTATCTCGGGGATATGGCCAGAGCAGTGAAAATCGTCTGGTTAGCGTGAGCACACTGCGTAGTCTTCAGTTTCAATGTGCTTCGCTGCGATGTTACGCTATACCCCACAGTTTTACCATCTTAAGTTTATGATTTAAGATAGGATTTGTGTATTTGGTGTTCTACAAGAAATCAACTCATGTCATAGGACTGGTGAATGGTTTTAAAAATAAAATAAAAAAGTAAATCACTCAGGGACTCGTAAAAATTCAGAATACTTCTTCACAAACTGCAATATGCACTCTTACAAACAAGAAAAAACACATACATGAGTGGAACTTTCCAAAAAAAAAAAAGAGAAGAAAAAAAAAGAAAAAGAAAATTTCCTAAAAATGACCTATGTAGGAAATTATTGCGCGTTTAAGATTTTTTAAAGAAATTTCTGAAGAGACATTCTGAATTTTTCTCGTGTTCCTCAAGTGATTTGTTCATTTTTAAAAGTGTTCAAAAGTTGGATGACATTTTAAAACAGCAACCTTGTTCTCAAAGGAATTAAATAAAAAGGAAAAGGCCATGTTTACTTTTACAGTCTAATTTTCATCTAGTCTCCCTTAATTTCATTTTCGTTGTCCATGTGTAACGAGAAAAATAAGTGCAGAAGGATTTGAAAAAAAATGGTAACTTTCTTTGGGACCTGAAGTCCACTCTAAAAATAAGAAGTTGAGCGGGGATAAAAACTGTTCAATCTTCCTCTCTGTCATTGCTGTCCTAGCATAATCTACATCCAGGCGTAAATGAAAAAAGGCTACAAAAAAGTTATTCTTCCACAGTAAAAAAAAAAAAATCTAATTTTTCTCGAATTTATTAAATTCCTGCAAGTGGCACTTCTCTATTTCTCTTCTTATTGGGGATTTAAGAAAGGTAAAAAATTCTGAGAACCTGTTTTTCGAAAGTAAACAATACTCATTTATTTTTCCCCCAAGGAAAAAGGGTACTTTTTTTTAACAGACTCTTTCAGTTCTTCTGGCTTCTCAAATAGAAAATTCAGCAGGACTTTTATTACAAAAAAGTAAATTAATTCAGTAAAAATCAGCAAAAATAATTTTTTCCTCAATTTTATTAAGGAATGCAGTTCACATGAGTATTGAAATTCTTGCCTGCGAGTTCATCGCACAAACATAATAGTTTCTCCGCTGCAATTATCGTAGGTTTTATCAGGGAAATTCCATTCATTAAGGAGATACTTACGAGGCGCAGTTATAAATTTATAAACAAGAAAATATCCCCATTAGTGATTCGATCAGTCTAGGAATATTTTCAGCGCTAAAATCATAATCAAACTGCGACACCATAGTTATAAAGGGACAATTTAACTGTGACCTCCAATAAATAACGCAATATTTTAAGCTACAGCCATTTTGTAACGATGTATATATGTATGTATATATTTCTAAGGTTTTGGTCCCCCCCCCCCTTGTTTTTGTCGCAATTAGAATGCATACATAAAAAGATATGATTTTCAATTGTAACGCGTAATTCAAATGAATATTGAAGAGCTGAGTGAACGAGCATGTTAAGAGGCAGTTCAGTAAATTTGAAATAATTAGATTAAAAGTTACTAGAATGCTCTTTTTACTTTCATGTATGAAATAAAAGAATTATTATTTATATTACGTACATAACATCCTTTTCTGCTGAAAAAAAAACCGCCTTCCTCATAATAGTAATTGTCAGAACCAATGAACTTCCAATATTTAATGTAGTCCTGTTGGCTAAACATGTTCTTTCACCCGGACATCTCTCTCTTTCTCTCTCTCTTTTCTTTTTTTTTTTTTTTTTTTTTCACTCAACATGTTCATCCACTCAATTCTTCAATTGAGATAATTATTTGAGTTGCCAAATTATTTGAGACAATCTCAAAAATTATAGTTCAGTACTTTAGTTACAAAAAATAATTAGAAAAATATTGGCTGAATAGAATAAATAATTTTATTTTTATTTATTGAGAATGCTTTTATTATGTACAGGTAAGAAAATACATAAAAGTACATGATATAAATAATAGGAGGTAAAAAAATGTCATCAATATTTGATATTTCCTTTGTTTTCTATATGCCTAAGCAAACTTCGTAGTTCTATATTTTTGTAAATAAAGAAATTATGCTTCACCCAGAAGAATTAAATTACATAAAAACAGCCCTAAAATTTTGTCGACCATTTGATATTAAATTGTAGACATATGCGTAATATTTTAAATTCATACCTGCAACGCTATACTACTTCAAACTGCATCCGAATTAATCACAAAAATGTGTGACTGCCCCTAGTAGTTTTAGTAACCCACTATAGTGGTGCAAAGTGGGTACATAACTAATGTAAAAAGATTAAAGGTACTATTTAGTAAAATAGTATCTGAAATTCTCAATAAGATTTCACATAGAACGTATTAAGTAATGTCGAAATATGTAATATTAAGTTCAACATTTTAAATATATTTCTTTCGCTCTATTCACTTCATATAAACTATCACACAAAAAAGGATGTGTGACGTCGAGGTGACTCTGCAGTTCACCGTAAAATGGCTGTGATGTTAGATGTCGCAATTGAGAGCCAAAAACGAATCGCACAGTTCCTTTACAGTGCAATTGTACTAAACAATACCAACTGTAATTTTACCATGATCATCTTAAAGAAGAAAACACGCTCGCGCCCGCACAAATAAAAAGAACTAGAAACTAAAACAGTGATGCTACAAAATTTCGGGTCGTGTATAAGAATTATCATCAATAATCACCAGAAAATGCATTACATTTATACATGGCTCTAAAACGCATTCCTCTGAATTTCTTTGCCGAAATAAGTTTGTGAAATCGGATGTAGAGAACGGAAATAAGGGGTGTTTCAAATAGAGTTGTACAATCGCTGATTCATTAGGCATAATTAGCAAGAATTTATTTAAAAGAATGTTTTGTCCGCTTTCATTAAAATAGTTTTAGTAGAATGAGTCTTCATTATTTTTAAAAATACATTTTTTAAATTTTTCTCGTATCATTTTATGCATCAGCATAATGACACGTATACGTCTTTTCATAACAAACAACTTTTTCTAGTGAATATCTCCATTTATTGCTATTACTCTGCCATTTTCTAAAAGAACAAAACAAAAAACACATTTATTTATGTGTTTGTTTGATATAATACGTGAAAATCAACCCCCCCTAGAAAAAAAAAATGTTATACAGTGTTGAACATTGTTATTTGTCTGTTGATTTAAATATACTTACGTAAAATTGTAAACTGAGCCCCATTTACTAACACTTTTTTTGTGCATATATATATATATATATACCGATAACTTGATAAATAGCAAGCAATATTATCCACAGTACGACAGTATGGCGATGTTCTACCTTCATGGTTGGTAGGAACAGTGAAGATAGGTACAAAGCCTCTTTAAGCATTTTTTTATTATTATTGTTATTCACTATTAAAGTAGTATTCACTAGTAAAGTATAAACTAAATTCAAACACTTTTCATCCTTGTTGAAAAGTCTTGGAAACAATTGTAATTATTGCAGGCTGAAATTTTCACATCTTCAATCCCAAACATACTGAAGAAGTTTCAAATGCACGTTTGGCGTATATTCTGCAATTTGGAATGGTTCCAAGTCTTTCAAAATGATTATTTTTATCCTATAAACCTCTTTGTTTACAGGAAAAAATAATCACCGATGTTTTTGAAATTATTTGCTTTTTGAACCAACTGTTTCGTATAGTTCACTTCGCCAAGCCAGGGGATGAAGATTTAGAACAACAGCTACGGGCTCAGATGGTTGCTTGTTCGAAACAGTAAACCACTACTAAATCAGATGATTTAGTTTAAATACGCATCCTTCTTATGGAAACGATCTTAATCTCTGAAAAATAAATAGTGATTGTGAACTTTTTCGCAATATCGGCCACAATTACAACCAACAAGTATTATCTTTTTAAAGAAAATATCTGTTATGATTGCAATTGCCAATTATTTCAAATTTTAAACTGAAAAATGATTTGAATGAATTTATTTCTTTTAAATGTAGCCCTATTCCTGTGGATTCCTAGGTTATAGAAACAATGTAGAACTTTATTTATTTTTAAAAATATTCTATACAGTATTTTTGTCAAGCAAACTGATTTACACAGCTCTCGTAAAGACACTTTCATTCAACTAGGGTAAAAGCAAAGTTTTTGTTAGGTTGGGTATGTATACTTATGAGTGATTCTCACAAAATGGGGCAATACTAGTCCCTGCTAGTTTTCTAGACTTTTTTAATATTAAATTTTACAAGTTTTCTTTAGTTTTACAAGTTTTCAATAAAGTTGAATGAGGAATTTTTATTAATTATTTAATGATAATTTATTTAGGATTGTATTTTACATTTTTAGCACCGTAAAAAAACATTTTTGTCATTTCGGTCACTGTCCCGGTCATTTCTGCCATTGTATGCATCATTTCTGTACCACGAGATCTACAGAAAATACCACAATAAAAAATTCCAAAAAAAACTTTTTTTTATTAGTGTCAAATATTACATTTTGGTTCAGAAGAGGGTAAAAAGAAAAACTATACATTACTGTAATAAAAAAAATTAAGTGACAAAGAGCTTGAAAAATTGGCAGAAATTAAAATTTGGTTTATTTTATTAATTTTTTATTTAATTTATTTTTAGCATTACTTCTCAAATTTCCGAAAGTTATACATTGCCGTTCATTGAGTTACGTGCTTGCTTGAAAAAAAAAATTGAGTTATAAAGTAGATAATATACAAATTTTCCATTTAAAAAGCTTAACAATGATTCAAAATTCCAATCTTATTTTGTTCCGTTTCGTGAGAATCGCCCTAACACGGAAACTTTATTCTTGACATATTTTATAAAACAGATCGGTGTATCGTGTATTATTTACTAAAGACCTCGCAAGAAGTGCAATTGAGGTCAAACACACAGTTCTAGAAATACTATGTTCAAATAATAAATTGAGCAAATCTCTAAATACTTGATTACTACTAAACAATTGCGTTTCGTAATAAGTGCATTTTCTGGTATAAAACTGTACACAGCATCATTTAAAGTGAAAATATTATAAAAGTAAATTTTAAAAAACACAGACGAAGGATAAACGCTAATGCGTGTAGAATAAACATCATTCTTCGGTGAAAAAAGAAAAATAGTCCACTAGGTGACTCAAACATACATAACTATCGCGTGATATACTTTCCAGAATAGTTTTCAAGCGTCCTTCTCGATATTTAGTTATCAAAGGGAAACGTTAAATCGAAGCTGCAATGACGGGAGGGAGACCGTTGATATTTCTTTCTAGTTCGGGTTATCGAGTTTTCTCCTAGTTGCTATGCATAAAATAAACAAACAAAGAAAAATATACTGAATTTTGAATCGGATACCGAAATAAACTTGT
The DNA here is from genome assembly GCA_038373885.1 of Cheiracanthium punctorium. Classification (NCBI taxonomy): domain Eukaryota; kingdom Metazoa; phylum Arthropoda; class Arachnida; order Araneae; family Cheiracanthiidae; genus Cheiracanthium; species Cheiracanthium punctorium. The sequence goes on from JAWZYV010014284.1 coordinate 234,842, forward strand.
CGCATATATTTCATCTCTGTGAGCTAATCTAGTCAGAAATATTTAGGTGTAGATACAAAAGTCTGAAATACTGCCTCGAAGTGTTTGAAGTGCCGTATTAAGCATGTTTCACAAGACATCTATAAAAGAAGAAAAGGAAATGGATTTTCCTCCAAGACGGATGAAACGTGAATCCTATTTTAAAACTTAATATTTCATAATACACGGTTAAAACGAAGACTTTTTCGTTCAAACGCTCTTAAAGAGCAGCATTAACCCTTTTTTTTTAAATAGAATTTGTTGGTTCATCAAAAATTTAGTTGATGCTCTGTCAACAAAATAATTTTGGTGAAACCAAGAGAACTTTTTCCGATTCAAATATTTTGTTGATCCAACTAAATCATTTGGTTAAATCAGCTCTAACTAAATTTTTGTGATACCAACAAAACTTTGTTTTAATGTATATTTGACTTGCGAAAGCTGGGGTTGCTAGTATTAAGACCAGAGCCTTTAAAAATGAAAAGATAAAAGAAAAATAAAAAATCTTTGGTGTTATTTCAATCTAATAACTTTGTTAGATCAAATATTTCGTTAAATGAACAAAAACTTTATTGATTTAACAAAATAATGACGGACATTTTGCCGATTCAACAAAATTATTCGATTAGCACCCCACGGACAAAACTTTTTCGGAATTCAACAAAACATGTTTATCAGTGCAGAATCGGAAGTTCTTCCAGATTTTTACATTTATTTAAAATACTTTCCAAGGTTTCACCTCAAAGTTCGCCAAAAAGGGGAGGCCTGACTTAGAGAGCTGACTCTCTCAGGGTTATGCGAACATGAAGGTTGCGCGGAGATAGATTCTTTTTTTTTTTTCATTGAAGTGTCTAATGAGCTGCAGAAAAAACGTGCAAGCCACGTGTACTGAATGGAGCGAGTTGAAAGCACTTCCAAGAAGCTTATGCCAGATAGGTAACCTGTTGGGGATGTCACCACCTTACATTTTATACACAAACTCGAAGTCGGTATTTTGCTTGTCTCTTTCTTCCCCCCTTTCTTGGCACGCATCGCGGGCACGCAAATATAGATTCAATGCCATCTCCACCGCACCTGGTGTCCTCTCCTCATGCACCGTTACATTGCGGACAGGCGGACAAACAACCTCAAATTACTCCAGATTTTTTTTTTCTTTTTTTGGTTAATGAAAGCCATTCTTCCTATGAGCCAGAAGCTAACTGTGTTAAGTGGATTTGACGAAGTTGTGTACCCTGAGGCATAAATTTTACATTTACGGGGGCGGGGAATCTTATAATGCACAGCAAAAAAATGTTTTGTTGGATATAATTTTGTTAATTCAAAAAAAATTGGTAGACACTATTTTAAACGAATAATTTTGTTGGTTTTAACAGAGTTTTTGAAAAATTAACAAAATGTCGTCGAATTGACAAAAATGTTGTTGATTCAACAAAAATATTTCTTTGAAATAGAGCAAACCAAAATTTTGTCGTATCAACAAAACATAAAACATTTGTTTCAGTGTGCGTGACGCGGAAGCATTCAAACATGGAGAAACGAAATCTTACTTTCGAAAACATGTTATTTTTCTGCAATTGAATATTCTGCTGCCAATACAAACACAAGCATTGCCTTTTAAATTTATCAATTGGAGTGAAATATTTAAACGAGAAGGATATTACAGCAGGGTAAATATAAATAAATTAATTAATAAAGGCGAATAAGAACAAGTCGGTAAAGCATTTCACTTAATCGTTCATTCAGAGCGATGTATGAAAATTCTTTCGGATGCCCTTGAGGAAAGAGCGATAAATTCTATGAATAGTGTATCAAAAGATAATTTTATATTATAAGTTTCAGTAATATATTTAAATGTTGTAAAATTCTATTAATACTTAGGAAAGTAAAGGAGTGAACAATTGAATAGATAAAGCGAAATAGTATTAAAATAACAGTAGTGACTTGGATAAAATAACTAAAATTTTATTGATCTGGCAAGGTGTTGGTTAAATGCAATAATTTTTTTTCCAAGTAGCCACTAATTTACAAGTTCTTTAACAATTACCTCTCATGAGGCATGACATTCGTGTATTTTATGAGATTGGGTATGAAGATGTCAATTTGCAGTTTTGAATGAATAACATTAGAATAAGAGTATTGATTTTATTGAAAGGTAGAAAAAAATGTTTTGTTGAATTTAACAAAATTTTATTGATTCAACAAAAATTTGATTGCCTCTATTTCAACAGAATAGTTTTGTTGGTTTTAACAAAATATTTGTTAAAGTAACAAAATGTTTCATTGAATTAACAAAAATTTTGTTGATTCAACAAATTTTTTTTAAATAGAGCTAACCAAAGTTTTGTTGAATCAGCAAAACATTTTTTTTTTTTTTTTCAGTGTATCAACATTTTTTTAAATTCAGCTCTTAACGGAAATCAATATATATTGCTCCTAGAATTTATTTTGTTTTGCAATTTTTTAAAATCGTGTATACCAGTGATGAATGTTAAGGACCAGGGAAGACAGGGACCCCTGGTTAAAAAATTTGCGAAAACTATATAAAAAATTTGTTAACCCCTGGTTAAAACTCTAACATATTTAACTGGAACTAATAATTTTACTAACATAAATTTTTTGGAAGATTTTATTATTAGTAGTATTACTGATATTATTTTCATACATAAATATATTGTTTTCATTTCAGTATCTGGCTCAGAGATGGCCACATTCGCCAAACATAACCTCATAATATTTATTTCAGAAAGAGGGAGGGGGGAAGCTATTCCAACAGATTATTCGAAAATGGAAAGAATCGAATGAACGGCTAATAGCAGGAATACGCAAAGTTTTTTCAGGGGGACAGAATACAGAATAAAGCTCTGAATGAGCCTTCCCCTCCCCCTCCCCCACTTCTGCATCAGTCTGCGATGCATTACGAGCGTCCCAACCGACAGGCGATATCGCAGGATATCGATCGAGCCCAGGTTTTGTTCTTTATGCATACACCGCCGATGCTTTTTGAAACTCCCATCTACTCAGGTCGATTCCAATTTTTATCCCTCTTGATGGTCTGTGACATCACAGCTGTTATTTTTATTTCATTTTATCTTATTTTATTTTCCAATCTGATGCTCCCTTTCTCAATCCCTCCACTCCATCTTGCTCGCAGGCTTAAAAAAATCCTGATGATGGAGAAGGTACCCAGGTTATTGATTTATAATCGTGTTAACCCTTTGAAGCGAAACCCTTTCCCAATGCTGAAAAAAGGGCAGCCGTTGCCATCTCTCGACTTAACTACCAGCAAGATGACGGACGATCGAAACGTTCATCGCGTGCCACAGATCTAGTGACCCTTTTTCGACGCAGCTGGCTGTGCCCGCGCACAGCCAGCTGTCGTCAAAAAAAGGGTCTCTAGATCTGTGGCACGCGATGAACGTTTCGATCGTCCGCCATCTTGCAGGTAGTTAAGTCGAGCGATGGCAACGGCTGCCCTTTTCCAGCATTGGGCAATCTATCCATCAACCAATAGCTGTTCTCGCATTCTTCCATTTTTCAGCAGATGTCAGTGCTGTTAAAAAATAATCGTGGCAATTTTTTTACGGGAAATGACGTGCTAAAAAGTAAAGGATTCTCGTGCAGCTATGTCACCCTCAACTATTTTTATAGAAATCAAATCTATTCTTCGTGACTGTCAACAGTCAAAACGTCAGAGTTTGGTGTTCCCAGAGCGGGAACACTGCCCGTTAAAGATGAGTTCGGCCTCATTTTTTGAAGCCCGAGACCGCCCGAGCCCGAAGACTTTTAATCCGAGCCCGCCCGAGCCCGAGCAATATTATTAAAGTTGGAGCCCGAGCCCGCCCGAGCCCGAAATTTCAGCTAAAGACAAATAAAATTAACTACTTCATTAATAGGATACAATAAATTTTGGAGCTTCACACACCTTCCAGTCCCCCGTACCGCTATTTTTTGAAATAAGTACGTCTATTTATCCCATGAATCACTTTTTAAAATCTGATTCAAGGAGTATGTTCAACAAAGAAGAAATTTTTCACGAGCCCGAGCCCGCCCGAGCCCGAACACAATCGTGAATTACAGAGCCCGAGCCCGAGTCGGGCTTTCGGGCTCGGGCTGAGCCTGTCTCATCTCTACTGCCCGTTAAAGGGTTAAGATGAATTAGTGATTTTGGGTGAAAATAATAATACAGCTCTTCAATCTTAAATAATAATTTTATTGGATAATTTAATTTTTGAAAAATTAATAAATAAATAAGTACAGTCGGACCTCTATTTAATGAACCTACGTTTCTCAAGTTTCTCTATTTTACGAACTCTTCCTTCGAACCAAGAACATTTTGCAAAATTCTTCGTAAAATAACTTCTGAATGGCGAACTGTATTCTCCATATCACGAATTTTTTTCTTAATATCTATTTTTTTTTCTCTAAAAATATTTCTGAACATTTCGCACTAATTTTTTCATCAATGACCTTGAACCTGTTTCATCAGCACTCGTTCGCAGCGTTTCATCTAGGACAGTGGTTCCCAACTCAACTGAACTCGCGGACCACTTTTCCACTTCCAGTTTACCCACAGACCACTTAAAGAAGTTCTTTCCGGGGAGAGCGGGGGGGGGGGGGTAGAATGTAAAGAAATGCTAAACTTATGCACAAAAATTACTGCTAAAATAAAAAATTCAAAAAAGATTCTTGAACAAAACAGAATTGTATACATGATTTTTATTTTCTTTTAAAATTAGGAAATTAGTTATAAGTGTTACGCTTTCCACTTCTGCCTTGCCGGCGTTAATGTGATTTATTAGCACGTGCTTCTTTAACTAGCTGCGGAACTCTTGAAATCTTCCCTATTTTATAGATGATTTTGTTGTCGTTGTTTTAATTCTCTAAGAACGACCGTAAGCAATTACGCTTTTTGCTTTTTTACTTGAAGTTGTGAATACACAATTATATTTTTAAACATTCACTGGCTTCACGGACCACTTAGAACTTGTTCAAGGACCACCAGTTGAGAACCACTGATCTAGGAAATGCAGTATTTTTCTTTACACTGATCACAGAAAAATTTTCTATCGTCCGTTTTCACTCCATAGGCAGCCCTCTGTTTTATCTTCAATGTATCTATCCTGTATCTTTGAGTATTGTTCGTCAGTTGTGCTTTAATTTTTGCTTGAGTAACTCAAAAATGTCAAAGAGAAATACTTAAGGCATAAAGAAACAGGATATTGCTTTAGAATTTGATATTCTTCAAAACAGCTTATCAATGCTAATAAAAAAATCGTATACAAAATTATGATTTGTGAAATTCTTGTTAAAAGCGTTTAAAAAGATAAGATGTGGATAAGGCAGTTTTGAAATGGTTTTTTTTTTTTTTTTTTTTTTAAATACAAGATAAAAATGTTCCGATTTCTGGGCATTTCGTAATTGAGAAAGTTCAGTTTTCTTTTATTCTTTAAAATGGGATTAATTACTTTTTGAAAAATAATTTTTACTGTTCGTGACTTTTTAAAAATCTGCTTTATGTGGTTTAAAGTATTTTGAAAATTAAAGCTCTAACAATTTTTACATATAACGAACTTTTCCTCGGGATTTAGCGACTCCGTAATATAGGGGTTCAAATAAATCAGCATTATTTAGAACAATGTGTTTAGTTTGAAGTGATCTTTGTGGGATTTGAATGTAACAAATATGCATTTAGTAACATATAAATTTAATACAAAATAATGTATAAATTACTTCGATAAATTATCAGAAATGTTTTTAATTCAGTCAGTCAGATATTTTTTAATGCACCTTGTTAACATCAGTCGAATTTTACTGTTTTTACACAGATGCACACATATATATATTTACAAACTTTAGTACTGATCAGTCCAATTTTTTGTGCTTGTATCTAAACAGCATTCATTGTACATTTACGCTATTTGACTATGATTTTTTATGCACAATTTTTAAACTAAAAATACATATAATGTGTATAATAGTTGATACCGAAAAATAATATACTTGCGTTTTACTACCAAAAATTTTCTGTTTCAATCATCGATTTCAATTCTGCCAAATTCCTGATCAGTTTTATTTGTAGCACAGTCTTCTTTTTTTTTACAAAAAGTAGCAATTTTCAGGTTTTTATTTTTTATTTGTCAATTTTAGTTCTGTTGAAAATCTGAAATAAAATTCCAGTATTATCAAATTACACATTTCATTCATCATATTTCTTTAAGTCTGTGTTCTTTAGTTCGCACTGTAATGCTAAATTTTAAACTACAAATGAGTAACTTTTCTTCAATGCTAATTTTACGTCATTCACGACTTTTCCCTATTTTTCACTGTCAGTTTCCTTGTGTTTGTTGATAATCTTTTACATAGAAAGTAATTTTCTTGACAACATCACTTTCAATATCCGTCAACATTATATTCACTTTTTTGTCAACCATCAGTTTCAATTGAGTTGGTAATTATCAGATAAAATCAAATTTTTATTTTTTTCCCTAAACCACCCCGTTTTACTTCAGTTTCAATCCTCCAAACATCAATTCTACTTAATCATGAGGATGATCTTACATACATCTTTTTGGTTTTTTTTACTTCTATCTTATTTCGCAACCAGTTATTCATTCTATCGCAATAAATTTCATTATGTGGTAGTTATCTTTTCCATAAAAATAAGAACTATAACCAAAGCACCCATACAACTGCCTTTTTGTAGCAATTGTCAATATGCCATATGCATTTTCATATCCAAGGCGTTTTGCAATTTGCTATTCAAAGCAGGAAGCTAGAGAATAAAATGATACATTTTGTGCTTTTACTATTTGCATTCTGTTTTTCTCACTTAATTTGTACGTTATTTATTTCATCTGTCTTGTTCTTTCATTCGCCTGTTCTTTTGGTTGGTTTTCCGGTACTTTTTTTCTTTTCAAAATGGCAACATTCCATGTTTCTCTTCTCCCTGTTCGTAATTACTTAATCTGCGTGTTGTATCGATTTGGCACAGGCTTGCGCTTTGCTGCTGGAACCTTTAGGGTATCTCGAGACGATCACCAAGTTACTGCTTCATGGTACTTTAAACAGACGTTAATATTTTAATTCATCGCAAATGAACGTTTTTATTATGATGTGAATTATTTCTTGATGTTAGCCGGTTCAAAGTTCACTTCAGAAGAGAACATTTTCTCTTTCGGGCCTTTATTCCTAGCTTTTTATCTGTTTTAAATTACAGGTGATCTAAACTAACCTTCGGATAGATTTTTTAATTAAGCTAGTAAACAAGCAAACACTGTATGTAATTTAGATTAATCTTAAATTATTTATTTATGTAAATAATATATATACGCTTAATTTTCTTGAAAATAACATTAGTCTGTGATCTGCTAGTTAGAATGGAGCATACGTATTGTGACGTCAAGTCTATAGCTTCTGCTAAAAGTAACATATCTTATTCGTGTAAGGGCGGAAATCGATCTGACGACAGAATTCGCGTGGTATCTAAACTTAGTTTAAACAGCTACTTATCTTACAGTTGGCACAAGAAAATAAAGTTATTTTCTATTTCAACTTTACACCTAATATGGACAAATAATCCGTGTAATGAGCCAACAGAGAATTGACTCTTTCAAAAACAGTTCTAAAATGGAAATATTAGTAAAATAAAAAATAATGTACTTTCTACTTAATTTTTAAATCTCCATTCTTAATTCCAACTCAAAATATTTTGACATATCCTGAATGAAGCGCACTTTTGCGACGAACAAGCTATCACACAAAAGACGAGTAAAACAGGGAAACAAGCAAAAGAAAAAAAAAATCATGTCATATAATGTTTCTACAGCTGTTTCCAGAGAACAAAAAACTCCTTCTGAGACTGCTAATCGTTACTTATTGTTTGTTTGCTGCTATATTGAGTCACAATCTGTCGCGTCAGTTTTTCTAAAAAAGAAAAAAAAAATTCTTATTTTCCGCGAGTTTAAGCTGAACTTTTTTGGAATTCGAGATGACATTAAAACTTTAGCAATCTAGTGACACACGAGAGAAGACCACTCAAAATCCGGAAACAGTCACTCCAAAGAGAAGAATCCCACATCTTAACGGGCTTGAATGAATGCTACTTTCAAATAATGAAAAAATTAAAAAGTCAGTTTTGGGATCAATCTCAGTCAAGGGATTTCTTATAAATATCACATAACAAAAGTCCTTTGTTCTAAACAACATGAGATTATGTATATACGGAGGAGTAGTAAAATTAAAAAACAGCCGAATCAAAAAAATTGCCGCCCTAGCGGCATCACAACTCATTCAATCCAATTGAAATTTGAGACATAGTTATTTGAAAATATGGACTCGAAGTTGTGATAAACAATAATAATAGAGCTAGACTGCAAGCTCAGTATTACAGTTAAATTAATTTTTAATTTAAAATGGCGCTAATTTTATATTTTCGTCGCAAAATGATCACACCATTCAAAATCAATAATGGCGTTGGAGTGTACCACAAAAAGTGCCAGTGTAAAAACACTTGCAAAGGTGCGTAATGCTTTGTGCTACATGCACTATCCTGCTACCATTTATGCGTTTTCAATATATTAGCATTTTTCTAATCCATCCACATCCAAGTATGAGTGTCTGTGTGCATTTTTAACATTTATTTTTGTTTTCCTTGTAAGTCCCACTACTACCTCTTTATTAATTGAGATTTTTTGACCCCACGTCCAACACGAACGAGTCTCTACACCGTTTTACATGACAGAAGTAAAAATAAAATAAAAGTTCTTTTTCCAGGAATCGTCTGCGAATCAAACCGAGGCGAAAAGTTAACCACTCAGCACTTTTAATTCAGATATCCACACATGAATATAGCATTGAAAGTAATTCTAGATATCAATACAGGAAAACTCAGAACCCCAATATGGGCATTCTCTAACGAATCACTGATAAAGTTTTAAATTCCTGAAAACAGCTCACCCGGAATATGCTGAACTACTCATAGATGATAACACCACCCAAACTTTTCCAAAAGTACTATACAGAGTGTCCCAAAAAGGTGGAACGCGATTTAATTCTTTATCTATTAGAGGTAATCGGGCAACGTAATTGGAAACATATTCAAAATAAGGTAGGAAAAAAGATTACGGTACAAAAAAATCTCTTGTTAATTTGCAAAAAAAGTATATTTTTTTTAATTTGTACACGATTTCCGTACACAAAAAAAATCCAAATTAGTAAAATTGCCTCCATGCACTAATGAGGAGATGCAAAAAAATTCAGCCTTGCATCACAAAGAGTCTCAGAGATACCTTTAAACAAAGATGATAAGGAATATACATGCTTTAGAATGTAAACGTTTATTGCTAGAGTGGAAAAAAAAGTACTTTATTTTGTAATTACTCTACGACTCCTGAAATGCGATCATTCGAAGTGATTTTTTTCATCTTGGTAGTAAGTAATCGGTTCGTGGGGCCTGACGAGTTTAGCCGATGCTTGCTACCCATTGTTTTACTCCATCCAATTCCGTTTTCTTTTTCTGATTTACCATTGTTTGGATTTCTATCTGCTGGATGTGTTTGCTCATTCCTGTTTTTACATAAGATTTTAAGTTCATTGTTTTGCTCATCTATCACCATGGATATTTAGAATTTTGTATTTGCCAAGTGGATGCTACGTTGATTCGTAAGTTATGCCTTTTACTATATATATATCTTCATATCCTTGATATATATTTAGGTTAAATAGCTGATATTTATGTATTATTATTATTATTATTATTATGCAATGATATTTTTATATTAAAGGTATTTTAAAATTAAAATTCAGGTAATTTTGAACTATACTACTAATGTATTTTTTTTCTATAGTTTTACTTATGATCATAGTGAGAAACAGCATATGTAATTGTGTGTAATCTTAAAATTGGATTACGCACAAATCCAATGCGCGTAATCCAATAATTAAGCACCAGATATGCGAGAATTTCGATTCACCGGAAGCAGTTCGCCTCTGTTACTCCAGATCATAGAAGCTCAATTGTATATACTCAGATTTTTTCTCAATCGCGGGTGCTTTAATATAAAAACTGTTATTATTATTTATAGATTTTAAAATGTCTGGACGCAATATAGCGCATGCAGGTACTATGCCAAGCGGATACATGTCATCATTATTTATTTATTTATTATAATCTTGAATGCAGGCTTTGCACCCATCGTTGATAAAAAAAAATGTTAACCGCCCTGCACGCACACATACATACACGCATTGCCTGAACTTGTTCTAGAGTGATAACAATTTTACATGTTAGTTCTTTTATAAGCCAGGATTTATTTTTTAAGGATAATATTATGCGCAAAATAACGTAATACTGAAATGCCATTGTTTTCCCATTAATCACAAAATCAATACAAAATCTCTCGCTTACACAAAAAGAAAAGAAACGAATATATATACACCCTAGTAACTTAATAGCATTATTTCAAAGACATAAAACTCAAGAGTTGCAGAAGAATAAAAAAAAAGTCATTTACTCAGCAAATTAGCGGAAAGGAAAAGAGAAATTGTTTTGAAGTAGTAACTTTCGAAAAGTCAGAAAGCTGATATTATTTTAAGCAGTATGATGTAGCACATTTACACAATTTAGAAAAATACTTTTAAATTAAGGCAAGATTGGGCTCGTAGACTCATACTGAATGAGAAGAAAACTGAATATTTTGTCTTTTCAATATTTACTTTAATTAAGGTTTCTGCCCTTGAAGATTGCAGTTTCATTAACAACACATAGTAAAAGTTTAAATCTTCCAGCACTATTCTTAAAGCTATTTCCTCGTGCATTAGAAATTTTATAATTTTAATATAAACGGCATCATTTATTAGTAGAAATTGTAGAAAAAAAAATTTTTTCGTTAAACTGAAATTTTAAACTTTAAGAAATCAAATAAAAGTGTTTTTAATGTAATTGTAATTTTTATCTTGCGAATATTTTATCTACCAATGATATCACCTCTTATTAAAATTCAAGAACTACCACCCCCCCTCCCCCTGGCATTTTGGAATGGTATTCAGGCATTGGCCACTACTAACGCCGGTACTGGTGGTCACCTTATTACCGAGGAGTCTACCACGTAGCTAACGCTAGTCTATATGAAGATTAGTCGCTACGAGCTCGGGTATCGAACCCGAGCTCGTAGCCTGCTTGACACACTAGTTGCTTTGCTTTGGCAGTTGAGCGGTCAAGGCCGCACTTTGGGATGTGCAATAGGTACAACTCCAATAGGTCGTGAAAATGGCTTTTTGCATTGATTAAAAACAACTGGAAGACTTTTAAAACATAGCCTTTTATAAATATCTGAAGATAGACTTACTGATTATACTTAATATATTAATTGTCTGAAGGCAGGACAGTGGTAAAGATCCCATGGAAGGCAGAAACTAACTATCAGGAATGTTTTAAAAATCTTTCACTCTAACGATAATTTGTTCTTCCAATCAGAAGCGTATTGCGCTTAATTTTTTTCCAGGTGGTACATTTTAAAAGATGATTAGGGAGCATGACTACTGCGCACCTGTCGCTTCCGACCGCTATGCACGCTGTCTGATATCCGGTTCAAATACCGTTAGCCCATGAATGCACGTGCTTGTCCAAATATAGTAATATAAAATTGTATTTTTGAATTTAAGAAAAAGATTATCTTGAACTTAGGGACAACTGAGACGAAGGCCTAAAAAGTGTCATATAGATCTCGATAAACTCTCTCCCAAATTCAAAAGATTATTACTCAATGTACCGCCTTCCCTAAGTCGCTAAGCTCGGTTCCCACAAGAACGGAGCTTAGCGACAAGGCCTAACTAAGTTGAAGCTTGTCCAGAGCTTGAAGATTGAACACCTCTCTCGGCTAAACTGCTGTGAGACCGAGTACGCTAATGGGAGCTGGTGCACGTAAAATCTGCTCGTGGCTCCGATGTTCTCCAAGTTTGAACGATTCCTCTGGGGGGTGCCGATTTCAGGTGCTAGGTCTCTCATCTGAAGCTGGTTCAAAATTAAGAAACTATTCATAGGAGGCAAAGTTGGTCTGCCTACAGGCGCCCCGTAATGAAATGACCATCATCTCCGGCCCTCGTAGTGGTCAAGCCTCCAAGTAGGACGCCGGAGGAAAGAAAGAAAACATTCTTCCTAACTAGCTTTGTACACGTCGTTTTAAAATCGACCTAAATTTGAGTTAGAAGAAATTCTGAAGGCAAAAATTACAAAATAAATCAAATAACATATACTACTTTGTATATATAAACATAAATTTTAGTTTAATAAAATGTACATTTTAAAAGGTGTGTATAAAGTCAGTAATGGAGGAATAAAGCACCCTAAAGAAATTATTATGCTTATGGAATCTGTTGAAAAAAAAAAAATCTTGTTAAAGAAACTTTACTTTCCGAAAGCCCTTGGCGACGATCCTTATTTTTAAGTAAATATTTATAGTTTTGTTATTCACAAAATGGAGGCCAAAATTCCCGTAGTTTACTTTACCGTCTAGTTTACTTTAACTGCAAATCCCTGCCAGTCAATTACTCGCTTCAGATTTTGAATAATGACTCCCTTTTCCCCCAAAATTTTAGAGTTTCGACTGATATTTGACAACCTACGTTTCTTTTGCGATTTACTTTTTGAGGAAAAACTTACTAATTATTTTTAAAACAAAGACCGAGAATTCACCGTGTACTACTTATGTGTTTTTGAAGTTAGCTCACGTATCAATCAGTCTTTGAAAGTATTCAAAAATTCTAATTTCTTACGTGCACCTTTCCCAAAAAAGTATTCTAGTGCAGTGGAAATAAAAATTATTCTCTTGGCTTCAAACGGGTAGTAAATCTTTCTATGAAAATTAAATTAAATTATATCGCAATATCTTTACTGCATCTTTTTTTCTTTTTCTTTGTGGGAGGGAGACTATAAAGCATATTGAGAATTGGCGTGATACGTTTTGTTTGCTAATTTTAATAACTTCTCAATATATGATAATAAACATAATAGTTCACTATTTTTTATTATTTCAAGAATAGCTGTCTATATTATTTTAATTATTGGGTGATCTACAAATTCCAAATACAGTAACTTAGGATCAATCCGAAGCGTAGCCCAAATAATTTCATATGAAGTATCATTCTTTATAATTTTACTATTTATTTGCATTTTATCATTTTCTTTTATTCATTTTACGAAAGATTAAAGTCAAGGCTACGCGAGGATTATCTGCCTACAGGAGCTGTGCCTTAGACGGTGCACTTTTTTAAGGGCTCTAACGCGTATTCACTTTACCATCCAAAACTCCAGACCGTTAGATGGACAGCCGGTCGGTAGGCCAGAACCATAGACCTTCACACTTCACCATCTACCGTGTTCAGTATCTTATCCACTAGGCCATGGTGGGGACACTGTATTCCTGTACACTTTCAGCGATTTCGTTATGATGTGCTGCTAATGCCATAAATCTGCTGTTAATGAATACTTCTTTGTCAAAGAAACAGCAAACAAAAACTTCCCCCTTATCTGGCTATAAAAGGGCAATAAAACCAGCGTAACACGAGCTAAGGGTGGGCTAATCCCGCCTTTGGAGGGTTTAAGCCCTTTCTAGAAATATTAAATTTTTTATTCAAAGGAAAGGAGATGGAAGCCATGGCAAAGTAATTACCACAGTCTGTTTCGGCTGTGATAAAATGCTGGATATTCTCGTTGTGATGACACAAGACTGACATTTTGACTGCCGTAGCAAAAATACACGAGCATGAGTCAATTTTCCCATTTTTCGATTCCAGAAGGATAAATTCCATTTCCGTAAAATACTTCGATGTAACAAAGTTACTTTAGAATCCTTCGCTTTTAGCACATAATTTGTAATGAACATTGTTAATTATTTGTAAAACTGATGTTTTAATTACTTCTATCAATACTGGCATCAGCTGTAAGATGTAGAATGCTATGAAAATAAGCTCTTTAAAAAGTTAAAGACCAAAAACCCTTCGTCGCTGATCTGTCTAAGCAGTTTTCGTTGTTCTTTTCGAAAGAGAAGGAGGGCATTAGCATTGTCGCCTTTTAAAGCCACAATGTTTACTTGGCAGTCAACAGAGAGGGCAATGATAAGAAATTTTAAGAGCAGGGTCTTTTTCTGCAAAAGAGATTCGTTAATTTTTATTTTATTTATTTTTTTTTTGCCAAAGAGGGTAGTTGTCCCCACCGACGGAGTCGTTTAGAGCAAACAATAGCACATTACGCGAAGCTTCTAGCTATAATTTAGAAAATGGGAAAGAGGGGGGGTGGATATTGGCGCCTCTCAGCCGAGAATAGCGTTGCCAGGCGTCCGGATAAAGCCGGACATAGTTAGGCTTTTTGATTGCGTGTCCGGCCAAACTGAACGGTGTCCGGCTTTTTACTGGTGACTTTGGCTGATGAGTAGTAAAGTACTTGAACTGATTTGGCATTGGATGTTATTTATATTTCATTAGAATTTAACAAGATTCATGGTTAATAATAAAAAAAACTTCATTTTATATACAATTTTTTTGTCGTACTTATTAATACTGCTACACAAAATCCTCAATATTGTAGGCTGTCCGGCCTTTTTACCCAAATGTCCGGCCAAACTGGCTGGTCTGTCCGGCTATTTGGTTTGGCGACCTGGCAACGCTAGCCGAGAAGACTTTGAAAAGTAAGGATTTAGCGTAAACGGACATGGATACAGTGTTCTTCAGGATCAAAGTTGCAAACCTCTGGTTAGTTTGAAGGGATCTAACACGGCCCAAAAAGGTCTTAAAAATTCCGGCTTTGTGAATGAGAAGGGACAGTTTTAGTGTTTTTCAACAGTTGGAGTGATTTCAGGCGTTGTAAATTTTACGCTACATCCACTTTATGTTACATCCAAAAGTGACAGCAAATTTATTGAATTTGTATCTCAATGAACAAAGCTGATGCGTGCAATGCTGCAGTCTGTTTGGACCTATAAAGGTGATACATGAAACTAAAATAAAAAATTTACTAACAATCTTCTTTTTCTTTTAGTATCAGCACTTGAAAAAAGATCATTTCCTGTGAACGTCTAAAAAAATTGTAAGCGAATTGGACAGGTGTAAAAGGCAGAACATTTTTAGAGTGTTTTACAAGACTAGACGCTTTAAACACGGGTTATCTGCCACAATCTTAAACTTTTACGCGACCTTTCGATTGGGTATAGGATTGACAGCGATCTTATTTCATTTGTACCTCAGTGAGTAAGAGGACTACGCGGACTGTAGCTTGTCTAGGCCACAAAAAAAAATAATTCATGAAACTATGATAGGAAAATTGACATACGCTCTGTTTTTCTTTTGCGTGTCTGTACCTCTGAAAAGATCATCTCTTGGAAACGTTAAAGACCTCTTTCCACTTCGGGCGACTCCAATGTATTGCGATACAAAGGTACAACGCTGAACGGCTGAAAAACAGTCACTCTGTCTCTCTCTATTGTGTGGGTTTATAGGTTTGTGGTTTAGAACATTTATCTTTTGTTAGTGAACCCCCTCAAGTCATTAAAAAGTCGTTAAAGGAGCACTGTCCGGGTACCCCTGCAAGACTAGAAACCCCAGACGCTAGGACTGGAGAAAGGAATTTTAGAAGAAAGAGATTTTTGAAAGAAAGAAAAAAAAGTGAGAGAGGTGAATGAGTTTGACAGGTGCAGGAAAGGTGACAGCGGAGGCGAATGACGCTCTCTCTTACCTTGGCATCGTACTTGACTTTGTCATTCTTCCTGTCTGCCGGAGTCACCCGGATCTGCTGGAGGGGCATCTTCCCACTCGACCGGGCTCCTCATGTCGTACCAGCGGCCCCACTCCAGCACCTTGCCGGCGCCATGACACACGCACACGCTTAGCCGCACGCACGGCTGGCACAACAACCGACGCACGACAACACACGCTCGCAGGCCGCCGTGTCACAATATGTATATATATATATCCGAGAATTCGCGCTCGCCCCGCAAAGATAACTGACCACCAACAAGATGGAGAAGAGATTAATCCTTCTTTTTCTTTGGCTTCCACAGTCCGTCAGTCAGTCAGACCCGCTTCTTCAGCCGCGCGGCGAACGAAACGAACTGCACTCAGCTCTGCACGCTTTTTCCGCCGCGTTCTTTCCTCTCCCTCTCTCTCTCTCTTGTGTGTTTGGTTCGGTTTTTTGTTTTTTTTGTTTTTTCGAACGGGGGCCCCAGCTGAGATCGACGGGGGGAAAGAGAAGGGGAGAGAGAGGCGCATGCGCGGAGACCAGCTGACAGGGTGACGTAGGCGGAGGAAACAGAGCAAGCACGCTAAGAGGAAAGAGAGGTTAAAAAAAAAAAAAAAAGCCAGTTCATCGCATCTGTTATGTTTGTGCTCTTTACATATATACTATATAGAATTCGTTGTTATTGTTTTCTTTTCGTTATACGAGAAAGAAATCCGATCAAGTAAAAATTTTACGTCTTGACTGGGGGATCCACTCAAAAGAATTCTGAAGAGACACAAAATGTTTTTGTCTCTTTTTCTTGTAAATTCATTTGATTTAATAAAATGAGTCAATCTTCTATAGTGTAAGCCTAGTTCGTCCAGGGGGAGGACGTGTCCCTGTACTCATAGGACGCGAGACGCGAGAAATCGCGCATTGTCTCGCATGCAAGCCAGGCACTCTTTTGCGAGACGAGGAAGGAAACATTTTGCGAGACGTGACGGATCCTGTCTCGCACGAGATTTCTCGCGAGAATTTCTCGTCTCGCAGAAACTTACGATACGAATTTACTATTCCGTCAGAATAGCAGTGCTGTATTTGAGGAGGTATGCCATCCCGAGAAGGGAGGGTACACCTGAAGCCTCTACCGTTTAACTTGCGTCTCCTTTGTTATCGTTCCTGGTATACTATCAGCACGCTACAATACACACATACACGTAACATTGAAAATTAGGACAGCACGAAGGACATACAAAACACACAAAGGAGAGTATAAAGAAAGAAACTGGAAAAAGAAGAAAACAGAGACGAGTAGAAGACAAAAAAATAATAAGTAAACAGTGGAAAGGTGGTACGGTAAGTCCAAACCCTGACCACATTTAGATGGGGGCCAGGGGCACTAACTTTGGGGCCACTTTTACTATCACAAGCATTTTAACCCATTTTTGACCGATGTTGAGTTTCTCAATGCAAAGCTTTTTTAAGATTTCCTAAATTGACTTTTAAAATTACTTGCATATATTTGAGCAAGATTATACATTTAAAAATTATTTTCATTTTAATATTTGTAACCCATTTGCATCATTAGCTCATATGGACGCTAAGTCAGGGATGGCTATTATATGACAAACGTGTCCAGGGATGGCTATTATATGACAAACATGTCCAGGAATGGCTACTCTATGATACACGTGTCCAGGAATGGCTATTATATGACACTTCTGTTCGTACTTTTATTCGTTCATTTTAAGAAGCGATAAAACTTTAATATAATACTTTAATATAATTATCCTTTATAATAAAAATATGTTTATATCTTTTATCATTTATGCTTAGTGCCTTTCCATTTAAGACGTTTTCCACTTTAAATGTTTGATCAAATCTAGGAAAGTTATTATAATACACACACACTCACACGTATGTGTATGTACTGTCGGTTGTATAAGTGGGTTCCACTGTATATATATTGTTATATGTCTATCTAGATTATAATTTTATGGGGGGAAAAAACTGCGTGTATGAATTTGTATATAATAATCACAAAATTAATAAATTAATGGTTCTTTAAACCATTAATTTATTAATTTGCTCAGAGTAATCGTTGCTTGTAAATAAAAACGAATGGAATTCAATCATCTTGTTAGAGAACTTTTTTTTAGATTATTCCTTTAATTAGCCTCCTCCCCCCAACTGATCACTAATGTCAACATAGATATTCGGTTTTATAGTTCTGATAGTTGTTCAAAACTTTATATATTTTCAAAAGCAAATGAAACTCCTATCAATTATACATATTATATTTAAGCCAGAAATAAATTTAAAAAAAAAAAAGAAAATATTTTTTCGGTGCCATGTTACATTAAATATACGGATTAAATCTGAATTTTCATAACTTCAAATGCACATATAGGTTAATATGGTAACTAATATATGTACTAATATGGTACTGTGTAACTAATAGTTATTATTAATATTAATTTTCAATAAAATAGTATTAATGTTACTAAAAATATGGTAAAAAATCGCTGTCTTAGATTTTTTTACCATATTACGAGTTGCGAGACGAGACAGTGTTTGCGAGTTTAGACGAGACAGCCCTGTTTCTCGCCTCGCGTCCATCCCCATGCACCCACCCCCCTCTAGATCTCCCAGTGTGTGCCGTACAAATACGGATGCTGGCTCTTACTTTATGGAGCTCCTATGTTACAAACCTTAAATGAATACCAATTTTGTATTATTAGCTTCAGTCATTTCGAGGAGACAAAATATTGTCCTACGCTGCGAAAAAAAGGAAATTTCATTCCGGTTTCCCCACCACAATAGATTCTCATCCAACCTACACTTGAATAGTGATTTTTCCACTGAAGAAAACACGAAGAATTCACATGAAGAAAAACTCTTATAAAACGGAAAATCTGAAAAAACTGGAATTTTATTTCATTTTTTTTAAGGGGATATCTGCCCATCGAAATAAAGTTGCGAAGTCGCATGTTATTTAAGGAGTAAAATTATTTTGCTCAAAGCACCCACAATTCCCCATATTTCGCATAATTTTTTTTTCTATCGTCTAGCCACTGACACAATGAAATCACGTGCTTTTCCAGCAAATGCCGATATTTATTCTGTTCTTATTTTTAAATATATTAGCTATACCGGAATATTACGTCATTTTTTTTTTTTTTTTTCGTATATCAATGTTTTGCCTAGCCGAAACTATTGAAGCTAAATAATAACAAATTTGGTATGGATGTGAGCTTGTTTTATCGTGGGTGCTAGATTGGAGAGCATTTTTTAAAATTTGTGACTTATGCGGGGATAGCAAGCCAAAACCTCCTTTTCACATATCCTGCGTGATCGCAAAGAAGAAAGGAGATATCCATAAAATTCTTGCTGTAAAGTACTAAAGTACAACACTCACGAATACCTAAAAATCTATTTCGTAACGTTTCGAATACAATCCCCCAATAAGGGTAGATGTGGGGAAAAGGGGGGGGGAAAGGTCGTAAAAAGGGGAAGGGTTGCCTCTTTTCTCAAAAAAAAATATATATATATATTATCTATAAAATTAAATTTAACAAATATGAGTCCTATGCTTAAGGACAGCTTGTTTGCAATTCAATGCTTGTTGAAAATTTATTTGTTTGAATTTTATGTAAAAAAAAAGGATATTGCTTCCAGTCACATTTAATACAATGAATTTACGCAAACCTGTTTTTTCAAATATCAATTGAAAGTTTAATATATTGGCAGAAAAAAATATATTAAAATTTCAGACTGGCCACATATTATTAGTCGTGTCGATAGGTGAACGGTAAAGAGGTGGGGGTGGGGGACGAGGCAAAATATCGATAAAATAATTTTTCCCTCAGGGTAACACAAGACAGTTTGTCACTGAAGAGAGAAATAAACTGGAACGGCAAACGGGCACTTGCAAAGTGCAAGTCATTTTTAAATGAGGCAGCAATAAGATGTTTTCTCCACACGTGGCTCACTGAAAGGGGGAAAAAAAGTCGGTGAGTGAAAGACCAAATCTTCCTGAAATCAATAAGTACATTCTAAAACAAAAACAGTGCCTAGTCACTCCAGTGGCGGATTAATGCAAGTTTGTCGGTGGGAGCAGTTAGTTAGAAGATTGACATATGCATCTATTTTATGAAAGTGAAATAGGATCTTCTACATTAATTTCTTTTTTCTAGGGGGGGCGGTCCCCCCTCCGCCCCCCTTTAAACCGCCCTTGAGTCACTCATTAAGGAGTGACTATTCACTCTATTAGTTTCAGAGCGCACGAAGAGGCATACGATACACTTTTCAGTGCATAATAGGAACTGTGATAAAAAATCTGGTTTTTAAATGTCAATACTACTAAGGAGCTTTGTAAATAACACACAGATACATAAAAAATAATAATACAGTACAAATGTTTTGAGTGGTACAAAGGGGCTCCACCTTTCTTCAGTTTCAAGAAGTTTCTGCTTACAAGCACGCAGGCTCTTTCATTATCGAAGTAGGAACTTTTTCAGTTTCTGAATGGACCCTTTATACCTCCTGAAAAGTTCGTACTGTACTGTTTTTTATGTACATGTGTTATTTACAAAGTTCTTTATTAATCTAAACTTTTCGGTGCTTTATCGCTTCGGTGCTTAAACTTTTCGGTCTTTCTTAATCTAAACTTTCGGTTTTTTTCCCTTTGTAGGCTTATTTACCACATGGAAGGTGTAGATGAAAGTATTGTAATCATGAAAAAATTCAGCTTTGAGATTTTGGTGTATTTACACGTTTTGAGGTCTTCTGAATTCATATGCTTCTTTTTTGCAAAATGGAACAAAACGAAACAAAATGGCAGCAGGCAAATGAGATTTTATTCTGAATAAATTATTAAAAAATTATTTCATATTTACATCTCTACTTTAGTATTAAAGATTAACAAGAAACAAAATGTTCCTCATATTGTTTTTTTTATTTTGTTGTCGTTGTTGTTTTTGCAAGAAACAATAAAAACGCACTTGAAACAAAGAATGAAATTTCTCGAAGTATAAAAGTAAGTTGAACTAATTTTTTTAATCATTACCCTTAGATTCTAATGTTTGATAGATATTTTGTTTGGGCAGCTATAAGAGCTTCGTTCTCCTTTTTAATAAACTTCAATAACATATAAGAATTTCATTATTTTATAAAATTTAGATTAATATTTCTAAAATGCCTTTTAAAGGGTGAACATCCATATTTGGTAATATATGCTTTTTCCTTCCGTTTTGTAAGTCTAGTGTAAATGAGCTGTTAATGAATGCTATAAGCACAGTTTTCAATATAAATCTTGATACAGTATAGCATTTCCGAACTTCTGAACTTGCTGGCCGACGAAAATAGTAAAAATGTTTTTTGGTCTGCATTTCCCAAAAATAAAATAAATAATAATTATGATCTCAATTATAATTATAATATATAATAATACATAACTAGGTATTTATGTATGAACTATAACGTTCTAAGTTTTGAAGTATACCCGTTGTTTATCTATTTAGGTTTATATTTGTGAAAAGCAGTTCAGAAGTTTTAAATAACTTTAGAAAGAACATTAATTTTCTTCTCTGCCCAGCGTCTGCGAAACACTAATACGCATCATTCTCATATATAAATTTCGCCGCAGTTCATGCATATTTCGGACAGACGTACAAACAGACAAATCGAAATTGTAAACCATTTTATACTCTTAATGTTTTTGTCTGTGGGGATAATCACTGAGACATTAGAGATGAGATGGGCTCAGCTGTAATGTTAGAGCTCGAGTTCGTGCTCGAACTGGGCTCGGGCTCTGTAATTCAGGAATATATTCGTGCTCGGGTGGGCTCGGGATCGTGAGAAATTTCTCCTTTATTAAGCACGTTCCTTTCAAACAGATTTTAAAAAGGGATTCATGGGAGAAATAAACTAATTATTATTATTGGATAAACGTGAATATAAAGAATTAGAAAACACATTAAGAGTTTGCTATTACATTTGTCTTTAATTTGCACAAACTGCAAACTTTATAATATTCTATCAATGAAGTAATTGACTTTTATTTATTTATTAGTTGAAATTTAGGGATCGAGCTTGGGCTCTGACTTAAATAATATCACTCGAGTTCGGGCGGCTCGAATTATAAGTCCTCCGGCTCAGGCTTCAAAAAATGAGCCCGAACACATTTCTAACTCACGAAAATTTGATCAATATTCAGTATTTGGTTTTACATTCGGTTAAATCATATCAGCAAATTAAAAAATATACTCTTTCAGAAATCCATTTTCAAATGCATTAAGGCAAATGTAAGCATTAAGGCGGGGCGCGCGAACCCTCCGAGAAAAATATATTTACGCTAGAAAAATGGGACTTTCACCAACATTAAATGGGCTTTACGCGAGATAAAATGAGTATTCACGATTTGCGATCCCTCCGAAAAAAGTCTCTGGATCCACCCTTGGTAAGCCATAGTATTCTGTAGCATTGTCATGCAAAAGCATACAGCCTGGGGAAAAAAAAAAAAAAAAAACAGAATACTTTTTAAAAGGAACTTATTTTGATATGTGCGCTCAGAAATACCAGAGAAAGGTTAGAAGGTTTCTAAAAACTATTCGAAACTAAGTCACACGCAAGAATTTGGTCGGATACCGAAGTTTCCTGCCCTACAACGTAATTTAGAACTAAACAAAAATATGTCACGTTTGCTTATTTCTCGCCTTCAACTGTCTAACCGGTATAGAAAACCGCTTGAATAGAAAATAAATAAATAATCATTTTTTACATCCATCTGTTGTTACTCAGTAGAACAAAAAATTACAAACTAATAATTACACTCGGCTTTTAAATAACCTATAAAAACTGCAACCGGTTTTTTAAGGAAGTTTCAGCCTTTTCATTTAGGAAAAAAGAAAGCGCCGTAAGTATTCATTATATGAAGGTTATTATACGAAATGATATATTTTCGTTTGAAGTACCGAATTTACTTTTTCTGAATTCACTCTTATCTCATTTTAATATCTAATCTGCGGCGTCGGTAAAAGTGTTATACAAAAACTTTTATTTCAACAGCCCGCAAGCAAACACTTCGGTCTCATACTTCATGTGGATGTTTAAAGTAAAACTTAACACACGACAGGTGAGAAAATTTTGACTTTGCAGCTTTAATCTGTATAAATAACAGAAGATTTAAATTGTGTGTGTGTCTGTTCGTCGTCTAGTGCCAAGACCAGTGGTCCTAAGACTATCAGATTTAGTATATAATGGTTCACTATGCCAGATTCGGACACAATTCGGAGCGAAGACATTCTAATTGGAAAATATTTTTCATTTTATCTTTTTTATGCAATTTTTCACCCTTATGTCGTACACTTGGCGAGAAGTCGCCAAACATTAATGTTATTCAATGAGAATTTTAAGGATACAGTACTCGCGCTCTAATTAACCGATTTACATGCAACAAGCTGCAAACTTTCATTATTTGACGCGTGTAACATTAATATCAGACTAAATTAAAGCTTAAAAAAATAAATCAACCTCCCCTCCCCCGAAAGAAAAAAGAAAAATCATATATGCTAACTTAAGGTCATCATTATGCTTCAGGTATTTAGCGATAGATGGACCTTTCATACTTCTGAATGTTTCATAAAAGTATTTATACCTTTATAATGATTTTAAATAAAGAAAGCTATTCTCGCCGTTCAAAGAACGGGCACTCATCTGGTTTATATATAAAGAGAAACGGTGCCCGTTTCTTTCTTGTTTTGCTTTGAATTCAAGAAAGATTGTACCAATCAATCCAAATTCTTGCCGGCTGGAGAATTCGGATAGATTTGAACAGAAGAAAAAATAAAAGGCTGAGTCATTTTTAAAAAAGGTCACTCATTTCCTGTGAATTTAAACCCCGTACCTCTTTAAAAGCTCCCACCCCACGTAAACTCCTTATCTCGGTATCGCCAGTAATAGAAACAGATTCGAGGCGAAACGGATATTTGCAGTTGCAATGTGAGGTGTGACAGTCCTTTATCTTGTCTCGCAGCCATCCCGAGCCTTATTGTAATCACGCCTAGAAAAAGAAAATTACAAAGGCGGTTACAGTCAGATGAAGTATAAAATCAGAATTTCTCATATGCTTCATTTGATTTTCAAAACGTATTTTCCGAAAATCATTTTATTACACTGAAATAAAACCTAACTGGGTTACCAGGCTTCACCTTTCCACGCAACTGAACAGATGAATGCGAAAATTTTTCACAAAATAAAATATTTCCATTTGTTTTTATGTACAAATTTAAAAGGTTTTTTTGGGGGGAGGGGGGATAGTAATATTCAAAAACATCTAAAGCTAATTAAATTAATGCTAAATTTTTAAAAATGTCATTAATTCGTTGAATAAACAGAAATATTTAACTTGCTAATATCATTCGGATCTGTCTTTTGTGTTATTTCGACTTAAAATTGTCCCTTTAATCATTTTTATAAAATAAGAGGAAGAAATAACGAGGAACAGACTAAAGAGAATATATATTTAAAATTTCGATTTGTTTTTAAAAACTTTTATTAGTTTTAACACGTATCGATTGTACCACATTAAATTGTTTTGATCGTCTTTCTGTTCTATTTGGACGGCCTTTAATTTTCCCCTCTGTGTAAGGAGAAGATGATAATAACAGATCAAACTTTAAAAGAAAAATAATAATTATTATAATTAATAATCTGTTCAGGTAAAATCAGATATCGCTGGTATAGTCGTTTTTTTTTTTTTTTTCCCCAAGCGAGTGCTAGATACGTTTAAAGCAGTCTAACGGGTTGTGAAAACTGGGGGGGGAGGGCATAATTATAATTAGTCAGCTCAACTTTAAAAGAGAAATAATAGTTATTTGAATTAATCTGTTCAGGTAAAATCAATATCACAAGTATATTCTGCAAAAGCGAGAGCTAGATAAGTCTAAAAGAGTCTATCCTCTAACGGGTTGTGAAAAACTGGGTTTGATAATTATGTTAGTCAGCTCAACTTCAAAAAAGAAATAATAACTATTATAATCATAATCAATTCAGTTAAAATCAAACATCAGTAATTAATATAATTTGATTATATAATTCGTATTCATTATATAATTTGTATTCGTATTCATTATATAATTTGATAAGGGAGGGCTAGATAAGTCTAAAAACAGTCTAGCGGCTTGTGAAAACTGAGGGAGGAGGTTAAAAAGTTCAGATTCTCCCTCCATTTTTAACTCTACAATGCATGATTTTTAAAAATGGGCTGAAAATAAAATTGTAACTTCAATTAGACTTACTTATGCTAGGAAAAATATTTTTATAAAATTCAGCCTGTATATAATTTGCCAGAAAAATCAGGAAAAAAAAGTTCATATTCGAAAAATTAGAATGTCCACCTTATAATTCTCATAAAACAAAAGAAAGCAATATAGCCTAATTCTGCATTATTGAGTCTTATACTACTATTTTTTAATAGTTTTGTATTCATTTTCAGTTATCAATAAAAATTATAAGCAATCAAAAATTCGGCAAAAATTTGTTCAGTGAACTAGATGCACACGCTATTAATTCATGATTGCTCGCTCAAAAAATAATGTTGCCATGCATTTTTTTTAAACAAAAATTTATTTCCATAAGGTCATATGTTTGTTTTAAATGCATATTTTAGACAAAAACTACACAATTTCTTTTTATTAAGGAAAAATGAGTGTAGGCAGTGGGCTACAATATGCGCTGTAGGGTTAAAGTCATTTTAACTAACTTTTTTGTACTATACTGCGCAATTTTTTTTCTACCCTTGAGAGCAAAGTGATCGGGGGTGGGAGAAAAGTTCCAAAGTGCTCTGCTCCCAAACTCGAGTACTATAGTACGCACCCTCGCAGGTGTGCTCGTGCGCGTGTTTGCTTCTGCTGCAAGAGAAAGGGGCTCATCAGGTGAAAAGCTCCCATCTCCATACTTTTGTGAATGTTTCAAAGGCGCGATTCCCAGAGAGCATCGCGAGCTACCTATTAAATAAAAAAGAAAATCACCCTCTATTTAACACGTGGTACGGCCTTCAGGACAATTGCTGTAATTTTTTTTTTCTGAGATTTAGCATTCTGCTGACAGTCGCAGTGACTTCATGCATTGTCCCGATTTTAAAAGTTCCACCTTTTTGATATAAACTGCAATAAAAAAGGGTGAAAAATAAATCCCTCAAAATGTAACTGTTACTGAAAACCTGTGTGAATGCATTGTGAATAAGTGATTATTTCCTATTTCACGTGTGAAAAATAAAATCGAACAGGCTAGTTAATCAATTTGAATGAATTATGAAGCATTTTCCGACTGTCTCATATGTACGTACAGTACCTTCCCGCACACACATTTGTACCAAGAGCAGCACCCAAGGAAGTGGAGGGGGTGATTTACCGTCACATAAATTATTATTCGTAGAAGTGTACTGAAAAAACAGCCACAATTAAACATAAAACTCAACCTCTCCCTGTCTTCGCTACACTCCTTATCTGTACCTTCCTTCCTTCAGTTTCCTCATTTGTAAAATACGCGAAAAGGATGTGACGTAACAAAATGCCTCAATTTTTTAATCACGTTTCTGAAAAAGTACCAAAAACATACAGTTTTATGTATTTTCATGCACTGAGTGTCTAAATTACAGATCTAAACTTGTATGTGTCCTGCATAATCTAATGATGTAAAGTGATTAAAAATAAGTTTTAAAAGCAACTATAATAATAAATTTCGAAATATTAATTTAAAATAAACAAGCATAAAAATATTTCGTTTTTCATTGTATCATTATTACCATTGTTTAATTTTACGCAAGAACAACATTAGCAGGCAAAAGAACAGGTTAAATATGTAGATATCACTGGAACCTCAATTCAGAAACACATATACAGTAAGGCTTCATTTTATCTTCTGAATTTCATTTCTGAAACTTTTCCCCATGCACTGGAAATTAATCCACAAAAATTCTAAAACTTCATTTTTTGGGAGGGTGGGAGTGGGGTAGAGACATTTTTTATGCCGAAGTACTTTTAAATCTTTTGCACTCTCAGCATTGGCAGGGCGAGACTTAAAATTTAGGTTGGGGGGGGGGGGTACATTTCGATTTTTTAATATCGAAAAAAGGAAGTTTCTTTTGAATTTCCACACAAATGTTGATAATCAGAACAAAAGATTTTGAGACAAAGTTGCCCCCTCCTCCAAAGCTACTTATCTCAGTGCTTATACTACCCAATTTCCATTTTTTTTCTTTTGGTACTTTTTCGGGTATTTCGTAATCTACAGATATTTTCAGAAAACAAATGAATGCATACTTGATTGATAGTACGATTTTATGGATGATGGGGGGATACAGCCAAAAGTTTCTCTACAAGACACATTATTGCAAAACCATTATTTTTTTTTTTTTTTTTTAGCTCTACAACACGCGCCCGTTAATACTGAATTCTTTAATTTTTGTGGTCGACTGCCGGTATAGCTAGTCTTCGGATCTGACGAGGTTAGAATGCTAAAGAAAAATTAGCTACTTCCGCTGAAATCTGGTTTTAGGGCTTTAATCCTCAATAAACCTGACCTCGGAAATATAGTTAATTTTTTTTTTTTTTTTTTTTTTAAGAAAAGATTTGAGAAGTAGGCCAGTTTAAAACAGAGACAAGGTCCGCGTTCTGATCGTAAATATTTTGAAAATAATAAAAATAATGTTATGCTTCCAATTCGTTTTTTTTTTCTTTCTTGGTATTTGTTTTCATTAATATTTTATCTAGCTGCTTAAAAATATGCAGTTACCATTAACATTTAGGAGTAAATTGCCATTTTAGCATTTCGCTAAAGCTTTTTTTCTAGAATTTCACTTTTTCGCTCGAGGAATTCTTCCTCCAGCTTAAACCCACAGATTTCGTGCTTGATCTTTCGAGTTTGTTTGTAAAAACAAGTCGTTTAAAGAACTTGTAAATATATCTACAAAAAGTTTACAGAAAAGTCATATAAAAACCACATTATTTTCAAATCAGTGAAGGCAAGTGTCGCGTGAAAACGCAATCAAACTATTTCTGCTCGCAAGCCGTATAATCCAAAATCTCGCTGTTGCTTAGGGGCAAAGGAATACCGCT
Source organism: Cheiracanthium punctorium (assembly GCA_038373885.1). Taxonomy (NCBI): domain Eukaryota; kingdom Metazoa; phylum Arthropoda; class Arachnida; order Araneae; family Cheiracanthiidae; genus Cheiracanthium; species Cheiracanthium punctorium. The sequence continues at coordinate 262,685 of JAWZYV010014284.1, forward strand.
CACAAATACTGCGTCCACTAAAATTCCCCGGGTGTCCTTTTAACCATTGGGGTGTGGAATGACCAGTGGCGTAACGACGCTGCCATGGCAACGGTACGATCAGAACGAGACTGCTCCATTCAAGCATGGTCCTTGGTCAGCGGTTCGATTAAGACGAAGGACAGAGTACGGATGACGTCGGCCTGTAGAATTCTCTTTTCTGAGAAGATCAGAGAACGAGTAGAGCTTCTGCTCTCCCTATGCTGATATTTTTAACCACAGATGTGTTTTTGAAAAGGAGAGATTATTAAAAGGCTTCTGACAGCAACGCCCTTAGAGGAGGACGAAAATAAGAGAAAAGGCGCATACCTCGCATGACATTTTGCTCGACTGATTTGATCCTATTTATCCTGGAATCTACTTTTCTCTTAAAAGATCACTCAAATTCTCGGTATATTGCTGTTCTATTGGTAATAAGCTAGCTATGGGCTTTTACACTGAGGCCCCAGTAAAAACGGCTTTGTACTTGCAGTGCCAGAAAAGAAAAAAAAAAGTTGAGTTTTAATGTGGGAATAATACCGTTGACAGTTAAATCGCAAGCAAAAAAAAAAACTGTTGCATGTTTTCAAGGAAATGCTGGTTCTAGATAGAAATGGAAATGTTCCCCAAAAAATACTGTAACTTGTTGGGAAAAGAAAACAGTTTGTTTTTCGGGTTTTTTTCCAAACCTGTTTATTTCCAATTTTGGAAAATTTCCAAAATTTGAACATTATTTTATGAAATATTCTATTCAGCATTTTATAATACTTATCATTTTACATTCTGATGCTTTTTTTTAAATGTATCTTCTCTCTCTCTCTCTCTCTCTCTCTCTCTCTCTCTCTCTCTCTCTCTCTCTCTCTCTCTCTCTCTCTCTCTCTCTCTCTCTCTCTCTCTCCCTCTCTCTCTCTCTCTCTCTCTCTCTCTCTCTCTCTCTCTCTCTCTCTCTCTCTCTCTCTCACACATGTTTAGTATCTCTCTTGAAAACTCTAAAATGGAAAATAAAAACTTAAGATACCAGGAATGGGCAACTTTCCAAAGGTTGTCCATTCCTGGTGTCAATGGGTGACAGAATGATTCAATTAAAATTTTCTTTCAGAATGTTATAGTATTATTGATTGAATCCCACATTATTTTTTAATACAAAAAAATTGTTCTTTTATTGTTATTTTTATCACTATATATTTTATTTTATCACACATAATTATAAAGATGAAATAAAATTGTAGATAATAACAAAATAGGTTTTAAAAAAAAATAAGAAACAGAAAGTCTTTTTGTTGTTGTTGTTTCAAAATGCTCTATATAAAAATTCTGATTTTTTTTTTTTCTCTCAATTTAACAGAAAATTAGTTTTCCATGATAATAGCTTTTATCCTTGAAATTCTAATTTATTTTTATAACATCTTAAGTACTGAAGATGTAATAAAAAGTTATTGAAAATTTTATAGGCTACAAAATCAGTTCTATAAAAATTTTGTCCAACATATACTTACAAAAAATACAATAAAAAAAAACTATTTACTCCTTTTTATCGTAACGCACCCAATTCGAAAAGCTATTTTAAATATACTTTTAAAATATCTCTCATGCCATAAGATCTCAAAATATGCTCATTTGATATATCTCATGCCATAGATTAACAAAAAAAATACAAAAAACTTCATACATTCAAAATTTACAGTTAAATGACGATTTCACTTGACTAATGATGCCTTAAACAAGAAAACCTACAGGCAATTCTGGGACTGACAGGCTAAATTTTTAACAACAAAATCTTTATATATATATATATATATATATATATATATATAATAGTAAAAAGGCTAATCTTACGAATCAAGGAAACATTCTACTGCAGTTTTCGTAGTATATATATATACACTGATCACCAAATCTTAAGCAAATCAGGAAGATTTACATATATCCAGTAACTGGAAACCCAAACAATGGTAAAAAAGAAAATTATAATGGAATTGGATGGAATGAAAGCAATGGGTAGCAAGCATCGACTATACTCGTCAGGCCCCACAAGTCGAATACTTGCTACCAAGACAAAAAACAAAATAACAGGATTTCAATGCAGCCACTTAGCTCAAAGAAAGCTAAATATGTGACTACGGGGGGGCTATCCTGTTAATAAGTAAAAAGTAATCAAAAAGACATACCCAGAAAAAAATATGAAGAAAAGATGGAGATGAAGCCTTAAGCCTGAAAACGTGGCTCGAACATGGAGCTGTTGCCGATTGGAGAGGAAAAAATTCGTTGCCAGAAAGAATTGGAGAAGATTCGAACAAGAAGTAAAAAGTAAGAGTTATTAAAATAATAATGATTATAAAAAAGAAATAATATAGAGTACATTAACAAAAAAAAGAACAAATTAAAATAAACTATATATTATTACTAAAATGAAGAAATATTGACATGAGATATTTTAGGGTTATTTTAAAGGGATACATCTAACTACTTAAATAACTCACTATTCGCATTATATGCCTAGATATATCAGTGATTATATTAATTATAAGAAGAGCATTTATGTTGATATAATACCTGTGATCATTAGTTCATTTGTAATTTTTTTTTCAATAAAACATGTACTAAAAAGCCAGAATTTTATCGGTTTTTTTTTTTTTTTTTTTTTTTTTTTTTTTTTTTTAATTTTTATAAGCAAGCCAGCAACCAATCCCCAACCTCTCCAACCAAGAATTCTCAGAAGGGACACATGTTTATAGAAATGCTAATTGCAACTAGGAAATAGAATGGAATTTAGAAATTTTCTAGGGTAATTGTATTTTAAAGCAATATGATACAGCGATGATATATTATCAGACTTATAATTACTTGTACAAAGAGACAGTACTCTATATAGATGATTAGCTATAATATTTCTAAATACAGATATATTCATGCAAGAGGTAAAATCTGTAAAACTAATTACATTTAAAGGGAAATCATCTCTTTTATTATATATGTTAAATGTGAGTTTCTTGTCCTTATTTATTATTAGTTGTAAATCAAGAAAATTAATACATTTATTAGTTAGAGGATTTTTAATTAATTCTAAATTATCAGGATAAGTAATAGGCAATTTATCTGTGTAAATATAGTTATCTGTAGCAATAGCAATTATATCATCTATGTACCTATATATTATAAGAGAGGAGTTATCATATTGTTTCTCATAATTAAATAGATAAAGATCAGCTAAGTAACTTGAAGTAGATCCACCTTGTGGTATACCTAAGATCTGTTTGTAGAGTTTATTATTATGTAGTATATAGTTATTGTATAATATAAACTTAAGTAGATGTTTGAAATAAGTAATAGAATATTGTGATGGTAGATTTAGACTATGCATGCTATTATTAAATAGATCAAGTATAGTGTTGTAGAGATCATCTAAATGTATGTTATTAAATAGATCTTTAAAGTCATATGTAGATATGGAAGATATATAATGTAAATCTTTAATTTTGTTTTTTAGCTCATAACTATTACTAATAGATATAGAATTGCAATTAGCCTTAATATATAAGTTATGCAGAGAAGTTAGTATTTTTAGTAATGATTTACTAGCTGTATTATTGTAAGTATCACATCCAATAGTTACAGTTCTAAACTTAATTGGAGTTTTATGAAATTTAGGAATTAATACTAAGTAAGGCTAATTAAGATTATCATGTTTCAGGTTAAGTAGCTTATGGTAGGCTAGTATCTTTTTATTAAATATGGACTCAGTATTAGTAAGTTTAAAGTTAATATTGTTGTTAATTGAATTAGATAAAAGACTATGATATAATTTTTTACAAATAATTGCATAGTTATTAAAGGATTTATCAACATATGTAATAACAAAGTATTGCTGCAAATATTTAATCTGATCAGATAGATATAGTTTTTTTGAGGAAGCAAAAGATTTAACTAATATATTATTTAATGAAGGTAATACTTTAATTTTCCACATATTAAAAAAGGCAGTAGGGATATTGAATTTTAGTGAAGTATTATATATATAATAGTCAATATCATAGGTAAACTGTTCAATAATATCTTTTATATTATATTTAGATGGTAGTCTATGCTTAGTGCCTTTGATCATAAGTTGTCTTAATTTTAAATCCTTTATTATTTTAAGGTCACCTGTAACTATGTGTCCATAATGGGAATTAACAAATGAACTATAATGATCACTGGTACATAAACAGTCAAAGGAATCATCCGGTGAAAAAGTCTTACAAAAAAAATTGTAGTTGAATATTTTTCTACCCATGGGTATAGGATATTTAAAGGATTTTTTTATAAGTAGGTCATTAATTGGAAATAAATCACTATGTTTAGAAAGAAGTTGATTAAAGTTTATTGATCGAAAAGAAGGATGTCTATAATGTATGACAAAGTTACTATTCAATATGGACTGCGTATATTTGTTTTTAACTATGTCATGATTAAGAGCATTTGCTCGGACAATCATAAGGTCATAAAACAAATGACTAAAATGATCAGACAGAGACAAAGTGTAGAAGATTTTGAGATATTTATGAATCAACTTCTTTTTAATAGAGAAGACAAAAGTTCTTACAGATATTCAGTTGAAATTAGTTAAGTAGGTATCATTTAGAAGTTGAAGTTCAGACTTTATAGCATTGTTGGATAAAATGGGATGAGTATGTTTTGAGGACTTACCTCTCTTGGAACGATAAGTTTTTTTGTATCTACTCAGATTAAGTTTATAATAAATAGGCATATATTTTGTAGAGTCAGTATTTTTAGAATAGTAATGTAGAAGTTTATTATTTAATATCTGGTTGAGACCATATGGATAACATGTATTGTGATTATGTATTAACTGATCCTCTGGAAATAGACGTTCGTTATGATGTTTTTGGATGGCAAGAATCTCTATTTTAATGTTTTCAAACCCATGGGTATGAAAATGAGCATATTCAACATTAGCAGAATGATCATTTAATAGGAAATTTTTTACGTTACTACGATGTAAATTAATTCGCAAATGTAGCGGATTACGCGTTTGTCCAATGTAAGCCATATTACATAAGGTACAACTAATTTTATAAATACAATTATATGTTTTTCAGAATTTATAGTAAGATTTACTATTATCTATTAACTCAGAAGATGCGTAAGAACAAGTTTTGCACTTATTGGAGTCGCAAGTATTAAACATAAAAGAAGGCCACTCTCTACAATATTTTTTGAAGTCTGGGTAACTGGATGACGGTCTGTGATTTTCCCCATTAAAAATTACAGACCGGGCACATGAACTTATGTTATTATTTACATTAAGTCCATTTTTGCCAAAGTGCAAGAATTAAGTGCAAGAATTATTGTGAAAATAGAATGGAACGGAAATTATAACCACTGTCACCATCGTCAGGGGCCACAAACAGTGGATTTTAATTTAGAGCAAACCAAATAGTAGGGTTTCGGTTGTGTGGCATATCAGAAGAGATATTAACTCCACACATCTGGGCCCGACCCTACTATATAAAAAATGGAAAAAAAGGAATCAAAAAGATAACAAAAATAGAAATAGCAATTATATTCTACATACCAGAGAGCACATGGTAACCTTAGTGCACACAAGTAAAATGTGTTGCCAATGTTAAGAAATGTAAAAAGTGAAAAATGGTGTTGCCACAAAATAAAAGTGAAAAAGTGGAAAAAAGAAAGTATAGGTGTTGCCATATACTAAATCGTAATATTATTATACTTGAATAGTATCCAGGTATATTAATATAATTAAAATATATAGAATAATAATAAATTTAAATTATTGAATGGCCAATTAAATATAACATATTGTTTTAGAAAGTATAATGATTATTATTAGTGACAAAGTATGAATAATAAATTATTGTATGGCAGAAGATTAATCTAATAAATTTAAAAAAAATATGTTTAGGACAGAATAATCATAATATAGGAACCCCCCCCTTTTTTTTTAAACCCTCCAGATATATATATGAATGCATATACAAATCCAGGTTGTTTTTATACATATTACTCTTTTTTTTTTAAATTTTATTATTAAATACGAGAAAAACTTCCTCCGCCCGACCCAACCATCCAATTACAACCTTAAAACCAAAACCCCACCCAACCTCCAGTAAATTAACAAAGACATTAGACACATCATTATCAAGAATTGTATATAATAGATTTTAGGAACTTAGTAGGATAGTTGTATTGTCTAGCTGACAGAAATAGAGATTTAAAATTGGAGACTTTAAAATCTTCAGAACATAGAAACTTGATTCTACAGCAGTGATTATAGAGGATATTGCGAAATACAATTGATTTATGTAAGCAGGAGGAAAAATGAGTAAAGCTATTTACTTTAAAGCTAAAATCTTTTCGCTTATCATAGATATTGAAACTAAGACTATTTTTAGGAGTGGTGGAGATACTTAGATCTAGAAAACTAACAGAATTGTTAAGCATATCATTTTTAATTAATTCCAGAGCAGAAGGATATTTTATAGGGAAGGTAATGTTATTATTATTAGTAGTGTTTACAAGTAAGATATCATCTATATATCGTTTAAGTATGATATGTGTATTAGTATATTATTTTTCATAGTAATATAAGTAAAAATCTGCAAGGTAACTAGATGCTGAACCACCTTGTGGTATACCATGAATTTGTAGATATATTTTATTGTTATGCAGAATATAATTATTATAGATAATAAATTTAGAAAGACAACTGAAATAAGTTACATCAACATGGGAAGGAAGCTTAATATTTTGAACACAAGTTTCAAATAATTCATTATATTCATGTTAAATGGGGAGAAAAAAAATAAATTCCATAAATTCTGAAAATGTTTATTACTTTGTAAACTTTAAGAAAATGTAACTACGTGGAAAAAATTTATTTGTAAAAAGTCAAATTTTCCAAAAAAAAAATTAGAAAAATCTGCTTTTTTTTCCACCATTTCCAATATTTCTGAAAATTTTACATTTTTAGGTATGGATAACGATCATTGCGATTAGTTTGCGATGTTGGGAGTGGTTTTTTGGTATATACAGTAAGTATTGCCTGGAAAACCTGGAATACTCAGAAAATATTATTATAATTTTATTTTAACAGATAAAGAGAAAATTGAAAAATGTTTCTGAAAACCTGTAAAATCATGAAATGTGATCTGAAAAAATTTTCAAATGTTATTAATAAATAATTTATAAATATTTTTTTATTTCCCAGGCCCTCCCCAAAATAATTTCGTATGTACCACTGTTGCGCACCTATATGCAGGCATTTTTATATATTTCCAGACATACGGTAATTGTAAAACTAGCTTATAAATGCAGACTTCAGATAATTTTGTAGGTCGCACTTTAATACTTTTCAATATTTTTGTCAACATTTTCAATTTTCTATGACTTTTTATGTTAAAGTAAAATTTCCTAACTATTTCACGTTTTCTCTGACCCCTGGCGACTCTGTATACTTCAGAAAATCTCCCAGCATTCCGAACTAATAGCATAATCATTATCCACACCCGCATTTCCATGAAAACATACAATAGTTTTTTGGCGTACAATTTAACTAGCCATATTAAAATGTCGACTTCTTTTTCCCCTGCGTTGTGTGCCCCCCTGCATTAAAATATTCGACTTAGCTCATTCATTCAGAACAAATTCAACAGATTCATTCAAAAATTTATATTACTACGTTAAACTTTTTTAAAATATCATTGCTTCAGAAGAAATGAAAGCAACTCATTATCATCTAACTTTTGAAGCATCTTAAGGATTTTAATGTATTTTAAAACTTAATGGAAATCTTACTTTTAATAGCATAAAAATAATAAATAAAAGCTCCTCATCACCAAGCAAACAGTTATCAACTCATTAAATAAAGCATCTAGTAAATGATATGTAATCATGTTCCAGGTGAATGAAATAATTCATTTTTTAACTAAAAAGAAAGTAAATATTTATTAGAGGAAGTCATTAAAAAGATTCTTTTAGGTCTTTTTTTTTCCAAGGTGGTATGGGGAAATTTAACTAATATGATCTAGACTCCTCCAAATGAAAATCCTGTGTGCGAACTAGAATATCCAGAGCTCTGACTGTGCTAGAAAGATAATTTCTTTATCTATGTCCTCTCTTCTTTGTGCTAGAAGGCACTTCCTGCGTGTTGTTCATTTTATTCGACTTGTTTTAAAAGCGGATTCTTGAGATATAATGCACAAGTTCAAAATAAGCATTTCAGCATAAAAGTCAGCTTTTGGACGAATTTTGTCCTAATTTAGCATTTAAGGGGGGGGGATATCTGAAACAGTGTTGAAATCCACAGATTTGACGTTGTTTTAAACCTAACTTAAACAAAATTTAATGTAATAACCCTATTTTTTACACTTTCCATAACAATAAATAACATTCATTTAAATCGTTTTTATGGTATTTTAACTATTAAAAATTTCAACCTATTTTTAAAGCTCAAATTTAATTTTAAATTTTACTGAACACTATTTCTTAAATTTAAAATACGGCCCATAATTTTAAAGTTTTCTCAAAATAAAAAGTATTTTTATTAAAATATTTCAATAAATTTAGGTTGACTTTTTGCTTATTAGTAAAACGATCAAATACAAAAAATTTCAGTACTGTGAGACTATTTTTTAAATGAGAGTGCGCGCAGTACCTAAAAATTTTGTTTCAAGAAAAACAGCTTCAAAGTTGATATTTTTTGTCTATAATCGCGTACATTGCTTTGATTTTTTTTATTTTTTGGCTTTAAATAAGGCTCTAATAGGAATGCTTACAAAATTCTCTTTGCCCCGAATTCCTAAAACATCAATCCATCATCACAGAAAAAAAAAAAATCTAAAAATCGATTTCTTTTAAGGTTAAAAGTATACTTCCCCTTAATCGTTTTTTGTTCTAAATTTCTCCTGAAACTTGAATGGCAACCACAACACCGTCAGACCACAAGCCCTTTACCTGAATAACTCTTTTGTTTGGTTTCTCAGTAAATATTTTATCTTTTGTGATGGTTTTCAGATCGGATGCGTCATTTGTGGTTACACACAGGAGAGCAACACTGTTTAAAACATCTAATTCTGAATTTGTCTAGCTTAAATTTTAAAAAAAGTAGTCATTGTTAGCAGTAATACTAATTTTTTTTTCCGGGGAGGGGGGGTGGGGTACGCGTAACCCTAACCATTTTGTAAATGTAAAATTAAAAAAAAAAAAACTGAAATTTTCAAAATGATTATGATGCACGCTTCAACATGATAGACTTCATAAACTGGATCCTTTTAACAAACAATATTTTTGTTTTCTATTACTCTTTAGTTCTCGATGCTAACCATATTTTAATCTTTAACGTGAATGATTGATTTATTTCAAAACAGTAGACTAGAACATAAAAATTAGTTTTTATATCTTTTCGGATAAAAATAATGTTGCTTTTTGCAGTTTTAAAACTCTGTATTTAAAAAAGTACTGTGTTTGTAAAAATAAATTATTGGAGATAACATAATAGTATTTCTACTTTCGCATCCCTCTTTTTAGAAAGATTGCAGAGAGAAAGCTCAGTGTATGCAATAACACGTTTATCCCATTTCTGATAAACTGATTATCAGTAACATTTGTTCATAAACTTTTAACGTGAAGGGTTGTTTTTTTTAATTGACTTATCTGTAAATTTATTGAATGCTTTTATGAATGTGAGCATTACTATACTTTTATGTAAACATTATTATTTATTATTATCTCTTTTCACACTTTTTTCGTGGTTTTAAAAAATAGCATGGTAAAAAAAAATCGAATATTATTTTAGCAGTGCGCAATGATAATGCTATTTTCAGAATGTTATCAGTTGTTGTAGACATATTACATATATTTACTACTCGCCATGGGCAGAGGCACGTGGGAGAGTTTATGCAAGGAAACCTACTCATTAATATACTTTGAGTATACTCAAATATACTTTTATACACGATATTTCTGCGGAACGTATTTGTCGTATAAAAAGAGCATTCGTCGTACTAAAATATTTCGCATTTTGGATGTTTTGGAATTCTTAACAGGTAAATAGTAACTATTATTGTTGTTGTTTTTAGATTATTAGTTTTATAATAGGCATTATTATAATCACATTAGTCACTATAATAACATAGATAGTAATGTATGTAAAGAAGATGTTCATTTAAAAGTTAATGCTATTCTTAACATTATATAAAAATAGTGGGTTCAATAACGTAAAATTATTTTGATAGTGAAAATTGCATTTCCTTATGGGGGGGGGGGTCTCGGCTGTTTACAACTTACACCGCCCCCCGGATGAAAAATTCTTTATGAGGGCAGCGGGGCATTGAATTAAAAAAATATTCTGATGTGAACACCACATGACTTCTTCTACGTCTATTAATTGTCACGCATTTTTTGAGGCACATCGTTTGAAATAATTTCATTTGAAAGTGGAATGCAGTTGATTATCAACTGCGAAATGCAGTTTAAACAATGATTGTCCATACACTTGAAAGTGTTTAAGATGACCCTCTAAATAAATTGCACAGTCTGTTGCAATCATAAAGAGAAGTGCACAACTAGATGTTGCAACTTCATACAACACTTCTACATTCTTCGAGTAATCGTTTTTGAGTTATGCGAGGTGCATGCATGCGTACGGTTGCTCCCCGAAACCAGATATCTGCTTTAATACACAAGAGTCCGAATCATACCCTCCAATATTTGTTTCCCATTCTGTATTATTCCGCCTGCCGTTATGTTTGTGCTAGTGTACGATCGCGTGCGATAAATCAAAACTTTAATGTATACTGTGAATGTGAAAGTGGGAGGTTGTGCTGCACTAAATTAAGAAAAGGTTTCAGAATGTTTCGGCTTTCATTGCCGAAAGAAAAAAGACAAAAATGGATTTAAAACAGCAGAATTACTTTCTGTATCACAATTTCATCTGTGCGGTCTGCCAGTTTTGTTTCACTGGGAAACAAACACCGCGGGATAAACTAGCTCAGCTTAGTTAATATTTACATCAAAATTCGAGTAACAAAAATATTCCCTATTTCGCAGTACTTCCTTTACTTGGTACAAATGTGAAAATGTTACTAAACATGGATTGATACTAAACGGGGGGGGGGGGCGACTACTACAACTCACATATATGTATACGTGTGTGTGGTGAGGGAATGAAGAATATACATTTTGTATGGCAAAAAATTCCTCATGGGGGCGGGTTCCATAGGGGGGTGGAGTGTAGGGGTCCCCGCCAATTTTATGAAAAAGTACTTTTGTCCGCAGAGGCGGCGTGGGCGCGTGGCACCGCCGTGGGCGGTGTGGGCCACCGCCCACGGCCTCGCGGTGCAAAGGGCCTCGCGCCTCACAGCCGAAAATAAATTTGAAAAAATATGTAAAATCCAAAAGTACACGCCTCAAAGTTTTTCTTATAATAAATACATTAGAATTAATTCTCAACTTAAAGATATTCCACTCTTCGGCGCACGAAATGAATGTGAATGAAATAATCTATATGTCTGAAAAACTACTTATATTATGTCATAAAATTAATTAATTAAAAAATCTCATCTCTGTCGTTTCTGATCATTTGTTTATGTTTAGTCTGGGCCAGCAGCTTAACGCCAACTAATGTTGCCAGATTGTTATATAACTGGCATAATTTGCTTATGGTATTGACACGCGTTAATAACTCATACCATATATGTAATGATATGATAAATTCCAAACTGACCATTTCGTTTTAAACGGAATCGCAATCACTGAGTGTGTCCGATTGTTCCGTTTGGCATTTTAAGTTTTCTATGCATTCAACAACATCATCAAATTGCAATAATACGGCCTTCACCGACTGAATTCTGCTTTCCCACCTTGTGTCTGATAAAGGCTTCATAGTAAGCTTTAATTTATCTTTGATTATGTTCCAGCATTTGCTGGAATTTGAAAATAGCAAAAAAAAAAAAAAAATCTTCTGAATAAAATCAAAAAATGTTTTTGCTGCCACCGAAGAATTAGCTGCGTCTACTAACAACAGATTCCAGCTATGACAACCGCAGGGTTAGTAAAAAATGCCCTGGGATTTATATTTAATATTCGAGTTTTAACTCCACTATTTATGCCTACCATATTTGCACCATTGTCGTAGCCTTGGCCGCGACAGTTCTGAATATCCAAGCCATTTTTCTCTAGCTTTCCCAGTATTGCATTTGTCAAATATTCTCCAGTCGTTTCAGTGACAGCAAGAAATCTAATAAAGTTTTCTTCTATAGTTCCAGTTGGTGTATTACAATATCTTAAGATAACCGACATTTGTTCCATTCTACTGCAGTCTCTAGCGCAGTCGAGTAAAAAATAATAATATTTTGCCTCTTTTATCCTACCAATCACTTCACTGGTAACTGTGTTTGACATCAGTGCGATCAATTCATTTTGAATATCGTGGCTTAGATAATGATGTGCAAGTTGTTTATTATTAATGCGATGTGTTCCTGTAACGTAGGATCATATTTAATCAATTTAAATAAGTCTATGATGTTACCAGAATTCTTAGTGTTTTCGTCTGTTTTGGGAGATTCTCTGTGACCTCTAAATGCCAGATTATGAGAGGCTAAGAAATTTATGATACCAATTAATCTCTCAATCAAATTATACCAATGTCTTTGAGATTCAAGAATTCGTCTTTTGTTTTCTTGGTCTAATGTTTCTCCGTGCTTTATTCCCTTCTCTAATGTTATCCATTGGAACATGTAGGCCACATGTTCTTTAGTATTCTCATGTCTATGTAAAATATCACTCAAGTGTTTCCAATAACAACACCCTTCCTGAACCATTTAAGTTCGTGAATCGCTAAAAAGTCTGCATGGAAAACAGAAAACTTTATTTTTAGAACTTGAATAAACCAACCAGCGACGACGCTGAGTTTCACCATTATTTAGTTTTCTTGAGAAATGAAAATTGGAAAAGTATCTATGACCATCATCTTGAGGATAATATTCATCACTGTTATTTAACTGCTGTGTGGGACCGCTTTGAACTATATCATGACGCTGAGCATCCGTCATGGGAAACGTCCGCAATCCCGGGTCAAAACTGGCAAATGCTTGTTTCACTACATCACTGGGATCTCTGTTAACAGGTGGAGAACTTATTTCAATCTTTTCTTCTTGATCGTGATTTACATTACTCAAAGTGAACACAGAAATTTCAGCGTTAGATTTTGATTGGCAAGCTATTTCTGTTTCCGATTTTCGTTGTTCGGTGTCGATAGTCGGTACATCTAGAGTAATTTCCGAATTCTCAGATACAGATGCATGCTGTTGAGAAGTTGAAGCAACCGATTCATTTGATTCTATACTACCAAATTCGGTTCGATTGAGAAATTTCATCATACCTGAACGTAAAACCTGGTTTTATACAGCTCTGCTAGCTAGTACAATATAATACGTTATACGCATAATGAAAAATTTTTTAAAAAAGGCGGATTCTAGCGCAACAAATAGAATATATGAAACAAATAATAAACGCAATTTTTGGTCACGTAATGTTTTGTAAATAAAACTATAAAAACATGAGTGTAAGTATAATAAATATTTCTTACCTTATTCTTGACAAATAAACACGGGTACCATTATTTTTCTTCACGACACAAACCGAATTTCTACTTATTAAGCACGTGTTATCGTTTTTAAAATATGTAACACTGTTACATTACTATGAAGCCTTTATCAGACACAAGGTGGGAAAGCAGAATCCAGGCGGTGAAGGCCGTATTATTGCAATTTGATGATGTTGTTGAATGCATAGAAAACTTAAAATGCCAAACGGAACAATCGGACACACTCAGTGATTGCGATTCCGTTTTAAACGAAATTTTCAGTTTGGAATTTATCATATTACATATATGGTATGAGTTATTAACGCGTGTCAATAGGATAAGCAAATTATGGCAATCTGTACAAGTCCATTTAAGCATTACTCTTGAACATTTGCCTACATTTTGTGACTGGATCAAAGAACATCGACAAACTGGATTCGAAAAATGCTTGTCTGAAGCTCATCAGTTTATTAAGAAAAGCAGTTATGATTTGCCAAAAGATTTTAAAAATAAAAGAGTAGCCAAAAAGAAAAGGGTGTTTGATTATGAAGGCAGCGATCAACCTATAAAGTCTGCTAAAAGCCGCTATGAAACAGATTTTTTTAGTACCATGATTGATTCTGTGATAAGTAACATGGAATCAAGATTCATGTCTTTAAATCAACATTTTGAAAATTTTGGTTTTCTCTATGACCTAAACAAGTTAAAAAATGTTCCAAAAGAGCAAATACTGAAAAACTGTCAGGATTTACACAGTCCTGCAAGTAGGTGAGAGCAGTGACTTCCAACCTTATGAGTTGTATGAGGAGTTACAAAATATGATCCCAAATTTACCCAATTCTATTAAAGACGTGAAACATCTGCTCCAATATATCATAGAGAACGATTTGAAAGAAATTTACCCAAATGTTTACATTGTCATTAGAATTTTGTTAACAATACCTGTAAGTACTGCTTCCGCTGAAAGGGGCTTTTCAAAATTGAAATTAATTAAAAATTATTTAAGAAATACTATCGGTCAAGAAAGACTTTCAGCGTTGGCAGTTTTATCTGTTGAAGCAGATATAGCATCTAAGATAAATTACGAACCAATCATTAAGGAGTTCGGTAAAACCAAAAGTAGAAAATTTCTGTTTCTTTAAATTTTTCTTTCTTTTTTTTCATTTTTGTTTAATGTTCCAAAGAAGTATAAATAAAAATTTAGGTTTGTTTCTTAATGAATAAAAAACTTTTTAATTTTGAGTGATTTTTAATTTTATATTCCCTTCTTTTTGCACCATCAGAGGGCCTCGCGAAATGTACCTTGCCCACATTAAATTTCGGTCTTGCGCCGCCACTGTTTGTCCGCAAAATAGTCAGTTGCCAAAGGACTGGCGGCAAATTTGAGCTTTACCACCAATCTGTTAAGTGTTCAGTGTATAAATTACCAGTTCTGCCGATAGTTTATTGACAGTTGACAGAAGTCATATTATATCATGACCATAGTCTTGTTACGATTTTCTTGCTTTTCGCGCTTGCTAATGTTCTATCACTTTTGGATTTCCAAAATCAATATCAGTGCCTGAAGCTGAAACAGTTCAAGCAGAGCTTGAAATTTTGGCTGACAATTATTCAAATGCAAAAAGTCTCTAAGAAATCATGTTAAATCTAACAAATTAACCCTTTAAGGCGCAGTGATCCCGCTCTGGGAACACCAAACTCTGACGTTTTGATTGCTGCCAGTCACGAAGAATAGATTTAATGTTTATAAAAATAGTTGCGGGTGACATAGCTCCACGAGAATCTTTTACTTTTTAGCACGTCATTTCCCGTAAAAAAATGGTCACGATTATTTTTAACAGCACTGACATCTGCTGAAAAATGAAAGAATTCGAGAACGGCTGGATAGATTGCCCAATGCTGAAAAAAGGGCAGCCGTTGCCATCGCTCGACCCTTTTTGACGACAGCTTGCTGTGTGCTGGCACAGCCAGCTGCTGTCAAAAAAGGGGTCTCTAGATCTGTGGCACGCGATGAACGTTTCGATCGTCCGCCATCTTGCTGGTAGTTAAGTCGAGCGATGGCAACGGCTGCCCTTTTTTCAGCATTGGGAAAGGGTTGCGCCTCAAAGGGTTAAAGAGCATTATTCCAAAAGCAAATTCTGTGATTCAACTCTGTGGCACTGCTCCTGTGACAGTATCAACAAATGAAAGATCTTTCAGCCAACTCGATTTTATAATGAATCCTCTAAGATCAACTATGGGAGAAGAGAGCCTTGACTCGCTTTTGCCGATAAGATGTGAGAAAGATATTGTGGGCAATGTGTAAATACAAAAAAATCAGTCAGAATATGGTACAGTGTGAAGAAACGAAGTGATCATTTTCAGCCCGAATCAAAATAATCAGGTTTTGGAGTATTAGAGATAGCGAGAAACAAAAAATAGGGAAACGGACAATGAATCAACTTGAAGAGGAGACTCTTTCCCCTTTCACATTATTATATTTGAGTGTATACTGTGAAAGCGAAAAAGGACCACATCACGTACTTTCTAAATGCTCAAAAAAACCAGATTTTTTTGTGAAATGCAAAGAAAAAGAATTAACCAGGTCTAACAATAAACAACCTTTAGTATATATTGCACTTTCGTTTCGTTAAGTGCTTAAGCTGCCATTATCATTATTCTTAATCATTTGAAAATTTTTGAAAGAGAATTAAACTTGTATGATGAATCAGATAAGTTTTTTATTAGATAAGAACATTTTTTCTAGAATGCACTTCAATTCATGCACATTCCAGAAAAATTGATTTTCTGATGCAAGCATAAAGCCTAAAAATCGCCAGTTAACCAAGATTGAAGTAACATGTATTCTATGAATTAAAAAATATATAGTGTTTATATATCAAAACCACAAATACTAATTTCATCAATAAAAAATCTGGGACTCCACTCGACTTTCCGAACACTTAAGATTAAGATCATTACCAAGCATTTAAATAAATTTTAATCGATGAATAATTCAAGCATATATACCCAATTTGAGCTCAATCGAATGTGCCGTTTAAACGCTAGCGCACTTTCAAGAATTTCTCCCCATAGGCCATAATGTAAAAGAAATCTTTGTCGTAGCTGTGTAGAAAAACTATAAGTCCTATACACACCAAAATCAACACCGATCTTACGATGGTGATTTATAATATATATACCCAATTTGAGCTCAATCGAATGTACCGTTTAAACGGTAGCGCACTTTCAAGAATTTCCTCCCATAGGCCATAATGTAAAAGAAATCTTTGTCGTAGCCCTGTAGAAAAACTATGAGTCCTATACATACCAAAATCAATACCGGTCTTGCAACGGTGGTTTATAACAGATATACCCAATTTGAGCTCAATCGAATACTGCGTTTAGGAGCTATCGTGTTCACTCACATACACACACACACACACACACACACACACACACACACACACACACACACACACACACACATACATCTCGTACAAATAGCATAAATGAATTCAGAAGACCTCAGAATGTGTCAACACACCAAAATCTCGAAGTCGAATTTTTTCATGATTACAATACTTTCCTTACATGGTACATGTTCGGAAAGTAAAAATAGGTGTAGTGATGTAAGTAATTTATTAGCAGTGTTTATTGAAGAATTTTGAGATGATTAAATAGCGATTGTTTACAGTTTACACTTTGCTCGTAATGAAATTGAATACCACAGCATATTTTATATGTGTTCGTTTTAGTAAAAATGACAGGTAAAATTGGTATATATTTTTGAAGGCATATTGATATATATTGCCGGCAAATTTTGACTTTATACCCCCCTAACATTTTTGCTTAAAACTGACCCTGCTGGAGCATAATTTTTATACTTTAAAAACAGAGAACATAAATCGGTAATGGCGATTCAAGATAGTGGCGAATCCAGAATGTTTTTGGGAGTAAGATTTGAATTTTGAAATATTCTTACTTCGCCCAAATAAAATGTACAATAAAGCAAAATTTTAGTCAAAACCAAGTGTAAATTTTTTGGGGATAGGCTATTTTATAAAAAAAAAAGATATCATTTTATCAATTTAAAAGGGAATAATAAAGTAGAATGCTACCCTTTAGCAACCTCTATTGGGGGGCTGAAGCCCCGTATGCCCTCCCCTAGATTCGCAACTGCTTCAAGATTTTAAGGAATGTGGTTACGACCTGATAACATTATTTACCAAAGTTGATCAAAAGATAAGCTGATAAAAATGTTTGAAGGCAAGCAACCGGATTATGCAGGTACTTTTAAACGAGGGGAAAACCTTAGATCTTTCGTAGAACATAAGATTCTCCCCTCAGCCTCCCCCTTAAATTGAATAGGAGCAATTTCCAAGCTTTTTGAAATTCTGTATCACACCAGATTATTGGCAGGGTTTATTTTAATCTTTTATTTGCGTTTTATGTGTGTTCTTTCATGTGAGGTACAAGGTTATCTTATTTAAGCGAATTTTCTTCCTATCCGATATTCAGCATTACTATGAAACTTGGAAAATACTTTCCCTCTGTACAAAGGACGAGTAGTTGGATAGTGTTTGAATATTCTAGTTTCGTTGAAAATATTGCTTAAATACTACGATAGTTTTTTATTAATATTGGATTTTAATTATATTTATTTTTTAATTGTATGAACTTTTAAGGTAATTGGTTAGTATCGCCTTATTGCTACAAATGTTTAAAATTTTTGTTTAATTTTTCCCGTTTACAAAATTCATTATAACTATAGGTAAGATATTATAACATAGTTTCATATCATATGTACGCATAACTAATTAAATATTATCTGTTTTCCATTTAAAGTGCAATGGAGCAACTTTAATTTACATTTTATTTTATTTCCTTCAATGCTGCTAGGGAAAATATAAGATAAAGGAAGTTTTTTTTTTTTTTAATCATGCTTTTTATTCAGAGATGGACTAAAATGTGTAAAATAATTTTTGAGAAAATTTCAAAGATCAAACACTTATTTCAACATATAAATTCGTCCTAGCCCATCGATCATCCGCAAAGGCAATTAGAAAATTCATTAAATATTACTTTTCTTTAAATGCAAAATAGTGTATAATTTATAAAAGCTAGAGGCGCTTAACTACTTACTGATGCCAAAATAAGTATTAAGATTCATTCGAAAGAAGTATTTTCCACTCATTTAGAAGTGTATTTAAACTCTTTAGGCTTTAGAGTACATATTTCAGTTCCATTCAAGTATATTAAAAAATAATTTAATCAGCATAAATTAATTCACACTTACAAAACTAATGTGGTCTTTGTAAGTTTGTTATTCACTCAAAAACTGGGGAACGGTATAAGAAAAACAGCAAACTAAGTTACTGCTAGCAGTCTGATAATTACTAAAAAAATCGAGATGAAATTTGCCACGAACATTTCTTCTAAACCCTTAAGGATAGAGAACATAGGGACGTTTTTAAATAAAACTCTTACATTACTAGTCTTAAAGTGAGGCTTAATCTAATCCTTTTTTTAACGAGAAAAATTGTTACGATGTAATGAATTGTTTAATATGGATGTTAAATTTATTATATAACGTTCCCCATCTTTCTAACATATTTGAATTTTAATCAAAATCAATTCATTTTTTTAAATAATTTAAGGGTAAAGTAGGTTGTACGAAGTAAAAATAGACAGATATTACAAAGTTTTTTTTTCCAGAAATATAATCTTGACCATGTTTTTTAGTATATTTAAATTTTTCAATCAACCGTACTCAAAACATTCTGAAGTGTCATTGAAAAATTCATTGAAAATAACTTGTTTGGGAATGGTTTATATAGTAAAATTTTCAGCCTAAATTACATATATTTACTAAATTTAACTCATGCACATCCTTAAAAGAACTATATTTCAACATATTTATACGTAAACAAGAGCGTTTAAATATAGACCAATTATTTCTTTTTTTTTCCGCAATCAAACTAAAAACCTTAAGGGTTATAAATTTTTATAGTCCTATTTTTATATCATGTTTTACATCATTTTTTTCAACATATTTGAACTTCAACTGAGCACATTTAAATTTATAAAATATAATTTTTGCATCTATAAAAAACTAATAAATTAAGTGATATCTTAGGATATGAAAGTAAAGTAATAAGGTAATGATTAGTAATGATAATAGTATGTAGACTCCTGATATAATTCTGTTCCAATTTCCAGTTCACCCAGTTAAAACATCGGGACACCAATTCAAATTAAATTTGAAATAGTTTTTTAGAACACGGTTTAAATGGAACTTCGGTTTTAGCAATATACAGTAGTTTTTTCATAAAGTTACTTGTTTAATCAACCGGTGTAAAGGTTGGTTGATTTTGATTGGTTCTGGTAAAGGCAAAGCTACACGAAGGCTGTCTGCTTAAAGGTGAGATGCCTTTGGCGGAGGGCTTTTTAGGGTGCTCTAACGCGTATTCACGCTACATCCAGAGAAAATCACAAAAAAACTCTAGACCGCTAGATTGACAAGCGTGCGAGAAACCAGAACCCTGGGCTACACTACTTGCTTCGGCTGCACATATACTAACCGGGTTAAAGCTTGAAGCTTTTTCGGTAATAAACAGAAAAATTTATGAAAATAAAACATAAAATTTTTTAAACATTTCTATCGTATTTGAATTTCAAAATCGCTTAATAAATTTATTTGAAAATGAAAAAAAAAGCCTTATTTTTTTCAGCATACATGACACAAGTAAATTATTAATTGCTTGCAGACATAGAAACTCTTATACATAAACAATTTCTGCTTGAGTTGAAAAAGCGTTAGTCTTTTATGTACAAAAAAGAACAAAAATACTTGTTTTTAAGCATGTGTTTTATCCACATGAATGTCAGGTGTAGGTGACTCTGAAGTGTCTAACAGCCATGGATAATTCAATGAATTTTTATTTCTATTATCATTATTATTCAGAATAAACGAAGGTGCCGTGAAAAAAATATAATAGTAATAATAAAAAGAGCCGTCAAAACGGAGATTCTGCGAAAAGCTTGTGAGATCGAAAAAGGAAATTAGGCAATATGCCCTTCCGTTTCAGTAGCCCATGTGAATCTAGCATGAGCAGAATGAACTGGTTTATTTCCGATTCTGTGAGTCTCTCTCGAATAATTGTTACCATTCTCAATCATTTCTAAGGCAGAATAATTTTTAGAGAGATGGATCAAATTGCTGAAGGCGTGACGCAATTTTATTTTCACAGTAAAAGAGACTGCGTCTGCTTTTTACGTTTTATATTTTTAATGCTTTCTCATAAGTTGTAAAGTATATGATTTTGTTTTCCCTGTCTGTCTGTGCTCTTATTTCCTTCAGTAGCCATTGATCACCAAGAAATTTATGTAGGTTGTCTTGGATTTATACCATTTACCCTATTTAAAATTGTGCTTATAGCATCGATAGTTTTGTATAGTGAGACGCAAGTGCCTTTCAACGCATTAAGGTTTATGGACAATCATTGTTAGTGCAATGCGGACACGTTCACACCGAAAAAATCTCTTGTTGAATTGAATAAAATTTTGTTTATTCAACAAAATTTTGGTTGGCGCTATTTTAATCGAATAATTTTGCTGGTTTAAACAAAATTTTATTTAAATAAACAAAATATTTGTTGAATTAAACAAAAATTATTCGGTTGAAACAACGCCGACAAAATTTTTGTTGAATCAATAAAATATTTTTTACAATGCATCCATTTTAAATGAAACTAAACTAATATATAGTTGTTTAACATATAAAAAACTGTTCTCCTTCAAAAAGAGTCTACATAACATTTATTACTGTTTTACAAGGGCAAACAGATTTCTACAAGAGTCAGAATCTTCAGTATGAACAATCCACTTGGGTAGTTTACGGTTTTTCTTATATTCGTACATAAGCTGTTATGTACGAATGTTGCGTTGTCTATGTCGAAGCCTTTTGAGGAGTGTGTGTATTTGTGAATTGTGTTAAATCAAGCCTATACGAGGATCTAACGTGTATTCACGGTACATCTGAAAAAACCGCCCAAATGTCCAGACCGTTAGATTGACAGTCGCGCGGTAGGCCAGAACCCTGGACCTTCAGTTTTCAACTATTTGCTATGTTCAGTGCCTTATCCATTTGGAAGCGTGGTGGGGGCCTTTTGAGGGAAAAAAGCCCTACTGTGTTTAATTTTTTTTTTTTTTTTTCATCGAGCTCGACAGAACTATTTTTTTCCAAGTAGCCTATTTTTCTTTTCTCGTATTTTGGTATATGATTAATTATTTTTTATTATTATTATTAATATTTACTATTTATTTTTTAACACTTTCCAACTAGGTTGAAAAGTATTTGTGAATTCGGTTCGTCTGTCTATCTGTCCTTCCGATCGTCTGTATTCTGCACAGCAGTAAATAGGCATTAATTACTACGAAAGTTATACATGTGATTCCTACGTACTGTACCATGTGCTATATTGAAAATGGTGTAAGTGGGATTTATAGTTCCTTTACAGCAGCACCCAAAAGAATTGCAATGTATTACGTTGTATTTGTAATCATTTTTTAAAGCACCGGTTCCCAAACACCTCCCTTGGAAGGCATAGAGCTCTTACATGATGGGGGGGAGCAAGAAAATCAGGCAAAGAACAAGTGATAGTGCATGTTTTAATGTGTGTGATTATGGCAACGCTACACTAGGGCGATCTGCCAAGGGGGGTGCCTTGGTAAGAGGACTTTCTAAGGATGCATGTTTTAAAAAGTGAAATGCATGTTTTAAAAAGTCATATTATTTATTTTTATTTTTACTCCATAACGTAGGGTCATTTAGTGGAATTACGGGTCACTCTTTTTTCGGGGTAAATAATGGTCACTAACTCTAAAGCTTTTTTTTTTTTTAGAAAACAGTAAGTCATCCTTATGCATTCTGTTTTCTTATATCAAGTTAAAAAACAATGTAACTATGAAGCAAATAACAGAAAAAACTTTTTACACTACTATTAAAAATTTTCAAAAAAGATTGTCTCTGAAAATCATGATTTTTTTAAAGATTCGTGTCAGTGAAACATTTTTGAAAAAACTATTTTGTTGATGCCGTTTTTTACTTGCAGATGGTCTAAGCTTTTCATACGTACATATAATTTTCTTCATTATTTTTAAAATTAATTTTAAAGTATGCTGATTTATACCCCAATTTACTGGGGTAAGTTTTGGTTAGTGATATTTTTTGATATTTTAGGTGTATTTTTTTATATATTTTTGTATAAATAATATTAGTATTTACTATAACTGTTATACTCTACGGTAATATTATATTATACTTTAATTTAACTTTCACACCCTTCTGGCTCACATATCAGTTCCAGCTTTGAAGAAATACAAACTCAGCAGTTAAGGAGCACATCTCGAGTACTGAATTTCTAAATAAGAAGACATATTAATACAAATTAGGCAGTTATGACAAATCAAACTTTCTTGTACACTGTAACTGCAAAAGAGAAAGAAATAGAAGAGAAATCAAATGAACAGAAAAAAAATAGGAAACTCAAAAACATAAAAATGTGGACATCAAGAGAAACCTTGCTTGCAAAAAAGTAAAATCACCCAGAGAAGATATAGACAGTCCCCTGAATACAAACGAACTATTTGGAACTATTTAGTGACAAAGAATTGTCAAATGACAATGAAAATAAGATTAAAGAAGCTGCAAGAAAAGGTTGCAAGAAAAAAAAATCCTCGTTAAAAGATTCTAAGATGGTACTATAAGGAATTCATACTGTACGTGAAGAGCATAAATATTTTGCTGTGTATTAGGTATAATAATCACCTATTTTACAATGGGGAAATAACTAAAATTTTGGACAAGGAAAAAGTAGAAATGAAATTTCTGAAACAAGGTGCCGGAAATTTTCACTGTCCCAAACAAGATGTTTTGGAATTAATTCGAAACAAGTGCATGTTCTACGAACCATTTAATTTAAATGTAAATAATTCTTTTGCTGCTGATAGTAACAGGATAAACATAGTATACAAATGTTACAAGAAATTCTGTCCTGAATTGTGGGCTTAGAGTGAAAATAGTACCCGGCTCATAAAAATAATCTTATTATTTAAATGATATTTTTCCTTAATACAACACATTAGATAAATAAAAAAAATCTGTGTGATAAATAATGATGTGATGGAGATCACATATTTAATTTTTTTTTGTAAAGACGTTAATTGTAACTAATTCAAAAATTTCTTCAATTTTTTTTTCCTGGATGATGGGAGTATATATGTGATGGAGATCACATATTTAATTTTAATAATAATTTAATTTGACTTCCTTTAATGTAATCTATCCAAAATCATGTCTTCTAAATCACTTCTGTTCTCATTTTTCTGCCACTTTGGCTTTTAAATCTGTATATTCGCTTTTCCCGTATGCATTTTTCTTATTTGTTTATTTCTCTAAATGAGACATGGTGGCGTCGTTGTGCTAAAAATAGATTGCATTGCGTCCGTTTGCAAAATCAACGGCCTTTTGTTTACCCCCCTTCTTTGGCTTGGTGTTGGCGTTTTTATTTTGTGTTGCCCTGCTACATCTTTAAAATTATTTGCTCGCTATTACGTCATTTTAATTTTATTGGATTACCTTTTAGGGTTGCTCTGGAATTGGCGTTATTGATCTGAGCCAAGTTATTGTTCTCGCCACTGTGTAATTCTCTGCTGGCGTAATTTTTAATTCATTCCATCTTAATTTCTCTGTCTATATAGGACGTATTTTTATTTCGCTGAGCTACCACCATCCGTTGTAATAAGTTTATGTTTCAATAGTATCTTTTTAATAAAATAGTTTTAAGTATTTAACGTCTTTTTATTATATTGCAACTAAGTGTATCGAACCTGGATTTTCATGTGTCACAACGCAGTCTTAATAATTTAAAACAGCCTAACTAATTAACTTCGTTATAAATGATAATATAGAATATTTATTTACTTTTGATATGCATTACTATTAAAAAAGGTGAACCATATTTACCCCATATGTGATCCATAATTCCCCAAATCCGGGGTGATTCCTGAAATAAAATTAATTATAATTCCATTTCAGGTAAAGTGATTATTTAAATAATTTCTAAATTGATTAAGTTTACTTCATGCCATACTAAAACATTTTATCTTTCATACTATAGAAAATATTAAGATGTTGTTTTTTGACCTATAATTCCCCTATGTGACCCTATCTTTTTTCACTTTCAAAGTTTATTCAAAATTAACCAATAACATTTTTTGTACGAAATGTTCATAGAGCAGCAATGAACTAAATGTTCATTGTTGAACAGTAAAAAACTGAATGTATGCTGAAGAATGTGAGAGAAGGCGCCATCCTAAGTTTCTTTGTTAAGGAGGCGCAAGGTTAAAAGGCTCGGAACTGCTGCTTTAAAGCGTATTTTGGAGATATTCGGCTATTTCAAACAAATAAAACTTTATAAATGCTATTAATTTTCACAAAATAATGCTCTCTATCGAAAATGTCTCTGTGGCATTCATAGTTCTACAGGAACACTCAAAAGAATTCCAAAACATTACGGTCTATGGCAATTTAGAAACAATCATCCAAAAATAAACATGTTCACTAACCTTTCACAGGTTCATAATTTCTGAAAATGCATGGTGCATATTATGAAAATTCATTCTGAATTGAACTTAGTAGGATTTTTTTAATTGTTCATAATTATATAAATTTTTAAAAAGAACAATCTTTGATGCAGACAAGAACTGTTTATTGAGACAAGTATTGAGTTAAGTGTTATTGAGACAAGTAAAGAAAAATGCACAAAAGTTAGACGAATTTATTTTTGGCAAAGATATCTCAATTATTGTTTTCGGTTACAATGCATTTTTAAGTGCTCCGTTTGCTTGGCGTTTGAGGTTGAAATTCCGATGTATGATGAGGTGCATCTGAGAGTAATAAATTTGCGAGCTAAACGAACTCGGAGAAACTTTGCGAGGAAAAGTAATTTAGAAGATATATGGAAAAGAACTTTTTTTCTTTTCAATGAAGGAGTGTTCCGGAAAAATTTAGGCTTCATTTGAAGGAGTTTGTTCAGCTTGTGATGATTCAATCTGAAATTTTGAAAAAAACTAAAATTAGCTGTAACAAATAGCAATAATTTTCGTAATTCAACTACTTATGTTATAATTATCTTATGAATACACTTAAAGATGAAATACTGCATGAACTGAAATTTCTTAGAAAATAAGTTTTTAATTTTGCTAAAATACTTTAGCAAATGCAGAACAGCGTTTAGAAATAGAGTTTTCAAAAGTCCGCACTTTATATGAGTATAATCATCATCAGTACTTTTGTAGGTGTACAATGGTATCTCAACAAAGTTTCTATAGCATTGCTAGCTGATTTTCTGAAAGATTTAATTCCAGTTTGAGGAGGGGGGAAATGTAAAATTCTTTGGATTATTTAAAAAAAAAAAAAGGATAGCGATATTTATTGAGGAGTGAAGTTTTCCACTTTTTCATCCTGTGTAAATTAGTTCTATCATCATTTTAAAGAAAAATTACACTATAATCTGTTTTCGTCTTTTTTTTTTTGGGGGGGGGGGCTGATTAAACAACCACATTGTGAGATGAGATAGACCTATTGTTGATTTTCTGGTGATCCCTGTTTTTATAGTGTCCTAAATGTCCTCATGTGATTATGAGAAATATCCCCTGTCATTTATCATCCTCCAAAGATATTTTAAATATTTATCATGGTTATATAACAATTATATGAGTTAAAAGTTAGGGTCAAAAACATCATTAAGAGATCGAAATTTATGGAGCATTTCGAACATACGTAAGGTTATAGAATTCTTAAAATTTTCAGACTTAGCCAATAAAACTGAGGCATCTTTCGCATATTTTTCATATTGTTTATTATTAACATTTCTTCTTATTTTGAATATTTCTTCAATTTACACTGCAGAAATTCTTTCAAAATGGAAGTACATTTTTTTAACTGTGAACACATTTTTAGCTAGTTACTTGATGCCCTTCAAAGCTTTCAGCTAGTACAACTCTGCTGCTGACAAACTATTTAAAAAAGGAAAACAGAAAAGAATAAGAAAAACGAGGGAAGAAACAAAAAAGAAAGATTTTTAGCCGCAGCATCTCTGAAACAATGAGAGCAAACAGATTTATACGGGTTAAATTCCATAAATCTTCTCACACGCCTTTGCCTGATACATTTTAGAGATAAAATAGTTTTACAAAATCCTTTACTTTTCCTTTTTTTCTATTAGAGGGTTAAAATTGTTTTCTTAAATGTTGCATTTCCTTCAAAAGCGATTCTCTTTAATACTTACGTCTTAAGCCGCAGATCAAAGAACTTGCTTGTAGTAGAATTCGCCAAGTCCAACCATTCATCCAGTATACCTTCGTTATTTCCTTATCCAAATGTCTTTGTTTTGACTTCTCCAGGAGGTTCTGGCCCTTGTTCGATAAATTGGGCGAATCGGCGTTCAGCAGGCACCAGTTGCAGTTCAGTATTTCCCTCTCTATATTGAACCATTGTTGAACACGAATTTGTTGAGAAGGAGGAAGATTCAAATTTCTAAGGAAGGCTATAACGCATTCCTCTAAATATTTGCACATGCTCATTGAACTGGAAAAAAGAAATAATGATAATGAAGGTTACATACATCAATGACAGTAGCGGATCCAGGGGAGGGGCTAGGGGGCCTCACACACCTCCCCCCCCCAAAGAGATTGCTAAAGGGTAACATTCTGCTTTATTATACACTTTAAATAGCTAAAATGATCATATTTTATAACTTAGCCCCTCCCAAGCATGTACAGCTGCGGAAAAAAAAAGTCCCACTTGTACATTTTTCGGCCGTCGTTCGTCGCACAGCAAAGTTACAGATACCAATCGTTTACGATTGACGCACACTTTAATTTGCTATGCATAAAAATTGCATAAGAGGCCATCTACATATTAAAATTCGCACCAACTTTTTTTTTCTCAATAGCAACCCCTAGATTTCACTTCATATTTCAAAAATTTAGCTCATTTTAACCCAGGACACCAATTTTCAATAAATTTGGACAGAAAATGAGTGAGTTATGAGCACCCAAAATCCCCCTACCCCTATGTTAAAATATTTTTTCATACTTCAATTCATATCTCATATAATATTGGTAGTAAGAAGCTGGTTTTTATTCGTACTATTAGAACTAAACGACCCAAACATAATTAAATGTTATTATAATTTTTAATAAATTATTAATATGAATTATTAAATTAATATTCAAAAAAATTATGAATAGCGACCTAGCCAAATTTGGATGGAAATAGATGCAGAAATTAATATTACATGGCTGTGCAAAATTTCAAATTTTTACGTTCAGTAGTTTAATTTATATTAAATAAAATGTGTTATTTTCATGAGTTAAGGGGCCATATATAAATTTATTAAGTGAAAATTTTTTGAAAATTGCATAAAATAAATGTAAATTAGATTTATTTTGTGCAAAAACACAATAAAAGATACCAGTATTAAAAATATCAAATTTTGAAGCAAATAAATTAGAGGTTTTTACAGTTTGTTGGGGATTCTATAAAGCATGTACTGTTGCGTCCGCTACCATATTCCCCCAAATAAAATATTTTCCAGCTATAGAATTAGATGCAGTAGGTGTATGTCTTCTAATACAACGTCCTATTTCTGAAAAACTAACATCCTCAACTTTCCAGGCATGAATGTGACCTTTTATAATATCGGAAACATTAGGTCTTTGGAATTCCCCATACTTTATCAAACATTCAAAATCACGTTTTTCTGTAAAAAAAATTTCATCTAACTATAAATTAAAATACCGCCAAAATTCTTAAGAATATTGCACATTGCAGGCGATAGTATTAAATGAAGAAAGTGAAATAACAAACACAGTGATAATATTGGGTCGGCAAAAAAGTAATTGCGTTTTTTACATGAAATTCAAACAAATAAATTTTCAATCATGAAACCATTCTTTAAGTTCGACCATAGCTGAGTCGAGCAATATTCATGCTTGTAGTCAGAAGAGCAGGGCCTCTAACTCCTGCCAACATTTCAGCTGTCTAAGAGAAACATATTCAAGGGAAACACTGAATAACATTTTCAAAATTACAAAAATTTTCAAAATCCTTAGCAGTCATTTTGCATTTTTCCCTTAAATCATGTGTACGAACCAAGGAAGTTATGAACTCACGGGTCATTTGGACCACAAACTAAATATTCTATTTCTACCCTTGATATTTTCAGTACAAAAAACTTTAAGAGAGATGCGAACAGTATTTTCCGTGAAAATAATATTAATTTCTTTTAACTCTCGCGAGCGAAATTAATGAAAGGCGAAAAGTCCGGAACCTACAAATAGCGTTTTTCAATTTGCAGAAAGTCCCTTAAAAACATGCAAAAATGAATTCGCAATATCTCCGGAAATTATCGTAGAAAATTGGTAAAAATTTATATATAGGGTAATTTGAAGGTTTTCTTTCGTTTAATAAAGTCAAAATATGGGGTTGCCATTGAGAAAAACGAAGTTGATGCAGAATTAAATATGAAGACGTCCCCTTTTGCAAATTAAATTAATAGTAAATTAAAGTACGCGTTATTTGCAAACGAATGGTATATATAACTTTGCTATACGACGAGCGATGGCGAAATAAAGAGGAAGTGGGACTTTTTTTCCGCAGCTGTACATTGGTTTAGACTAAACTTTTGATTTGTGGTACATTTTAATTGGGTGATATATGCTTTTTAAAAAATTTAGCCCCCTCCCAAAAAAAGTTTCTGGATCCACCACTGATCAGTGATACAAGTCTGGGAATATGTTGCTTGTTCTTAACAGAGAGAGAGTGTAAACGCATTCAACAGAAAGGGTACAAATTATTTTATAGAAGCTGTCATAAACCTTCTGTTACTTTGAGTCTGACATGGAAAGTGGTTAAACTAGATGGCTTCTGTCAGAAAAACCGTTGAAAGTTAAGGGTCCCAACTCCATTTTTTTTTTAACCAAATTATTTTCTCGTCCTTAAAATTGAAATGTGAAATTTCCTATTCTAAAAAGATTAACTATTTTTTCTACTAGCTATATATCCAATTCATTTTATTCAAAACTTTTAAGTACAAAAAAAAGAAGTGTTAGAAAAAGCAATCATGCATACTCTAGAACATCTGTTTCTTGTGCTACATGTAACAACACATCCAGAGAAATATTTTCAAGTGCACTCGAACTACTTGTTTTGATGGAGGTGTTGTGTTCTTCGGCAGTTTCATATACAGAGGAATTAATCGAAGTTGCATCATCATCTGCTTTATCTTCTAACAGTTCACTTTAACAACACAACGGAAGCACGTTTTTCAGCCTTTGTCTGAACGTTTTCTTTGACTTCATTTTCCAACTCTGCTTCTTTTTTGCTTTCTCCCTCGCATGCTTCTTCTGTAGCTGTTTCATATTCAATATCACTTTTTATTTCATTTTCCTGCAAAGAGTTTGTTTCTGTCTTAAAATAGGGTTGTATATTATTATGTTTTCTACGTTATCAAGTCCGATTTTGTATACGTCATCAAGTTCCTGTTTTTCAGTTTCAGCATCTACGTTTCCAATCTTGCATTTAGTATATCAATATTCTTTTCATTTACAGTTGTATTGACGTTTTCATCACATTCATTAGATTTTTGGAATTGGGAATTTTCTTCATTTGTTCGAAGATTTACTTCTAGCATTCGAAACTCACCAGTCGGTTTATATTTATGAATAAGGTCAACCCAGCCACTTCAGTTAGGAAATATTCGACAGATACTTTCGATAAGGTATTGTCATCACTAAAAATATTTTCTTTCGAAGCTTCAATGTGTTCATTAGGGTGATTTTCGGAATTTGAATTCATATTTTCTACTTCTGAGTTCAAATTTTCTTCACATGCAACAGCACACTCTTCTGAAGCATTATGAATTAGAGCATTAGGAACTAGAACTTTTGCACACTTACTTTGGATATCATCAGATTTGGTTGAATCAGTATTTTTTTTTTTTTTAGAATTGGCTCCTTTAGCAGCAGTATGGTTTTCTTTCTTGAAACCCATTTTTTAATTAGGAAATAAATAAAATTGTATCATTTTTTGTCGTTTATTTATAAAGAGTATTGGTAATTTTCAAATATCTTCTTTTACCCGGCAAGTTCTAGTGGTACCATTTCGTACCAGCACTCATTACTTTGAAAATACCTCTTTTCGCTTAGTGTAACCCGTTATCATTTGGTACCAGTAACTTCTAATTAACATAATTTAAAATTTCTAAAAAGTATACACTTTATGTTACCCTAAGACAAGAAATGAACAAGAAGAATTAAATTTGAAAAAAAAAATCGTTCATTGCCGGGTTAGTGGTCTAAGTTATAAAGAGTGTTCCTGAACTCCGCAGAAACCTAAAAATGACAGAACAGTACTAAAAAAAGTTTTCATCTTAAAATGTATGTTCCAAGTCGTAATTTCATAAAATTTGTAAAAGTTTTCGCAGTCACGAAATTATCGTAGTTAAGTTTTGTGCTGAACAGATTTATTTTTCGAATATTGCTGTATTTAAAGTATAACCTAATTTATTGTTGTTAATTATAGTTGAGAGCTTTGAATTAGTTTTGAAAATAATGTATTTATTTAAAAGCAATATATGATCATATTCGATTAATAATACTTTTTTCCGTAACAGAAGCTGAAAAACTATATGGAACACTCATTTAGGGAAAACGTCTTTTTTGTTTGTGAAAAGTTGTTATTTTATTGTGTTCTGCCACTGCTCTAATTTTTTAAATAAAGCTCACAAACAGCAATTTCCTCTTTTTTATTACTTTTTTTTTTACGTGTACCTTATAATCCGAAATTCTGTTCTTACATGCTTGCATTTACTATACAGATGTTAAAATTATAAATTCGACGTCCAGTGACCTTTCTTTTCTAGAACAGTCTATGTCATCCTTTTTAACTGCACTATTCCCAGAAATTTTGATGCTATTTCTATAATATTGACATTGTAGTAACTGCACCTAAAATTTTATGGAAATATCGATTGATTCACGAATGATTCAGTTGCTTTTTATATCTATACACAAAATTCATGAAATTAAGTCGCTAAATTTTATTTATAAATTACCACTGACCGACTTCAAAAGCTTACAGAATTAAAAAAAAATTCCTATATCAAAAAGAAATATCACAATTTCTAAAACAAAAAATTTATTCTTAAATGCCATGAAAAATCTCCAAGTTAAGCGATAAATCCAGTAAAATTGCAACACTACTTTCAGCAACAAGTTTTATATCACTGATACACTTAGAAATAACATTGGTACAGAATTAAGAAATACACGATTTTTTTAATCTCTAAATGAAGTACTTAAGGTTTTTTTAGTCTCTAAATTAGATAAAAATTTCAGATTTGAAGACTATTTATTTTACTCTTTATTATTAAATGTGGTTTTATTGCATCAGGTTTCACCGTCAGAAAAGTTTTAGTTAAACTTTCAGCAAATGCATTCACTAACTAGCATAGAAATGTGAATTTTTTAAAAACCCAACTCTATTTTAGTATAATAAGGAAATGTCTCTACAGATGAGGTAGAAATGGAAATGAAAATGATATATTCACCAACGATTTCCGAAAAATCTTCTAATTTTCCTCATTTTGAAAATGTAGCACTTTAAATCCGATATAATATCAAAATTAATCTCTCAAAATATCACAGATTAATGTCGCAAGTAGATGAAAGTTGTATTTTTTTACAACAATGGTGATAAATAGATTTTTAATAATACAAGAAAATCTACATCACAAATATTGTTGATAATGGAAACTCATTGCGCTTAACAATTCAATTAGATTTACATTGTTTAAATATTACTGTACATATCTTGTTTATTAAATTAAATGTTTTTGTATAGTACTGATAGAAAAGGAAGACTATGAAGATTAGAGAAAAGGGTGGAGAGGAGTTTATACAGAAATACTAATTATTTTCTACAAACAAAATACTTTTTATTTTCTTTCAGAGTAAAATGGGATGTTCTAATCTATGCACATTGTCCAATCATGTAAAGTTTGACTAGGTACTTGTTTTACTAATCTTGTTGATAGATGTAGAACCTTTATTTCCAATACAGCAAGAAGGGATAAGGGTCGTTTCCGAATTTGGATAGGTAATCCATAAAAGGGCCATGCCCAATGTAGAAGATATATCGGTTTCTGAGCAGTAGACATACACTGCTGGCCACCCAAATTGCAACACCAAGAAAAACAAGAGATATCACAACAAAATTTATTGTGTAGATAACATGTTGACCAAGTAACAAATGATTAAATTTACAGCATTCTATGAAGCGTGGTTCCTGCCAAAATCAGTACCCAGAGTAGCCGCCGTTGTTGGAGATCACAGCTGCCACACGCCTCGGCATTGATTCAAAGAGACTTTGAATGTGTTCTTGGGGTACAGCAGACCAAGCAGCTTCCACACGTTGCCAAAGTTGATCTGGTGTGACAGCTGGGGATGAACTCTGGGTCAGTCGTTGAGCAACCATGGACCACATGTTTTCTATCGGCGAAAGATCCGGAGAGCGCGCCGGCCAGGGAAGCAATTCAATCTGGTGATTGACGAAGAACCCTTGGACAATGCGTGCCACGTGTGGCCGTGCATTATCCTGCTGAAATATGGCTGTTGGCAAGCCCTGAAGGTAAGAAAGGACAACTGGCTCCAACACCTCGGAGATGTAGCGCTGGCTGGTTAAAGTACCGGCAATGCGTACTAGAGGAGTGCGAGAGAGATATCCGATACCGCCCCATACCATAATACCCGGTGCAGGACCAGTGTGACGGTGCATAATGCAGCTGTTCAGCATCCTCTCTCCACGGTGTCTCCAGACTCGAATCCGACCGTCGTGGTGTTGCATACAGAAGCGTGACTCGTCAGTAAAGAGAATTTCATTCCATTCTGTCGTCCACATCCTTCTTTCATCGCACCATTGGCGGCGGAGACGTCTGTGGTTCCGCGTCAGAGGTAGACAAAGCAACGGACGTCTTGCGGACAGACCATTCTGCTGTAAACGACGTCGAATGGTACGCGCAGACACTGGATGATGCGTTACAGACTGAATCTGCTGTGATATGGTTCGTGATGTGACTGAGCGGTCCGTCACTGCCATGCGTACAATCTGCCTGTCATCACGTGACGTGGTGCACTGAGGTCGATGCGGTCGATCACGTCTGTCCGTCGTACCCTCCTGCACCCAACGATCACATATCCGCATCACAGTTGTTTGGTTTCGTCCAATACGACGACCGATTTCCCTGAAAGATAACCCACAATCTCGGTATGCCACTATCCTTCCTCTGTCAAACTCGGATACTTGATCAAAAGATGATCGTTGTTTCCTACGAGGCATAATTTATCGTTTTTTTGAAAAAAAAGCAAGAAAAACACAATTGCTGTACTTGAAACCGTCGAAATCTCCAAGCCTTAAATAGCGCTTTGAGGTGGCGCCACAGGCGCGCTTGATGTGCGTCTGCGCTGAAATTCTAATCATTTGCATATCTCACCTCAGCTAATGCATGTTGTAAATTTCATATTATTTGCATGCTTCCTTCAGGGTGTTGCATTTACGATGGCCAGCAGTGTATTTCCTGTGAAATTTTTGGGAAGAATTTATACGCCTAACGTTCTGTCCTACCAGTGTCCCATCTACGCTGCCATGTTTTTTTGAATTCGAACTGGGTCATTCCACGTCAGATCAAACCACACCAACTTAGATTTTCCTCAAATTTTATACAGATGATTTATAGATTAAGATAACCACAAATCTCAATTTTGTAGGTTCTACGATAACTAATTACCGAGAAATTAATCCTGCAAATTTTTAAGTTTTCTGCAAGATACGCCATTTTTTCTCTGACTTTCTTATAACTCCATGCCTGCAGAAGTTACTGAAGTGAAAATTTGTTTCTAAAGGCAACTTTTTAAGCTGATTTCAAAAATGTTATCAAAATTTGCGTATCTTCTATGGTTTATGCATAAGCATGGTATTTGCTAAAAAGCTTCATGAATTTTTTGATCAGAAGTCCGTTTTAAATTTTTATATGTTATTAAAATGGTATGCCACTACATCCAAAAAAAAATTCATCTTGGCTTTCTGCTCAGAAGCTGAGCAAACAAATTATTAAATTTTTCGTATATTGGGTCTAGTAATAAGTTTTAAAGAGCGTGTCAAATAAACGGATCTGCAATAACTCCTTTATTCGTCAAAGTAATCGCCATTATTTTCCAGCACCCACTGACAACGGTCAGGTAACACACTGATGCCAGCAGCATAGAAGGATTCATCTTTATTATTATTATTATTATTGTTGTTATTATTATCCCAAGTGTAAGTACACAGTTCCATGGTCACAATTAAACAATACTGAACAGGTTAAAAACATTTAGAAAATCTAGAATCTGTAAAGGGTTGGTCGAAAACAGATCATTCTTAGACAAACCCATGCACGCAAGAATATGATCAGGTGAAGTCTGATGTTCACTGCATATGGTGCACGTAGGGAACACCTTTGCTCCTCCAATAAATTTAAGAGTTTTCGTGTGACCAGTCCGAAGACGGGATAAGCAAGAAAAATTACAGCAACTCAACCCAGAATCAATGAGACTTCCAGGCTTATCAGGCACTTACCAGTGGTGAGACACACTTAGAATACCTTGTTGTTTAAGTACCTTCTTTTGACAAGATTTAAAAAGATCAAGTCTATAGCTGCATTGGGAATAGCAGCTGACTTAGCAAGTCTGTCGGCTGTCTCATTTCCCACCAGCCCAATGTGGGAAGGAATCCATCTTTTGATGCGATGAAGTCATCAATGGATTTTCGTAATTCGTCCACTGTGGGGAAGTGTGCGGAAGACAAGGCATTGCTCATTGACCGAAATAAATGATCGTCCGAAGGGGCTATGTCAGGGCTATACGCCGGGTGCTCCAAAACTTCCCAGCCAAATTTTACTAACGTGTCCTTGAGCGGTTTTGCAACATAAATTACGTACGTTGTACATCATGATCACGTAAACATCGAATACAGTGTTTACGTGAAGCTGTAGTAACGATAAAAAGTGGGGTTGCTTGTTCTACATATTCAAAATTAATTTTACCGCATCAGAAACAAGAATATGCCCTAGTACGGTGCGAAAACGCTTGCACAATGCTGTTTCTATACAAGACGACCAGTTGTGTGCATCCTCCTAAACCGACGACAGACAAGTACCCTTTTACTTTTTAGAGAGAAAATACGTTTCCTGCAAGATAAAGCAATGGGCTATAATAAATGGTTATACTTCTCTGTTCACCTGTCGACACAGACAAGTCCAGGTTCACACTCGAGAGCTATTCAGAATCTCTCCTGATCTGTAGGGAATAATGTACCAGATACAACCAATCCAACATTACCAAAAGGCACAGTTACATGAAGTAGATAAATCTTAGTTTGTGGACCAGTGGTGCCGACTGTGAGGGTGCTCCGGGGCTCAGGCACCCACAAAAAAAAATCTCATGGGTGCGGAGTTCTCACAAAGTTTTCAGGATAAGTTTTACTTACTTCTGTTGAAACAAATTTATTTAGAATTCAAGAGAAGAGGGAATCGTGAATGTTGAAAAAATAATTAATCCGTTTTTCTAAAAAGATGAATTTAAATTCTTCTTGTTTTTATTCTTGTGAGTTTTTGGAAACTAATGACTCACATAAAATTATTTATGAGTGCCTAGCGCACGCAAACGTTAATACCAAATCAGAATCCTCCCGAACCCCCCTTTGATTGTGTCACAGATTAGCATAAAGTGACTTACATACACAACTAGAGTTTTCAACACCTGGGGCAAACCTTAATTAGAGTGCCCCCTATCATGGAGTCATAACTGATTTCGGCACCCTCTTTAGCACGACGCCCGCGGGACGTACCCCGTTTGCCTCCCCTTTCCTTAGATGTGGCCTTGAGATGACGCAACGGTATATGCTGTAATGCAGTCTAATTTATTTTAGTTACAAAAATATTAGTTTCTCTTTCGGAAAAAGTTTTCTTCCATTTGTGTGTATAGTAAAGCTATTAAAGAGAATATCTTCAACGGGAAATTTTGTTGAAAAAAAAACATATATGTCCAAAAATTACCCCACTCCCCACAAAACAAAACAAAACAAAAAAAATCGAGCTAGAGCACTCACAAAAATTTTCTAAAGTCGACGCCTCTAGTTTGGGCAGAGATCTGTCTCACGCTGACATGATGTTCTTAGGGCGGACGGAGCTCTCACTGGTGTGAGATACCTTAACGAGATATTTGATCCTTATGTTCACTTCTATGTCGGTCCTATTGGTAATAACTTTATTCTGATGGATGATAATGAGAGATCTCATCGAGCTTGTTGAGGATTATCTTGAGGATCCTAGTATGAATTGAATGGAATGGCCAACTCAATTCCCGGACGTGATAGAGCACGTTTGGCACTACCTTGGCAGACAAGCTGCTGCTTTGAGTCCTCCTCTGCGGTCGTTGCATAAGCTGGAACAAGGGTTATTCCGTGTCCGGCTTTCGCTTCCCGTTTCGGTGTCCATCCACCTAACTGACGGCATGGAAGTCGATGCCATCAATGCAGTGCAATTTGGGATGGACGCATTCCTTATTGGAACCCATTTTTGTAATATTTCCACGACAAATCAAACTGCGATATACTGTCTTCTCCGAGAAGGGACTTTCCTGCCAAGTGTGCTTTTTTCTGCTGTAAGTCACGTTTTTTGTTTAAATGTACGTAAAATTTCTACGCCAAATTCATTAAAGAGCTGTCTAGTGCACTTTTTCTAGAAAAAAAAATTTTTATAGTATTTTTCTTCATTTTCAAGTTCGACGCAAAAAATAGGTTAATTTTTGGAGGTCAGTGTAGTTCATTTTAATAATACTGATAATAGGTATTTTAATTCATAGGCGCCGACTTCATGGGGCTTGAAGGGGCTTCAGCCCCCCCAATATTTTTATTCAGGGGGCTGAGCCCCTTCAAAAATTTCACTCAGACAATTTAGTGTCAAATCATATTTCTTTCTCCAAATCGGTTAAACATCCTAAAAATAGAGAATGTATCGGATCGCTAGCTTTTTCTGTCTCTCACTCCGCTTTTTCTTTCACAGGGATTCAGGAATTACGTTGGGTGCCTGTAATGCCGTAAGGCACGGATGTCAACCTTCTTTATCAAGAGCGCAAGCACAAACAAATGACCATCAGATAGCTAGGCAAAAAGAAAGTAAAACGGGTGTTTTCCCACGAGAGGCTGGGCATAGCGGATTAAATTGCTCTCTGGCGATTTGGCGTGCAGTCAGACTCCGTTGGCAAGAGTTGTTTCTCCCGCTGTTATACACTGCACGCTAGGGGTTGCCGCCCGCACCGCAAGTTGATCCGCGAAAAACAGTAGAGCTTCCACATTCTTTTTCTGTTGCAGTATATTTACATACACTGCTATGGAATAGAAGTAAGGTGTTAGAGGGGGAGGGGGGTGGGTTTTTAAAAAGTACATATTTATTTATGCAATAACAATAATGGAAAATTGGGAAATTCAACGTTTGAGCATGAAATTTTATCTCGCAGTTATTTACAGTTTTCTTGTTATCTTTTTATTTTTTCTTAATGTTTTACTTCTTTCTTGCCTTTGCCATTGGAAAAAAAAAAAAAAAAGACAAAATGTCATTGACAATACAAGAAATTTCCAGATTTCACCGTTCATTTTTTTTTTTTTTTTTTTTTTTTTCCTGTCTTTATACATAGACAATGTTTTGACTGAATTACAGTAAGTTGTATTTAAAACAAATAAGAAATCTTTTGCGGTTTAAAACAACAGTAAAAAAATTATCTAGAATTTGCTTTCTCATTTAATTTTAAGTTTTTAGCTATTTACCTTATTAATTTTTCACTGAAACAAAATGGTCCAAAGAAAGTCTTAAAAAATCGTTCTTGAATACGAATTAGTTTTTTCTTTCATTGAATTAGTAGTTTGTGCTTGATTAAAAGAATTTAGCATTTTATAAATATAGATTATATGTAAATGAACTTAACTGTAAATTCATACACAAAGTTTAACATTTACTTTCTTACCGTTACAAAGACGAGCGGTCATTATTCTTTGTTGTTACACACATTATTGCTAGCCCATATTAATCTTTCAGTATCCTACAAGAATCAGTAATGCAATTTTCGTCCTCGCTTCAATCTGCATCCATGGGAACATATAGGTTTAAACCCGAAGAGTTTATCTGCATCTATAATCCATATCTATTAATTGCTAAAACCCCGGACTAAACATTTAATAAAGAAGGGTTTTCTCTAATCGTATGTAAATTCATACAAAAGCCAAATGATGATTGCTTTTTAACTGTTCACTGTTTCTTTTTTATTTCCGTAACATATTACCTTCAAATCTAAAATTTTTTATTCATATTTAAATGCATGCATTTAAATATGCATAAAAATTTTAGATTTGTAATTTTAGACTGCAATTTTAAATGCATTAAAATATATATTTAGAACAATTAATCAACAAATAAAATAAAAAAATATTAGAAAAAGAACATGGAATTTCTAACTCTACTGTTTTTCGCGGATCAACTTGCGGTGCGGTCGGCAACCCCTAGCGTGCAGTGTATAACAGCGGGAGAAACGACTCTTGCCAAAGGAGTCTGACTGCACGCCAAATCGCCAGAGAGCAATTTAATCCGCTATGCCCAGCCTCTCGTTGTTTTCCCACACAAGAACCATTCGGATTTCACACCGTGACACAATTGATGATGGAATTGCTTTCTAGTAGGGAGAAGACTGCGCTTTTTTTAGGAGGGTCGTTCTCATGTAATTTTTTTTTTTATCAGTACAGCAAAAGCTTTCACTTTTGTTCTATTGTGAGATGCAGACTCTTCTGTAGACGTCTGACCATAAGGGAGATTTTCCCATTGTGCAAGACTGCAAACGATTGTGACATTTCCATTTTCCACCAGTATTAAGTTTCGACGCTGAAAATAAACCGTTTAAATATGACTTAAAAACAATTCAAGGCAGAAAATTAATAGTCAAATTTAAGCTTGACGATTTTAAATCATGAAGAACCTTGTGAGATAAATGAAAAATTGATGTTTAATACAGTTTCGTATATAGACAGTATTCATTTCTTTACACGCTTTATCAAAAATTTACTAATATCGAACGCTTAATGTTTCTTATTTAGCTACAGTTAAGAGCTAAATGAAAAATGATTTCATAAAAATCTTCGAGGAGCACAACTTCTGGATTATATTTTATAATTGCTTCCTCTTATCTTCTATCTTTACATATAAAACTCTTTCCCCCACCAAGGGCGTAATGAGGGGGGGGGCTACGCGGGCTGAGCACTACATAGCTGTCTCCCAGCCCCCCCTACGATTTTCAAAAATTTTTGTTATTTTACACATAAATACGAAAATTTAGAAACGAACATTTGAAAACCATGAAATTTTAAATCTTTGTTTCGTTGTTTTGGGCGAATTTCTCTTCATAATTGCAAGATTTGTATACGGTTTATTATTTTGCTACTATTGGCTGCATGTGGTGCCAGTGACAGTTCCAGAAGGGGGGGGGTCACGGTGGTCATGACCCCCCCGGGCCTAGATTAACCATCTCCCCAATAAGAAAGGAGGGAAAAAAAAAACGAGGGCCCAAACCGAGCTTGGACAAGGCCCAAAATTCTGAGAGGCCTTGATCATGTGCATACATATCACATTGTGTTGCTGAAAGAGAATTCGTCTTTAGAAAACCATTAGCCTCTGACTAATTTACTTTATTTTATAACAACACTAAAGTATGCACACAGTGACTATGTGCTCAGTCGTTGTTCCTTGGCAGAAAAATATGCAGCCGTTTTATAAATATGTGCATTCATCCATATTCATCCATACATGGAGGGCAAAGGAAGAGGGAGTCACAGCGAGCATGATTAAGGTAAGGGTGGATGGGCTAGTTGCCCCGAACCCACAATGAAAGAAAACTCTCAAAATCAAAAAATGGTTTATAGAAAAATGTGTGAATTGGGCGTGTGTGATACATTTTACTCGTATTCGGCCCCCACACTTGCAAATAGCCTTCCTCTTCTGTAAAAGCACGCTATGAAGCACGTATGTTTGTAAATTATTAATTTATGGAATATCAAACTAGCATAACTGCTACAAAACCATAAAAATTATAGAGGAGAAAGGAGGGGCTTTCATGGGGAAAGAGGGACCATGCCTAACAGGGCCGGATTACCCATTAGGCTGAGTAGGCTTTCCCCTGTGGGCTCCGTTATTAAAGCTATTTTAGTGTTAATATTTATACAGTATATGTAACTCTGAGAAAATAATTCTGATTCATTGGTGACTTCGTAAACATGAAACACTTTTTGGCATTGTTAGCCACTACACTTCTTAATTAAAATTTGAATGAATATGTGCTAGAAAGTTTGAAGCTGACTATTTAGCTTGGATTTTTATGTGCACATTTCAGTGATACCTTGCATTAGACGGATGTATATTTTGCAAATTCAATAAGGAGAACTTTTAGCACTACGTCTACACGAACGGGCTATGGTAATCATAAGAAGGCTTTTAAACAAAAAACCCTTCGTACCCCAGTCATCACAATCATATTTTATACAACTTTTTTCCGTTCTGAATAAAAATTAATTTTCGTATATTGTTGCACAAATGTCATCAGAATAAATTTCAAATAACATAATTCGTTATGGTTTTAGTTTATAAAATGAATACTATGTATCCATTTAGCCAAGAGCGTCTCTGACTTACCAATTGCTAATGTGCTAGTTTTATTTATTTTGATAATTGTTAAGGTAATCTGAAACAATTTTCCAAAAAAGAAAGGGTGATTTAGAGTGCAATGGAGTTTTTATATATGTTTTAAAAATAACATGACGTAGACTATGATTTCGAATTAGATTTCATTCATTTTGTTTCCATTTTTCATATTATTGAGTATTTTTATTTTAATGTAAAGTGAAAATGTTGAGTATTTTTAAAAATTGTCTGTAAATATCTACAATAATTTAGAGTGATAATTTTGGTATTGTATATCTGTTTCTGTGTTATTCCACTTTTAAATGTAAAACACGATTATATTTTATACAAGTTTTTTCCGTACTGAATAAAAATTAATTTTCATATATTGTTGCACAAATATCATCAAAATAATTTCAAATAGCATAATTCATTATGGTTTTAGTATATAAAATGATTACTATGTGTCCATTTAGCCAGGAGCGTCTCCGATTTACCAATTGATTATGTGCTAGTTTAATTTGTTTTCATAATTGTTAAGGTAATCTGGAACAGTTTTCCAAAAAGAAGTGTGATTTAAAGTGCAATGGTGTTTTTATATGTCGAGTTTTTTTTTGCCAAGTCTCACACGGAGGGCAATCCCCCCACCCTCGGCCTAGATCCCTCGCGCAGATAATTGGCCATAACACCACATTTCAACATTTCTTCTCATTTTTAATGTTATTGAAAGATGATATGAGTATTCTTAGTTTAATGTAAAATGAAAGTTTTCAGTATTAAAATGTTTATGAAGACCTAAAATAATGTAGACTCTAAATTTTGATATATTCTCTCACTTAGATTTCTTTGTTAGATCATTTTTAAATGTTAACAAGGATGATATTATTGGAAAATTAATTTTTTTCCTGCTGTGCAAATACTATAAGAATGAATTTAAAAGTATATTTTATTTATTTATTTGTTTTTTTTTTTTACAATTCAAATCACGGAAATCCGTTTAATATGTATGTGTAGAAGAGAAGACTTGTAACTTTGTATGATGGTTTGTATATTATTTGATTTGCTTTAATACATGGAAAGGAGGTATTTATTACTTCGTTGCTTATGTTTTTTAAAATAATTTTAAATGTAATCTGTAAAAAGTTGTCAAAGAAATGTAATTTAAATGTGATCAGTTTTTCTGTCTTAAAGTAGTGCGCCATTTAATTAAAGTCGATTCAATTTATGGGTATTTCATCATGTAGTAAAATAAAAAATACTATTTTATATTAGTAAAAATTATCTCTGATGAATGTTTGCCAGTAAATAAAATAATCCTGATTTTAGTATTTCGAATCGTTTGTACTTCTAGGGTATTTTGGAATATTAGCTGGAGTAATGTTTTGCAGAACAGTTTTTCACATTTGACTGCATGCATTTTCTTTCCTATGAAATTATCATTAAATACATTACATTAAAGATTTTATTTGTTTTGCTGTTATTAATTTAATTAAACTTCACCTATTCTTTCAGAAGGGAGAGAGATTTGCTTTCTCCATATGTATACTGAAGACTGATTCGAGATCTTGAGTTCAAATACTTAATTTTAAAAATGAGTTCAAAAAATTTATTAAATGGAATTCTTTTTATTTTAATGAAAGTGTTATGTTAAAAAAGCACATTTTAAAATCTCAATTCTAAAATTTCTGAATCCCTTTATTCTACTGACGGAGGGAAGGATTTTGTGTCTCCCCCCCCTCCGTAAGGATACGAGCCCCCCCAATAATTTTTACAAGTCGGCGCCCGTGTTTTAATTCAACAGTATTATATCCGCCCATAGCTGTCTGACTGTTACTGCTTACTTCTTCATAATTTTGTCCTTAGGATAATCAATAACCATGGTAGATAATAATGCCAACTTTGATGATATTCTTTAAAAAAAAAACCAAACTGATTTGCATTCCTTTTTGCTATTGCATTAGGCAGAATGACTTTTTCTTACCATTGACTGACGAGGGGGAGGGGGGGAGAGAGAATTTATTTTAAATGAACTTTCAAGATCACAAAACGATTTTATTCATTTATCATTGTTTTTAATAAGCTTGTGGATGAATTTAAATATTTTACAAATATCAAGGTATTTTATCTTGCTGTGTCAGCAGGGTATTTTATCATAAAACTTAGGAATTCAGAAATTCCTTAGACTATAGGTATAGATAAAGATCATTGAGATGTCGCAGCTTTAAAGCTTTATCGCTACGTTTACAAAATAAATATTTGTGGAAATTTTATTGCAGCTTACATAAATATTCTGTAGTAACTTTAGCCATAATAAATAGTTTACTTTTTTGTATAAAGAGCACACAAATTTTATTCATTGATAATTTCATTGTAAGTGTTATTTTAATAACATTTTTAGTTATAATGTTATGATTTCACAGAGACGTCTACTGCATTGGAACATCAATTTGTATTGTGTCAAAATAAACCTACATGAGGGGTATCTGCCTATGGGAGAGTGCTTGGGCGGGTGACTTTATCGTAGTCATGTTCCATCTGGAGAATTTTATGAAAACGAGTTATAAAAAGTTTAAATTTTATATAATTTTATATAATATTAATTAATATCAATAATTAATTAATATTTTAAAATTGTCCCACTAGCCCCCACTCTTCCCAATGATATTATAAGATTAAATCTATCAACATAAAAAGTTAATCGCACACATTTCTTGTTGCTATATAATTTTTAAAACTATAAGTTCGAATTCGGTATAAAAATGATCATCATTTTACAAAGTATAATAAAATTTTGTTTTCTAAATTAAAAGATATTCATTAATCTCATGCAAGTAATATTTATGCAAATGTTTGCCTTTTAATGAAATTTCACCTACAATTTAGTTTCATATTTATAGTTTGCGCGTTGATGATGAAGACAGTAGATAGGTAATTGTTTGTGGTTAACTATTAACCTGAAGTTCTTTTCTAAAGATAGTTCTTCCACTCCTTGCATTCATGCTACTTGAAAAAACTACAACAAGAATCTGTACCCTTTCCTGTCCCCCTCCCCCTTCGTTTTTCTCTCTGTACCGTACTCACATTTTAATACTTTCTTTGCTTTGTTACGTCATTTATTTTTATGTGCATGAAAAATATATAAACAAAAACTAGACAGTTAGAATGTTTTTAAAATTGCTGTTTTATATTAGAATTTTTTCTTTTTATATTTTTATAAATTTTGTTATTTTCTTCTTTCATTTTTAATGTTTTTACTT
The DNA here is from genome assembly GCA_038373885.1 of Cheiracanthium punctorium. NCBI lineage: Eukaryota > Metazoa > Arthropoda > Arachnida > Araneae > Cheiracanthiidae > Cheiracanthium > Cheiracanthium punctorium. Next base: position 307,429 of record JAWZYV010014284.1, read on the forward strand.
CATTATATGTACTATCTTGTTCTATTTTTTTCTCGCATTTTCTGTTCACCTTACTTTTACTTTTTTTCCTTTGAAATGGCAAATTAATTTTCTTTTGTTTATGTTTTGCATTTGATTTCCCGCTTTGCTGTAAGCAACTGAATATTCTGCTTTTGATGAAGAGATAACCTTTGCTTCGCCCGAAACGTACACTGCGTTTATTTTAGTTCTATGTGTTTCATACAAGATTACTTTATTTAATTACTTAACTTTAGTTTATGACATTCAGAAAAGTCACTGGCATCGAACAAGTAAAAATAAAAAAGTCTGAGTTAACAAGTTTATTATTAAATAAGAGTGCAGAAGAAAGCAAATGTACAGTATTAGGAAAAATTAAATTTGCAGTTATATGGCTTTAAAATGTTTTAGAAGTTGTGTATTTAATTTGTGATTTAGACAGTTCGTTCAATGTAATTTGAGACTGATATATCATTAACATAAGTTTGAATGAGTAAATTGACCGATTCTATTAAAATTATGTATTAATTTAGAAATACCTAAAAATCACAAGCTCCAAGACAATACTAATAATGCTTTAGATGTTGGTAAGCTATAAATTAGAAACTTAAGGCTCCCTCGATCTGGTAGTTTCATTCAACAGCTTATTTATTCATTTATTTAAGAAACACATTTCAAATCTAATTACGGGAATAAATTACAGTCAAGAAAAGATCTTTCTATAAAATATAATATTTTGCTTCTTGTGAATGTGGAACTTGTAAAAATTAAAAATATTCCTATAAACATTTTTTTTTTTTCCTTAAACTGAGCTACATTGATTTTAAAGAAAAAATCTTTTCTTAAAAGTCTTTTTTTTTTTTTTTTTTTTTTTTTTTTTTTTCACACACAATCGCATTGATAATTGTGCTAAAACGTGACAATCAGCAACTTTCTTTAAATTTCAGGTTTCTCCTTTCCATACAGTTCAGTGCCTTACACGGTTTTTCCTTTAAAATGGGTTTAATATATTTTTGTGGGATATTTTGAATATTTCGAGCTTGAATAATATGCTTATTTTTGGTCACAAACGTAAGTATTTTGTTAAAAAGCTTTAAACCAGATCAGCTTTCCAGTAAGAAACCTCGAAGATTATTATTATTATTTTTTTTTTTTACTTGAGAACTGTTGTCTTGCGGCATGTTGTAAAAAAATCGATGAGTTTTTAGGTAATCAGTGGGGGCCGATAGCATGTACTTAATGCTGTCACAAATGTAAATTTTTCATGGGAAAGATTCAAGAGGCATCGACTGCGTTCCAACTCACGAACTCGAAGATTCTACGGAAACTCTGAGAGCTGTTGTCTCACGGCATCTATCTATATAAATAAAACAGTGTGTAAACTGTCCGTTGGTTGGTTGGTTAGTTAGTTAGTTTGCCTGCACTTCGCGTAGTTCCGAAACGGGTGATCGTAGACCTACCAAATTTTGTATAGAAATTCTCCAGGACGAGTCCCGACATACCTCGAAGCGATTTTTTCGAAATTCGAATTATTTTAGGAGATATTGATAAAAAAACGTGTCCCAAAAGGCTAATTTTTGCTCCGCCATTTCGCAATTGTAACCCCGCTGTGGAAAAAGAGGGAATATAGCATATCGAGGTTGCCATATTTGGCAAGTTTATTAAATGATTCAGACTCTTGAAGTAAAGATAAAAGAATAACGATTTTTTTTTTGTTTAGATTATTTGTAAGGTTGTTTTTTAATTAAAATATCGTGTGCATGTGAAATCAGAGCAGGGATGAAATCCTTTATACTCAAAAGAAAATAGGATTTGGAAATTTTCCGAGACTAAAATGTGCAACTTTTTAATTTGGAGAAAAATAAAATGGTTGATGTGCGATTTTGAGATGATCGTCTGCTACTTGTGTTGTGAATACACCTGATATAATTTTTGGAAATTTTCATTCAGTTGGAATTGTGCATTTTTCCCTATCTATTTCTAATGTATTACATCCAGAAAAAGGATGTTAGAAATATCAATTTTAATTTTGTTTAATCACACTCATGAATAATGATTACTTAAGGCCAATATATCCAGAACCTCTTCAGAATTAATATAGGACGAAAATAATTTGTTCCTTTTTGTAGGTTTTTATCATTTAACCATCTTATTTTTGTAACCAGGGGCGGCCCGACACAGTAAGCATCGCATCTGGACGCCGGCTTCGAAGGGGCTTCATTTCGATTAGCAGGGGGCGACACTTCCCGTATGGCCGCTCCTGTTTGTAACCATCTTAATTTTAAATTCCATTCAGAATGTGAGAGATATCAGTTGGAGCCGCTGAAGGAAGCCGCTGAGGAACAGGATTCTCTCGGAACAAGATTTATTAAGATGGCGAACCAACCGGTTGCCGGAGGCGGCTAGTGTTAAAATAAAAAGGAAAATAGAAACAAGGCAATTGGTTTCCAGGTAATCAATGGAGTATACTTATTGTGGTCCCTTACGCTGTAAATTTTTCATTGAAAATCTTCAAGAGTGTGTTCCAATTCGTAAATTCGAAGACTGAAAGCTTGAGAATCTTTATCTCACGGCATGCGAGAGGGAGAAAAAAAAATTATCAATGGGTTCCTGGATAATCGATTGGAGCCCGATCGACTGCAGGCACCTATTGATAGCGCCGCTCCTCTAGCCATCGATAACCCCATTCAGAGCATCCCATTCGGCATTCCCGTCGCATTCCGCCTTTTCTTCCGCCGGCAGGGGGCGCTCCGCTTTTATTGATTTTCGTGTGCATCCTTCTCCTCAACTCGGCATTGTTTATTCTCCTGGAAGAAGTCTTGCCGAGGAGAACGGTGGGGCTTTTTTTTCCGGGCTCTGTGCGTGTGTTTGTGTTGGATCCAACTTCCTGGAGAATGCGAGCGTCCGAAGGTGGAGACAGGAAAACACTCGGATTCCGTCACCTTACCGCCAGCAGAGGTGAGTTGTTTCGGAGATATCGTTACTAATTAATCCGTTCTTCCTCCGTACGAAAACCGCCATTCCAAATTCTAGCAGTGCTGCTGCGGCAGTCGGAGTTGCGGTCCTGTCTGATCGACCGCTGGCTGCCACCCCACACCGTTTTTTTTTTTTTTTTTCCGGCTCGATATTTTCATCTGGTGCAAAAGCGAAATTTCTGACGATGCTGCTGAGCTTGCTTTCCAAATGTAAGAGCATCGTACAGGCGCAGACTGACCCAACGTGAGAACCAGCTGGTGGGTTTCTGGACTACGCCCAATCTATTTTAATTTCCGGGAGTTTTGTTCTTAGTGACTCGTACGTCAAATAGAACGGAAGCTCAAGTTCTATGTATATTTAGTAGGGAGAAAATTTTAAATCAATATCTAAGTAATGAATAGAAACAATGTAATTAGGCTTTTGCATTGTTTCTATTCATAAAAGCAAACTGGAAAATACATTAATCATAAAAAGTTACCCGTACATCTCATGTATTGACCTACAGAAAGTCAAATGAAAATTTTGGATTTAAACCGGAAATTACACTGATGCTTTTAAGCTCTTAAAAACTCGAAACCTTATATCCACACTCTTTGAAAATGTAACCTTATTTCAATACTATTTTCAATTAGAAAGTGGCTTTATTTTTATGTTTGTTATAAATTCTTCCTTGCGATAATCAAGGAGAAAAGTACACTTCGTTAAGAAACATTAGTCCGAAATGTGACCACAGGGGCCTGTGACCCTTCGAAATTTAGATTTTTTTTAATTGTTTATCAGTAACCAAACCTTTTTTGTAAAAAGTTCTTTCCTTTGGCCTCTCCCCGAAATTTTTTTCTGGCTACGTTCGTGACTTTAATAAAAGACTTTAAAAATCAATGCTTTATCACACTGGAAGTTCTTATGTAAAAGTTTTTAACAAAAATATAAAATTCAATAATGGTATATCAAAAGTGCTTAGTATAAAACATACTATAGTTTACAAACTATTTCTAGTCTCAATATTAGTTTCTTTTTTTTTTTTAATGCAATAATCCACATTGAGAAATACAGTTCGAGTTTTTAAAAAAAAGTTACTATACGTATACTAGATTTCATTATCCACTAAAGATCCATTAAATTTTCATTTAAAAGAAATTATTATCTTTAAGAAAACTTTCCTTTTTATATTTCACTCGAATAGCAGAAGTGCTTTGTGAAGAAAAGAACGAAAGCACAATTCATAGTCCTTATCCTTCAGTTGCGTTTCTCAAAAATGTGTTACAGTTAAATAAGTACACAAGAAAGTCTTTACCTCCAAATACATTTTATTAGTTTATCTTCCTTTTTGTAAGAGTAAATTTTAGATGCAAATTCACAATTCAGTTCTATATTGCTCTACATTAACCCTCTTACTGACAAAAAGTCACATTTACAGTTTCGCAGTTCTCTTTTCGCCTCCTCTGCACATTTAGAGACGAGATATAGTCTGTGGAAGGAGAGAGAGGTGGTTGTTAAAAATATACCCTCCTAATGGAACGCAGATTTACCTGTTCTCTTCCATTGTAGCAGAGGCTCAACGTAGACGATTTTCCTGTGCCAGAGTTGCTTTTCCACACTGGTCATTGGGTGCCTCGCACGGCACATAAAACCCGATCTTGAAAAACAGCTATCCCCGTCTTTGCAGCGTTAGAAATGAGCATGTTAAACCTGGGTTTGTGATTTTTTGTTTAAAATTTAAGAGAGTGTTTGAACATTTGGCTTGAATGAGACAAAATAAAATAAAGATTGAATTTCTTCCCTTGTAAACATTGTGCATACAATACTGGTTCATAGAGTACGATTCGTTAAGAGTAGAACAAAATTTAAGACTTTTTTTAGCCTTAAAATCGGTGCTTTAATCTAGGGCGACCATGTATTTTTATTTTCAATTCTAGTCATCCAAATATATAATCTATTTAATTGCACCCGAAAAAAATGTCTTTAAATGTTGAGACACGGTAGCAAGTACTAAAAAAAATCCATCAAAACTAGACTTGTACAAGATCGTAAACGTACACCAAAAAATATTAATCAAGTCAATCGATATAACATGATTGATTTTAAACTGATTATAATCCAGGGCGAATAATTATTTTGACTGATATTTGCGCCGTTCAAACATGCGCTGCATTAAGTTTTACTGATATTATAAGATATGTATAATTAGAAGTTTCAGGTTATTTAAAATGAGCTTCATTAATTCGCAAAACTTAATCATATACGTTAACAATGCCATTTGTAGGCTATCAACAAAAAGGGGTTGGCATTTTCTCATAAAATAATAATAATCTTAATATATAATTTAAAATAAAAAGGTGCGTGTTTACTTATCTTTGTCAAATTCACCATTTAAGAAATCTGAATACAAAGAGTCACTTTCTAGGTTGCTAGTTTTACAATGTTTTTTTCTCACTTCTTACGAAGCTTTTACACCATCTTTATAACATAGGTTTGGTTTTTACACTCAAATGAGATTAAAATTTTTCTCTAATTACTGGAGAATTCTTACAGAAATTCGTTGATTAATTCTTTTAGTTTAGCTTGGAAAATTAAACATATATTGATGACAGCAAATCAAATCCCTTTTTCTTAATAAAAGGACCTGAGAATGTCTAACATTTTGATAAAAATGTTAAATGGTTGACAACAAGTTTTTCTAATCAAGGAAATATTAATTCTTATTTTAAATATCCAATAACATTTTCACTTATAATTTATTTCTGTCAAAATATACAAAATGGAGCACTTTAATTTTCTGGTGCGTTCTTTACTAATAGTGTTTCGAGCAAGAAATTGTGGTTTTGTTTGAATGCTCGCTTTATTTCACAATGCCAGATATTTTTTATTTAAAAAAAAATCTTCATTAAAAACCTTTTATTACAAACTTTTTATCAATTATAAGTAAAAAATACAGCAAATAATTCGTATAATTTAATTCGCAATATTAAAAACACTTCAACAAAATCGGTTTTATTATTCATTAAATGTTAACATGTGGTAAACTTTGTTAATCGCCAGCAATGGCAAAAGTTCCTCTCCTCACAGTGTCGGAATAACTACCTTAACCCTCTCGTCACCCTGAACCTCATATGAGGCTCCAAATAGCAATATTTTGAGAGAAAACAATTGAATTTAGTTTTTTTTCTTTCAGTGATATTAATTCATGTAGAAAGTATATGACGCTCTTAACTAGATGCATTAATCGTGCCTAGATTGCAGTACTACTCAATTTAGATCATTTTTTACAGTCTTCGCTTCATTGTTTCAGGAGAAAAATTAAGAAAATATTTACGCTGCTTTTTTACCGTTTTTTTTTTCTTTTTAAGGTAAGAATAGTTTTTTTCTTATTCCTCAACCTTTACCTAATATGTGCATCCTTTTAAATTAATTTTAAGCTTCGAAAATGCAGAAATTAATATTAGAAAAATCTAATATTAATCGACATTAGAAAAAAATATTTTTGCATGATTTATAATAGTATTTCAGATGCATTAAGTGCTAGACAGATTTTTTTTCTCTGATTTTTCATAATTGTTGATGAGAGGGTTAAGGCACCTATTTTTTTTTTTTTTAATCTGGAAGATATTGTTTCGTCTTAGTGCTGGAGGTCATAGCTGAGGAAGAGGAATAGAGGGCGCTGCATTCGATTTCTGAAAGAGCGTCTTTTACAGTGCTCTCTCAGTGCTTCCTCTGAGACCTACTACGCTAAAGGAAAAGACAGTTTTACAGTCAAAGTGCAGTAGATTTCTTCTACTGCCACAGAACTCAGCTATTAATATTAGAAATTCAAGAAAGTTCTGGACACACTTTTTTTTTTTTAAACCGTATTCTGAAGTGACATTTTAATGTGTGTTTTTATAAAGATAATTTTAGGTGTGTATAAAATAAAATTATGCTTTTAATGTAATTCTAAAATTTTAAACCTCTTTATTTTTTTACATATAAATTATTAAAAAAAAAAAAAGAATAGTGAATTTGCCTGAAATAAAGAATTTGTCTTGAGGTTTTAAAAATGCATTTCTTATAAAATCATAAATGAGTGAACTTTTTTTAAATTAACTCTTAAAAGAGATTTTTACATTAAAAAGATCTTTTTTATTCAGAAATTTTTAAAAACAATCTCGTGGAAATTGAAATTGTCATTTTTGATTCTCATGTTTCTTGTAAAACTAGATATATCATTAATGCATTTTGAATTTTTATTCTTGTAATTCTTCTTGACATTATAAGCTTATCATAAGATTTTCTATACAGTGCAATATGAAGATTAACACTTTTATGTGTGTGGTGCTGTAAGTATTGTGAAACTTCTCGGGAGCGGCCACCCCCAGTTCCGCGAAAAATTGGTCGCTAAGAGAGGTGGTCGCTCAAAGAAGTATAATATTCGATAGTCAAGAAAGAGATGATAAAATCTATTGTTTGTTTTGTTAGTTATGAAATTGTGCACTAACACATAAGTAATTATTCAAACATATTTTTAAAATTTAATAAAATATATTGAAATTTCGAATTGTTTCATTCTTTTTTCTCTCTCCGAGAGTACTCCTCACTCTACTTGATTTTTTACATCTGACAAAAGAGCATTAATCCTGATATTCTTCGTGTATTCTGAATTTGCCGTAATAAAATCTATTTGCTTTTTAGGTTTTCTACAACCAACAGTAACCTCTAACTTCCTCTATGAATTTCCTTTTTCGTATGAATCGATCGTTGTTTACTTTATTTCCGGAAAAATGCATGAAAAATTTCGGACAGGGAATAGGGACCGGTCTCTTATAGAGGGTTGTGTGGTCTCTTTTAGAGGAGCTTTTAACATTAAGTAGGGTAAAAAGCGGGTGTCTTAAATAATTGGTTGTTTGGGAGGGGTGGCTTAATAGAGGTTGTCGCTCACTGAAGATTCATTATACATTGAAATAATGCAATACAGTATGCTCTACTTATAATTCCACACATTTTGTAGCAACTCCTAAATTTGATATCTACACATATTTCCCCATCCAGATTTTTTTTCCTTGTTAAACCATTGCCTTAGAAAAGAAAAATCAGACAAAATATTTCATCAGAATCAATAATATTTTTTAAAAATCTCCTAGTACTCTGCATAAAATTTAAAATCTAATTTTATGCCGATATGTAGATTTATTATTAATAGTTAATACCCAAAGTTTTCTGCAATTCCAAAATAATTCACATATTATTCAAAGATGTAAGTTGAAAAGCGTTGTTTTTTTTTTCCTTTGTTATTTATTACTGCTTACTCGTCAATAACGCGTATTAGATTTATAAAAATATATAAATTGTCAGATATTAACAGTTAATTTTTAAAACTGCAATTTCAATTTTATTGAAAATACTAAACCTTTTAACCAAAATAACTTAATTCAAAAGTTAATTTTTCACGAACCCTTATCACCCTCTTAGAAATATGCTTTTCTTCAAAATTATACCTAAAAACTATTATAAACATTACAAAAAATGTATCATTTCTTTATAATTTAATAAACAAATGGTAAGCCTAATTTCTCTGTAAAGTATTTTTTTTTTCTTATTAATCAGCACGTAAAAGTTCGCAAAAAAATATTCTTTACTTTGAAGTAAAAATTTCAATGGAGACTTACGTCATTTTTGTCTACTGCCTGTGGACTTTACAATAATCCAAAATCTATAATTTTCAGTTTCGATTCTACCTGAGATTTATAGAAAATTAGGTGCAGTCGCACACATAAGTATATAAGTTCTTGGAAATTTTTCCATCTTAAATGTGATTTACCGACCTAGCTCAAGGTTATCTTGATAAAAATTCAGTCAAATTATTTTACTATGCGTTTTTGTATACATTTTCAAATTCAATAATTTATGTAAATAATATATTTTTTTCCAAGTGCTTTATCTATATATCTATGCAGGCAACTATATTCCTTGATTTAATATCACAACCATAGCTAGTATTCCAAAGAAGATTTAGCTAGGGCTTTCCACCCACCCACCCCTCCTTCTTTTAAATAAAGCGATGCAAGCCTAAATGAACACATGCATGCTCTATGTATCAAAGCGCATTTCCTCGTTTTTATACGAGTAATGGAAGTCATGCTATTTGTTAAAACCAATCATGGATTTTATTAATTTCAATGGAATTTTAATAAACGTTCACATCCCACAGGTCTCAATAAATTGGAAATTCCTGCATTTCGCCCATCGCTGTTCCATAGGGAGGATCTGGTGCAGAGCCGCTCCGTAGTTATCCAGAGTACATTTGTAAAGACAACAAATTGGTACTGGAAGCTCAATAATTAAGCTGTCGATCTAGAGCATGTGTTTTTGAGCTTAATTCTGTTGGTTCCCCGTCTGACCAGTAAAGACCACTATGCACATGTGTTGTATGTGAATGCTAAATCTGTAGGTCCGAAAGTTTTCTTAGCAGTAGCAGTTTCTGTGGAATGAAAACCTTCAAGCTACTTTTTTTTTTTCATGAGGATCTAAGTTGTGGAGGAATTTTGCCGGAAAGGACGTTAGTAGTTCAAAATAACGCATTCAATGACACTAGCCTCTCTTCCGCAACAAACAAACAAAGAAAAATCACTGCCGCACATTTTATTTACATTTTTTTAGTAATCTGCAACTTAGTCTTATCAATTTCTGTCGATATCTTTCAGACCACCCTTTCCTGCGATGAGTGATCGTCTAGGAGACTGACAACCATTAGTTCTTACGAGGTTATGCCCGGATCCAGCCCGAATTCCTCAAGCATGGGCAAACTCAGCCCATCCCTCTTCTACACCGTCGAGGTGGGGGACACCAAGTTCACAATCCTCAGGAGATACCAAAATCTCAAACCCATTGGCTCTGGGGCTCAGGGCATCGTATGGTAAGTATATATCCCTGGATTCGGAAAAAAAATAATGTAGACTTCTAAAAACGCATTTTGGACTATTGTGATTGAAATTTTTCTGTCTGTTACTAAATATTATTGAACTCCTTACCCTTCATGGATAGGGCCTTAGCACGTAAGTTTATCTGTGTATTATTAACCCTTTAACACGCAGTGTTCCCGCTCTGAGAACACCAAACTCTGACGTTTTGACTGTTGCCAGTCACGAAGAATCGATTTGATTTCTATAAAAATAGTTGCGCATGACATAGATCCACTAGAATCCTTTACTTTTTATCACGTCATTTCCCGTAAAAAAATTTTCACGATTATTTTTAGCAGCACTCGCATCTGCTGAAAAATGGAAGAATGCGAGAACAGCTGTATAGATTGCCCAATGCTGAAAAAAGGGCAGCCGTTGCCATCACTCGACTTAACTACCAGCAAGATGGCGGACGATCGAAACGTAACGGCTGCCCTTTTTTCAGCATTGGGAAAGGGTTGCGCCTCAAAGGGTTAAATCAGTAAAGATAATGTAGCACAGTTATCAACAAAAAATATTTCCAAGCCACAAAGTGTAACTTAAGCTGTCTCTTGAATGTCAATGTATATTTATTTTTAGAAAGCTCTAAAAGAGATTTCCGCTGATGGCAATACTGTCACCTCAGCATTAACATGTTTTTTTTTTTTTTTTTTTTTTTTTTTTTTTTTTTTTTTTTTTAAAAGTTGACGTATTACATTGATATTTAAGATTTATCCTTGAAGCAATCTGAAAAAAAAATTATTTCTGGAATAAATTTGGTCAATTACAGTTTATTTTACCAATACTAACCAACTATTGAAATTCAGCAATTGTTAAACATCTTTAACATTTTTAATAACTCAGTAGCGGTGTACGTTGGTTTTCAATAGTTACGTAATTGGCTATAAATTAGAAGGGTTTACAAGATATAGATGTCTTTAAGTGTTTCAACAAAATAACAGCAACTGTATTGTTTAATTGGACAAGCGATATTTACACCAAGAATCTATATTTGTAAAACTAAGAGACACATTCCTAAAACAACAACTTATAGTAAAATGTTCTTTCTGGATCTTTCTCTCTAGAGGTAAGATTTTCCATTTTCAAAATTAAAGAAAGTTGTTTCCTTGATCACTCGGCCTTTATCAGAAGATTCACACTACCAAATTTATATAGTTACATCTAAAAAGCATAATAAAATTATAAAGTAATTTCGAAGAATATATATTCCCAATATTACTTTTCCTCCCGCGATAAGTTACTACTATGCCAACATTGTTTTGTTACTAGAGAAACACTCATCTCTAATGATCCTCAATATTTTTAAAGAAAAAGTATGAACAAGGTGGATTATTCAGAAAATCAGGAAGAGCACAAGAAATAACGCCAATGACTGTCATAATATGATAAAAGCAATAGAAATGGGAAAAAACTTGCAAGCAAATTTTGTCGCAATGCCAGCAAAAGCTGCATAAAAACGTCCCCCCCCCCCCCACACACACACACTCATTCTTTCTATTGGGAGACAAAATGGCGTTATGAGTGAGTGTGCATTAAGGATGTCGGCACTCTTATGTGAGGGATGATGACGTCAAAATACGACCATCGATTGGTAAAAGCCCACGTCATCTATAACCAAACTGAGCCCAGTGCTGCCAAATTGAAAACCTTTATTTTTCTTGGTTTTTTTAATTTCGGTGCTAGTAGAATACATCGGAGAAAAGATTTGAAGAAAACATAAATCCACAAAGATATGCTTGGCGAATGATTTATCATGTCCTAGAATGGTAGACTGAAGGATGTAGAGGATTTTCCTTGATGGAACAAAAAGGAAGGCAGACTAGAACACTTTTTTTAAGAAGGGGAAAAAAATTGATCTGGTTTTTCTATTTTGACCCAAATATACAAATATCGATATTTTTCTAGGAAAACAGCAAATGGCAATTAATAAATATAAGCAGTCCTTATGATTCCGGTGGAACAATTAAGTTGTATGTTTTGATAATAGCATTAAAATAATTAAATTAATATAAATCAATTTTTCTATTAATAATAAATAATTAATATAACTTAGTAAGTTTTATTAATAATATTCAAATAATCAATTGAACTTAATACATTATATACATATACATATACATACTGAACAAGGAATTAAAATTTTAGAAAAATAATTTTAATTGATCTTTAAACAAATTTCATCAAATAAACATTTAAAAATACTCTAAATATAATTTATACAAAAAAAAAAAAATGATATTCCAAATATCTTTTGCTTCCCTATTCCTCTTCCACCCCCACCCCCCAAAAAATAAAAATAATAAAATAAAATAAAATAAATGTATTATTTATATGGTTTTCACGTTATTTACTGTTTTCCTACACAGTACGTAATGATACTTATTAATAAAGAAAGCAAACTACCTGTTACAAAATAATCAGCTTTTGCGCATTAGGCAGATATCTTGTTTCCTTCCTTTACAAACACTGAAAACAACTTTCGATGACTCAATCAGTTTTAGATAATCTGATAAAGAAATTTCCCCAGCAAGTAGAAAAGCTGATAAGAGGCACTTGTCATAAATTTTTGTGTAGTTGGTCATTTACAGTGAAGTAACCACTAGTACAAAGATAATAGATCGATAATCTGTACACAGAAAGATCTAGTTGTTTTTCTTTTATCATCTACTCCCATTTCTGTTGCTAATGATATTGATAAATCCTTAATTGCGTTAATTAATTGACTAAAACCGTATTTTTCTTGTTTTGATGTGACCTTAGTTTCTAAATCAGTCAAGCATGATTCACAACTAGATAGTTATTCGATTTTTTCTTAGTTAACCCTCATATTTAGGCACAAAATCGCGCTTAAACTCTTATTACTTCTAGATATCTGTAGTAAAATTATGAGATCAGGCCATTTTAATATCAACCTTTTTTCTTCTAACCACTGTGTCTGCAAACTTTTCATATGTTCATTTTACTACAATACCCGGAATCAGTTAAGAGAAGAGCGTGCTACTTGACATTCAATCATTGTTTGATAATTCAATTTATGTTAACAATAACTGAAATAATCTCGAAAACCCTTTAAAAAAAAGATGCAGGAAATTTTCTATTATTTGTGTACGTATCAATTCAGGTAATACAAAATGACACCTTTCCCGACTGGTAAAATCAGTGATAAAGAGAATTATGGTTCTCTACTATTTTAATTCCACGCCTGAAGTAGCATTAATTATTGCATTTCACGAAGCCTAAAGGGAATTTACAGTAGACATTATTTCACAGCAGTTATCAGTTATTTGGAAAACATTCCTGCCAAAAACATAAGTATCATATTAATCATACAATAATTCTCAGTTCACATTTTAAAAAAAAATGCTATTTAAACAGTTTATTCGGTGAACACTTCAGCAAGCACAATACTCGCAGAATTTCTCTAATTCTACCATTGACGCAGGAAAAATCACTGTTAAAAGAATTCTTATTATTTTTGCTTGCGTTTTTGATGGATTTTATTTGAATTACCGTTAAATTTCATACGTTGAATGTACAATAACATTTCTGCTAGTGATGTGGGATGGACTTGCCAAAATGTTGTTTGAGTGTTTCTTACTGGCCTGAAAACTTCGACCTTCTAGTCAGTCTTTCAGTTCAAGGAAGACATAGACATCGGGACTATACATTGAGCGATCAAACACGTCACATTTAAATTACAACAAAATCAAGAGACCGAAGCTTTCAGATCATTGAAGAGTTTCAGAACAATATTTAAGCCCATCTCACATCAGTTTGGGCAACGTTTTTCTTTAAGAGGCAACCGAAAAGTTCCCTAACCGATACGACATATATCCCAATTTCTTGGCGATTATGTCGAAAAGTAAGTATATTCATAACTTTGATAATAAATTCTTCTTGTGCACACTGAAAAAAAAAAATCCCACTGACATCTAGAAAGTAATTGGTGGCACTAGAATTTATGAGTCTATGTACTCCCTATAAATACTAGATCATAGAACAAGACATTTCTGAACCCACTTACCCAATATTTAGATCTCTCCTCTGTAATCTGATGCTTGTACCCAGATAGAAATAGCTGCAAATCGTTGCGTACGCTACCGGCAAGGGCGGATTAAAGGGGGGGGAGGGGGCGACCGCCCCCCCCCGAGAAGAAATAAATTAATGTAAAAGATCCTATTCTTCTTTTACTTCCATAAAATGGATGTAAATGTCAATCTTCTAACTAACCGCCCCCACAGACAAACTATCCGCCCTCCCCGACAAACTTGCAATAATCCGCCACTGGCTACCGGGCAGACTTACAAACGGTAATTCTAGTGCATGAGTGTATCGAACGATAATTTCTCGCTACACAAACTGGTCATTCTTCTGTGATTAGCCAGAATACTACGGACTAGGAATTCTTGACCATTTCGTCTATACCAGTTGTGTGTATCACCTACACGCGTAATTCTACGATCTATTCTTTGGGACACAGATAACAACCATCTATTCGTTCTAGATGACAGCGGTATTTTTTTTCACCGTGTGTGTGTTTGTGTTTGTTTTTTCTTCACTCTTCTTTCTTTAATGTAGTCCATCGGAAAGAAAATAAATAAGTCCCTCAAAAAAAAAAAGGAAAAAAAAATCCGAAGATATAGCATCATAAAATTTTTGCATACATCATGTGCGCAAATTTGAAAAAAATAGGGGAGGAAAGCCTTAGAAATTTAACATTTAAGGAAGAAACTTATTACAGATTACTGTGCACATTTTATTTTATTTCAGGATAAAGAATTAGCTTACGCTCAAAAATTCAGCTTCTCTTTATTCTGAATAAAGTACACGTTCTCATAATGTCACAAACCCAAAAACGGACCCTCCGACTATTTCACATGTGTACTGTCCCAAGACGGAAATGTATCCATCAGAAGTTTCCTTCATTCCTTCCCCCCCCCCCGCTAGATTTTTTTTATTCTGACTACGTGCCGAGCATACAGTTGAAAATGATTTCAAATCAATTTTGTGTTGGTTTTTTTCTTTCTCTTTTTCACAGCGCTGCTTACGATTCCGTGAGCCGTCACAATGTAGCCATCAAGAAGTTGAGTCGTCCCTTCCAGAACGTGACGCATGCGAAGAGGGCCTACAGGGAATTCAAGCTCATGAAACTGGTCAACCACAAGAACGTGAGTGCATTCATCATTTTCAATCCATCCATTTTTACATCCAGGATAGACTGCCCAAAGCTGAAAGAGTGCAGACGCTGTGGCCATCGCTCAGTTTAACGACCAACAGTAGGGCGATCGATAGAATCGCCAGTCGCCTGATACGGAGCTAAAGAACTATTTTGGCAACGCATTTCCGTTTATCTATCAGATAAATCTAGTCACAGAAGGTAAAATTTTTACAATATAGTAAGCCCTTTCATCCGCACAGGTACTGTAATTCTTAATGATAACAGAGCATGGCATAGCTTCTAATGTAAAAGTGTCAAGTGCTGCGTGCATTTAATCCTTTGAAGCTCGATTATTTTCATTTCACATCAATATAGAACAACTGAATATACTCTCCAACGCATAAAAAGTTCAGCCAGTCACGTCAAAAAAGTTCTTTAGCTCTGTATCAGGCAATTGGCGATTCAACCGACCCCATGTTGGTAGTTGTTGGTAGTTAAATTGAGCGATGGCAACGGCTGCATTTTTTTCAGAGCTATCCTATTTAACCATCTTATTTCCGACTAGCAGTAAAAGCTCTGGAATTAGGTGGTTTCACAGCACGGCCACCACGCGCTGGAGGGACGTTATACTTAACGGGCATTTGAGCCAGGAAAAAAATTACTATTAACTTGGGTGGTTTAGATTGCGGAAGCAGCACTCATGCTTTCAAACAGCAATCAAATTATTATTTTGCGAAAATCACGGAACTTATAATAAGCTTAAAAAAGAAAGCTAGATTATGCAAAAAAACATGGATTACAAAAACAAAAAAAACACTTTCCAAAAGCAATCTTATCTGCGCATGAACTAATGCTTAACGCTCCTTTAACCTGTTCTCATTGCAAATACGCAAAAGCAGCGATTCTCTCTCTGTGCCCACCTTTGCTTCCTGGTCGGAGCTTTTGGTTTGCACTCGCTTCAAAGAACCATCTTGGAAGCAACGATGAGGCCAGAAGGAGAATAGCTGTCTCCACGCTTTTACAATTATGGGTGTTTCGGAGGGCTTCAATGAGCAGGGTACTATTAACAATTATAAAATTTTATTTACAAAAGATTTACAGGTGGTCTGACAGAGGAGAGCTCTAGTAGCTCCTTTAATTATAGATTTGGTATATATCCCAGTATTGCACTTCTGGGAGTGAGCAAACCTGTTCGTCACAGCAACTTAGAAAGAAGTTCGAATGGAGCGAAATAATGAGAAAAACCAACGGTGGTTGGCGTTTCGGAAAATGTCGCCTAACTTGAAACAAACAAAAGCGTCAGGACGCGCAAGGTTTTTTATGAGGTTTTTTTTTTAATATATATATATATATATATATATATCACCATTTTTTTTCTTTAGTTGCACGGGCGGGGGATACTAGAAGGAAATAACTAAGTCTTCCCATGTTTAGCATTACATCCTCTGAGTTGATCAGATAATTATACATTTTTTAAAGAGTAAAATATCTTTTAGCATAAAATATAAAGCAAAAAAGCTCTTTTTACTGAACAATATTTCGGAGCAGACGCAGGAAGCCGGATTGTTGCAACTACAACTATAGCTACAAAAGATTGCTGACGCTAGTATAGAGCTTTCGTCATAGCTTGTGTTCAACTTCTTCTAATATTACTCCCAGTTTAATAGTATTGATTTTATGGACCTGGAGAATGCCATGAGAGCGAACAGGTTAAAGGCAACCAGAACTGTTAATTTTTATCAGTTCACTGCCCTTAAAACCTAAATCATTGGCAATTCTTCCGCTTGTCCTTTGATAGAGCTACCAATGTTGCATACTTTCTTTTCGATGCAGAGCAGTCTTTTATAAACTACCCTAATGTATAATAGATTTCTTATTTGTTTCTTTGTTTGTTTGAAATGGATGAACTCTCCGAAAGGCACTTCACACAATGACTAACTATAGACCTTAAAAGTCTGTTGGGTATGCCGGTTAAGAAGAAAGAAAAAAAAACGGTTCATACTGATGAACTCTCCGAAATGCACTTAGAGTACACATTGACTAGCCACAGACTTTAAAAGTCTGTTGGGTATCCCTATTAAGAAGAAAGAGAAAAAAAAATTGTAACTCTTTTTAGTAGGGTACATTCTATAATTTAGAGCAAATAGGTATCTTTTTACTACAGTTAGGCAACAGATAAACTGAAATCATAAACACTTTTCAACTTAGTAGAATAAATAAAACTTTGTAAAATAAGAACTTGTTACTTGCCTTTAGAAAGTGTTAAAATTATTCAAATAATGTCGTAGACTTGAAAATATTAAGAATGTTGTCTCTTGATGGAATGCATAAGCTCCCTCAGCTTCCAGAAGATGAACTGATTCATCAGTTTTGACGACACGTTATATTGAACTACATCTGAAGCAGAAAAAATTTAGAGTGATTTAGGTTTTGGATTTTGTTGCAATGTTAAAATAATAATAATGCCTTCTAGCTAAATCTATACTTTTTCAACTTTTTTTATAATTCATACATTATTATATAAAAATCGAAATGGTTTGTTTAGAGTTGATATAGATTAATCGCATTTCAATAAATTTCAATGAGGAAAATTAATTCGAGTACTTCTACTAGTCAAGGAATGAATTAAATGCGCCTCTCAAAATATCACTGTACCATATTATTCCTCTTAGCTGCCCTGCCTCAGCAAGTTTCTCAAAGTTAATCAGCACTTAAGAATTTCTTTTCTCAAAATTTCATGAATCACATAAGGTTTATCGTTTGTGAAAATGCTCGATAGAGCTTGGATAAGGCGTTATAAACTTTCTCTTATCATCATCTGTTTCAAAAGGTACTTGACGTAGTTTTCCTTTTCTTTTCGCCCTAAAAAGAATTGCTTGTAGCAACCGAACCTAGCTCTAAATAAATGAAAACTTTTTTAACGAAAGCACAAAATAAGTTGAAACTCGACCATGGTCTCCGGAGTACAGAGGGCTAAGGAGAATCGTACAAGCCAAACAGTAGGAATTCTGCTTTGTAAGAAGTACTGCACAAAAAGAAACGAACGACCCAAAACATTAACTGAAGTCATTCCGAAAACAGATAAAGAAACAGAATGAATATAAGAAAAAGGCAAGAATATTTGTGACGCATTAATTAAATAATTGAAACAAAAAAATATTAAAATTAAGCCTTTTTATGACCGAAAGGGCTTTTTTTAGGAAACAGTTTTTTATGAATTTTAATTTTTTTTTTTTCATTCCACCAATTTTTATTGTTTCCTTAATAGTATTGATTCTATGGTCCCCGTAAATGCAATTTTATTTACTTGTTTTGTTTCTATTGCATGAGTTCTCGGACGCTTTAAAATTTTTTTATCAATTCTTAAGCGTGCATTATCCACGCAAATTTAACAACTGCGTAGAAACTTTTTCGTAAAAACATTTCTATCAATTCTTACGCGTGCATTATCCACGCAAATTTTGACAACTCCGTAGAAACTTTTCGTAAAACTTCCACAGCACAGCAATTCACATACTACAATTCTTTGTGCAATATTTATAATCATGTTATACTTCTTTCACGTAATATTTTGTTAACATTTTCCAGCAAGGCTGAAAAGTGTTTTGATTTCGGTTTGTCTGTCTGATCCATCCGTCTGTGATCTAACTCGTGTAAACAGCCATCGGTTTCTACGAAATTTACAATATGTTATTCCTCTGTACTGAACCATGTATCTTATTGAAAAGTGTGTATGTAACATTTATTGTTCTTTAGGGACACCCAAAAGGATTCCAATACATCATGTTCTATGGGTAATCATTCTTTAATGCATATTTTAGAGATTATTTAAAACAAACTAAAATTAATATATTTGGCACAAAAATAGTGTTGTGTTGGAAAGTGTTTTATAATCGATGCGTTTGGCATGATTAATCCTTCTTGTTGTTTATGTAACAAATAATCTGTGCAGATTGTTTTTCTCTGGAGTTTTTTATCTTTTTTATTTTTAGTTTAAAATACAGATCGTACAAAAAAATGAAAAAAATATATTACATGCATCTTAAAAAACACGGACTTAGAACTTTTTTTCTTAAATTTTGTAATTAAGATATGATATTAGAATTTTGTGAAACGAGTTTTGCAAAACTCTAAAATCTAGTGTTGTATTTACAGTTCTGTTTTTTAAATGTTTTTTTTTTTTTTATTAATTGTTTGTATTGAAAATCTTTATATATGTATTATATTATACTAGAGGAAGAGAAAAACTTAAGTGAATAGATAAAATTTGAAATACATTTATTTTTATAAATGTTTTGTTCCTTTTTTTTTTTCCTAGATCATCGGCCTCCTTAACGCTTTTACTCCGCAGAAGACACTCGAAGACTTCCAAGATGTGTAAGTTTATTTATTTATTAGGAAAATGGAGATAATGTTAAGTCGTACATTATATGACGCGAATCTTTGTCAGTGGTAAAGTTACCGACATTTGTTTGCGCTGCCGTCTACACTTGTACGGTGGATTGAGAGAGACGTCCCTGTTTGCACATAGGAATTCCTTTTATCTCGCAGGAGAAGCAGCCAACAACTAGATCATGGGCTGAGGCAGCTGATTTGCCTCAGTCAGAGAAGGAAACTCAACAAAGGGACTGGTACTATTGTTGTGTGGTCATTAGTTGCTTCTCCTCGCTAGTATGCACCTACCTTTGGATGAATCTATATTTTAAACAAATTTCGTTTATATTCTTCATCTGTTTTATGATGAGATATTACGCTTTAGTCTGAATCCATCGAGCCCGTAACAAATATGTAGACTCTTACTCAAATGAATAATAAATATTTAGAAAATATTAAACTTTTATTGCCTTAAAAAATGCCCTAACGTTATTGTATACAATGGTCAGAGCTAGTACCACGTATAGAAATTTTAGCATAAATATTGAACTGCTTTGAGTATTTAGTATGTCATTTTTGCTCAATTTAATGTAAAATATGGTTTTACCACGATAATCAATTACAAATTACATATCTATATAATACACATAAAACATACTTTTCCTTCTGGGAAAAAATTCATCTCTCATCAGCAATTATAAATATTTTCAGACTTGGACTGAAAATAGAAAACAGAAAAACCTTCCGTTTACTTATTTTAAGAGTTTTAATTATTTCATATTTTAAACAACAGCTTCATATTAACGGATTCCGCCTTTCTTAATATCGGAAATTTTAATGTAATAACTCGTGTAATTTGATTTGGGGATTGCCAAAGTCTTCGCTATAATGATTTTGAGATTGTCTCTGTAATGGACTTCGCCAAAACGACATTCGGCTATAATGTATATCTGTCAAAAAAATATTGCCAAGTCTTTGCAAGTGTTTTAAATAAGCCAAACATAAACGAAAACCTTTCTAGCATAACAAGTTGGTATCTTTCCTCCAGCATTTTAAACAATAACACCAGCAGTATTGCCGTACATATAACCTGTGTGAGAAGATATCATTCAAGCCTAAAAGTTATAAATGGTCAAAAGGTATTGTTTAAAAATTCATATCATAGGAATGCACTAATAAAAGAGTTTTGAATTATCTAGATAAAATAAATATTATCTAAATTTTTGAAAAAAAAAATTATAACAGAAGGTAAATCCATTATTTAATGTCAGAAGTATATTAAAATAAGACAATGAAAAACAAAGGACGGAATCAGACATGTAAGAAAGATTAACAGTTTAAAGTAATTTATTTGATTTAAAAAATAAACTAATTACACAAAATAAAAGTATGCAGGTTATGAGAAGCCTTTTTTTTTATTTCATATTTGTAGGCAGAAAAAAAAATGCTTTGTTAGCACTTTTCAACCGAATAAAATTGTTGAATCAACAAAAGTCCAAAAAGAAAAAAAAAATTATTCAAAAGCGAAATTTTATCAATATTGACTTGAAAAAATCAGCAGATAAAGTTACAAGATGACTTGATTTTTTGAAATACAATTTGCATTTCTATCATTAATGGGGAAACTGGTCAAAAAATCATGAAAATAGCCATTTTCATAAATTTTTACAGATCTATCTTGTTACACCCCCACTCCCTTCAAACTTAATTCATATCTTTACTTAAATTTAAATGTAAATCTTTTATTAATTCTTAATATTTCACTTATTATTTAAACTATCCATGA
The DNA here is from genome assembly GCA_038373885.1 of Cheiracanthium punctorium. Lineage (NCBI taxonomy): Eukaryota > Metazoa > Arthropoda > Arachnida > Araneae > Cheiracanthiidae > Cheiracanthium > Cheiracanthium punctorium. Next base: position 328,652 of record JAWZYV010014284.1, read on the forward strand.
GTATATTTCGTTTTTGGAAATGTAAAAATATAGTCAGAAACGACCCATGCTCCCAATTAGGAACACAGTAAAAATTGTATACGATATTTTTTTCCCCATTTAAATGACTAATATTCTTTAACTAACGCATTAAAAGACAAAATATGCAAAATAATATTTAAAATATGCCTGGATCTCAGTTCGGTCTGTAAAAGGTTAACGTGTGCAAAACTTCTTTTTTGCTCTAAGCATACTGCCTGTTAACAGGTGATACTGAAATACTTTCTTCTAGATTCCTTATAATTAGATAAAGCATTTATATTTTGATGCATATTAGTAGAGAAACTTCAAGAGAACTGGATTATATATAAAAAAGAATAAATTATAATTTCTATTTTTATTTTTCCTTAGGTGGAGTAAAAGGGTGGTATGGTTAGACGTAGCAAAGTTCTATATGATACTGGCATTTCAATTTCTCCTTTAGTAGATATTCCTGAAGCAATAGCTAAAATCACAGTCAAATTGATAGTTCAATTTACTGTTTATTGTCAGAAATTAATTTGGTGGAGCCAAGTAATTGGATTTGGCACATAATGAGTGAACCTGAATTTGAAAATTATGGACATTAATTCTTCAGCTAAATATTTTGGAAAATAATATTTTTCTGTGCATTTGTTTTCTTTCAGTATTATTTAAGAATACATTGAATAAGCGCATTTTATTTCATTCATAGCATTAACGTGACTTTTAATAAAAAATATACAGTTAAATTTGTAATACCCCCATTTTACACCAGCATGGGAGGGATGTGTGTGGGGGTATCAATATTTTCCTTAAAAATGGCACTGTAGAAAAGTATTTTGATAACATTAAAAAATAATGCAAATCAAATGTATATAATGTACATCAATAGTTTAACATAAATTTAACAGCTTTATTTTAGGGCCTTTAAAAAAATACATGATTTTCACACCATTTTCTCGTGCCTGACCCTATAGTATATGTTCCATCTAGATATCTGGTCATGGAGCTGATGGATGCTAACTTGTGCCAAGTAATCCAGATGGACCTGGACCACGAGCGAATGTCTTACCTGCTGTATCAAATGCTCTGCGGAATCAAACACCTCCATTCTGCTGGGATCATACACAGGGTCAGTACCACGCTTCTTTTACTTAGTTGCCGAAGTAGTATTAACAAGGAAAAAACTCAGTTGTATCGTCCCCAAAAGCCTTTTTTATTTCAATTGTTTTTATATGAATGTGAATTTACTCATTTAAAAATGAAAGGGGAAAAGTAAGATATTTGGTTGGAATTAATTATTTATACTATGAAAAGTTTTAAAAAAATAAAAATAATAATTGCGAATTCAAAACTGTTCGGTAAGTTTTTCAAAAATTAAGTGTTTTGTAAATTCAGTTAAACAAACATTATTTTCAACAAGTAAGTTTACTCACTATATTTAATCTTTCACTAGCATTTCTGTATTATAAGCTTTATTTGGGGGTAAGGGGGGAAAAACGTAACACCCAGCTCTTTCACAGTTCAAAAAAATACGGAGTGACTCTACTAGACTTTCCGAACACTCTATCTTCACCAAACGTTTAAATAATATTTTTAGTTAAACTCAATCGGATGTAGTGGTCAGACACTCCTACATTTCAAATGATTTGAGTATATAAGCTGCAATGTATAAGAATACTTTTTGTAGCCCTGTGAAAAGCTGTAAGCCCTTACACAAACCAAAGTCTGCACAGTATGTAAGACACTTACCTATAATATGCGTACCAAATTTGAGCTCAGTAGAATGCATCATTTAGGCACACACTAGCAAAACTTAAATGATTTGCGTCCTTAGGCCGTAAATTATTAGAATTTTTTTTTTTAAACCCTGTGAACAAACTATCAGCTCTACGCATACCAAAATCCAAGCAGGCCATGTGACTGACCTATAATCAGGGTTTGGCAAAATACACCGAATTTATAAAAATATTAAAGTAAGAAGAACTATACACTGTTTGTCTAGAGCTGTATTCTGCAAGGTTTTACCTGTGCAGTAATAAAATCCGAAACAGACTATTTCTGATAAATTGCGTTTATGCTCAAAACGTAATTAAAACTATATTATTTCAACATCTAAATAGTGTATATCAGCTTGTTTCTAAAGAGATTCAAAGAAAAAATTATTTTTAAAAGCCACAGTACTTAATAATAGCATTTAAAAACAAAATAAACAAAAATATGCTATTAAAACAATGCTATTATAATCAACTTTTACTCAGGATTATTATAAAAAAATAAAAGCATACTTTCATAAACAGTAATTTAACTAATAAATCTGCAGCATATATGTTTAGCATATAACTACGTATTACTGGCATATAAATTAAATTTTGATGCCTGGAGTGTATTAAAGGAGTTGTTCTTATTTGAAAAAACAGGTTAGAAAACTTCTACATGTTTTTTTTTTTTACTTTTTCAGTTAAACATTCTAAAGTAAATACTCAGCTTAAGCAATTTAAAAAACAATAATAATAAGTAAGTTTTACCTTGATTTTCAAATTTTATAATAGATTTCAATGTTTTACTTGTTATCAAAATTTTTCGTTTGCATAGCTGGCGTTTGGCTCCAACTTTTTCATTTCTATCGATAAATAACAGAATCTGGAAAAAATGTCCACTAAGAAGTGCACCTATGCACACAACCGGTCTGCGAAAATACTGATATGTCTTATTTTACTACAACGTAACGCAGTTCAGCAGTTCATTTAGAAATTCTCTGAGCAAAATCCAATAAGCACTACTAAAACATACTTTCTTTTTTACTTCGCTTACATTTGTTAATCCAGTAAAATTTCTACAATCGGCAATCCAGTAAAATTTCTAACCGGCAATCCAGTAAAATTTCTAGACCAAACATCATCCTAAATCGACTTTTTCTCCCTTCCTGTTTAGTTAAATCTAAGGATTACAACAGATCTTAACACTGCTTAGTTTTCTCGCGTAGCGTTCAAATAGTGCAGCTGGAAAATATTTTTTTTTTTTTTTTCATAAATTATATCATGAGGGAAATGTGAATATCAGCAATTTAATTATTTTCCTTCGGGCATCCCAATCCGAACAATATATAATATTCCGATTAATTTAATGTCAGACTACAAAATGCATTTTCAGTATTTTGAAAATACAAAATGCATTGAAAATGTATTTTAAAATACATTCTCAAAATACTTTGCTTTTTACTAGCTAAAATACAAAATACAAATGTATTTTGAAATTGCATCTTAAATACATGTATTTGTGATACTGCCCAACTCTGCCTATAATATACATAACCCATTTGAATTTATTCGAATTCACCATTTAGACACTAGCAGACTTTAAATGATATGCGTCCTATGGACGCAAATCATCGTAATGAATAAGAATTATCTTTTGTAACCCTGTGAGCAAACTATCAACTCTACACACACCAAAATCAAGCATTAATGAATTCAAAAGACCTCAAATCATGTAAATACATCAAAATCTGGAAGTCGAATTTTTTCATGATTACAATACTTTCCGTACACACTGCATGTTGAGAAAGTAATCAGCCAAACATTGCGAAATTGCCTGTGAATTAACAATAACTGTTGCGGAGAAACAAATAAATTATAAACTGTTTTTATTACTATTTTGTTTTAATTTCAAAATTAGCTTCTCAAAACTAATAATAAAGGCACATATTTCAATGTCAAACTGCTTAACTTTTCGCACAATGAAAATGCTCACCATTGCAATTTTGGTGTTGGAGCACCGGCTGCAGAGAGGTTGGGTAAGCTTCCTTCTTTCCGCCAATCGCCTACTCGTACGGTTGGGTTCGATTGTCACTGAATCCTAGATGTGCGTGTTTGTCCAAATATTGTAATGGAAATAAATATGAAGTTACGTGCAAGGAACAACAGAGATCAAATCATAATAGCCATACTCTCTCGATAAACTCTCATAATCTTCGTATAACCATTCATTGTATTTTAAACACTACGCTTGAAACTTTGGAAATTTTGTTACAATTGTAAAATTTTGCTGTTTGCAGGATTTAAAGCCGAGTAATATTGTCGTCAAGTCGGACTGTACGCTCAAAATCTTGGACTTTGGCCTGGCCAGAACCGCGGGCACCACGTTCATGATGACGCCTTACGTCGTCACACGGTACTACAGAGCTCCAGAAGTCATCCTTGGGATGGGATACAAAGATAATGGTTTGTGTTCATCTTATTTACACTTGAATGTCTATGTTTGAGAGAACTGTTGCACTGAAACGCTTTTTTTTTTCTTTTAAAATTCTAAATGAAGATTTTTTAATTAGTAAAGCTTAATGATAATTGGTGTTTTAATTGCTAATACAATCGCAAGGAACGGGGGGAAATTTTACCTCTAAAGTGTATTGAATAAATAAATGTGTACAACACCGCGGGAAGCCCTAAATTCATGGGACCGGGAAATAATTCCGTTTAAGGTAAGTTTTATTGTACTTTAAAAGCATTTTTTTTCTTTCTTGGTTGAATTTTAAAAAAGCAATAAAATAACTGTAAAATTCTTTTTAAACATTTTACTTTTAGTAATATAGCTTTCTTTACTATTTTTCATTTATCTTGTGTTATTCTATTGGCATGATTTATCTTTTTCATCTTTCTTGTTTTTAATGCATAATAAAAGAGATTTTAAATTCTTGACCTATACATGACATGGAATGCTCCCAATGTTCGGTAAAAATGCAGCAATGACTATGTTATAAATTTTCTAAAGTAGTAGCGAATAGTTTCATTTTGAACCATAATAGGACGAAAAAACAATTATTTTAACAAAAATAAAAATAATTTGACTATCTAAAACTTTAAAATAAAAATACTAACGCAATTGGAAAACAAATTAAATTCCGTATTCCCATGATGAAACTATAATTTTTGAATGTGTGCAAATAGAAGTAATAATAATTACAATACATCAACCGATCGATGTTTTTTTAAAGGCTGCAGAAATCTTCCATGAAGCCTATTCTGTTTTTTCTGAAGCTTTATTCTGCCTTTCCATGAAGCCTATTCTGTCGCAAAAGCGTTCAAGTTAATGTGTATCATTGTTAACAAGCATGCTAACAATGACTGTTATTATTATTATTATTATTGTTGTTGTTGTTCCAGAGAAAATGGCAGCGGTCGTGCTCACAGAATTTTCTCAAGTGATAGTTTACAAATTCATATTACATGGTGAACAGGATATTAATAATCCGTTGCTTCTTTTTCTCTTACAGTCGACATCTGGTCGGTGGGTTGCATCATGGGGGAGATGATCCGCGGAGGGGTCTTATTTCCAGGAACAGATCGTATCCTTTTTCTAACAGCATTTGTGCTTTAAACGCATAACCTTGAGCGTTCAATACGCCGATGTTGTTTAAGAAAATAATTTAAAGAAAAAAAGAAATATACAGGGTGTGCAGTGCTAACGGTGCCCAGTGGCTATTTCTTAAACCGTTAGTCATAGACACATAGTTCCAATTGTAAAAATGCTGTAAATTGTATAATCTATTATATCAGAAACTATAAATCAATTTCTATTAAAATTACGATATTTAAATTTTTCTACGGTCCCCCGATCCTATCAGTTATATTTAGAAATTTTTTTCTTCATACAATTTCATGCACAAGAAAAATCGGTATTTACGTATTATCACGGCCACGGCGGTTATTCCCGCCAAACTATTTTTCCGTCAAATGAGTTGTCAAACTGTTGTTAATCTTATTCAAAACCATTAATAATTTCATATGCCCGGCATTTCTCTTGGCAAAAATATCGCTCGTCTTGGCGGACCGCCGGGATAATACGCAAGTACCGAAAACTCATTATGTAGGAGGGAGACCGTTTTTCCTGCATAAAGGGGATAACAAAAAAGCTGTTAAATATTCTGAAACCATAACAGTCTAGGGGGCCTTGGCCCCTAGTAATAGAAAAAAAAAGTAAGAAGTTAGCTGAATGATATTCTAAATTCAAAGAAACTTTATTTACACTTACGACTGTGGTTATATTTACAAATGTTATGTAAATACACCCTTCTGTAACATCCATTCGTGTGGTACAGTTGAGGTTTCAGGGTGGCGTCGCATTGTATTTGCGGAGGCGTCTAGGGATGGATGCGAGACGACTTTTTACTAGACGAGACAGAGATTTACAGCTTTTTTGCGAGACGAGACAAAGCTTTTAGGCTGTTTTGGCTATTCTGTTTTGCGAGAGGCCTATGTTCGGTCTCGCATCCATCCCTAGAGACGTCCATAATGGCCACCATGTGACGACACAAAAAACTGTCCCTGACAGTCATTTGTCCGTCGCTACAACCTCTCTGCCACTTACACATACTATTGTCACAATAAGTCATATTGCGACCTCTCAGAGTATATGTGTAGTGATATGAGTGGAACATAACGACGTAATCCATTTCATTCCCAACAAATAAGTCCCAGTTCCCCATAATTTCTTCTTGGCTCTATTCTTGACATCAAGGCAGACATTGACCAGTGGAACAAAATCATCGAGCAGCTGGGCACGCCGTCCCCAGAGTTTATGAAGCGCCTACAGCCGACGGTTCGCAACTATGTAGAAAACCGACCTCGCTATACTGGGTACGCCTTTGAGAAGCTCTTCCCGGACGTCCTGTTTCCAGCAGACAGCTCGGAGCACAGCCGCCTGAAAGGTAAGCGAAATCCTACTACTACCTAAGAAGCTGTTTCCATCAAAAGCTTACTTATTGCACTTAGTTTTTGTTCTGATTTCAAGAGTGTATGGTGAGGTAGTACATATCAGCACCAAGGAGCACACATCTCAAAAAATTTTTCGTGAATGGTTTTACATGGAACAAAGTATCTCTTTTGTAGCAAATGGTATAAGTTACCAGTGTAGCAAATGATGAGTAACCATGGAAATTCGATTTATACTCTCAAATACTTTTTCAAGTCAAATATGCTTCAGTCGATGGCAGATGCGGTTTTACTATTGTTTGTACTATTCACGCTTAAACCAAACGAGCGAAATTCGATCAGTCGGGGCGATTTTTGGCCCAGTTTTCAAAAGTGGTCTTCTCCTTTAGGAGCGTTTTCCGATCACAAGAGCGGAGCGAAATATAACAATAAGCAAGTAGGGGAATTCTCCGAAAAAAAGAGGAAGGGAGGAGGGGAATTCTAAGAAAAAAGACGAAGCCAGGAGGGAATTCTCAGAAAAAAACTACGTAAAGAGCACTTTTGCGGAAATACCGGTAGGTTTCCATGGAAACAGATAGCTTCCCAATGTATCGGGTTTTTTTTTTTCCGCTCTTCGGGTTTAAGCGTGTACTCAAAGTGCTTACCATTTTTTTTTTTTTTTTTAAGATTCAGAAATTATTGTCTTTCTGGAATGGCTTCAAGCCATTCTTTGCAGGCAGATTTTCTCCTTAGAAAGATTAATAGCAGGTTAAAACCATTCATAAGTGACCAAAATGTCAAAACTAAATTTCTCTGTGGTTCACTAACTTGGCAACAAGGAAGACCAAGAAGTACGTCAAATGTAGCCTGATACTTTCATACAGTTAAAGAACGACAGAGTTGATTCTCAACGCGAAAACATCTTAGATCTTGCCTCACAATAGTCCTCAGAAGGATGCTATCATTGAACACAGTGAACATTATCATTATTTTTATTTTGTAATTTTTCTAACCATTGTATACGAAAGTTTTTTGCATTCGTTACAAAAACTAGCATAGCACATCAGACAACTCTCTCTCTCTCATGCTTTTTCTCTTTTCTAGATTTATTTATTTATACTTAACGGGATAATACAATATGTATTACACCAACATAAAAACATGCTTATCATTATTTTTAAAACTGTATAAAAGTTTTGGTTAACTATAAATAAATGAATAACTGTTTTCTTTCATATTTATACATTGTTTGCATTGTTTTTACACAAATTTATACACTGCTGGCCATCGTAAATGCAACACCCTGAAGGAAGCATGCAAATAATATGAAATTTACAACATGCATTAGCTGAGGTGAGATATGCAAATGATTAGAATTTCAGCGCAGACGCACATCAAGCGCGCCTGTGGCGCCACCTCAAAGCGCTATTTAAGGCTTGGAGATTTCGACGGTTTCAAGTACAGCAATTGTGTTTTTCTTGCTTTTTTTTCAAAAAAACGATAAATTATGCCTCGTAGGAAACAACGATCATCTTTTGATCAAGTATCCGAGTTTGACAGAGGAAGGATAGTGGCATACCGAGATTGTGGGTTATCTTTCAGGGAAATCGGTCGTCGTATTGGACGAAACCAAACAACTGTGATGCGGATATGTGATCGTTGGGTGCAGGAGGGTACGACGGACAGACGTGATCGACCTCAGTGCACCACGTCACGTGATGACAGGCAGATTGTACGCATGGCAGTGACGGACCGCTCAGTCACATCACGAACCATATCACAGCAGATTCAGTCTGTAACGCATCATCCAGTGTCTGCGCGTACCATTCGACGTCGTTTACAGCAGAATGGTCTGTCCGCAAGACGTCCGTTGCTTTGTCTACCTCTGACGCGGAACCACAGACGTCTCCGCCGCCAATGGTGCGATGAAAGAAGGATGTGGACGACAGAATGGAATGAAATTCTCTTTACTGACGAGTCACGCTTCTGTATGCAACACCACGACGGTCGGATTCGAGTCTGGAGACACCGTGGAGAGAGGATGCTGAACAGCTGCATTATGCACCGTCACACTGGTCCTGCACCGGGTATTATGGTATGGGGCGGTATCGGATATCTCTCTCGCACTCCTCTAGTACGCATTGCCGGTACTTTAACCAGCCAGCGCTACATCTCCGAGGTGTTGGAGCCAGTTGTCCTTTCTTACCTTCAGGGCTTGCCAACAGCCATATTTCAGCAGGATAATGCACGGCCACACGTGGCACGCATTGTCCAAGGGTTCTTCGTCAATCACCAGATTGAATTGCTTCCCTGGCCGGCGCGCTCTCCGGATCTTTCGCCGATAGAAAACATGTGGTCCATGGTTGCTCAACGACTGACCCAGAGTTCATCCCCAGCTGTCACACCAGATCAACTTTGGCAACGTGTGGAAGCTGCTTGGTCTGCTGTACCCCAAGAACACATTCAAAGTCTCTTTGAATCAATGCCGAGGCGTGTGGCAGCTGTGATCTCCAACAACGGCGGCTACTCTGGGTACTGATTTTGGCAGGAACCACGCTTCATAGAATGCTGTAAATTTAATCATTTGTTACTTGGTCAACATGTTATCTACACAATAAATTTTGTTGTGATATCTCTTGTTTTTCTTGGTGTTGCAATTTGGGTGGCCAGCAGTGTAATTTAATTGTAAAACACTGTTGTTTAAAGATCTGCACTCGTTAGACGGTAACAAACTATGTGAGGAAGGTTCTTCACTAGTTGTAGTCTGCGCTCTTATAAATAATAAACAATGCATTTTTAAGGGGGGGGGGGGGGAATGTGAAGTACAGGTATTTCGTTGCAAATTTGGCTGAGGTGCTTTCTATTAAATATATAAATATCGTGGTGCGTTCAAAAAGTATTGAACCTTTGGTTGGCAAAATGCATTTTTTGATTTGGAAATCCGGAACACTAATCCCCTTAAAAGTAGTCTCCTTGGTACAGATCACGCTTCTCCCCGAGCTTCTAATATAGTTAGAAACAATTTTGGAATGTTGAGTGACATTCTGCAGAATGTCTTCTCTTGACTGAAATCGGGTCCTTTTAAGCGGCATTTTCAGCTCGGGAAATAGCCAAAAGTCAGACGGTCCCATATCGAGTGAGTAGGAAGCCTGGCGACACAGGGGAATGATGTGTTTGGCGAGGAAAGCCTGAATCCAAAGATCCTGTTTTGAAGGAGATTAGCGTTTCGAATTTCCAAATCAATAAATGTATTTTTGCTAGCCAAAGGTTCGATACTTTTTGAATACATCTCGTATATTGACAAATATTAAATGTTTCTTTTTTCCTGTTTACTTCATAACGCTAGTAGTTTTGCCGTTTATAAGAGTAACTAATACAACTTGTAAAAATACAATTTGCATTTTTTACTTCCTTGTACGTAGTATAAGGAAGTAATGTGATCCCGAAAAATTTTGGGGGCCAAATTTCGACAAAAAAACCGATTTTGACTACCTCTAAATTGAATTTAAAATTTTTTTTCGATGCATCTCATCGTAGGCTAGCATGCACGATCATATTAACGCGTCTGCAACTCATTTTGACCAACGGCGAGTTTATTGTGGTCAGTTTTTCCATGCCGTCTGTACGTACGTACGTACGTACGTATGTATGTAACTCGCATATCTCAAAAACTATGGGTCGTAGAATGTTGAGATTTGATATTTAGGATTGTTCTATGATCTAGTTGTGCACCTCCCCTTTTGGTCGCAATCGAATGAATAGTTTATGTACAGGACCGACCAAAAGATTCGAAATACATTACGCTCTATGGGCCGAAAATCATTAAACTCGCATATCTCAAAAACTATTAGGCGTAGAATGTCGAAACTTCATATTTTGGATAGTTGTAACATCTAGTTGTGCACCTCCCCTTTTGGTTCCATTCGATTGGATAGTTTATCTACAGGACCGCCCAAAACATTCGAAATACATTACGCTCAATGGGCCGAAATTCATTAAACTCGCATATCTCAAAAACTATTAGGCGTAGAATGTTGAAACTTTATATTTAGGATTGTTGTAACATCTAGTTGTGCACCTCCCCTTTCGGTTCCATTCGACTGGATAGTTTATCTACAGAACCGCCTAAAAGATTCGAAATACATTACGCTCTATGGGCCGAAATTCATCAAAGTGTTTTTTAGAGGTATTGGGCTATTTCAAACGACTCAGAAGTGATATATGCTGTAAAGAGTTAGAAAATGAATTTCTCCATTAAAAAAAGTGTGTTTATCATTTACAGTTCTGCTACAGGAACACTCAAAAGATTTCCAATACATTACGGTCAATGGCAATTTTAGGAGATTCATCCATTTCAAGCACAATACCGTCCTACCACATAAGTTAGGTAATGGTCCGACCACGGTCACGTGCCTCCTTCAAGAACTATGCCAAAAGTCGCCAAGCTTGGCGACTTTTGGTGTACGTGTGTGCATATTTAACTCTCAAATCTCAAAAACTATTATGAAATTTCATATATAAGAATGTTGTAACATCTAGTTGTGCATCTCGATTTTTGGTTCCAATCTACTGGAGAGTTTATTTACAGGACCACCGAAAAGAATTTTAGTACTTTAATGTCTATGGACATCTTCAATATAATACAACTGTAGACAGTCATTGTTTGGTACATGCCCAAAAACTCGCCGTCTGTCCTCGACCTTGGCGAGTTTTGGCGAAATATCGCCAAATTTGGCGATAGTCAGTCATTTGGTCCATGCCCAAAGTATCGCCATTTGTCATCGTTCTTGGCGAGTTTTGGCGAAATATCGCCAAATTTGGCGATAATCTGTCATTGTTTGGTTCATGCTTAAAATCTCGCCAAATGTCGTCGACATTGACGAGTTTCGCCGAAATATCGCCAAATTTGGCGCCAAAAATTATTTTGTATTTTGTATAACACTAAAACTTTAACCCGTAGATTTTTGAACTTTTGTATTTAGAACTATTGTAATATCTAACTGTTTTCCATATCTTTTTTGACAGCAATCGACTGAGAATTTATTTACAGGGTGAGCCAAATGACTTTAAATACATTGAGGTGTATGGATGCATTCAATTCATTGAAAGTCTGTGGTCAATGACTACTTTGGCTATCCCCAAAATCTCGCAGACTATCTCAAGTTTGTCGGCTTTTGGTGAAATATCGCCAAATAAAGTGTCAGAAGAAAATATTTCAAATTGAACTCAGCTTGGCGATATCGAAATATTTGTCTAGAAATCGTTAAACCTTACTATTATTGATATTTTATCTCTTTCAAACAAATAAGTTTAGAGGAAGTGCGTCGAAAATATTTTTGATCTAATGGACGTGCAAGAAAGTCATGTGTTGGACACATCAGATTTTTTTTTTTTTTTTTTTTTTGAGTCAATGGCATAATTTGATTTCTTTAAAAACTGTTTAAACGTTGCATTATACCTTAAAAGAATATAATTAGTTTCTTATCGGTTTGGAATAGTTCATGTGTATGTTGTGGAGAGGTGAAAGAAAAAAGAAATGTTAAAAAGCAAAAAAAAAAAAAAAAAAAGCATAAGTCGTATACTGATACTGTGCAATGAATGTGCCATATAAACAATAAAAACCTATCGATTTTGAGAAAATCTATTTTTTCTGTATTGCAGTTAAAATATTTTAAAGGTATGCACTCAAGACGTTTTCATAGTCTTTGAAAAACCCCATTTTAACTTCCAATTTTTTCATACACAATTCATACTCTAATTTTCCTTATGCTCTTTTTCAAAAATTTTCCCCGACTTTCTGCTGTCATTACGCCGCCGAGAATTAGACCTCAATGTGCTCGACCCTGAAATTATATTTAAACCTTGGTTTTCAAAATCAGTTTATTGACGTATTCTATCTGCTTACATACTGACTGGTTTGAAGTAGTGAGTACTTCACTCCAACTCTTATTTCGATCCTACAAACAGAAAAAGTGTCTACCTTTTCTTTTTTGATTACTAGTAGTAATAAGCTGAATCAACTGAGAGCAAAGTGGTGATATATTATTTAATTGTTTCTTACTACATATAACAAAATTATTGAAAATTTACGAACCATTGCTTTAAAACTTGGTTTGTCTTCTCTTCTACAGCAAGTCAGGCCCGCGATTTACTATGCAAAATGCTGGTGATAGATCCAGAGAAGCGCATCTCTGTCGAGAGCGCACTCCTACACCCTTACATTAATGTTTGGTACGACGAGGCAGAAGTGAATGCTGTAAGTATAAAGTACTATCATATTTATTTTCTTTATCCGTAATGTGACGTTGTCCGAATAATTAGTACTTATAGATGTATATGTGATGCTCCTTTTTCTTTCCCCCCTCAATACTTGAATCTCTCCCATAACCTTTGATCTGAACGGTCTCGTAAAGTCTTCGATAAGAAGCTATAGATTTCTGATAAGGTGCAGTTCTGAAATTGTAGAACGAATAAAATAAATCCCCGAGTGTTTCCAGGGCTCTCCAGATTTAGACACTATAGATACATGAGGAATCTCATAACTTTTGAACACTTACTACAAGCATCCCACGTGATCGAAATCCACTTGAGATTCCAACCCAGAGCCTAGATGGGCACTTCGAGAGAGAAGAGATCAGCTTCAGAGAGTGAAAAGTTCGGAGGCGACTTTTCCACTGGTGATAGGTCTGTGACTTCGAACCAGCCATCTACACGTTTAAACTACAGCTCTGAAAATAATTATTGTATGTGTTTCAATTATATGTGCCGTCAGTAAATGTTTTGGTGATAAAAAGGCTCGTCTCGTTATTATTAGGGGGGAGCGCAGTTACTCCAGGATCCGGATCTAGGAGAGGCCGGTCCTACGGACGTATGTCACAAATTAGCAGCGTGGAAGTCCAACAAAAAAATAAAATGTTTGTGTCTCTCGGAGCCTTTTGAAAGGAATCAAAATTTATACCAGATCAACCATAGGACAGGACAGGCGGTGTGGACTAACCACTCTTCTTGGTATGGAGACAGATCTTGCTCATTCTTTGAACTTCGATGACGTAATTGAGGATTTTGCTTCTAAAAGAGCCTGAAGGGCTATATCAATGGAATTTCTCAAATTTGCCGATTGGAGTGTTTTCTTTTCGTATTTTTTATATTTACTAATACAACGGATTTTTGTAAATAAATAGCTAATTTGATAAAGTAGGTAACGATGCTTTGGTGTTCAACTTACTTAACATTTGATAAAAAAAAGATTTATTTTTAATTGTATCGAGTTATTTTTAAAAAACAATTTTAGAACTATAGTTACATAAAAATTATTTTGATAAAATACTTGCAATTTGATGGAAATTTTATCAAGTACAAGGTTTTGTATATATGGCTTACGGTAAATTTGAGGTATACTAAACTGTTTAAAACAATTCTGGAAGAAAAGGCTATTTTATTTATTTATTTGTTGAAAGGGAGAACTGTTTCAAATCTTCCGCAGGACCCTATAAAGGCTGTCGTCGGGCCTGATCAGCACTGTAGCTTTGTCATTGTTGAAGAACATCAGCAGTAGCTCTCTGTTAATTTGCTTTATTTTTTAGGATGCCGCGCTGGCAGGAATGATTCTGGCATTTAGATCTTTTAAAGTTGTTTTGCGTCTAAATCTGTTTTAACAGAGGAAATTTTCGACCAATACATAAGCTGTAATAAACAGAAAATTTAAAAATTCATTATAGCATGAGTATGACATAACAGCGTTTGTTGACTCCTAACTACCTCCCTGCCACATTTGGTGACACCCCCGTCCCCTCTTTTGATTGTTACGTAATTTATGGAAGACAGTTCCCTAAGAAATTGCTCCAATGGAAAAATAAGTGTTCGTTTTTCTTTTAATTTGCTCTTTCTGAATCATTAGTTGCCCATGATTTTAAAATTTAACAGCAATGTTCTGATATTTTGATGCCGCCACATTTTAATATTTCTGTCTCTCTATAAACGCACATTTCTATTTTAACACACCATTGTTATCCATCCTGCTTTGGACTTGTTTTGAAGTTTGAATTTTATTTCTTAAGAATCTTTATTTGACTAATCTTAATTGGGGGAAAAGAAGCCCATGAAATTAATTGTTCTAAAGAGCAATGTTTGTTTGTTTTTTTTTTACATGCATTTGCTGTACTTCATCGAGTAAAAATTAAGCAAAATATCATTTCGAATTCACATAATGTTACAAGTTCGTCTTAACCTTAACATCAAACTCAGTTTGGGCAATGCAAACTTGCATAATTTGTGAATTTTGAAGTTCTTAGATGCCAAATATGCCAAATACAATTCAATGCATTTTTTTTTTTTCTAAAAGGAGAATGGAATTTGTTTATCTATTTTTTAAGCCCCTTTATTATGCATATTTTTTTACGAATATGACACTGTTAAAAGATGTAAGGACTTATGCAATTGGAAGCATTTTACTAAAAGCATTTACAAAAATAAAGGTTCAGATATTTTGCAGAGGATACTCTTTAGATTTCTGATGTGGTACCCAGGGATAAGAGCTTTATGCAATTACTGTACACTTTTTTTTTAATTTATATACTAATTAAATTCTGTAAACTGGCCAAGAACTAACTTAAATGCTGTCAATAATGTTTTATGCTTATAAGCTGTATTTTTCAATATAAAAACAGGAAAATACGGGTTTCGAGCTTCATGAAAAGCATTTAACTAAGTAAGAAAGTAAGCAAACAAATTAAAAATGCATATTTAAAAATACATATCTTAAATTACAAATCAAAGAGGCATAATTTTTTTCCTTAGAAGCAGAGCTCTTTCATCGTTTCCTCAAAGAAAAAAATGTTACTATATTTTCAGTGTAGTATTACTTATGTTTTGAGAACTAGGGAATTGAGAACTAGGTGAAATTAAGCCTATTCTGTTATTATGTGAATCAGTTCATTAATATATTTACTCGTAACTAATTGCAATTGCATTACAACCACTTTCATGAAAATATCTAACTAAGAAATCCCCCCACATGATTTTACACTTGTATTAAAAATTTAAACTTTAATCTAAACTTTATATAGACATAATCAGTTATTAAAGTTCATACACATCCAGTATTTGCTATAGTTTTGAAGTGTTAGAAAACTCCTTTAAATTATTGCCTTATAATATTTTAACAATTTTTTAGTTTTCCAAAAAAAATATAAAAGAACTTTTCTCAAACATTTAAAATATTGATACAGTGTAAGAAAATTTTTCAAAAACTTGGAATTTCCAAAAATTTTGAATTACATAGAATACAAGTCCTATATTTATTCTCATACCCTTTAAGGTTGACCCAGTATATTGCAACACAGTGCTTTACCTTTTTGTTTCCTATTTTCAGCCTGCTCCAGGACCTTACAACCATTCAGTGGATGAAAAAGAACATACTGTGCAACAATGGAAAGGTAAAAAAAATCCTTATAATGATAATTTATTAAAGCAATACATGAAAATTGAAAAAATACTTTTATAAAATTTAGTAAATATTAATGGGTTAAGTTCCTTCAACTAATTAGATATAAAGAAAAATATCAATGCCCTTTATAGACATATAAGAATCTATATAATTGCTAAATTTACTTCATGATATAGATTTTAAATGCATTCATTTGAATGAAATATTAAATTCATGATTATATTATATACAGTAAAACCTGTAAATAATGGTCAACTGTAGGACTATTTAAAAGTCACCATTCTTCAGAGGTGGCTGTTGTTTAGATGTTTATGAAGGTAGACTATGCTAGCACATACACTCATGTCCATAAATTAAGGATAATTCAGAATCACACAGAAATTGATCTCTAAAATAAAAATTTCACCTGTGGAATGATCACACACATCTTGAAGAAGAATATGCAAATTACAGGAAACCACCAGATGGCGTGGATGGTACATCACAATGACGAGAGTGTAAGAGAGGGATATATAAGGAATGGTGGCAAAGAAGTAAAATTGTTCACAAGCGCTGTGAAAGCCTTTCAGTGCAAAAACCGCATAGTTATGGCACAAAGGAGGCATTTGGATGATGTTTTACGTGGCAGAATTATCGGACGACTGGAATGTGGACGTACCCAGCTGGAAGTATCCGAGGAACTTGGAATCGCCCAGAGTGTCATCTCCAGGCTTTGGCAACGATTCCAAGATGATGGTAATGTGAGTAGACGTTACAGCACAGGTCGCCCCCGAGTTACAACGCCGAATGAGGACCGCTATTTGGCAGTTACTGCCAAAAGAAACAGACGGAGTACAGCATCAGACCTGTCCGTCAGCTCTCTTCAGCTACCGGTACGACAGTTTCAAGGCAGACCGTGTACAGACGCTTAGGGCACATTGGTCTACTATATGCTCGTAGGCCTGTCAGATGTGTTCCACTTACCGCAACTCACTGTCGCCTGCGATTAACCTGGAGTAGAGAGCATGCATTGTGGACACCGCAAGAGTGGTCTTGTGTGATGTTTTCCGACAAGTCCAGGTTTAGTTTGGAGTCTGATTCTCGCCGGACATTCATCTGGAGAGCGCCAGGTACCCGTTACCACCAAGAGAACACCATTGAAAGACACCGTTACGGTGGTGCAGGATGGCTCGTTTGGGGAGGAATGATTCTTGGTTCCAGAACTGACCTGCATGTTCAGAGTGTAACGATGACAGGCCACATCTATCGGGATGTCATTCTGGAACAACATGTACGTTTGTTTCGGGGTGCCATGGGTGCTGAATTTGTGTTTATGGATGACAACGCCCGTCCTCACCGTGCAAACATTGTAGACGAATGCCTTCAATCGGAGGATATCACCCGTATGCATTGGCCAGCATACTCACCGGACTTGAATCCAATAGAGCATGTGTGGGATATGCTTGGCCGACGAATTGCAGCCCGTCAACCCCCTCCCTCCTGTCTACCGGAACTTCGGAGTGCATTGCTTGATGAGTGGTGTAATATTCCCCAAGATC
Organism: Cheiracanthium punctorium; assembly: GCA_038373885.1. Taxonomy (NCBI): domain Eukaryota; kingdom Metazoa; phylum Arthropoda; class Arachnida; order Araneae; family Cheiracanthiidae; genus Cheiracanthium; species Cheiracanthium punctorium. Next base: position 346,324 of record JAWZYV010014284.1, read on the forward strand.
AGATTGATCATTTGATACTCAGCATGCCTAGGCGTTGTCAGGCCTGTATTGCATCGTCCGGGAGACATACTCCGTATTAACCATCCTACTAACCATGTTATACTGTTTTTTGTAAATAGGTTCTTTTTTTAAATTTGGTCAAGGGAGTAAAACTTGCAATTTTTATTAATCATGTCAAACATATAGCAACTTTTTTGCTTTTTACTTTTTGTTTAATAAATAGACTTTACAAATAAGTCAAATTTGTTTTGCTTCTTTCTCTTTCTTTGCCTGAACTTCATTATTCTTAATTTATGGACATGAGTGTAGTTCAACCAGTGTATCTCTTTTTTATTTTAAATGAATTATAACATATACACTACTTTTGTATACACAATTCAATTATTTTCTTTTAAAAATTCCTAGTAATACTTCTTTACAATGTTTCAGAAAACTTCTTGAAACTTAAGAACAAATTTTAAATTTTCTGAGTTTCATAAATTTTATTATGAAACTCAGAAATTTGGAAAATTCAGTTTGTGGAAATCACTGGTTTTTCACTGGTGGAAATTTCAGTTTGTCTAAAATTGTGTGAAAGCAGACATTGGAAGTCCAATGGTGAAATGGTTAAAACACCATGCTGCCGCCCCATAAGTCTGGGGTTCGAATCCCGGGCTGGCAAGGTTGACTCAGCCTTTCATCCCTTGAGTGGATTGATAAAATGAGGACCAAGCTTGCTTGGGGTCAAACACTGGGGGCTTCGCATCAGGCTGACCACCTGGCTGAGGCACATGCATCCAGAACCCACAGCCCATGGTTGCAAAGGCGCAGTTGGGCAGCACGGGCCTTGGCCCCGCAGAGGGGCTGTTGTGCCAATGTTTGACTTTTGAAAGCAGACATTATTTTGTAAATAAACCTATGCACAAACAAATTGTAAAGAAAGCAAATTTTCTTTCAGAACTCATTTACCATGAAGTTCTTGAGTATGAACAGACACACAATACAATTGGAATCCGACCTATTGGAAATCATCTCAATGCTCAAGGAGGTGAGTACAACAAAATACTACTCATTAAATGCAAATACGGTAAAGTTTCAATTTTTGATTTAATAAAGTAGTGATGCTCATTTTAGTAAGTGGCAGTTTTAGTACACATTTATATTTATTTGATTATGTTCTTGGCAGTTTGATCAGAAGTGGCTATTTCATTAAGTGGTGGGTACTGTATTGATATTTTATTAACATCCATCCATAACAATATAAATGTGTACTTTTAACAATAGAAATAGTCTTTCAATGACTTTTGATGTCTAACTTCCTTTGTTTCTGTTAGCTTTCTAAGGTTACCAAGAGCTGTGAATCTCTTGTAGCAAATTTTACCTGAGATTTAAGAAAAGTTCATAGTTATACAGCCTTCTCTGCTTCTTTAGTTGTCTCTTAGATGCATTGGTATGCAACTTTTTGTTGAAGAAAGTTGCTCTTTAAACTCCGACTTTTGTCATTTACACTAACTAAAATTCGAGATTTAAAGGTTTTGAAGGAAATTTTTTTTTGAGATAAACATGGAAAATACATTGTATTTTGATTGTAAATGTAGGGAATTTTAGAAATTCCGAGAGGAGTTTGAGATAGATAGGTTTGACTGTATTAGAATTGCAGGAAATGCAATCATTTGCTTTCTATTAATACTTAATGGAAGAATAAAGAGAATTAATCTTAATCATCTATCCACAATAGGGCAGATGAAAATGGTGCAAATCAATAGAAAAACAGAACACAAAGGCAAAGGAAATTATTCATAGTTCCCTATAAATACAGCTCAGCAAATTTTGACCTCTTCACTCACACGATGCAAAAAATTAAGTTTTTTTACAGAAAACATAATCTCAAAATTCTTGTTGTTATACTATTGTAATCATTAATCAAGATTCGAATGGATGCAAATCAATAGAAAAACAGAACACAAAGTCAAAGGACAAAATTCACAGTCCCCTATAAATATAGCTAAGCAAATTTTGACCTCTTCACTCACTCTAAGACAGCAAATTAGTCTTTTACTGAAATCATATCATCAAAATTTTTGTTGTAATACTATTGTAATTATTAAACAGGATTCATACAATTTTTACTATGGGAAAAAAAAAACTAAGCACTCCAGCCTCTTTTGAAATATTTAGAAATCTCACCCCTCCCCCCCAACCACAATGTATGTGAACACATCTAAAATCTACTAATTTCGGACACATTGTATCCCATCCTATAATTCTTTTACACTCCCCTTCCATCAACATCTACCTTTCCAGACTAGTAGATGTAAAAAGGTCAAAATAAAACTATTTGATTCAAACAGGCAATTTTGTTTCAAACAGATATTAGATGAAACTATGTAATTTGTTTTTACATCTAGTAAATACAGATAGTAGAACTGGAAAATTCCTTTGACAGGAGGGGTTGTGTATCTATTTGCTCAAGGAACTACAAGAACTAGAGTGAAAATGTGTTTCTTGTGTATTATCAACAATTTCTCTATATCGAAATTGCAGTATAACTATGTAATAAGAACATGTTTAAGCACTAAAAAACTGCAAGCAAATTTTAAGCTCAATGACAGCCCTGTTAATTTATTATATTATTTTGATGGTATGTAATAATAAAAATTAATTGATGATTCTTCTATTTTCTTTTTCTTTTTAATGCTTAATAAATATTTAGCATTAAAATTAGTAGAAATTCTGCAGCAATTCTATCATGCAAATAAAATAGTTATTGTGTCTTATATTTGATACCATGATACATATTTATTGCTTAAGTATTACTATAGTACTTTCATTTTAATGCTTTTATAAATTAGTATTCTTTTTTTCTTCACAGAGGGTGTCATAGAAATCGACAGTGAAGGAGTAGATCATTCTGCCACCAACTCTTGCAATCGAAGGCAATAGAACTAATTCAAGATTTATGAAGTGTTCCACCAGAAGAAATTTTTGTTTTCATGCACTTGACATAAACAAGAAATGTGTCATTCATCATCATTCCAAACTCTCAACTATTCAAAAGAAGTTTAATTTCAATAGAAGTATTTATTAGCTACGTGGATAAAAATTAAAGCAAATTTACTTTTTCCAAAGTATTTATTATTGAACATTTCCAAATTACTTAATAGTAATATTTTTATTTGCTCAATTCAGTTGACTTAATTTACAACACATGGTCCTTTATATGTAGCCCCATTATAATGACAGTTTATGTCTTTAAATGTAATAGGGGGGAAATTAAAAATTTTCTTAGTTTAAAGAAAAATAACCTTCTTTTACTATCTCTTCACATTATTTTAGAACAAATTAAAAATTTTTGCTGAGATCATAGCAAAATTATTAAACTTTGTTTTCATTCATCTACACAGTCACTATAACAGTCGAAACTCCATATATCAAAGTAGCAAATTGATGAAAAAAATTCAATATATAGAATACAGTCAACTCCCTCTAATCCGCACTCACTGGGACCAAAGGTTGTGCGGATTACAGGATTTTGCGGATTATAGGTCATTTTTTTTGTTTACATTTTTATATCTAGAATTTCCCTTTAAATTATAGTCAATTTACTGTAAACAAATAGGAACTGGTGAAAGATAATGCATATGCTGTTGAATAAAAACACAATTAAATGTGAATATAAATACAATAAATAATACAATGAAATTTACAAAGAATTTACTAAAGGACTGATGAAAGAAAATATTTATGCTGCTGAACTAAAACACTATTTTTAATATTAAATACAATTACTAATACAAAATTAAAAGAATAAATTCCCTCTAAGTTTTTATTTATTTTTCATTTTTTCAAACATTGCAGTGATTGTAATTTGTTTAAGAGATTTTAATTTTTCTTCAGAAATTTTGTCCTCAAGCCTTCTAATTGTCAGTAACTCTCGGTCACTGACAAATGATTGCTTTTGCAAAATGTTTAAAGACTTGTCTCCCAGAGCTAACCCTTCTTCAAAAGTAATAGTACAGTAGGGGGACCCCAAATCCGGAAATTTTTCAACAAACAATTTTTTTTTTTTTTAAGGGCAGTTGTTGTTGTTTTTAATTTCTTTGAAAGACCGTTTTTAACTAAATCTATCTATTATAAAATAAACAAGCTCAACCAGAAAGGGAGGAATTTCACTGGTCGCTCGCGAACAGCGGGGGGGGGGGGGGGGGGGGGCATACGGTGCATCATTTGTATATTTGATATCTCAGTATTACATTAATTTTAGACCTTGCCAGGCAATTTTCCCTTTCTCGTAATGTAAAAATATTCTATGCTATTATATAAGCTTTAAAGAGGAAAAGAATGTTATCCTCTTCACACATGCATTACATTTCAAGCGCTGATGATTCATTATTTCTGCTGGTGCTCCTCCGGCAGTTAAATGTAAACAAAGAGAAAGGCCATGTGGTCTGTTTATGCTTTCTTTTTTTCTTCTTACAGAACTACAGTAATGTGGAGAAGTTTTGTTGCATAATAAATCACTAGACAGAAGATCAAAAGGGTGAGGTTGAGGGGGGAATCGGAAAATTGCGCAACTGCTGTGTAGCCTGCCAAATTGCGGTTTGCGTTTAAAGTTAAACATATTTTCACCCAATTTTAATTGCAACGGTCAATCTTTACAATCTTAGATCGTCTCTGGAAAGAGTGAAACGATGTGATTGGATGGTGCATTGCTTCGGAGTTCATCATTCACATCCATCCACTGAACACATGCAACTTAGGATATAAGTTTCTGTACTTTTAATTACATGATAATATGCTCAAATATATGAAATTATTTACTTCAAATACCTGTGGAAAAGCATTAATATATGTCTTTATAACATTCAGCCAATCAAATAACTTCTATAACAGTAATATTACCAGTCAAATGCAGCTCAAAATGTAAACAAACTGGTTTGTTTACATTTGAAATATATCGCGGATTACAGGCGTTCGCGGATTATAGAGTCGCGGATTGGCGGGAGTTGGCTGTATATTCAATATATATTAAATATATCTTAGTTTTATCATAATCATTCCTAAAACATTAAAATTATAGCTAACTTTGGTATACGAAACTCAATTTCTAATTTATATGCGAATCACACTAAATGAAAGTTAATAATTAAAAAGTGATTTTCTCTTTGACATTTTAATTGAGAGAAAATGTAAAAATTCAAAACGAATTTAAGAAACACAAAAAATTTTCACTGAAACTAAACAGATTTAGGAGTGAGGAACAATCATCTCACAGTAGGAGAAGGGATAGCTATACTTCGCTCGCACCTAACCTGATAGCATTGGGAATGCTACAGCAGCCGATTTACAGCTTTTCTAAGTTGAAACGCGTGTACTACTCTGAGAATTCACTCTTTGAGTTGCTTGGTGCACCACAGCTGGCTGTTAATCTATTTGGCACATAACAGCTCCCTTACGGTCTAGGGGCTTCCTCCGTCTCCGACCTTCTTTCTCCCCTACCCATGGGCAATTCGTCCGATGCAGTTGGGCAGTAGTCTAAAAAATGCACTATCAGCAGTAACATACAACAAAAGATAAGAATGTGGAATTGCAGAGTAGGAAAGCTTTGGCGGAATCGGGGTTTGCCAGGTCACTGCCAAAACCTGTGGTCAAGACTGAATTCTTCGCCAAGACTGTGAAAGTTCTAATTGGTGGAATTCATTCAATGACGATGTACGAGAAGTTTATTTAACTCCTTAAAATTGCAAATGTTTCTGTACTAAGTGCTCATACAAACAGTAGCTTGTTAAACTGAGTATCATTTGAAAGATTTCAGACAAAAAATTAAAAACTAACGTCTTAAAATCCGCAAAAATGTGCGAACTATATCTTTTCGCAGATTCACACTTCATTCTACCTTTAGCAATACTGTCAGGTTAGGTGCATTTCTACAATAGGAAACTGGTTTTTGAACTTTTGTACTTTAACTTGGCATGCTTCCAAGAAAGCCTCAACATAAACAGAACACCTTGCAAATGAAATTCGAAAATGAGTTGGGGGAATTTAGAAATTCCAGAAATGAACAATAAACTTTTGTCCACCCCTCAACCTTAGCTGACTTCTAGTGTTCATAGTGGCATTCAATGACCTTTCTTTTCCCATGACCCTTATTTTTCATAAGCCAAGCAGTTCTAAAGTGGAATAAAATTTCCCAATATAGTGTGAAAAAAATTTCAATATATATAGATTTTTTTATATATAGAAACAGTTTTTCTATGTAACGAACAATGAGATTTGCTAAGAGTTCGATATATAGAAAATTTCGATATAGGGAGGTTCGACTGTATTTATTTATTTTAATGTACACGCATACTATTTTTTTAAATGAAATCTTATAGCTAATTGGCGTTTAAGCTATCGACTGAGCTAATGAAAAGCAAAGTGGTGCAAGACAAGTTTTATGTAAAAAATAAAGTGTCAGATTTTAGAAATTTCTGAGAATGTTGTACGTCAGAAATTATAAAAAGTTGTTATTGTCAACAGGTGGCAGCAATAATTGTCAACAGGTCAAGAGTTTATTACTTACATGAGGTTGCAAAACTATTATACAGTGAAATACGTTTAACACGAAAACGCTTAACATGAAAAATCGGTTAACACGAAATGACACAATGGTCCGGAATGCAAAATATGCAATTTAATGCATTTTTGCTCTTTTAACACGAAACAAAAATCGTTTAACACGAAAAAAAGTTCATTTTTAATCTTCAGTGGCATGTTTGCGACAAGTCACTAGAACGTTTTTGTGGAAAATAAATTTTATTTAAATTCTGGGAAATGGTTTTTCAACCTTTTGTCATCCTAGAAGTATTAATAGCATCATCCATCAGGTCTCTCCCCCTCCCCCTAATGAATAGAATGCTTATATGTATCAAAGAATCGGCGATTGGTGGGAATGCACTTTAGTTGTTCTCATAGGGTCCGTTTACATGCACACAAATGCAAAGTAAATGCCGGAACTTTCACTGCTTTCTACCCTGCTTCCCCTACATAGGGAAAAAATGTGATAATGATGTAACTACAGCACCGATTATGACAGAAAAAGAGATTTTGAATATTGTTCAATATCCAAAAGATTCTGTTGATTCCGATGACGAATTTGACAATGGATTCAACGATGCAGTTCCAGTCCCCCCTACTTCAGAAGTGCGAAAAATGATAAACAGTGTACGCAGTTACTTAGATGCGCATTCTAATGGAGAAATGAATAAAACTATGGACGATCTTGAACAATTTGTGGACAATATGGCCCTGAAAAATACCAAAAAAAGATAACTGATTTTTTCTCTATGAAATAATATTTTTTGTAATTGCTTTTCATTCCAATGAATGCAACCTACTTGTTGTTTAACAGGAAATCGATATAAAATATAAGAACATCGAAAATATGGTGAGTTTGTTCTTTTTTTTACGAATCTTTTAACACGAAAAAATATTTTGGTCCCTTCGGTTTCGTGTTAAACGTTTTTCACTGTATCTCAGAACTGTATTTATTTGACTTAACACCACCTTGTTTTTCACCAATTTATTTCAGAAGTACACCAATAAATGAGAGGGGGCAAAAAATATTAAAATTTTGAGAAAGCAGAAAAAAAAAATGTCCAAAATAAAACAAATAACTTTTGGGCAGTCCTTGAAGTGATCTTCAGTTGTTTCACCCCTTTCCTAACACAAAAAAGCAGCAGTTGCATTTTTCACCCTACAGTGGATACTGCAGCCAATTGGCTACACTCTCATTTTCACGCAATAAAAGAAAATTTTGTAGTTATCTAAAATATGCACTTAAAATAAATATAAGACCATTATGGAAATAATTTTAGTTTTTAAAAATGCATGGCAGCATTATTTTTTAAGCAAAGAAGCATGAATTCATAGCATGTGTATACAGCTCACTGATAAATTGTTGCCCAAATTTTTGGTTTCTTAATTTTTATTGCTGAATGAAAATAAATACAAAACTATTAAAAAAATAGTAGTATACGGCTAAGTAAAGTAGAATTAAGCTATATTACTCTCTTTTGTTTTATGAGAGCTGTAGAGTGGGCATTCCAAATTTTCGAATTTGAACATTTTCCTTGATTTTTCTGGGAAACTATATGCTGAAATTTTTTTTTAATATTTTTTCTTAGTATGAGTATGCTTAAATGAAGTTACAATTTCATTTTCAGCCCATTTTTTAAAAATCATGCATTGTAGGATTAACACCAATATAGTTCAAGTGTTTCTATTAACAATAATGTCCAGTGAGTATTTAGAAACAGAAAATGCTTACGGATATACTAGCAATAAGGTAGATGTGTCTTTTACCTATACAGAGTGTCCCAAAAATGAGGTAATGTGCATTTTAATTTTTTTATCTATTAGAGATAAGCGGGCAATGTAAATAGAAAAAAATTTTCAAAATAAGGTATTTCTACCTTATTTTGAATTTTTGAACTGAGAAAGGCTACCTTAAAAGAAATCCCTCTAGTTAATTTTCAAAATATGTTCCAATTTTTATATCTGTATATGACCCCCATACAAAAACAAAACCCAGTTTAAGATGTACCCAATGCATTAATAAGATGATGTACAGAATTTGAGAATTATATATTTAAAAATGTCAGAGATATGAAGAGAAATATATGCTGGCCTAAACCACTTTTGAATGGCTCTCAAAGGAAAGAAAAAAACCATAGGATGATCAAGTTTCAGGGATTGTACAGAAATTATGAAAGAAAATACGTTTTTTTGCACTGTAGCATTAAACTTTACATTCAAATTAAGTATAGTCCCTGACCATCTTTGTTTAAAGATGTCTCTGAGACATTTTACCATGAAAGACTGAACTTTGGTATACTTTGAGAAACACTTTTATCTCATTCAATTACATAAAGGCTTTAATTTTTTAAAGTAAAGAGATTTAATGTAATGTGAATTAAGTAATGTGTTATCTTTTTAGTATGCTAAAAAGGGGGGAATTTAATTTTTGATTTACAAAAGAGAAAAATCAACATTTTAAAATACAATAAGTACTTTAAAAAGACAAAGCTTAATTTATGAAATACAAAAATTTACACCATCACAAAAAAAAAAAAAAAAGATAAGGTTAAGTAAAATGGGTACATTGATTGAAGATTACAGACATTTTAGTACATTAAGAGTCAAAACCAGCATATGGAAAATACTGTTCAGATTAAGATCTAATGAAAAGTAACTATAAAGAAAAGAGGTATTCTTTTTTTTTTTTTTTTTTTTTTTATGTAATCTATTTTGCATGAGTTTCTTTAATAATGTAACAAAAATTAATTGAGAATAATTCAGTTGATTAAAATGGGAGAGTTAATGTAGTGAACAATATGAAATATTGTTTTATTAATTTACTTTTATATAAAGAATAAAACAAGGGAATATAAAAACACAAATATTTTATTATGAAAATTTTACAGATGCCCAACCATATGAAACATGAAAAACTACCGGAAAAAAATATATAATACAACTTTTAGCTGTCCCCCCTTTCCAGTCCTCTTCATCTTCTCAAATGAGAATGCATAACCTTATTTTTACATCATCCAGATGGAAACTGCTCAATAATCTTCAGTTAAGACCTAAAATTACAAAGAAGTGAAGGGTGATTATATGAGTTTTATCAATAATTATTGAATGGTCATATTGTCAATTTATATTTCAGAAATCTTGTCCTGTATGAAGCATGTATTTTTGATAGAAAAAAATATGATGCTTGACAGAGGACATGCCTTTAATGTGACTGCAACAATCACCACTTCAAAATTTTTAGACTGGTTGCAGTTTGTGTAAATAAGTTGTCACAAGATGTAGCATATGAATGAATTACAACTTTAAATGAAGATTAGAAATCACTCTGAACTTTTTATATCCATACACAGCAGCAGCAGAAACATAGCCAAGAATATATTTTCAGCAGAATGGTAGATGAAATAAATCGTGAGAAGATAAACAAAATTTCTACACCGCTTAGCTTATGATAGCTAATCCGTGTGGTTTCTTTTTTTTTTTTTTTTTTTTTTGGGGGGGGGGGGGGTATATTGATCTATCCCACCCACCTCCTCCACCAGCTACGTTCCTGCAGAGCAGTTTTTTAAAAGATCTCATTAAATAAAGAAGATTTAAGTAAAATACAGTTTCAAATTTTGTTCCAAAAGTGTATTTTTTTCTATTATATAATTATTTTATAAAAGTACAGTTCAATTTTAAATGTTTCATTGCAGTTTTAAAATATTAAATTTTTAGTTTGCTCAGCCCTCTTAAATGTAGAGCAACATATTTATAGTATTTAAATCAGGGGCGTAGCCAGAAATTTTTCATGAGGGGGGGTTACGACTACTGCAACTCACACATATGTATACATGTTTGTGATAAGGGAGTGAAGAATATACATTTTGTATGGCAAAAAATTCCTCATGGGGGGGGGGGGGGGTTATGACCCCCCTTAAACCCCCCCCCCTTGGCTACGCCCCTGGTTTAAATACATTCAGAAAAACACTAGTGGTACACATTAAAATTAATTATAGCACAAATTAAAGTGCTACGAAAATTAATACTAAATACTTAAATAATCTAACAAACACAGACAAATGTATTTTATAAGCTAAATGCTTCTTTTCTCTACATTTAACCTCTTTTTTTTTTTTTTTTTTTTTTTAAAGCAAAATAAGGTGTATATACCGGATGATTTAAAATAGATGTTAAGGCAATTATTTTTTAAACCGTAAGTGATCGAAACATACTTCCAATTAGAAAAGTTCATCAAATTAAGAGTATCTTATAGATATGGCATTTTTTTGAAAGGGTATTGTATACAGTGGCGGATCCAGAAATTTTTTTTGGGAGGGGCTAAATTTTTTAAAAAGCTTATTTCACCCAATTAAAATGTACTATAAATCAAAATTTTAGTCTAAATCAATGTACTAGGCTTTTGGGAGGGGCTAAGTAATAAAATAGGATCATTTTAGCTATTTAAAGTGTATAATAAAGCAGAATGTTACCCTTGAGCAATTTCTTTTGGGGGGGGCTGAAGCCCCCTAGCCCCTCCCCTGGATCCGCTACTGATTGTATACATAATAAAATACGAAATTTAATTTTCATAGTCCATCCTTTCCTACCGTTTATACTTAGAAGAATGTTGCTCTTTGCCTAAGAAAATTAATTAAACAAATCCCGTGTCTCTACGTGGAATAGTTTCCGAGATATATCAATTTGAAAATTTGGGCATTTGTAGCCAAGCAATAAGGGGATGTCGCCAGAGTGAGAAAAATGTAATTACTTTTCTAATGATGTTAATTTATGTTAATAGTCACTCGATAGACACAGTTGACTTCTCAAATCCTAATTTAGCTATAATTTTCTTATAACGCACATTTGGCAGTTTATAGTGAAAGTTACCACACCATAGTAACTCACACCATTACCTTCTCATTCTCTTATACATTTTAAAATTCCTTCTCTAGAAGTGTGATGTAATTACTGGATGACCTCCTAAAAGAGTAAATCATTGCTAATTTCATAACACGGTACCAATCCGTTCAGGTAAAACTGTACCTGTTAATTTTGCATGTTTTAACGCATTTAATTGCCATTTCACCACAGTGGGATCATTATTTAACTTTTATCAACTCAAGTTGGTCCCCTAAAGTTAAGATTTTTTTCGCCTGAAAACTGATGCCAACACAGTAGGTAAAGTGGTGTAAGTCATTATTTTTAACATTAAATTTCTGGAGAACTATTCTACATAGAGACATGGGATTTGTTTTATTAATTTTCTTAGGCAAAGAGCAACATTCTTCTAAGTATAAAGGGTAGGAAAGAAGGGACCGTATAAAAATTAACTTTCGTATTTTAATATGTATACAACCCCCAGTAAAAAAATGGCATATCTGAAAGCTACTTTTAATTTGACGAATTTTTCTAATTTGAAGTATGTTTCGATTACTTATGGTTTGAAAAATAATTGCCTTAACATCTATTTTGAATCACCCGGTTTATATATATATATATATATATATATATATACATATAACTAACAAGTAAAACACAAAACATACTACAAATAAGACATATCTCGCAAAAAAAAAAAATATAACAGCTATTAGCAAGAATTAGAAACCAGAATTTGAAGCCAAATAAAGTGCAAGAATTATTGTGATAATATAATGGAACGGAAATTATAACCACTGTCACCATCTTCAGGGGCCACAAACAGTGGATTATAATTTACAGCAAACCAAATAGTAGGGTTTCGGTTGTGTGGCATATCAGAAGAGATATTAACTCCACACATCTGGGCCCTACCCTACTATATAAAGGAAAGAAGAAATCAAAAAGATAACAAAAATTAGAAATAGGAATATAATTTTACATACCAGACCTTGAGCACATGTTAATTTCATTTGAACAAATGATATGTGTTGCCAATGTTAAGAATTGTAAAAAGTGAAAAATGGTGTTGCCACTAAATAAAAGTGTAAAAGTGGAAAGAAGAAAGTATAGGAGTTGCCAAATACTAAAAGGTAATATTATTAAATTTTAAGAATATCCAGGTATATTAATATAATAAATATATATTGAATAATAATAAATTAAAATGATTGAATAAAATAAATAGTATAGCAAAATTAAATATAACATATTGTTTAAAAAATATAAGTTATTGTATGACAGAAGATTAATCTAGTAAATAAGAAAAAAATAAAAAATAATGTTTAGGACAGAATAATCACAATATAGGAACCCCGTTTTTTTTTTTTTTTTTTTTTTTTTCTCCAGATATATATATGCATGCATATACACATCCAAATTGTTTTTAAACATATTACTCTTTTTTTTTTTTTTTTTTTTTAATGAGAAAAACTTCCTCCGCCCGACCCAACCATCCAATTACAACCTTAAAACCAAAACCCCACCCAACCTCCAGTAAATTAACAAAAACATTAGACACATCATTATCAAGAATTGTATATAATAGATTTTCGGAACTTAGTGGGATAGTTGTATTGTCTAGCTGACAGAAATAGAGATTTAAAATTGGAGACTTTAAAATCATCAGAACATAGAAACTTGATTCTACAGCAGTGATTATAGATGATATTGCGAAATACAGATTTATGTAAGCAGGAGGAAAAATGAGTAAAGCTATTTACTTTAAAGCTAAAATCTTTACGCTTATCATATATATTGAAACTAAGGCTATGTCTAGGAGTGATGGAGATACTTAGATCTAGAAAACTAACAGAATTGTTAAGCATATCATTTTTAATTAATTCCAGAGCAGATGGATATTTTATGGGGAAGATAATGTTATTATTATTAGTAGTGTTTACAAGTAAGATATCATCTATATATCGTTTAAGAATGATGTGAGTATTATTATATTCTTTTTCATAGTAATATAAGTAAAGATCTGCAAGGTAACTAGATGCTGAACCACCTTGTGGTATACCATGATTTTGTAGATATATTTTATTGTTATGTAGAATAAAATTATTATAGATAATAAATTTAGATAGACAACTGAAATAAGTTACATCAACATGGGAAGGGAGCTGAATATGGTTAACACAAGTTTCAAATAATTCATTAATTACATTGTAAAGGTCGTCAAGAGGAATATTGTTAAATAGATCTTTAAAATCATAGGTATATAAAGAGGTAATATTACTAATAGTACATATTGTATTGCATAGATCATAACTATTTCCTATAGAGATAGAATAATCATTACGTTTTATATAATACTCATGCATAACAGACAGTATCTTTAATAGAAGTTTACTTGCTACATTGCTATATGTGTTACATCCTATTGTAACAGTTCGAAACTTTAAAGGCGATTTATGAAATTTAGGGATTAGTACAATATAAGGATAGTTTAGATTATTATGTTGTAGGTTGAGAAGTTTATAGAAAGCCAGAATTTTTTTGTTACAAACTACAGTAGACAAATTAGTAGAGGAATAGATACTGTTATTTAAAATTGTAGAGGCTAACAAGCTATGATATAACTGTTTACAAATAAAAGCATAGTTATTGGATGATTTATCTACATAAGTAATTATGAAATACTGCTTTAAAAAGTCTATGTGAGTATGAAATTGACTATTGACAGGAGAACTATATTTTACATATTTAGCAATATTTTGCTTAAAGATTGAAAGTACTTTTACTTTCCAGGTAGTGAAGGCTTCAATAGGAGTGCTGTATTTTAAGGCAGTATTATAAATGTAAAAATCTAAATCATAAGTGAATTGTGTTACAATGCCACTAAGAGAGTGTTTTGAAGGAATACGGTGTTTAGAGCCCTTCTGCATGAGTTTTTTTAACCTAATATCTTTTATGATAGCTAGATCCCCAGTAATGATGTGTCCATAATCCCTATTAATGAAGTTCCTATAGTGATTGTTATTGCATATACAGGGTGGTGTATCAGAAGGGTTATATGTTTTCGAAAAGGAGTTATAGTTAAATAGTTTCCTACCAAAGGGTAGGGGATATTTAAAGGACTTTTTAATAATGACATTTTTGATGGGAAAGTAAGTGTTATTAGTAGAAAATATTATATTGAAGTTTAAGTTATTGATTGCAGGATTTGTGAAAGTAATTAATAAGTTAGAATTAGAAGGTGTATTATTAATGTTATTGGTTAGGTTTACGGTAAGTGCAGTGGCTCGTGCAACAATGAGATCGAAGAATAGGTGAGAAAAATGTCCAGAAATGTTAAGATTTGAAAAAATAGAAAAATACTTAACTAAAAGTTTCTTTTTAATGGAGTAAATGAAAGTACGTATATTAATCCAACTATAAGTACTGGTATAGTAATTATATAATTTTAAAATAGCAGATTTTATATAACTATTAGAATACTTAGGACTATTACTCTTTTTACGTTTACCTCTAGAAGTTCTAAGTGTTTATTATATATAGACAAGTTTAAAGTATTATAGATTGGAGAATATTTATTTATGTTAGTAGTGCTAGTATAATATATTAATTGTTTATTATGAATACACACAGTGGAACCTGCCTCATGTCACTACCTTTGCGAAGAACAAAACTGGTCATCTTACGAAGGCTGTAAAGTGAAATTGTACAAAAGTGGTTACAACAGATAGGTGATCTCTTTATTAATGTGGTCACTTTAGCAAATTTCAATGTATGTTTATATATATATACACACACACACACACAATATATGTAAGTAAATTGTTCAACATTTTCTTTATAGGCCAATTTTGCCAGTTTTTTTAATCAAAAAATTACAAATTAAGATAAACAACAAATTAAACTATTAGAATAAAATCATTTATAGATGTGTCAAAAAATAATAATAATAATAATAACATTACCTAAGTAATCATCCATCAAAGTCCCTATTGCAAACTGAAAAAAAAAAAAAAAATACAAATATTTATGTTTACAGAAAGATTTATATGCATGTAATTAGAATACTATTTTTATTGAGATAATACATCATAAAAAAAATCTTATGCATAAAAAAATACTTATTTTTTGAAAACTATACAAGCATAGAAAACTACAACGTATGACTAGAAATGAAAAATATAATACTGTTGCAACACATACACCAATGCAAAACAAAACATAGATGATTTTATCTACCATAAAATATGTATTAAACAGAATTTATTAGGTGGAAATTCCTCTTAAATGGAAACACTTCCTCATCTAAACAATAACAGAGATAGCAAATTAGCAAAGCATAAATAAATGTTTTTGCTGTGAATTTTAAGCCATTAAAAAAGAAATAAGGTAAATTTAGATTCCATTCTCATCACTTCTTCCAACCATATTTAACTGCTCATATCTTTAAATATAAAGTAAGAATGTTCAAAACAAAGATCATTTAAAAAAAAGAAAATATTTATATTTAAATTAGTAGATACAAGACTGTAATGCATTATGTGTTAAATGTGTTTAATTAGCATAGTTCTCCTATTCAGCAGTGGGTTTTGTTTAGTTTTGAGAATAGCTTTTTAGTTTGGGGAAAATGTGCTTTTGAGCTATGAATAAGCTAATTTTAGAACACATATTAAATAATAATTTAAAAAGTTCAATACATAAATATCAAATTATTTATTCTTACTATATCTGTAGCATCAACTCTTGTTCCAACAATTTTCAGTCTTATTTCATCATCTTGCTGGATCACAACCTCCTGCAAAAGAAATGAATAAGTCACCAAAAGATATATTAAAAGGCTATGCATTCAAGTGAAAATTAATTCAATCAGTACTTCACAAAATTAGCATAGCTAACATGAGGTTTTTCATCATGATTGAAAAGTTATACGAAAAAAAAAATTACATATAAAAGGAAAAAAAAAAAAAAGTTTATAAACTTGTCTATTTGTTTTCATTCATTTAAACAGAATTTTTACAATATATCTGGTTTCAATTTCACTGGCTAAATTTTTATGTGATATGTTCACATTATTTTTTATTCTTGCTTGCTATAGCTGATCAAATTTTTACTGTCGCAATTTTGAATTAATATTATTAATGAACACAATTTTTTTGTTTATAATGTCAAGTAAAAAAAATAAAGTCACAGAACATAATTTCTAATGAAACTATCTTGATTCTTTTCATGATGGAACTTTTCAAACTGAGCCATTTGCCCAAAACACAAAGGATGGTAGTTCACGAAATTAATCCAATTTTTTTTTATAATTTTTTTTTTTATATAACTCACACAATCAACTTTTATATAAACTTATTTTTTGAAAAACTGTTTAATTATGCTTGTTCAATAAAATGTTTCATAACTGATTAGGAGAGTATTTGGGTAAGTAAAACACTTACACGAATCTCTAACATTTGAGTACACTCTCGACATGAGAAGTGCAATCTACCTCTAAACAATGATAACACAAAAATGCAAAATTCTCCTTTTACTTAAAAAGTTTTACATCCTTTTCTCGTTTGAAATTTATAAAAAAATTTTAATGTAAATATTAGTACATTTTAAAACAATTTCAAATTTTGAATCATCAAATATTAGTCTCCATTCATAAACTGCTGAAGTGACATTTTTTAAAAGTTGTGTATTTGCAGGCATTTGTTTCATTATATTGCAGGATGGTATGCATTTCTGAACTTGAAAAGGTTCTTTCTGTCGATTGGTCATTTCATATTTTACCATAAAAAATCTAGTTCGATCACAAGCTCCTTTTGAAGAATTCCATTCTTCCTCTGATTCAGACTACGATTGCTAAATATGTCTTCAATATCTGAATGTTCTAATTCTTCATCTATAGTCTTCTCATTTAAAGAAACCTCTCCTAACAACTTTTGAAGTCTTTGCATCTCTTAGGCATACATCAAACGAAGGAAAAACCAAACAGAACTCAAGCAACCCATGGTTTAGCGCTGAAAAATTCTAACATGGAAGCGTGCACAGGGTGTCCACACACCTCAAAATCACCCTAAGAATCTGAAAAATGTTTGGAACTCATCCTTTCCAGTCAGTATGTGCTTAGAATGACCTTGAAGATAGGTACTCAAGTACCAGATCAACTTCAGTTTTAAGAGGGAAATAACCAAGAAATATTTTTGGATGAGGGATATCAAAACACACCGCACATATCCTGTCGGGTTAAGCAGGATTCGGTAGGCTTAGTTTATCAGCTAAATCAATGATATCTTACTGTACTGATTGAGCACATAAGGCCAAACTAAAATAAAAATAAGAAGCCTTAAAAGTAAAATTAATTAAATATAATATTTAAAAGACATACATACAAAGCAGCTAAAGAGTTTCTCTAGTGAGAACATTTAGTATTTTAAAGGTGATATGGTCTTATGACAATTTAGCCCATACCATTGATACAATTATTTACTTATTTGGTTGATCACAAATAATAATAATATTTACTATATTTACCTCATCTTCAGTACGATAGCAAGGTGGATTAGAATTTGGATCGAACTGCATATCTGAAGGTATGGACTGAAATAAAAAATATGTAAATTTTAAAAAGCTGATACATACATAAATTTATAAATAAAACAAAAAAATGTGTGTAGCATTATGTGATCTAAAAATAAAGTTGGGTTTCATGTTTTGATATTTGGTATTGAGATTCAAGAACATGGACTATAAACAGGGTGATCAGCGAATAAGCCCTGACTTCAAAATTAAATATCTCTACAACAAAGATCGATAGAATTAAGCAGTAAATTGTTTGTTTATTAGCAAAACTGTAAAAATGGTGCACAAAAGCTTAGAATATTTAGTTACAAAAATCGTCAACAGATGGCACCCTGTGCTGAAAACTCTTTCTCTGAAAGGAATCTCTAAAAAAAAAAAAGAAAGAAAGTGAAGCAGTCTTTGCAATTAGAATACAATTTTTTCAAAGTGTTCACCGTTCGAAACAATGAGGTGGCGTAAATGAACAATGAAACCTGTTTTGAAAACTGTGACGTGTTGCCGTAGGACTCTGTTGTAATCGGTGGAATTCCAGTACCAAAAACACACATTTTTCAATGGAATACATTATTTCACTTTCTACGCTAGCCTCTTTCCACTATCCAACAGTCATACTGATCGCTTTAGACTTCGAAGCACATTTTAAAGGCCATTGATAGGTCATTGTGATTAGAGCGTCATCTGTTGATGATTTTCATAACTAAATTTTCTAAACTTTTAGCAAAACTGTAAAAATGGTGCATAATAAACGTATAGTTTACCACATAATTCTATCGATCTTTGTTGTAGTGATATTTAATTATATTTATATAATTGATATTTACTTTTATGATTAAGAACTTTTTGTTTAAAGAAATATTTTCAACTTAATAAAAACTTTCCTACAGACAGGACTGACTGTAGATTGTTAAATTAATTCTATTTTTTCATCATTTACATGCTTTTTCACACATAACCAACAACTTCTCAAAATTTAGCAAGTCTCTCAGAATTCTTCATAAAATACTGGTAACACTCTGCACAACTAATATTACTTACATGTCTAGATATAAAACAAGACAGTGGTCCAATTTCAGTAAAAAGTCCAACCTATAAAAAAAAGATAAAACATTAACTCGCTTTACAGTAAGTAGTGAAAAAGAAAACAAATAAATCAAGGTCGATTCAGGAATTTTTTCCAGCATCACATTTTTGAGAAAAATGCTTATTTTTGTGAATTTTAATATCTGTTTTTGTTAATTTTCATAAAAAGTTTTGTAAAAGACTTTTTTTATTAAAATAATTTACAAAATAAATTAAAATATATTGTAAAAATGCCAATAAAGGGTTATTTTAATTGATTGCAATTTTAAGAAGCAGCCATAAAATGCACCCAAATTTTGCTTGCATCGATCCCTGTAAATGCAATACTTTTAAACCAGTGTGACAGTATTTATCTATTTATTTTATTTTATAACTAGCAACGTAGCCAGGCATTGCCCGTGCAATGGGGAAAAAATGCCCATTGACCTTAAATATAGATTGTAAAGGAAAGGAATGTGAATCCTCCCACTGCAGCAATAAAAAAAGGACATGGGACTTCCCGCTGCAACGAAAAAAATGAACATGGCATCTGTTAGCGTACTGAGGTTACCGGAAATTGAGTGTGGGTAGGTGGAATGTGAATCTTCCCACTCCAGTGATAAAAAAAAAAGGACAGGGGATTTCCCATAGCAACAAAAGAAATGAACACAGGGCTTGCCAGCGAACTGAGTTACGGGGAATTTGGCGTGGCTAGTAGGGCTGGACGATATTGGAATTTGAAATATGGATATCAATACCATCTTATATCGCGATATATCGATATTTTTCCCACTTAATTTCAGTATTTTTGAAATGTAAGCAATCAAATAAAAAAACTGTAAAACCACTTGCTATATTCAAAAAGTAATTAAAACAGATTTTAATGAGTAATTGCTGGTACTTTATTTAATTAAAATTAATATATGAAGAGTCCAGGGGTAGAACGACTTTAGTGGTTTTTCCCACTAAAGTGGTACCCGACTTTAGTGGTTTTCCCCACTTTTAATAAAGTGGTTTTCCCCATTATACCAAAACTTGACCCATTATACCATAGCTTGTTTCTTTTTCTTAATAGTGTTTCTACCCCAAAAATAATTCAAGTGGTGATAGTGCTCATTTAAAGCTAGAAAATGGCATCACTATCTCATTTTCGAAAAAAAGGCTGTAAAGTGGTTTTACCCCTGGACCCTTCATATATCTCAGTTCATATCATTTAATGGCAGATTAATATAAACATAGTTTGAAAAGTTTCAGTTTTTAAAAAAACTGTATAAATACAAATACTGTCATTGAAATCTGAACTCGCCGTAAACAACAACAAAAAAGTCAACTGTTTCCAATTGAATGAAATATGCCGACCGACAGCTATGGATTTGCAGGCTCCATACAAATCCCACAAAGTTCTTTATTCGGTATTGTAATCGAACTCAGGAATGCTTGATTGACATGTTAGGTTTTAGTAGCGTTGATCACTGCTGGAAAACTGACGGAATTTGGTTTCGGTATTTTTTTATTGGCGGCCGCTATTTTTGAAACTTTACCATTTTCCAGATTTCACTGAAATGAAAATGGGAAGATTGAATTTATTATGCTGGAATAAATCAGATAGTTCGGTAATAATTGATTTTTGGCCCAGCCCTATGCCCACATGTGGAAATTTGCTCTGGGACGGTTTGCAGGCTTTGGAGATGCCATCGTAGGGCGGTTCAAGTAAAACTAGTGTTTAAACTGCCCGAAATGAAAATACAGGGGAGCTTCGTATGACCCCCTGGGCCTATAAGATTAAAAGGTTAAGTTTGGTGTCAAAGCATTCAAAATTTTAAGTATCGATGGGGGTGTTGAGTCCGGGGGGGGGGGGGGGGGAGTCGAGAATCAATAAAAATGTGCTCCGATGAATAGTTTCCGAGATATACGTTAATTAATTATGGTAATTGGACTAATTAACCATGATTGAGGCTTAAAAGGACTGCAAACATGTAGAAAGTGGCTCTGGGATGGTTTCCAGGCTTTGGAGATGCTGCCGGAGGAGGCTAGCGTTTAAAATGCCCAAATTGAAAATACAGGGGGAGCTTCGTATGACCCCCTGGGCCTGTAAGATTAAAAGGTTAAGTTTGGTGTCAAAGCATTCGAAATTTTAATTATCGATGGAGGTTTTGAGTCTAGGAGGGGGTCGAGAATCAATAAAAACGTGCTCCGATGGATAGTTTTTGAGATATACGTTAATTAACTACGGTAATTAGGCTAATAAACCATGGAGCTGTTTTTTTCCACGATCCAGTATCATCATCAACGGAGAGAAAGCAGTAGCAAAAGCATCACAAGCTGGTATTGATCTCGGGATTTTCTTATCCCCGGCCTGTACTTTTGACCTTTATCGAATTCGAGATTTCACTGAAATGAAAATGGGAATATCGGATATCTGATGTTGAAATAAAACCGATATGTCGGTATTTATCGATTTTTGGCCCAGCTCTAGTGGCTAGGCTTCTCCCCTTCTAGCTATCTGAGTTTTAATATGTACTCTTTTATCACTAATACCTACGCACCAATGGAAAACAAATAAACAGTTTCCATGATTGTTGGATTAGCACGGTCGCCATCCCATCTCTCTCATTCACCCTCCACCTCTCTTCACCCCCTTCTCCCTTTCACTATGCCAGATGCCAGCAGGGCCTGATTACTGAAAAGGCTCGGGAAGCTTGAGCTTCCCCTCACAATTTGAAGGGGGGCCTGAAAATGACTGAAAAACTGCTATAAGAATTCAAAATTTTGTTTTTGAAGTTATTGTACACATTTTTAATGAAGAGAAGTTGTGCTTTTCAGAAGTCTTGATACTTCATATCGCAACATTTATAAATTAGTTGTTTGCGATGTCATTGCCTGGAACACCTGCTGCAGTTGAGAGTTTTTTTCTATTATGGGGAATATTTGGGCAGCAGAGAGGGGTAAACTTTTAATATGTAATGTTAAATATCTTCTAAATGTCAAAATTAATTCTCAACTTCTGTGTTGTGATTTTTATGATGTCATCAAAACAAACAAAGAATTCCTGAAAAAAGCCATGTCTAATGAAAAATAGGACTAAATTAATAAAGTTTACTGTTCCAGTAAGGTAATGTTTTTAGTTATTTGTATTAAAGTAATTTCAAAAATACTGTAAAATCCCGTTACACTATTATGAAGATTAATGAATAAAATATTTTTATGAAAGGAAAATTTCAAATTAATGAATAAAATGTTTTTATCAAAAGAAATCATTAGAACTAATTAAATCAATAACATTTATTTTTTATGAATAAAATATTTTTATGAAAGAAAATCATTAAAACTTTAATTTTCCCAAACAAAAAGGGGATGGGGGGGCCCGAAATGAGACTGAGCTTCCCCTCACGTCAGAGGTTAATCGGGCCCTGGATGCCAGAAGAAAATTCCTCCCTCCTGCGAGCACGCTCACAGTTGAAGTGCGCCGCAATGACCTTGAAAATGAAGAACCAGTGGGAGAAGTTTGCTTCCTTCGTTTCCAGAACTTACATTATGGGGAGAATTTTAACCTGTGATTTTTTTTAGAAAAAAAAAAATCATATAAAAAAATCTAAACATTTCTGCATGGTTCAAAATTTAAAGGAGGGAGAAATAAATGCTTAATCAGCGGTAAAAAGATGGAAAATTTTTGCCTTTTAGGTTTTCCAATGAGACAGTTTAAAAATAGTATATTTTTAAAATAGTGCATTTTCTTCGAAACAGGATTTCCTTTGAAAAATTCCCAAAAATCTGCAAATGTTAGTACGATTTTGTAACAAATTTTATTTGAAAAAGAAAACTCTAGTTTCCGATGATATAAAAAATATAGTGTTCGGAAGAAAATTTATCTCATGATAATGTAAAATGCAAGAAAAATGGCCAAAAACCTTACAAAACATAAAATAACTCAAAAACAATTAATCCAATTAATTTCATTTTTACAGCATTAGCTTTCTCTTGTCCTATTTAGTCAGTGTGCCAAATTTGGTCCAGATGCGTCGAACGGTCTGGACGCGTATAGCGAGCAAACAGACAGACAGACTTTTCTCTTTTAAATATATAGATTTTTAAAGAAAGCTTTAAAAATGAGTTTTTAAATCATTAACTCTTTAACCCTTTGCGGACGACCGCCGAGTTTCGCGGAAGTTACACTGGGGACGAAAAGCACCGCTGCGCGAATGACCCTGGAGGACGGGAGATTTTTGACGCTAAGCCTAATCTACATGAAAGACTTAGAATCGCATTGCGCTCCACACTAATTTTACTTCTGCATGATCAGGAACTTTCAAAAGCATTGCATATATATTTTGCTGATAACTATAGGTAATTTTAACATTAGAATTGAAAGATAATGAATAAAAATTAGCACTTACCTTGAAAAAAAAATTATACCTTTCGACAATTACTTTAGAAATTTAATTGAACTTTTATTTTTAAAACGTAATAAAAACTAATAATTTCAAAATAAGATTCAGAAAGACATATATATACAATTAAAAAATGGGATATTTACATATTATTTTAAAAGCATTTTTGTGTGTGATATACTTCAAAGCAAGGATCAATGCATAATCCAACATCGCATTCTCTACATTCATAATAACTCTCCACACGTTTCCTTTTCTCTTTCGTTGTTTGAGAACAAACAACGCACCTCCTTCGTTTGTCTTTTTTCCCAGTTTTAGAACATAATTTAGGAAAATGCCTCCCAGATAAGCGGAATGCAGATAATCCTTTCACCTCGCTTAACTCTAACTTTTTAACACCAAACCCATGAAAATACTATTATAGAACAAATATTCCCCCATCCCTCTGAAAAATAAATAAAAAGTAAAAACACAAGCCGCCGATTACAAAAGAGAGTGGGAGTCTAACGCGACAGCAATCCACTGCACGTGCATTTGTTTACATTACCGAAAAACACTTGTTCACCCTTCTCCCCAAACCAAAACAAAAAAAAAAAGAAGTATTTCTGAAGGTCAGTGCTTGGAAAAACCGTTAAAGACCGTTATTGGAAAGTAGCGCCATCTTTTATTCAAAATACAAAACGTTCCATTTAAAAACACGGATACGTGGCAGCCGTCTTCTGCAGAAAATTGACTATCGCCACGTACACGCGTTCGCCGTCCTTTGCGGTAAATTTCAGCTGAACACGCGTACGTGGCGCTCGTCCGGAAAGGGTTAAGGTTGATTACCTACAGGAAGAGTGTAAAGATTTTTGATTTAAGTATGCTTTTTTAATTTTATGAAAATTAGGAGGGGAAAATGCAATATTGCTGAAAAGTGATATCAGTAAAGAAAAGTGGCAGATGATTACATCAAGAAATAAGCAGAAAAGTAAAAAATTCAGTGGCTGAACTGTTTCATGAAACCTATTTTAATTAGAGCAAGATGTTATAATTTTGTTTAACACAAAATAAAACTTAAAACAGGGGTAAATAAATTTCTTCATACACCATACTTGCCAACTTTTAGAAATGGCCATCAGTAAAATTATGCGCGAACGACATTTTTCAAATTTTTATACTAGATAACACGTGGGCATAAATATATCTCTTTATAATACACACACATACATACATATATATATATTGTACATACACATTGAAAACATACAATAGAAATATTTAAGTGTTATAAAAAGTGATGTTTTTTTTATTTGACAAAATTACATCTTCTTTTCATTTTAACACTTCCAACTCTTTAAGAGCTATGTCCTTTCTTTTATATACAGGTTAATATATATACTTTGTGTACATAATTAAACTATGCATTTTAACTAAATTATTACAGAGCTAAAATACTTAATTTAGTACAATTAAATTTAAGCAAATAGACAGTTGTTGGATAACTTAAAATTATAGTATGATATCAAAAATGAATGATAAAAATTAAGTCCATTGTGTCCACATGTTGTTTTCAGCTTGTGTGCCCATAGTCTAAAAATTGCTAAGTTTTTTTTTATTGCTTATTATTCCTTAAAATCGCATATTTTTAAGGCTTTTGTTTGTGTGCCAATTTTCCAAACACATATAAACATCGCGTATTTTCGATGTTTTCGGCTTGTGTGCCCGTAGTCTAAAAATTGCTTTTTTTTTTTTTTGTTTATTATTCCTTAAAAGTTTTAATTTTTCTGTTTCTGTGTTTGATTAAGTGAATATTTCTTAAAATCGCATATTTTTACGGCGTTTGTTTGTGTGCCAATTTTCCAAACACAGGAAATTTTTCTTTTTTTTTCCCCCAGGAAATTTTTTCTAAGTTCTTTCTATTTTTAATGCGATTTTTCAGGTATTCCTCTAAAATATTTCTAAGTCTTTTTTTTTTTTTTTTTTTTTTTTTTTTTTTTTGTGCCGTATTTTTCGTGTCTCAGTTTAGTTTCGCATTTTCAAAACATGGGAAAATCCAATGACTAGAGACTGAGAATCCCACCACTGACATACGCTTGCGCTTCCCTTTGGCAGGGAGAAAACGGAGGGATATCGGACATGACATCACCAGGCAGAAAGAGGAGAGCCCTTCTTTCCCTCCTTAAGAGGGAAAAAAAAAGATTACATTTGCAGCCACCACCACCCCTTCTCTCTCTTCTAGTGAGAAAAAAACCGGTCTCCCGCCCATCTCAAGGGAGAAAAAGAGTACAGGGGAAAAACACATAGCAGCTTACACGCAGCAGAGGAAAGATTTTCTGGCGGATCTCTATGTGTGACGTCAGACTGCTTGAAATGCATAAAAAAATAGCCCTCTTCAGTAAATGCGTAAAAAACTAGGAGAATCCATAAATTTTACGGAAGATCCGTAAAAGCTAGCAAGTACAATACACTAGCACCAAAATCTATTAAGCAAAGACATGAAAGTTAACAATGCACACAATGAAATACACACAATCAATGATGCTACTATTATGTATCTTGTTGCTGCCTTAACTTAATATTTAAAAATTATTTTGTGCAGGCACATACAACTTGAAATGGTGAATCACCCTCATTCCCCTTACACACCAATAAATTAATATTTTGATGTGATTCAAATTATATGTTTGAGATTTACTATAAAATGTCACTGCAGACTTTTGCTTTTAACGCATCAAAATATTGTTTGGTTCAAGAATTCTGATTCAGCTTCATTTATTTAAAACAGACATCAAAGTTATCATTAGTTAATTGCTTAGTTGTATTCAGTGAAGTAGGGCAAGTTTTTCCTTTTCTCCTCAACAAAAAAAATCCCTGATAAAGCAAAGCGCACTCAAAAATCTTGAACTGTATACATATTATTTTATCCATTTTTTTTTAAATGACCTGCTTTCTGTCAACCCACAGAGTTTCCAAAACCCAAATTTTTAACCCCCTTAGATATACTTGAGTGCATATTTTTAAGTCTTTCAGTTAAATCTATAAATATTTTCATAAATTACAAATATTTTTGTGAGAGAAACCATAAAATTCAGAAAAAAAAAAACAGTTAATGCATCCCTAGAATCTAAAAATGTAAGAAGCCAGTGTGACTCCTGATAATAAATATTATCATAAAAGCAACATGCTTCTTATCATTGTATATATTATTAAACATACCTTGTTTACTTGAGTGACAACAGCATCTAAAACCTCTCCTTTAAATGGGCGAAAAACTATAGCCTTATACTTAACAGGGTACACAACAAATCCTCGGCTTGGCTGAATGAAACCAGCCCCAATATTGTCAATAGTTGTAACAGCAATGACAAATCCATACCTTTCAAGAAAAGAAAAAAAAAAGTGATAGTTGCAAATACAACCTTAGAAAAAAAAGGAACACTTTCAGACCTTCAATGTCAGAAAACATAAGTATCGGTGCTATTTTAAAAAATTAATGAAATAATTTTCTACATATGTTTGCTATAAACATAAAGAAAAATTCTTTAAAGATTGTCAGTATGAAAATGTTGTCACAAATAATAGAAAGGGTACTTACATATTATTCCGGTGCAGGGTTTCCCCTACAGTTGCATTTTTAGCAAAATACAAAAAGGCTATACAAAATTGCAAAAATGAAACAAGACATTTTCGCTATTTTGCTAAAGTCTTTGCTTTGAATAGTAATAAAAACATGATTTATTTGTTATTTTCTTTATTCTTGAAATTTTTCTATTGGAAGACCGATAAAGTATAGTATAAGCTTGATATAATGCAGTTTTATATAGTAAATAATATTTCTTGAAAAAGAATATAAATCACAACTAAGACATTTAATTTACTATAAATTTAACAATATTCAGCATTAATTTAGTATGTGTTATGTTGAGCTTGTACTATCTTAAAATTAAACTTGTTTTCTCTTAATGATAAGTACAATTATTAATTTTCATTTCAATTTTTAAAAAATGTTTTTTTACTGCTGTGTATTAATTCTTTAAAGGTATCATGCCTGCATTTTAATATTTAATTTACAAATGTAAATGAGACACGATTAAGGCATCCAAAATGCTATGTGAACTCATATTTAGAGACCTATTGGTATTTTCAGGGACGGGCCCAGAAAAACCATCTTGGGGGATCTCTGTTTTTCATCAGGATGATACATTGATTTCCTAATAGTGTTTCTCTAGACATGGTATATCAGAACTAAATAAGTATGTTTGAAGCAAGGCCCGTCGAGAGGAAAATGGGGTTCGGGGAAGGAGTGGGGGCAGAGCTGTCGGGCCCTATGCAGATCAAGTTAAGGCCGATGCTGATACACCACGTTTTCTAAACGTTTCAATGGACGGCGGGACTGATATGGGAAAAAAAAATGTACTGTTATGGGGGGAGACGGGGGTTTGCAATTTAACATATTAATCTTTTGTTGGTAGATTCCAACTAGTCATTAAAAAGTCATAAAATTCATAAGAAGAATGTCGCCTTACCCTCGGTAGTGACGGCAAGATGTGGCTTATCAGCATCGGCCTTCATTCATGTTGTTCTTCGTGGGGCCCTCCCCATCAACATTTTAGTTTGTACAGAGTATGATTGCTGAATGCATTACTGAGCCCATTTCACAGCCATCGAGCAATATACAGTGTTCACTGCATACATCGTCACATTTAGGATTGCAATAGGCTTTCCAGATTAACCCTTTAACATGCAGTGATCCGGCTCTGGGATCACCAAACTCTGACG
This sequence comes from Cheiracanthium punctorium, assembly GCA_038373885.1. Taxonomy (NCBI): domain Eukaryota; kingdom Metazoa; phylum Arthropoda; class Arachnida; order Araneae; family Cheiracanthiidae; genus Cheiracanthium; species Cheiracanthium punctorium. The sequence continues at coordinate 374,517 of JAWZYV010014284.1, forward strand.
TTTTGACTGTTGCCTGTCACGAAGAATAGATTTGATTTCTATAAAAATAGTTGCGGGTGACATAGCTCCACGAGAATCCTTTACTTTTTAGCACGTCCTTTCCCGTAAAAAAAATTGTCACGATTATTTTTAACAGTACCGACATCTGCTGAAAAAGGGAAGAATGCGAGAACAGCCGGATAGATTGCCCAATGCTGAAAAAAGGGCAGCCGTTGCCATCGCTCGACTTAACTACCTACTCGACCTGACTAACTTGACTTAACGACTCAAAAAAGGGTCTCTAGATCTGTGGCATGCGATAAAGGTTTCGATCGTCCGCCATCTTGCTGGTAGTTGAGTCGAGCGATAGCAACGGCTGCCCTTTTTTCAGCATTGGGAAAGGGTTGCGCCTCAAAGGGTTAAGTAATTTTCATCCTTTTCTGTGAGGACTGTAATAATCCAACTTCAATTGCTATTTTCAACTATTACAACTATTACCTGCTATTTACAACTTCAGCTTTCTTTTTAAAACCAGATCACCTATACACTGCCAGGCCCTCGCTTTGTCTGATCGCTTAGAATATGTTTCACTTTTATAATGAGGATTTGTACCTATACGTCTGGGTGGTGTGGACAACATTTGGGAGCAGTTGAAAGAATGAAAGCTGTACAAATTGTGCAGGGTTGGATTGTTAGTCTATGCTTCAGCATCATTTAAGACCGATGCTGACTGCCACTGCGTCTAACGATGCTGACTGCGACTGCAAGTGGTAAGAGGGAATTATCATCACGAATTTTACGACTTTTTAATGACCATTCGGGGCCCACCGACAAAAGATTTCTGCACTAAACTGTAAACCTCATCCCCTGCATAATGTAGAGAGCATCAGAAGATTTTTTCCCGTATCAGTGTCCTGTCATCCATTGAAATATAGTGGAACCTGATAAATGACTACCTTGGTAAAGAGATCGCCTGCCTATAGTGACCACTTTTATGCAATTTCGCTTTATAACCATCACATGGCAGTCCCATTAGACAGGTTCCACTATACATATAAAACTGGGGAACTGTGCTCCAGCCTTTATTGTGGCGATAGCGAGTCAATAAAATCTGCCCCTTCTGTTTAATAATGAAAGCTCTATCTTATTTTTGTAAATAGAGAAATAATGTTTAGTCCAGATGGATTCAATAAGTAATGGTGTAAATATTTTTGGTATATATATATATTGGAACCGTGAAAAATCATCATTAGAGATCTTCCTTAAACAGAATTTGTAAAAGAATCACATTTCCCTTCACGCTTTGCATTCTTAGGACTGTAAATATATTTCTTAATATATTGGCATGTTTAAAGATGTTACTTTTATTAGCAATATATTATTTTATCCTTACAAAATTATTTTAAGTTACCTTTAAAAAAATGTAGTAAAAACAAGCAATGCAATAAAATTAGGTTTTAAGAAAGTCAAGAAGAGTCAATTGTTTCATTTTTCGCATTCCCGTTAACCTTTCTTGCAGATTTTGTGAAATGTGTCAGTTTCCATATTATGAATTTTTCCAGCGAACCAGGTGAAGCCTGGGAATTTTTCATTCTAAATTTTTCTGCTAAAACAATAGCATTTTCTTTGAATATCACACCAGAAATTCCTTGATTTTATTTTATTTTGGGATCAAGGCCAACTATTTGATTGATCTCGGCCATGCACGGAATGCCCTCCGTGGAGGTCTTTGTAAGGGGTCTTAATCCATATTTATGCAACGTTTCAGAGAAAACCGTGTACAACTCCAAACGGCTAGGTCGAAGGACACGACCTAAGTTTGAACCAGGTGCTTTCTTTCACCCAGTTGAGAGCGCTATGTGCTCAGCCACTGGCCGTGCCTCCAGAAATTAGAGTTGTGTTATGTGATGTTATGACAAGCCTACACAACAAGCCTCTGTATTCTGGGTCGGCTGCCTTGGTTGGAAGAGTTTTTCTGAGGTTCTAACGCATATTAACATTAAAGCTGGAGAAAACTGACCAAAACTCCAGACTGTTGGATCTGCAGTCGGCCCACAAACGTGGAACCTTCACACTTCAGCCGTTTACCATATTAAGTGTCTTATCCATTCGAACATGTTGGATGCTCTTGCTTCATGAAACCTTTTGCATGCAGAAGTGCCTTATCAAACTCTTCTAATCGGCCACATTGAATTTTTGGCCACTTGGATTTGGATCTCGAACTAAAATTTTGTGCTGCTTCAGAATTTTCTCTTTGCTTCTAAAATACCTTTGATAGACTCAGGTAGTTAAAATTGTCTTGCGAATTGCACTTTTAACATTCTCCAACACTTTTAAAATTTTTCTCCAGTTTGTGTAGCTTAAGATGCTTTCGCTTTGATGTCATTTTGCTCTGCTGACCTCGTTTTTGTACTGGAATGAGCCTACTACACACAGCCATGAATTCTCTAAAGTGAACACACATAACCGAAACAGCCTGGAAAGTCCTGGTCTGTTATTGAAACCAAACTTAAAACTGCTGCTGCAGATAAGTTGAAAAAAAAAATTATGAAAAATAAATCGTCATTAAACAGAAACACTGTCGTCCTTGAACAAAAATTTTTTACGTTGGAGGGGCCGGGACTTAAAAATATCGTCATTGAACAAAGAATCAACTGTACATACACTGCTACTATTTAAAATTTCAGTTCATGTGAAAACTTGCAACAAAAAAAATTTTTTAACTTCCCTAATCCATAGTATAGCTAGCTCTGGGAGGGGGGAGGGGGGAACCACATTATTGAAACTTATTTGTCAAGCAAACCACAAATATACCGCTTCTTTATATAAAATGAACGCACTGATACGGTTTGTTTGTACAAAACTAGCTTACGAATCTCACCACTGCATGGCGCTCATACAATTATGATGTCAGGTGAATACTCCCTATTCTTTAAAGATGTCATGCCTACATTTAATATTTAATTTACAAATGTAAATGAAACATTATTAAGGCATCAAAAATGCTGTGTGAACTTGTATTTACAGGTATATTAGCATTTTGCTAAAGCTTTTTTTCTAATTTTAGTTTTTTTGCTAAAGAACTTTTGAACTCAGCTTAAACACAATACCGGCAGTCATTTCCGTCAAATGAGCAGACAAACTGTTGCCAAATGTATTTCTAACTATGATTTATTTCATTTGTCCGGCATTTATCTTAGTGAAAAATTGCTTGTCTTAGCGGACCGCCGGGATAATACGTAAGTACCATAGAAAGTTTCTATTGGGCCCTTGATAACAGAATAGTGCCAATTATAATCAATATAAAATTTCAATGAAAGAAGACTATATAGATACGCACTTGCCAGTACAAGTACCTTCAACTTCTGTAAAAAGCTTCTGTTTAACTGTCTCTAACAGCTGAGGTCCAAAATAACGAGGATGGAGTAAAATTTCATGTTCTAGAGAAATCTATAAAGAATAAAGAAAAATACTTTAAATAGCCTGACATAGCATGCTGTGCAAAGAAAATGATTATAGCATAATAATTATACATTGAAATAATTACATTAAAGAAGTAAAAGTGTCTTTGGTACTTTCTAACCAAGTGCAGAACCTGATAAGTGTTTTACTGTCTAGCAGGCAAAAAAAGGAAGAAAAAATCTCAATGCATTAACTTTATCCTACGACATCTGGATGTTTCATAACGGAGCAATGCCACAAAATGAAAAGGCAATATTTATTTTCAAATGCAATCACCAAGATTATGCCCTGTGTTAAAATTACATAAAAAAATCACAATTACAGCAAAAATAGACACAAGACGGGAAAACGCGCCAAATTGGTGATTTTTGAAAAAGCACCAAGAAGCACCCTAAACTAGGAATTAACCCTGAAATTGTATCTACTAACCGAAAACGAAGAAAGTTCACACCTGTCACAAAAATGTGAGAAAAATATTTTGAGCCAGGTGTTCGGCTGCTTCAGGTGTTTGGCATATTTCTTTTTTAAACGCACAGGAAATCCAGAGCCTTATTATCGCATGGGCAGATCGGGACTTTGCCCAGGGCCCCCGGCTCGAGAAGGCCCCCAATTTCAAATATTGTTCTGAAATATATCAAAATTTTATGAAAAATAAAACAAATTTCATAGAATGGGGGCCCCCAAAATCATCAATGCCCGGGGCCCCCGCTGGTCATAATCAGGTTCTGAGGAAATCTGTCTGAATAAAAGAAGATATAGTATTTTTGATAATAGAGCACAATATAGGATGTTTTAGGCAAATTTCAAAAATATTTAAGATAAATAGGATTTTGAACCATGGAAATATTAACGTATTTGTAAAACTGAATCACCCTTTCTTTTGAATAAATTAAAGACACTATTTTAATTACACAAACCAAAGGTTAAAGTTCAAAAACTTTTAGAAGAAACATTCAGAAAAAAACTAAATGCAAACAATCAATTTTACAATACTATAGAATAGTGAATATTATACAACTATACAAACATGATAAAACATAGCGATAACCGATATTTCAGGCACAGATTAGTTACAAATTTTCTTTTGTTAATTATTTGGAAATTTTATTTAGATTCGTATTATCCCACGGACAGCTTAGACGTCTTAAATAAACTCCATGAATACAAAAAACAATAAAACATAATTATTAGTTGCCACCTAAAGTAAGGAAATTTACGAATATAATTCTTAGGCTGTGTTCAAGAAAGTCATCTGTCAAGCCGCAAACGGGGCAGTTGCGCTAGCCTTCATCCGGGAGATGTTATATGAAACTCCGTAACAGGAGGAGCGTTGTTCGCTCTCTCAGAATAAAAAGTATCGATTTCGGACGAGTCCGGACTGGAATGAAAATTTTGTGTACTTTAAACGGGAATAATTCCGTAAGCGGGGGCAAATCGCCAAGCCAGATGTCGCCACAGCTTTTACGCGTTGCTAAATACGCCAATCTGCAAGGATTGTGCTTAGAATATATGGAGAACTGTTTTAACGGCAACCTTAATGGGTTAGACGTTGGCAACAAAAAATGAAGCCAACTAAACCTGCCCCTGCTTACGGAATTATTCCCCTTTAAACAAAACATCAGGGCTCAGACGTGCATTTTTACACTGTTTCTAAACAAAGGCGGATCCAGAAAGCTTTTCGGAGAAGCACAAGGTCTGAATACCAATTCAGAATTGCACGAAATAAGTCATTAGGAATTTCATTTTATCTAGTGGAATTTATCAAGGAAAGTGCCTATATATTCTGACGTAAATAGATTGCAAAGGAAATTTAGTTTTTTAAAAAATTATTTCAGTCTATGTAAACTCCTAATTCAAACAGTAGATTTGAGACCTCTTATTTTTCAGGCGCCAAGGGCTATTGCCCCGATTGCCTGTAAGATAATCGAGCTCTTCTCCCACTACTTGACACACATTTCAAGAAACCCACACATTTTCCCATATTTTCAAGGGTCTATGTTCCGTATCCGGTGCCCCTTGGTTCTGGCGACATCGTGAGCGATGTTCAACGTTAGTAAAGTACCCTGCCGATGGTTGTTTGACTGGCAACCATAAAGAAATGTGTAGAGCTTGGCGACGTCTTTTTGGAGGAATGATAATGCGTCAAATATTGTAAATTGGATAATTTAGAACTATTGAAAGATGCGAAATTTCTTGCACTTTCGGGCATGAGTAATAGTTGTTTTTTAATCTAGCTACTGTGTGACGTAAGCAGATGAATGTAACGAATTCGCTTGCTCAATTTGACGTCACTAAGCTGTTAATTTGCGTTTTGCGCAAGCGTTATTGTTATTTTTCGTTTTTTCCTGTTCTTTCGTCTACTATTCTAATTTGCTTCAACTTGTACTAATGTTTTTTTTGGGTCTCGCAGAGGGGCCCGCGTTAGCATATTTTCGAGGGGGCCCTTTGGAGGCGGTGGCCGGACCCACTGATGTTTTTTTTGGGGTCTCGCAGAGGGGCCCGCGTTAGCATATTTTCGAGGGGGCCCCCTTGAGGCGGTGGCCGGACCCACTGATTTTTTTTTGGATCTCGCAGAGGGGCCCGCCCGGACCCACTGATGTTTTTTTTGGGCCTCGCAGAGGGGCCCGCGTTAGCATCTTTTCGAGGGGGCTCTTTTGAGGCGGTGGCCGGACCCACTGATGTTTTTTTCGGGTCTCGCAGAGGGGCCCGAGTTAGCATATTTTCGAGGGGCCCTTTTGAGGCGGTGGCCGGACCCACTGATATTTCTTTTGGGTCTCGCAGAGGGGCCCGCGTTAGCATATTTTCGAGGGGGCCATTTTGAGGCGGTGGCCGGACCCACTGATGTTTTTTTTGGGTCTCGCAGAGGGGGCCCGCATTAGCATATTTTCAAGGGTGCCCCCTTGAGGCGGTGGCCGGACCCAATGATGTTTTTTTGGGATCTTGCAGAGGGGCCCGCGTTAGCATATTTTCGAGGGGGCCCTTCTGAGGCGTTGGCCAGACCCACTGATGTTTTTTGGGGTCTCGCAGAGGGGCCCGCGTTAGCATATTTTCGAGGGGGCCCTTTTAAGGCGGTGGACGGACCCACTGATGTTTTTTTTTGGATCTCGCAGAGGGGCCCTCCCGGACCCACAGATGTTTTTTTTGGGTCCCGCAGAGGGGCCCGCATTAGCATATTTTCGAGGGGGCCCCCTTGAGGCGGTGGCCGGACCCACTGATGTTTTTTTTGGATCTCGCAGAGGGGCCCGCCCGGACCCACTGATGTTTTTTTTTTTGATCTCGCAGAGGGGCCCGCGTTAGCATATTTTCGAGAGGGCCCTTTTGAGGCGTTGGCCGGACCCACTGATGTTTTTTTTGGTCTCGCAGAGGGGCCCGCGTTAGCATATTTTCGAGGGGGCCGCCGTTAGCATATTATCGAGGGGGCCCCCTTGAGGCGTTGGCCAGACCCACTGATGTTTTTTTGGGTCTCGCAGAGGGGCCTGCGTTAGCATATTTTCGAGGGGGCCCTTTTGAGGCTGTGGCCGGACCCACTGATGTTTTTTTGGGGGTGTCGCAGAGGGGCGCGCGCCCCCTCCAAGAAAAATGTTTTTACAGTACATAAATGGGGCTTTTACCAATATTTAGTAGGCTTTACACTAGATAAAATGAATATTCACAATTTGCGCCCCCCCCCCGAAAGAGTTTCTGGTTCCGCCCTTGGAGAACATATGTAAAGCTGACGTCATAAACTTGATAATCGTCTGGATTTTTTATCACATGTTGGTCTGGAAAATCGTTTTTTTTTTTTTAAATCAGAATTTGACTGGCAATTCTGAAAATTAAACGCGGTGCATTTGAAGTATAGAATTTTCATTTAGTGTTAATTGCATGAAGATTGAAGTTTGGTGTTCTTTGATTCTGAGTGGAATAAGTTTGTGTTGGATTTTCCTTGTGGTTTTGATTCCGTTATACGGACCCTTTATCGTAAGTTAGTGAGTGTCTCGGGGAATTTCGTCTTTATTTCGTCTTGGGGAATTTCATCGTTGTAATGGATGTTCCCGGTCCTTCCATTAAAAAATGAGGTGGGAAAGGTGAGGTAAGTGCTTGTTTAATCTACTTTTTCTAATGTTTTGTTGTGGATTTGACTGTTTTATATAGTGTCATTTACTTAGAATTTGTGTTTCTTTGTAAAAATTTTAGTGGTATATACTTGTGTTTATTCGTCACAAGAAGGCGATAGCCGTTGGAGCTTGGCGGTCGCCAGGGTGGCTTGGCGCCATGGCTGGAGCTTGGCGCCAAGATCTGTAGCGCTCGCACTTGGCGATCGCCAAGGTCCAGCGGCTATCGCCAAGCTCCAGCGGCTATCGCCGTGTTTATATGAGGGGCACCGTCTTGTATGATTTTACCTTTTCAAGAAACACTTCACGCAAAATATAGAATTATTTTAAAGTTAATTAAGGAAAAGAAACCTAATTAAAATACGCACAAAACAAAATAGGACCTACACATATATTTACATACATAGAAATAATTTAAATTCTTTACACTCCTGACAGTATTTTAGAAAAAAATTTGAAGACAATTTTTAAAAAGAAAATATTTAATTTGTTGTGGTAATTGATCGTTAAAGAAAGAGGATGCAGTTAGATTAAAACTTAACAATTTATTTTAGCATTTTCATACAAACATACAAATAGCTAGCGCGCGGTTCAGTGACTGACTGACTGACTACTGATTGGCTTGGAGGTCGTAAAGAAGGGGAATATCTGGGAGGTAAGCTGTTGCCAATATCTAGGTGTTAAAAATTCCAGTGCTGCCAAAACATAAACTATGAATATTTCCTGGATGAAGGTAATTTTCCTATGAGCCTGCTACAGTCAGGCAGTGCCATCTCTCGTTAGTATTGAGAAATATTTGAGTAGTAAACAAATCTAATTGTATAATCACAACAGTAGTATCCCCCCAGTGAAAGAGCAATGCGAAAGAACGACAATATGCAATAACTGGCTGCACCAAGCATTTAGAGCTGAAGAGAGAATTCAAAATATTAATAATTCCAAGTATGAGATTTATAAATGTTAAAAGTCCTAAACAAAATTGTGCGAACAACATTTGAGCAGTAATACATATGAATTCAGTTTCTATGAATTGTAATTTCTACTGACATTAATCTATCGTACTTATGGATCATTTGCCTTAATGAAAGTTAGCATTTTTAATCATTAAACTGAAAGATTGTTTGTCAGTCACTGAAGTTGCTTTACAAATACATAAATAGAGGAAGGTTTAAAATTAAGGTATATTATAATTGAAAACAAATAAAGCATGAATAATAATAGTTGAAATTGGAAAATCTAGAATGTGAAAATTGAAAATATGACAAAATAGTGCAGAGGACTTCCCCAAACCCACTACTAATAAGTTTTAGTTCATTTCAGTTATTAGTCTTTTACTAAATTTTACAACTCGCCCAGATCTAGTTGTTTTAGGAACGTTCATGGAACTCTCACTAGTAGTGGGTTTTAAACTTTCAATTGGATGATCAACAGTTTTCGGTTCAGTCACATCATTGCAAACAAATGCTGGCTTGACTCTGTCTAGGGACACACGGTCAATTCTGCCATTTATGTCAATTTTAATGATCTTGTCACTGCGACTGATTACTCTGTGGGGACCAGTATAAGGTTGAGTAAGGGGTGGAGTGACTTTGTCAACCCGAAGGAAGACATGCGTACAATGGGCTAGGTCTGGATGCACAAAACTTTTTGTGTTTGCACTGTGGGTTGGAGCTGGTTTCAAACACTGCATTTGTTTTTGTAGTCTCTGCACATACTCGTAGGAAGGAGTTATGTCTTTAGTGTTCTCTGAGCACAAATCTGCTGGTAATCTGAGTGACGTGCCGTATACAAGGTCAGCACTCGATGCTTGTATGTCAGATTTGACTGCTGCTCGGATACCAAGGAGAACTACTGGGAGTGATTCAGTCCATCTGGGGTTTTCGTGGGCTTTTAAAGAGTTCTTCAGAATTCTGTGCAGGCGTTCTACGATACCGTTCGATTGTGGGTGGTAGGCTGTTGTGCGAACTCTATTCGTCCTCAACATCTTCGTGAGTTCCCTGAACAGGGATGATTCAAATTGGCGTCCCTGATCAGTTGTGATGGTTGAAGGGCATCCAAAACGGGATATCCATCCCTCGAAAAAGGCTCTAGCTATTGTTGCTGCTGTCATGTCCGCAATGGGCATGGCTTCTGGCCATTTGGTAAATCTGTCGATGACAGTGAGACAATACATCTTACCTTCCGAGGGGGGCAAGGGTCCTACCACATCAATATGCACATGGGAAAACCTTGCATCTGGCAATGCGAAGGTACCTAAAGGAGTTTTGGTATGCCTGTGAACTTTCGAACGCTGACAGGCATCGCAGGACTGCACCCATTATTTAATTTCACGGTTCATGTTGGGCCACACGGACCTGCTTGCAATTAATTCAATTGTAGCTCTGATGCCTGGATGTGCGAGGTTATGAAAGTGATTGACGACTGTTCTGCGAAAGTTTTGGGTAACAAATGGTCGAGGGTTACCGGCGGATACATCACATGTCAGTTCTTGTGTGGTCACTGGACTAGGCACTTGCTTTAAGTCTAGGGAATGACTCCTGTTTTGCTGGTCTTGTAGATCAGGATCTGTTCTCTGAGCCTCGCTGAAGGCTTCGAAGTCAAGAAATGAAGAGTTTGAAATGTTGTGGACTTCAATTCTTGATAATGCATCCGCCACTGTGTTGTTTGCACCACTGGTGTGTCGGATATCTGTGCTGAATTGGGAAATGAAGTCCAGTTGTCTCCACTGCCGCGGACTGCACTTATCTGGTTTTTGCTTGAAGGCATAGATGAGAGGCTTTTGGTCAGTAAAGATTATGAAATCTCGACCTTCCAGCATGTGCCGGAATCGTTTCACTGCTGTGTAGATGGCCAATAACTCTCGATCATACGAGGAGTATTTCCGTTGGCTATTTGTAAGCTTGATAGAAAAGAAGGCAATAGGTTCCCAATTGGTCGTGCTAAGTTGCATCAGAGAACCACCGACAGCGACATCACTGGCATCTACCCAAACGCTAAGTTTGGCTCCTGGAATTGGATGACGAAGTAGTGTAGCATTAGTCAAAGCATTTTTGGCATCCGCAAATGCCTGCTCAGCAACCTCAGTCCATTGAAGTATTTCCTGTGGATTTTTCAGTGTGGACCGCCTTGATTTCTTATTATTTTTAATTCCCTCAAGAAATTTATTTAAGGGTGCTAATAAGTGGGCTGCTTTTGGCACAAACCGGCGATAAAAATTGAAAAGTCCTAAGAAACGCCTTAGTTGAGTGATTGTAGTGGGTTTGGGGAAGTTAATGATGCACTCTACTCTGTCTTTCAAGGGTTCAATGCCATGTTGCGAAACATTAAATCCTAAGAAATTTATGGACGGAACTCCGAATGTACATTTTGAAGGTTTTATGCTGAGACCATACTTTTGTAATCGTTCAAATAAGTTTTTAAGATGTGTGATATGCTCTTCCGGTGATTTTGAGGCAATTAATATGTCATCAACAAATGCAAATACGCCTTCTAAGCCTCTAGTAACCTCATCTATGAATCGCTGAAATGTTGCGGACGCGTTGCAGAGTCCGAACTGCATACGGGTACTCTCAAACAGACCAAAGGGTGTGCAAATGGCACTCTTGTGAATGTCATTGGGATTTATTTGTATTTGGTGATAGGCTTTTATTAGATCGACGTGACTAAAGATTTTTGTTCCATGTAATGCATCGTTAAAATCTGCTATGCGGGGAATAGGTTATTTATCCTTTATTGTCTGTGCATTTAAAGCACGATAGTCGCCTACTGGTCTCCATTCCATGGTTCCTTTCTTAGGTACCAAATGAAGTGGAGATGCATAATTGCTGCGCGAAGGTCTCAGGTGACCTAATCTCATCATATCCTCGAATTCAGACTTTGCAACTTTTAATCTATCTGGGGCTAAGCGTCGTGGCTTTGCCATAACGGGAGGGCCTTTGGTTATGATGTGATGAACTACAGAATGCTTAACTTCCTGATCTGCACGGGGTGGTCTGGTAATTTCAGGAAAACCTGATAACAATTTATGGTAAATGCTATCTCCTGATACAACCTTAATAGAATGGATTTCACTCTCATCTACTTTACAATGGGAGCTTAAATTTGTTTCCCCATCAATTAACTTTTTTGTTGCAAGGTTGGGCATTAGCTTAAAATTGTACAGAAAATCAGCCCCTATGATTGGTACTGAAACATTTCCCACTAAAAATGTCCATGTAAAAATTCGCCTCAAACCGAGATCTAACGAAAGGTTTTGGGTAGTAAATACTTTAATAGGAGAAGAATTAGCTGCTGATAGGGTCATTTGTACCAAATTTCGTCTTTGGAGCGATGATGCCGGGATAATACAAACGTCCGATCCTGTGTCAATTAAAAACGTTAAGTTCGTACGGCGATCGCGGACAAACAGGAGACGGGAATTCTGTGACAAGGCGGTCGTCGCCACTACGCCTCGCTTGCATCGTTTTTTGAATAATTACATGGTAGGGTACATTTGTTTGCTTTATCGCCGAATTTGAAATGGTACCAGCAACTTTCATACGTTTTTGATCGGGAATTACTGCGATTGCGATTCCTGCGATAATTACTACGACCGGGACTTCGGCTTCGGTTCCGCGCGAGATTATCTATGCGTACATGCAGTTTCTTTATTTCCGCAATTAAGCGTTCTTCAATGGAATCTGAGGAATTTACTGAGCACGTGGCACTTACCGCTACAGGCGCCGGTGAAACCTCCAGCACTCGATCCGCGACTTCCGCAGCTTTCTCCAGAGATAATGGACTGATCGCCGCCAATATAGATTGCACAGCCGTCGGCAGGTGTTGCAGGAAAAGCTCTAACATCAGTTCATCCGGAACCTTGTACGATTCGGCTCGCCTCCTCATGACGCGGAGAAGTTCGGACGGGCGTCGATCTCCTAGCTGCTCGCCACCGAGAAGTTTTTTTATCTCTTGGTGACTGGATTCGCCGCAGCGCTTGATTAACTCGGTCTTCACGTGGGTGTAGGGGTCCGTCGCATCAGGATTCAGGATGACGTCTCGGACGATCGAGGCAGCTTCGGCAGGCAGATGGGAAATGATGTAATTAAATTTGGTGCGACTTTCTGTCACTGGCTTTGGAGTGCCCAGCTCAAAAGTTGACTCGCACATTAAAAACCACAGTGATGGGTCAGCAAAGTTATACACCGGGATCTTGACAGCTCCGATCTCCGTCATGTTTGCAGTCACGTGTTGAAAATATACGCGAAAATAAAAATATTTCTAAAATAAGCTTCAGAAGGATTTGATTTAATGCTGCTGAGTCCGGGTTACCATTTGTTGTGGTAATTGATCGTTAAAGAAAGAGGATGCAACTTGATTGAAACTTAACAATTTATTTTAGCATTTTCATACAAACATACAAATAGCTAGCGCGCGGTTCAGTGACTGACTGACTACTGATTGGCTTGGAGGTCGTAAAGAAGGGGAATATCTGGGAGGTAAGCTGTTGCCAATATCTAGGTGTTAAAAATTCCAGTGCTGCCAAAACATAAACTATGAATATTTCCTGGATGAAGGTAATTTTCCTATGAGCCTGCTACAGTCAGGCAGCGCCATCTCTCGTTAGTATTGAGAAATATTTGAGTAGTAAACAAATCTAATTGTATAATCACAACAAATTCAATAGTGACAATTCTCAGTTTTCAATACTTTTCACTTCTAATTTCCCCCTTTAGGGGGCGGGCTTCAGCCCCCATAGCCCCCTCCGTGGGTGCGCCTATGCTCCTGCCTCATCACTTTAGCATGCTTCGAAGCAGAACCATGATTATACGTATTTCGGGGCAAACCTAAAATAAGGTTCTCATCCCCCACCGACAAAGAGGACACATAGAACTGTGAAAGCGTTTAAAAAGGACATACATTCAATAAATAAAATCAGTCAAACATTTTTTACAATGGAAATGCAGAAAAATGTTATTTACTGGTAGATGTAACTTAATCTTTTCTCTAAATATTTACAAACAGTATAATTATTATGTATACAGAATACAATAATAGTCTGAATCAATTTGATAAAAATTATGCTTTTGAATTACGCTAATAACTATAAGGATGTAATTTCCCATTTAAAGCCAAAACTTGAATTTAAATATTTCATAGAAAAGTAATAAATTGCTAAATCCTTTGTTTTGTTTTATTATACGCCAGCACTACCTAAGTGCCCGTTCTTCACACTGAGAAAATAACTTTAAGAGTAAAATAATAAAGAACTGATAGAAAGTGAGAAAAATGTTTTTTATGTACAACCTCCAAAAAAAGTATTTGAGCAAGAGAGAAATTTCCTATTTTAGATTCACGAATAATAATTGAGTTTTTGAAAAACGCACAACTTGATAGAAATATGGAAAGTCATATTTATACATAGACTAATTCATATTCCATGGTAAATAACTTTTAATATACGACTAGGGGCCAAGGCCCCCAGACTCGCTACGCTCGCTTTTCGTATGCGGGATTCGGCCCCTAATCAGGCTTATTCGTAAAAAAGACATAATTTCAACAGACAAAACCCGAAGATTGGATCAGATAGAATGTTACTGAGCTAAACTACACATTGCTTGGTTCTTGCATCTTCATTGGTACATAAAAATTTAAACTTCACACTACAGTAGACACCCTACCCCTCATAACACGGAAGATATTTTGTTATGGGAATCCGTGTTGTACGGGTCCTGAGTTATACTCCACCTGGATTGCGGACTCCGCTTATAATCGCTGGAAAAATTATTTGCACTCCTCAGAAACACAATGATATTTAATGTTGCCATTCAAAAGTTATATTAATTAGGAGCTAAAGCGTAATAAAATCAGAACATATGTTTCAGGTGTATTTTTAATAATGTAAAACCTATTGGACACCTTGCGAATTTGCCACTCATGGTGATTTTTCATTATTTGGCGACTTGCGTACATGTAAAGTTAATAAAAGCTACGGAACAGATAGAATAGCCTACCACCCATGGCGACTTTTCATTATTTGGCGATTTACACATGCTCACAACCTATATTTACTGTTCATTTAAGGTTACCGGAAAACCGTTATCCATATTTTCATTTACATAATCGTTTGCAGATTGGCGTACTTAACACCACGAATTATACCATCTCGCCGCGCTAGCAAATATCCAAAGTGTACTATAACTGCTATAATGGCATAGTTAACGCCGCCAAATATTTCTACTGGTAGCAAATAATCCAGCTGGACGAGAACCGGCTTTAAAATAATCTGCATTTTAATTATTTTTCATTTTCAAGATATCAGTTATTCTGTTTTGGAAAAACGAATAATCGCTAATTCTAAACTCCCGTTGTCTAAGCGAACTTACTATTTGAAAATTGTCAACTTTGTGTAACACATTTTGAGTTACTTATTTCATATAGTTTTTATTTTGGCGTAAAATGCGCGTAATTATAACTCATGTTTGTAAATTTCACGCGATTCTAGATACTTGGAAACGCTTTGTTGCAAAGGAATGAATGATTTTATGCCAAATCTGGCAGCCATTCGGTTTATTTTTTCAGTTTTTTATTAATATCTTCTAAAATAATTCGATTTTCGAAATTTAAATCAGCTTAGCAGGTTCCTCGGAATTTTTCGAATCTGTGCGCACCTTAGTCGAAACTCAAATCTGCACGGTTTAGGAGGAGATAAGCTGACAAGCTTTGACAGCGGCGGCGACAGCGGCCTTTACTTTTTTTTAGAATAGAGAGAAACCAACGTAGCTCGAATGCTTTTTTTGGAGGGTGTACACCCTCCAAAAAAAGTATGCAACTCACATACTTGTGTGTCATAAGTGAGGGAAGAATATACATTTTATACGGCAAAAATTCTTCATCAGGGGGGTTGTGACCCCCATCCCCTCCTTGGCTACGCCACTGACTAAACTAAATTCAAGTTTTAACACATAAATAAAACCTTAAGTTTTTGGTATGGACACAAAAGCGGGTTAAAGAAATCTTTAAATCATCGAATTTTTTTTATAAAATCGCCCTCTCCTATAGAACCGAAAATGATTTTAGTCTTTCCCCCAAGTACGGCTACGGCACCCGACCCATTTGCTCCCACCCAATTTTGACCCTAATTTATTGTGGTTTCGCATGCTACCTTATTCCATAAAACCCATCTTTGGATTCCAAATCTATCTTTAAAGGTGACCATACGTCCCCAATTTTCGAGGATAGTCCCAAACTTCTGTGGTGGTTTTTTTTTTTTTTTTTTTTCGATATGTCCCCGAAAATTAAAGAAGGAATTGAGGAAAATTTTTAATTATTACACTGTTTTTTAATTAGATTAGTGTTAATTATTTCATTAATAATAAAAAGTGCCCATTTTTGTTTCAGAATTGGGGACATGTTCTCAATTTTACGTTCAAGTGTATGGTCATCTTATCTTAAAATTACCTATTAAAACTATTTTGCAAGTATATTCCAACTATACTTCACCGTTTTAAATATTGTTGAATGTGCATCCTAATCCATGAGTCTGCCGTGTTTGTCTTTCTCTGGTTGATTCCTACTTTAACACCCCGACTTTCGCCAAGGTTTTGATAATAAAACATACCCAGCTATCTGGAAGTTTTTTGTATTTATGTGGCAACCGTAATTTAGAATTAAAATGGCGATTTGGAACAATATGTAAGTACAGCATTTCGTTATTTATTTATTTATTTTGGGTTGCCAATTAATGTAGTTTTAAAATTTAGTGTCTTCAAATTCCTTAACTGGCGCGTTTATTGCTAATTTGTTCACTTTAATTTTCATCTAGTTCTTTTGGGAGCACTGAAACTTGTGTATAACTCTTAAAGACCCATGACGGCAAAGCTGTCCAAAATGCGGCGATTTTTAGGTTGGCGAGGAGAATGGAGGCGTTAAAATAGGAATCAAATCTTTCTTGTACCATAAAACGCATCTTTGGAATCGAAATCTATCTTAAAATCGCCTACTAAAACTCTTTTACAACCTTCGTCAAGCATATTCCAAATATCCTCTACCATTTTAAATACTGTTTGGAATGGGCCTCATAATCCATGTGTGCGCCGTGTTTTTCTTCCTTATTCCATAAAACACCGCTTCGGAATTGAAATCTATATTAAAATCGCCAACCAAAACTGTTTAAAAATTTTCGCCATTCATAGTCAAACTATACTTCACCTTTATAAATACCATTTGGAAAGTGTATCGTAATCTATGAGTGTACTGTATTTGTCTTCTCTGTTCCTTAAAACACTTCTTCGGAATTGAAATCAACACTGCGTGACATTGAAAATGCAACACCAAGAAGAAATGGTCGGAAAATTATGCAAATTTCAGGGCAAATGCACCTTGCCGAGTTATGCTAAAGATGTAAAATTGGCAGCTCGCCTGTGCACGTGGAAAAAGGTATAAGGGAAGGAACTGGTAGAATGGACAATTTTTGTGAAAGTATTGCTGCTAGAGAAATTGTCGTAGAAATTTTATTCTTGTCTCAGAGGACACGTGTAACCAGAGATTGCCAGGTCGCTGTCAACGGAGACAGTTCCAGCAGACCGGCGATTTTACGAGGGGGCATTGTGATCGAACAAAGAAGGGCAGGTTGGTTCATTCGCAAATCTCGGCAGACACATACCTGGATGCGTCCTCTGTACACCAGCTGTGGCGAAGATGGTTGGAACAAGGAAATGTGGCATGTTTAAGGGGTGCCTGTGCAGCCAGAGTGACGTCAGCATGCGTGGATCAACGCATCCATCAACAAGCGGTGGCGGCACAGCAAGCTAATTCAACCTCCATTCTGCGACATGTTCAAGACACTTTGGATGTTCCTATATTTACCAGAACCATTTCCTTTCGATTCGTTGCTAGTGGCCTGCACTCATAGCGTCCATTAAGAAGACTGGCATTGGCTCCACAACATAGATGCCAATGACTGCAATGGTGCCAGGCTAGAGCGACATGGACGACAGAATGGCACAGGGCCGTATTCTCAGATTAGTAACGCTTCTGTTTCTCCAGTGATAGTCGCCGCGTACGAGTGCGGCGTCGACGTGGAAACAGGTCAATCCGGCAGCAATTGTAGAACGCCCCACAGCGCGACACCGTGGCTTCATGGTTTGGGGAGCAATTGCGTATGACACCAGGACATCTCTAGTTCGTATTCGGGGCACTATGACTGATCAACGATATGTGGATAAAGTGCTGCTGCCGGTGACACCCCCCCCTATGCTCAAACGGTTCCCAACGCCCTGTATCAGCAGGATAACGCTCGACCGTACACTGCTCGCATCAACCAACGTGTTCTGCAAGGTGTACAGACGCTTCCCTTCCCACCGTACTCTCCTGATCTGTCGCCAATCGAACACATTTGGGATGTGATTGGACTCTATTTGCATACCCTGCCACTAGCCTGTTCAGAAGACGAATTGTGGCAAATGGTTGACAGGGAATGAAGAAACATTCCTCAGGTCGCCATCCGTACTCTCATTGACTCAGTACCTTGATGTGTTGCTCCGTGTATCGCCGTCCACGGTGGTCCGACAACCTACTAAGGCGACGGTGCTCTCCCTCTGTATTATGCATATCATTTTGAAATAAAGATCACTTAGTGTTCACTGCTGTCTCTCACTGTTGCCGAATTTCAACACTTTCTGGCCACTCCTTATGGGTGCTGCTTTTTCAATGTCGGGCAGTGTATATTAACCCATTTATGCCTAGTGTCCCTTTTTTGGGACGGCATTTTCGCTATTAGTCGAAAATGTTATTTATTTTTCCTAGCCTTTATTCATGAGTATTGAGCCTGAACTCTGCAAAATATTTTAACATGACAAAGTAGGATGTTGATATTGCGATTTTTATGCTTAATGATTTTTTAAAAAATCATCCCTTGTTCAAGAAGTTGACATCAGAAATTTATCTATTATTTCTGTTATCAGTAAAAATCGAAGAAAGTCGCAAAAATATACAGGCACAAATGGGTTAAAATCGCCTACTAAGGTATTTTACAATTTTCGCCAGGCGTTTCCTAACTATACTCGTAATATATTTATAATAAATTGTCGCGTTTTGTACCAAATTTAGCGATCAATTACCAAAAATTGCAAACCTTGTGCGACTTTCAACATTTCATTAACGCCCCCCCTCCGGTCAACGTTATTTGGCAAACACATTTGAAAAGATCTTCACCGTGACAGTTCATATGTACAAAACCTGTTTACAAGATCGAGTAGACAAAATTCTGGGGTCGAGTGAAATACACTTTAGTGCTTTGAAAAAAAAAAATCTAAAATTCTCCCAGATTTTATTTACTCACTCGGCTGGAAGAATTTCAGATTTTTTTAAATCTATTCAATCAATTCTGCCTTATAGAGGAAAATGGTAACTGTAAGTGTTCATATAGACTCCTGTTCGCATAATTTTGTTGCTGAAAATTGCATCAATTGTTTTTTGGCCCTTAGTGGTGAAATGTTTTGGATTAGTGCGTATTGGAAAATCTAAAGTACACATTTCAGTTATGAAATTGGATCCTTGATCGGAATTTAATTCTATCTTAAAATCTCCTATTAAAACAGTCTTACAATCATCCTCCTTCAACAACATTTCGAATATATCGTCTAATTTATCTTCATAAGAAATTGGAGGACTAGCGTATGTAACTGCAAATCTCACTTTATCTTGAATATACGCAATAACCACTTGAACATTATTGATCTGGCTCGTGTAGGCACAGGTAAAGCGTTTCATTAAGTTTTCCTCTATAAAAATCATAACTCCAGACGACTTCCTGTTTTGGAAACCACTGTCTATCCGGTCAACCAAACTGAATCCTGGTACCCAAACAGCACAAACTTGTCTAGAACATGTCCATATGATATCATGGACAAGTTCGGAACATAGCTGACATCCCCAAATTTTTCTATATCTTGTCCATAATACGTCCCAAACTTGTCACTATGGCACAATACGGCGTCCATAATGATATCCTCTGGACAAAATATAGACATCCATATGAACATGTTATGGACATCCAGAACTTATCTATATGGACATGTTATGGACATCCATAATTTGTCCATATGGACATGTTATAGACATCCAGAATATGTCCATAAAAAGACATTCTGTGGATATTTATCTTATATCCACAGTTTATTTTTATGCTATGGATAAGTTACTACCATAAAGGAACAGAAGTATCTGTTTCATCAGTACTTTCTGAAATGGAGCTATTACAAGAACTGCTTGTAGGATCACACATATTTGAATCTTCAAAAATATTTTCATCGATCCTATTTTCAAATTCATTATGAAAATAATTATAATCGTGCGCATTAACAGGCTTTGATTCAATATCATGCACATTACATTCAGGTTCGATAAGGAATAATTCATCATTAACTTCTTGATCAACATTTCGCCATTCCTGACGAGTCGACTTAATTTTTTTTACTAAAATACATATTAAGTCAAAAAGTTGTACATTACCTCGTATTGTAAAGAACAGTGATATAAGCAAGCAATATGCAAGAAGTGCGCATAAAAATGTTATAATTAGCTAACAAGGAAACTTCAAATATATGGGTACTATCTACCACAAACACCACAGTTTATTAAAAACAACGTGCATACAAAAATGTTACTGCGCATGATCAAACAAATTAAGCCAATCAGAGTTTGTCGGAGATAGATTTTTCCCATTTATGTCATAAAATAGACATGATTGGGGTGTTTAGATGTCCAATTCATGTCATATTACAGACATAATATGGATTTTCCCGTTTTTGACGTAATAAGACTTAATTGGGGTGTTACATGCCCCAATCATGTCTTATTCTAGACATATTATGGATTTTCCCAAAGATGTCGCTAAAATGATGTCCAGGAGATATCTTATCATACACATAGGCATGTTTTGGACAAGTTTGTCCAGATATGGACATAAATTGGGCAAGTGTGCTGTCTGGGTATATGAAAATCATCTGAAGGGATAGTCCATGTTTCCGTTAGCAATATCAAATAACTCTGCAGAAAACATGGATCAAACGGAAAAGTGACCACAGCGAACCGCGTAGACAAAAATCCCGCGCTTGAAAGAAATAGCGCCCGAGTGCTAAAAAAAGAAGATAGCGATTCTAAACCAAGCTGAAATTTAAGGTCATCGGGGAAACAAATCGAATTTTCGAATTGAACAAATCGAAGAATTTTTTTCCAAATGATACTTTTACTCGCATATAAATAATTGGTAATATTTTTTATTTGTAAAATGCCTTTGAGGTCATACATATAGGTATATATGTATGTAGGTATATATGTATAAGGTCATACATATATTTTGCAGAGTTCAGGCTCAATACTCATGAATAAAGGCTAGGAATAGTGAACTAGATTGCGCACAAGGGGAGGAAACTTGTTGCCAGTGCACTTCCGGAGCAGACGACACGATAGTGGCAGAAAGACGAAAACGTCGCTGCTTACGACTGCTATGCAACAGCATTAATTTACATTTAAATACAGAATTGATGATTCGTTCAGAACCAAATTCAAAGAAAAAACATTTTGTTATGCTATTTTGCAAGCTATTTTTAGTTTATATTTGCTGTTAGATGGTCTAAAAATGTAACACATTAAAATAATCGATTAAATGTTTATTTTTTCACACAAGAAAAACAGAAACTTTTTCTGAACAAAGATGTGAACTGAAATTAAGTATCAATTCTGTATTGGAAGTACTAGGGTAAAAGACCGAGGTGCCATAGATCTCGTAAGAGAAAACTACGTTCATATCAAGGGGGGGGGGGATTGTGCTTCTTGTTACATTTTAAGAAAATCATAATATTGTAGCATAGTTTGGTGATTGAGTTTGGATCTTTCTTTCCCTCGTAAATGTATTTCTAACGTTCTTGAGATTCAATACGCCTTCTTCTACTTTTTTTTTTAAGCAAAAAGGCTATACTTAGGAAATTTTATCTCTTTTGAAGTGGGAGTCCAAAACGGGTTTTTTACACGTCCTTTATATCTTACAAAGAAACCGATTTCCAAAAAGTTATAATGTTACATTCTAAAAATATTGCAATGTAATAAACTTGGAACCCTAAATGTAAACATCTGCTTTCTAAAAATTGCCTTTCTAGAACAGTGCATTTTCGCTTATGTACATCCACAACTTTGTACAGGTAAAAACATGTTTAGCTAATATTAATATTTAGGATATTTTAAATACCCCCCGCCCCATTTTTTTTTCTGGGGTGCATGTTTTTCACACATTTCTCATAACTAACATAGTAAATATAGATTATTTTAATACAGTTAATATATTTTCAATAGATTATTATTCTTTGTTTAAAATATACCAAGGCTCATTGTTTTGAATAAAAACATTCTCCATTCTTTAATTTTACCATACTCTCGGCTAAATTTGAAGAAATATTTTTTCAAAAAGCTTGATGGGAGAAGGTATGTGAAAATGCATGCATTTAATACATATTTATTTCATGCGTCTCCCTGTTTCCTACAGAGAAACACACACGTTTATTTCTCAGAATCCCAAATACACAAAAGTTCATTATTTTTACATCCTTTTCTGACAAACATAGCTTAAAATTGTAACAGTAGGTAAATGATGATCTCATACCAGAAATAATCCTCCCATGATAACTTTGCTTGGCATAGCTTAACTGTTTTATGGCTTTTTAAAAATACATTTAATAGTGTACTATTGTTTGTTCAGACAGGGATGTGTAAACTTAAACGTACATTCAATTAAAGCACTGATTTAATAGAATTTCAGTTAATATTAAAAATTGCGTCACCAGCCAGTTTTTTTTTTTTTAATTAAACTGTGGATTTGATACAACACTACAGAGCTGATATGCTTATTTAAAAAAAAAAAAAAAAAAAAAAAAAAGTTAAAATACTTACCATAAAACACTAACTTAATAAAGCTTACTTAAACAAAAGTATAAAGAAACATAAATAAAGACTTCCAACAAACAATCACGTTGAACTAAAAAAAAATGAATTTAATATTAAAACTAGTAATTTTAAAAGCCGTTAAAAAATGCTCAAATGTGGAAAATCTAGTTAGAATAAATAAGATAAATTCAATATCCCCAATTCAAGAGTTATTTTTGAAAAATGATAGAAAAATTAATCATTTCCTGTAAAATATGATTAATAATTATTCGTAAAAAGTAAATTACGATGCTTTATTTATCTCATTTTTTATAGTTTAAGTGCCAAGTATACAATTTAAAAATAAGTATATATATATATATATATATATATATCGTACGGTCAAATGTTTTAGGATTATATTTATATAGAAACATGAATTAAGCAATGTGTACTTTAATTCAAGAAGGATGTGCAATATCTCCTTCAATTACTTTACAAAGTGAACGAAAAGCATAGGTAAATAGGAAATTTAAAAATACTACTGTTATTGAACATCAATTGGTATTTGATTTTCAATACCACCAATTTCAAGCATTTATTACCTGTGAAAAGATATTCCAGATCCTTTCCTAAACCTGTTGGTGCAACTATACGCACAGCACGACTTGGGCATGATAATGCTTAAAGTTAACCCATTTGTGCCTGGATATTTTTGCGACTTTCTTCGATTTTTACTGATAACAGAAATAATAGATAAATTTCTGATGTCAACTTCTTGAACAAGGGATGATTTTTTAAAAAATCATTAAGCATAAAAATCGCAATATCAACATCCTACTTTGTCATGTTAAAATATTTTGCAGAGTTCAGGCTCAATACTCATGAATAAAGGCTAGGAAAAATAAATAACATTTTCGACTAATAGCGAAAATGCCGTCCCAAAAAAGGGACACTAGGCATAAATGGGTTAATTAAAAATAAATAAATAAATAAGATGCTTGACTAGTGGCGAAAATAACCATAAACCATGATCAAGACAC
The DNA here is from genome assembly GCA_038373885.1 of Cheiracanthium punctorium. Classification (NCBI taxonomy): domain Eukaryota; kingdom Metazoa; phylum Arthropoda; class Arachnida; order Araneae; family Cheiracanthiidae; genus Cheiracanthium; species Cheiracanthium punctorium. Next base: position 397,993 of record JAWZYV010014284.1, read on the forward strand.
TGCTTTCTGCGCGCTCTGGAGCTATGTTTTATTTATTTTGTTATTTACCAGACATCAGGCTGTCGATTCTGAGTTCTTTAGATGTACACGTGTCCTCACGCCCTTGTAGCCCGGATGCGGGTCATGTTGTTAAATGTGTGTGATTCGATCAGAGATAAGAGAGAGGAGGAGTTGTGTCTTCGCAGACCACGTGGGGTGGTAAGCGTAAATACTCCCGCACATCGAAAATCGGGGGACTTCTGCCACTGGAACGGCTTAATGAGTCCACGCTGATTCTTGTACCCGTCTCTCCTCCCCTCTTCTCATTCTAAATTGTAACTTAATTGTAATGTTCAATAAACCATATTACCTGCCTTAACTCTGAAGCTTACTTGAAAAATCTGACGTCTCAAATATATATATATATATATATATAACTAATAAGTAAAACACAAAACATACTACAAATAAGACATATCTCGGATAAAAATATAACAACTATTAGCAAGAATTAGAAACACATTTTGAAGCCAAATAAATTGCAAAAATTATTGTGATAATAGAATGGAACGGAAATTATATATATACAGTAGGAAGTCAGAAATCCGAACGCCTACTAACCGGACATTTTTATGTTCCAAAATTTTTTTATTTTTCCCCTCTCTGGGGAAGGATGTCTGAGAACGAAAGGAGTTCCAGCCGTCATGTTTCTTACTCAAATGCATCATCCACACGCTTAAACCAAACGAGCGAAATTTGATCAGTCGGAGCGAAAAGTGAGCTTCTCCTTTAGGAGCGTTTTTCGATCACAAGAGCGGAGCGGAATATAACAATGAGCGAGGACGGAAATTCTCGGAAAAAACAGGGAGGAAAAGCGTTCTCAAATAACTACTTGAAGAGCACTTTCGCGGAAAACCGGTAAGTTTCCATGGAAACGGATCGCTCCGCAATGTATCGTTTTTTTCGCTCTTTGGGTTTAAGCATGATTCGTTTTGTCTGAGTTTATTCTACAAATATTATTAGGATTACGAACGCGTATTTGAGGTTTTTGGAGTTTTAGTATTTAAAATCCATGTCGCTGCCTTATAAAAAAAAAAACGGGTTTTCAAAATCGACAAAGAAAACGAAAGAGAGAGAAAGAAAATGAAAAATGTGCAAAACAGATGGCTAATTATCTGAACATAAACGTTCAAACTAATCAGGAAATTCAGCTATCCGAACATTCTTCCGAAGAATTCTTTAGTGAAGAAATTAGTCAAGAAATCTCTGCATCAAAAGAGACTAAGGATTCTAATGATAAAGAAATTGTTGATAATGATAATGATTTTGATTTCGCAGACATTGCTAAGTGGAAATGTATGTATTCTGCTAAAAGAGATGAAATTATTGTTCGAGGACCTTCTTCCGGAAAATTTCCAAATGATAACTATCCAAGAAATGCAATGGGGCGCCATTTTTCAAATGCACATTTTGATAGAGTAATGCCGAATCGGGAAATGTTTCAGAGGCGATGGCTTGTATATTCGCAGTCTGCAGATAAAAGTCTTCTGTTTCTGCTGTTCGTTATTTTGCCAAAATCCTCTTTCCCGTTTGGGAAAAGAAGGGTTTAATGATTGGGGTCAGATTTCCGATAGATTACAGAAACACGAAACATCTCCAGATCATCGACTAGCATTAAGTTGTTGTTGTTATTGCTAATGCCCCCTGGCAACCGCGTAGCGGTGACCGATCCCCCCATATAGGCAGGCGAAGGGCTGTAGGAGCGGCTTCCATTTCAATGAGCCCCAGTGGGAGGAAGTCCGTCTTAGCTCGGGGTCCCGTAATTTTGAACCAATTCCAGAGGAGGGACCAACCCCCTGAAATCGGCACCCCCAGAGGTATCGTTTAACAACTTGGAGGACTTTGGGGCAACGACGGATTTTAAGTGCACCAGCTCCCATTAGCGTACACGGTTCCACAGCAGACGGGCCGAGAGGGGGAAGTCCCTCCCAAGCACTGGCCAAGCCAGATGCTGCTTCACTTGCTGTGTTCTTATGGAAACGGAGTTTAGCGCCCAGACCACTGCGGGACATGGATGGACAGTACAAAGCGACTAAAGAACTTCAGCAGCGTTGATAAGGAATTACAAAAACAAATTGAAGACGAAAATAATCGATGGTCAGCTATTTTAGAAAGAATGATGTCGATAGTTTTTTTATTTAGCTGAACATAATTTATTCTTTAGAGGAACTTCAGATAAATTATATCAACCGAAAAATGGAAATTTCCTTGGTTTACTTGAACTGTTAAGAAAATTTGATCCGGTAATGATGGAACATTTGCGACGAATTTTAAATAGAGACGAACATATATTATTTTTCAAAAAAAATTCAGGATGAATTAATTGATATATTAGGAAACGAGTTTCGAAACAAAATTTTAGACAAAGTAAGAGCGGCCAAATATTTTGCTGTCATATTAGACTGTACTACAGATATCAGTCATGTTGAACAATTATCGATCACCTTGTGTTTTGTTGATACCGGAGAAGATGAAGTCGTTTTGAGGGAATGTTTTCTTGCTTACCCAGGGGTGCAACTAGAAATTTTCTGTGGAGGGGGTTTGTAAAAAATTGCCTAGTATTTTTGTCTGTAAAAATATATTTCAAAAAACAAATTCACATTACTCGCAATTTATTTTATTCAAAAACACAAATTAAGTATGTTAAATTGATAATGTTATAATTTAATATCGCAGTGGTTATTTATATTCTTTGTCTAAGCGTCGGGGTTGTTTCGCCAGTTCATTCAATTCTTCTTCGGGCTAATATGGACGTTCAACATCGCTAGTTCATTCAGTCTGCTTTCACTCGTTGTGGTCCGAAGATACACTTTTAAAAGGCGAAGTGTTGATATAGAACACTCACCAGTACAATTTGTTGCTGGTAATGGGGCCATTATTTGAAACAGCCTATAGATATTAGGAAGTATTTTCGGACTCTAATTATCTAAAAGGTTTTCAGTGCGTTTGTTGGCGATGTAACTTTCGATACCACATGGCGAATTCATCTCTCACGAAACCCTCTTCTATTTCATACATGGATGCCGGTTCTAAAATACGTTTTACATTAAATTTTACTATATTTGGGGTCATACACTGAGGTAACAAATTTTGAAAGGAATTCAAAATGTTCTTTTGATCCTCAAATCTTGCATCGAGTTGGCGAATAAAAGTGTTTAATAATGGTATGTATACAGATCTTTTGCAGTATTCTTCTAGAGTACCTGACGGTACACTGCTTCGCTTAATTTGTCGACCTACTACTAAGGTGACCAGATTTTTGAACAGTTTTGTTGTCAGAATCCGGGACATGTCCCCGATTCTGACAACAAAACTGGGGACATTTATAATTAATGCAATAATTAACAGTAATTTAATTTAAAAAAATGCAATAATTAAAAAATGTCTCCAGTTCTTGTTTTACATTTTGGGGACAATTTGAAAAACGCCCTGAAAATGGGGACGTTTGGTCACCTTACCTACCACACTTGGCATACTTATAGGAAAATCAAATTCTTCACACAATTTACTGGCTGAAATAGATATGGCTAGAAAATCATTTATTACGTTAAGCCGCTATCCTGCATTGTATCTACATCTGTAACATATCCAACTGCATCTGACAGCTTAATCTTGACGTTTTGTGAGTATTTGCTCAAAGGTGGACTGTAAATGAATATTTCTTGCAGGGTAGACAATGAAATCATAAAATGATTGAATTGCATACAGATTTTCAGCATTCGACGCTGCTTCCCATTTTGACTAGATGTTGAGGTTTTCTGCAAAGCACGGAGAATTGCTCCTATCAATTCAAAAACGCACAGACACTGTCGTTCCTTTTAATCCATCTAGTGGCACATAACTAAATGTTGCCGTTTCGGTAGATGATCCAGTTTGCTGATTTGCTTTTAGAGTTCAATTTGGTGTTTTGAAAAGAAACAGAAGTTTTCTCAAGTAAAGTTTCTAATTTCCTCCGTTGTAAACACAAGGAGTAGACTTTTTGCCTAATGATTTTTTTATCACAAAAAATGACAAAAGTTTGTCCTGGGTAGGGTTTAACTCTAACCCCCCCCCCTTGGGTGCGGGCATAACATTGGCTCATTTTGTGATAATTTTTACACCCTCTAAAAAGAGATATTCGAGCGCAAGAAAAATTTCGAACGTCAATTTCATATTTAAAGCACGATTCTTCATGAAAAGTGATTAATCATTAACAAAACTGAAATGGGAAGTAGGGCTCATAGTGGAATACTTTATTGAATGTCTGTACACGCTACACCCACAATGACAACAAACGCTTTCATATATCGAATTTCATTATTTCTTTGAGTAGAAGGCACTTTTAGTTTTCTTATTTCTTCAGTTTTTTCTGAAAGAAATAAACTAAACGGAAACTTTCAGGGAAAAAAGTACAAATCTTTAAATTTGGTTACTTTTCGCGTCCCCAAGAAGTCAAAGTATTTTTGGGGACAAAGTAAAAAAAATAATATGGATATTTGGGAACTGTTTTCGAATTTCGAGGACGTATGGTCACCTTATGATAAGCAAAGCGTTCGCGCTTCCAAGCTGAGTTTTTCCGCAACTCCCTAAAGATTTTTCCTTGGGAAGTTGGGGAGATACATCACGTGACCTTTGGATGTTGGTTTCGTTGCCTCCCATGGACCGGGGCCTTCGCTATTTGTAACGGGCCTGCGCGTGTATTTCGATGAGTTATCCAAAGAGGCCCACGGATGCTCGCGTCTTCACATATACATCAAGCATTTTTTAAGCTTTCCAAGGCTTTGAAGCGTTATTTAATGTAGCTTTATGCCATAATTGTGCTACTAATTTTATCAGTTTCTTTACTATGATACATGTGGACATTAAAGCAAGCAGATGTGTTAATTTGAAGGAAAAACAAAGCAGTGCTTACTCTCATGATTCATTATTTTGGCTTGATTTTTAATATACATTAAACAAATTAAGCTGATTTTTATTATACATTAAGGTAAACATATTCATAAATGATAAACAGTTTATTTATACAGATATTTTTATGAATTTCTTTATACTGAATATTTAAGTTTCACATTTCAAAAGCAGTTACAACCATAACCACTTTTTAAATAAAATTAACTAACAGTTATTAAATTTGCGTTCATTAAATTTTGTCCAGTTAATATATTAATAGAATATATGACGAGGTGCTGGAATAGAAATGAAGATATTTGATATTTACAATTCGCATATACATCATTTAAGTACTACTACAATATTTAATTTTTAATCTTTTGTAAGACGTGGATATTTGGCGAATGTTTACTATAGTTAGAAGTACAACCTGGTGTACTGCATTCCTTTGGCAACTAACTTAAAAATAAAGTAAATTAACTTAACGAGAAACATTTAGAATAAATTACTCAATAAAATGTGTCCCATAAATAGTAGTACGAACTTTAAGGGAAGATGAAAGAAATCAAAAGGATTAAGAATCACGTAACATAGCACGGCCAAACACGTTGTTTTCATGCTCAGCTTATGTATTGAAAATTTTACCATTCCCGATATTAAAAGGATTTATAATTTTCGTTTATAATTCCATATATTTTTTTTCTTCCAAGAAAAAGTATTAAATTTTAGAAAACCATAGTAGGAAATACCACGAATATTCTAATATCTTTTTTTTAAGCGATTACTAACTGGTGCTTGAAGACAATGTTATCGTCCTTGCATTGTTGTATACAGTGAAACTTCTATGAGCGACCACTTCTATTTAGTGACCCCCTACTGCAAGGACACATTTTTTAAGGCACCGATTTTTTACCCTATCTAGTTAATGTTAAAAGAGCCTCTAGAAGACACCACAGAACCCTCTATAAGTGACCGGCCCCAGTCCGAAAATTTTCTTGTATTTTACCGGAAGTAAAGTAAATAAAAACCACATTCTAAACCAGTCGCTCTACTGCAAATCGACAGCAGTGCAAGTACAGGTACACATTACGTACAAATCTTGTACGTTAGAGAAGAGACATGTCTAAGAAACGAGTGATTTTACTACTGGAAGCGCACTGATGTGATCGAATCACACGAAAAAAGAAATTTGGAGGTTACTTTTGGTTGTAGGAAAAATTAAAAATCAAATAGATTTTATTATGACAAATTGAGAATGCATGAAGATATCGGAATAAATGCTCTTTTGGCAAATGTAAAAAAAAATATACACGTATATATATATATATGCAGCAGAGAGTGAAGTACACTCGAAGCGAGAATAAAGAATGAAACAATCTGAAATTCCTAAATAACAAAACAAACAATATATTTTAGTACTTTGAATACAAAGTGAGATAAACCAACAGCTCAAGGACTCGAAAAATTTCAGGATACCTCTTCAAAAGCTGCACTAAACACTGTAGCAAACCAAAAATAAACGCTTTCTTATTTAATTATTCTTTATTATAGCAATTCCAAGTATTATATAAAAGTTATTCTTTTGTCGCTATCTCAATCGAACTTTGGAATTGAACATAATGAACTCTTGTACAAAATATTAATTGCATTTGAAGTTTCTACGTATACATATACAAAATTAATAATTTATAATTTACTGTATTTCTGCACTGAAAGCTGGCTACACATGTCTAAATCATACAATCAATGCACATATCTAACTGATAAATAACATTTTCGACTGAAAAATTAAATAGACAACATCGTCTAACTAGTATTACAAAGACACGCTTATTTACTGTATAATAAACTACTCAAGTAGTACGATTTCACATGAAAATGATTTAAAAACAGCACATGAATATTAATTCACTAAATTTGATTTACATACCTATTTTTAGAACTTCTAAATAAATTATACAAGTTTACACTTCCTTTACATTCAGAGCAAAATGTTCGAATCTTATGATAAATTACCATAAAAAAAATGGCTCAATCTTCACAAAATGATTATCTACATCTAAAGTTCTTTAGTACGACAAAACTACAAAAAAAAATGTTTTAAAATAATAAAATATTTATAATACTTATAATAATAAAATAGAACAGTGCTAATCGCGAAAGTCGCGTGCTGGCATCGAACCAGCAGGCCCGGTTGCTAATAGCGACGGCCCCGCATGGACATTTTGCATGGTTTCTGAGTTCGAGGCTAAAATTCGTCTGCTGGCGGTATTTACATTCGCCAGCTCCTATTGAAATGCATTGAGTATCTATTTTATAATTACTGTTTCTCATTATTAGCCACTCGGAATGAGTTATTGTCTTTTTAATGTTTAAATAGATGGTTTAGAAGACGATGATATCGCACTTCGCTTCAAAGCTTCGTTAATAAATTGAATGTTAGCATTCTAAAATTATTACGTTGTTGCAAATACTGTATAAATAATACATCATTGAGTTTTCCGAGTTTAAAATAGTACAAATGTTCATTAAAAATCTCCCACACCTTTTTAAAGTACGATCTTTTTAATTATCTGTGGTATTTAATTATTATTAGCATTTTAAATGAAATCTCACGATAAAGATAAAATTAATTTATAGAAAGCTATTATTTGTTAATTACTAGTATTCTAGCTTCTTTTGCAACAGCTATATTTTTAGAAAAAAGTGTTAAATAATCCCTTAGGTCCAAACAAGCTGAAACCGAAAATAATCACCATATTGCGCACATGGCGTATCCAGGGAGTAATAGGGGGAAGGAGATAAACGTTGTATGGCAGCAGCCAGGGATTTCCGTCAACAATTTTCGGCAGAAAAAGATGGCGCTGCAATACAAATCTTCCCTGTCTGTCGTCTGCTTCCTCCTACCCCTTCCCCAACCGGTTTCAGTTTTCCCACCTTTCCACCTTTGTTCCGATGGGCCCGTTTACATGTGCAAAAATGCGGAGTAAATCCCGGGACTTATATGCTTTTCACACTTGCGTCGTTCGCGCCGGTTTGACGACGCTCGCGCCAGTTGGGTCTTTCCCTCGCGCCAGTTGTGTTCACACTTGAAACGATTTGTCCTGGGTTACTAGATTTTAGTGGGTTGCTCGATTTGGCTTGCTATCTCTTTTGGCTGATAAGAAAGATATTATTAAATAATTCACTTCAGTTCAAGAAGACTTTGCATATTTATCTTAATAGAAACCAAATTTTTAAGAATATAAAAAACATATTAAAAATTTTCCTTATTTAATTTTTTGTTTCATGAATGGTTTCTTATTATTTTAATTGTTAAACAAATATTTTTAGAATCGGATAAAAGTATTTTGTAATTTCAGACCATGTTCAGATTGCTTGACTCTTGAGGTGGCAGGTGGCGAATGTAAATAAACAATGTATATCCACAATGCATTCATTAAATAAACATCGATTTTGTCTATAATGTGTGGATTACGATTTACTGATTTTTTCTTCTTTTTCAAGGAAAAAATATAATACTCAAAGGGTTTTATTGGGAGGATAAATATTAAAATTTACTCTTTTGTTTCTAAGAGATAAAATTATTCATTATAATATCTAGATAGCTTTATAATATTAAATGAAGTTCATTAATCATTACCATTTGAATAGTTATTAATCATTTATCCTTACTCTTTAATTTTAGATAACTGCACTCATTTGGTAATTCACTTAAAAATTAAAATGTGGAATGCTATAAGCAATATTATAAGAGTTATCACCACCTTCCCCCCATTTTCTCTTTCAACAATTATGATTCCAGTGGCGTATGCAAGGGGGGGGTTGGGGGTTCAACCCCCCCCCCCCTTGTCAAAAATTTTTTAACAAAATGTCCATAAATTTTCATTTTTTAGCTTAAATACTATGCATTTTAACGCAAAGTTATGTCTATAACCCTCCCTTGAAGGAAGTCTGCATACACCACTGTAAAATTCTATTTACTCTGAAGATTTCTGTGACTATTTCTGGTTATAAGATTTAAATGAGACTAATGTTTTAGTCGTTAAAAATCTTTTCTACGGTAAAATCATACAAGCCGGTGTGCACCCCATGGCAACCGCCAAGCTCCAGCGACTGTCGCCAACCATTTTGCACGACCAGCAAAGTCAAAGTATTTTACCATATTAAAATTGCACATATATTCCACTTACAAAAACATTAAAACAAAACAAAATGTCCGTATTTAACCAAAAGAACGTCTGCAAATTCAGTAACGGGCAATTTAAAATGAGCAAACTGTGGACCATTTTTAACTAAAAAAAATACAGTAGATTAAGCAACCTAGTTGTAGAGTTATGTAAACTATGCAACCAGTGGACCGTTTTTAACTAAAAAAACCTCAGTGGATTCAGCAACCTAGTTGTACAGCTATGTAAACTATGCAACCAGCGGACTGTTTTTAACTAAAAAAACCTCAGTGGATTCAGCAAGCTAGTTGTACAGCTAATGTAAACTGGGCAAACACTGGTCCGTTTTCAACTCAAAAAAACATCAGTGGATTAAACAACCTAGTTGTACACCTCTTATAAAGTCGGTATGATTAGAATAGCACGTAAATAGCACTTACGAAAACATAAACACATCCAATATCAATTTAAAATTCACATTAAAAACCTTAAACATTGCAAAGATTCGTTAAAAAAGAGCACTTACCTTTATTTCTTTTTTAAATAACCGCTCAAAAATGTCCCTAACACCCACCGGCTTATAACGTAACAAACACACATATTTCTAACAAACACACACAAATTCTTTTCATATATTAACATAACACATTTTATTCCCTTCCATCAATAACAGAAACAATTTCAAATTCCCAAACCTGACGAAACACGTATTCTTTATGGTTGCCAGTCACAACTACCACCGGCAGGTAACTTCACTTTGGCGGTGCATCGCTCACTCTGCCGTCAGATTGTTCGCCAATGATTTGTAAACAAAAACATTGATATGTAAACAATGCACCGTATACGGAATATAGTCCTTTACTACTATATTTTTATTTTGAACGAACAGTGAAAATGTGCTTTAGCCTACCACTTGGCGATTGTCAACAAACTGGTGAGTTGGCACTTTTCTGTGGAACGTCTCTGGGATTGCAACCTCTTCTGCTCTGCTTGGTTCATAATCTCTGGGTTCCATAATTTTGGCTTTTCTTGTTCGGCAACACGTATGGGACACTAAAGGCTGTGAGATTCAGCTACAGAGGAAGCACACTTGATTTTTGTGATTATTTTCCCAAGATGCAGAAACATAAACAAAATGGTGATTTAGGAAAATGAAATATTTTTTTTAATGGAACAACTATTTAAAGAAAAAATAACAAACTATTAAAAACAAAAGAGGAAGAGCCCCTCGAAAATATGCTAATGCTGGTCATTTGCGAGACACAAAAAAACATCAGTGGATCCGGCTATCACTTTAGGGGCCCCCTGGAATATAAGCTAACACTTGCCCTTTGCGAGACCCAAAAAAACATCAGTGGGTCCGGTCATCACTTTATGCAGCCCCCTTAAAAATATGCTAATGCTGGTCATTTGCGAGACACAAAAGAAACATCAGTGGGTCCGGCCATCACTTTAGGGGCCACCTGGAAAATAAGCTAACACTTGCCCTTTGCGAGACCCAAGACATCAGTCAAATGGTGTGAAAAACAACTGGATATGAATCATAATACAGTTGTAGATTGGAACAACTACTTGAGAGAAGTTTGTGTATCACTATTAACAGAAATATGAGTAAAAAAAAAATCAGTGGTCTTGAAAAAGTAGTTGAGATAGATGAGAGCTTATTTACAGAACGAAAGAACAATGTCGGAATTAGAGGCATACAGACAATATAAAACATTATTTACAGTTTATCAAAATTCCATGCAATTCGCTTCAGTAATTATATTTTTACAGTATCATGTAATCAAAAATTAACGTAAATTAAGATCACAAATTAAACAATCCATTAAGACGGTTTGGAAAACAAACCATTATTTATTCAATGAAATTATCACATGATATGCTCAATATGCGATCCACCTGATGTAACCACATGCTGAAAATGTGAAACAGCATGGTCCACCGTCGCATTTAAAATCTCTGGTGTAACACACCTCACGTCTCGTTCTGCTAGATTTCAATTGAGCAAAAGAGGCATGTCGTTCTCTATAAACCATATCTTTCAGATGTCCCCACAGATAAAAATCACAAGGATTAAGTTCCGGTGAATGTGGGGGCCAAGAGTTGTCGAAACCTCTGCTTATGACTCTGTCCGCACCAAAGGTATCATGTAGCAATTTTTTAACAATGTTAGCAATGTGAGGGGGTGCTTCATCCTGCATACATACCGTGGTTTCTAAACAATGTCTCTCTTGCAATGCTGGAATCAATTGTTCTCTCAACATCGCACCGTAGCTAGTCCCTGTAACACTACAGCGTTTGGGACCACTTGGAGTTGGGGTTTTTCACGTTTAGCGTATTGGTTGCTCGTTCCCCATATCCTGCAATTATAAACATTTATACAACCTGATAGTGTAAAACTCGACACTCTACTCAAACACAAAAGAGACACTGTTAATGGGAATTGAACAATATTTGCCTCTACCATCCAAAATTTTTTTAAGTTCACTATAACCGAAGTCATAGTTCACTAAAACCAAAAAATGCTATGTACATTTCTAATGTATGTGAATCAGGACTAAGGAAATGTGTTCACTGTATTTGAAAGTTCACTATATGCCGAGTTGACTGTGTATACCAAATTTCAGCTCAATCGAATGCACCATTTAGGAGCTATTGTGTTCACTCGCATACACGCACACATAAACCTCATAAAAATAGTATAAATGAATTCAGAAGACCACAAAACGCATAGCTGCCAACCTTCCAGGAAAAGATTAAGGAACACAACACGTGGTCATAAAATCAGAAATAAGGAACACAGTGCGTGGTCATTAAATGTATGATTAAATATACAATTAAAAATCTTACATTAACAGAATTAAATTATCATGTGTAGAGAGATGATGTGCCTATATAATCATTAATTTATAAAAATAAATTATTCTTAACTTATTTCTACAAGACTTAAATGCTTAATGTAAGAAATACTTGAAAGAATAAGATAAATATCATTCAATTAAATTTATTGCCTTATTTACAAGGATAAATGATTTACCAAAAGCTAAAAATGTACATGTTCTTCCTTTTTTCTTTTAACTTTTAAAAATCCTTACACAGAAGCTGAAAAATGGAACATTTTGGCTTAAAAACGTATTTACGGAAGAAAGCTCAAAAAACGGAACGAATCTGTATAAACGGAACACTTGGTAGCTATGACAAAACGTGTAAATATTTAAAAACCTCTAAGTTGAATTTTTTCATGATTACAATACTTTCCTTACATGATACATGTTCGTACAGTAATAACTGAACTGTAAAGAAAGTGAATTAATAAAAACATGATAAAATGAGAGGAAAGCTCATCTTTCAAAAAGTTTAATCTAAATTTAGTGATAGTTTTATACCTGCCTACATTATTGGGGGAAATCGAGTAATTTCCATGGTGTGCCAACATTTTGAATTTTTAGCAATTTATAATAGGAAAATACAGGGATTTTTCTTGTAAACAATTATGAAAGAGATAAAAAAATGTATTAGGTTGTAACGAAAGTTTCCCGCCACCGCAAACATCGTCAGCACGCAGTTCGCGTTGGCGTATTTGCTCTTATTTTGTCAAACGATTCTTGGCATTTGAAAGAAAGGGACTTACTTTATAACACTATGTTGTGAAATCCGTAAAAAAATATTGTTATCATTAAGTACAAGATGTCTCAAATGGAACTATCACTCTACGGATTAGAACCATCATTTACTTCCAGTTCTGTTGCAAGAAGTCAGCTACAGAATATCAACGAATTATGTGTACTGCTTTAAGTACTATTGTTATATCATGTGACACTCTGCAGGTTTGGTACCGAAAGTTCAAAAACAAGAACTATGACATTCAAGAAGCAGAGAGCTCTGGCTGGTCTATTGATGTTGATGAGGCCAGCCTGCGAGAACTTGTGGAAGAAGATCAGTAATTAACCACTCGACAGTTATCTAAGGAGTTAGAAGTTCGTTTTTCAAGCAGATTTGGCAGAAAACTTTCGTTACAACCTGATACTTATATATTATCCAAGCAGTCCACCAAGATGAATGATTTTTTGCCAAGATAAATGTCAGACACATGAAATAATTGTTGGTTTGGAATATCACTGGCAATAGTTTGCCAGCACATTTGACGAAAAAATAGTTTGGCAGGAATGACTGCCAGGATAATACGCAAGAACCTAAAAAAATGTTTTAATTAACCTTGCTGGCAGGGGCGTAGCCAGAAATTTTTCATGGGGGGGGGGTTACGACTACTGCAACTCACATATATGCATACATGTGTGTGATAAGGGAGTGAAGAATATACATTTTGTATGGCAAAAAATTCCTCATGGGGGGGGGGTTATGACTCCCCTAGGCTACACCCCAGATAATCTCATAAAAATAGTATTTATGTATCTTATCATATGATCTATATATAGGGTTATCAACACCAGTAACTGAGATTTGTGTAATTGTTTAAAACATTACTGGGGCATAATCGCACAGATTGGGAAGAAAAAATTATGGACAATTGGATGATGACAATATATTATATAAATACCTTAGTAATTACACATTTACTATATTCTTATATTTACTATACACATTTACTATATTCTACTTTTCCAAAGTAATCCTTAAATTATAAAAAATAATTTAAGGATTACTTTGGAAAGATTCTTGCCATAATTAAAGTATTTTTTATCAATTTTGATCAATAATATGAAAATTATTATAACAAATTTTGCCATTATAAATCCGAGAAATAGTATACTATGATCTACATTAGTTATTGCTAGTAAATACTTCAAACATGTCTCATCCAGATCTTTCAAGTAAATTTGACTTTAAAAATCTATTCCAACCAGTAAGAAATAAATGTAAAATAAAAGGTCAAGATTTAATCTAATGGCATTAGAACGTTAAATAAAGGAATGAAAAAAAATTAAAGGTCAATAATTAAAAAAAAACAAATAAAATAAAATATTAAACCATACTTTAGATACACAAACTTTTTAAGATAATGAATCCGCAGCTCGGTCAAGATTTAAGTATTCGGTATTTACTTACAACAAAAGATGCTCCTATTCTAGACAGTTGAATTACACTTTTACCAGTGAGACTTAAGACATGAAGCAGTATTATTTAATTTTCTGCTCCAATGTCTCAAATCTTACTAGTTTAACTTCATTGTAGATGTGCAATATTTCATCTGAAAGAAACAGATATAAAAAAGAAACCATTAGTAGTTAACAATGTAAAATTATGTTTAAAAAGAGGCAAGAGTTAAATACTTTTTATTTTTCTAAATTTATTACACATTTTCATAACAAAAACACTGCAATATAAGTAAAAATTATTTTATTAAACAGACTTATATTAACGATATTACGATTATCTAAAATAAAACAGAAATATATCCATAATTGATGGATGAAGATTTTGTTTTTAAAATCCCAAAAATATACATAATTTAAAGATAATAAATGGAATGAATCTGCATGACATTAAGTAGTAAGAATTCAACTATACTCATACATCAATTTCTAAAGACAGCAAGCAAAAAAAAATTCACGCAAAGGATATTTTTGCGATAAACATTATCCACATATAAATAACTCAACTACAATAAAAGAAATTGGATAATGTGTCTGTGAGAAATCTGTATTTTTCAAATGCAAACAGAGTATCATTTTAACTAATAAAAAATGAAACATTTTAAATAAATACTAATATAAGATCGCATTTAATGATAAACTTTTTAAGACAGTCATGACGAGTGTAAAGTAAATAAATTTTAAGAAATTATAAGGATTTTAAAATATCCGAAACATGGGCTGAAAATCGGAAGTAAACAAAAACAAGCAGTCAACATCAACAACAATCACCTGGCGACTTTTAAAGGTTCGCCAAGTAGCCAGTAGATTATCGCACAGAATTCTGGGATGGCTAAGTCGATTTGAGCGTCGTCAGACCACTTCCCTAAGTAGTTCGAGCGATCCGTCGCGAAACCGGTGTCACATTGCTTTCACACTAGGCAAAACTGGCGCGAGCGTCGTCAAACCGACGCGAACGACGCAAGTGTGAAAAGCATATTACACTGCTTTCTACCCCGCTTCCCCTACTTAGGGAAAAAATGCGGAGTAGAAAGATTCCTGGTCGAAAGGAGGGTTAATGCAGAGTCAACCCCGCTTTCCCATGATGCATTGCGAGTTTTCCCCTGTACTCCGCTTTAACCCGGGATTTTCCATTTTCACATGTAAACGGGCCTTTTGTCGCTGTTCGTGTTGGTGATGTGGGGAGGAAAATTTTCTACGGAAAATTATTGACTATGTTTTCCCGGAAAATTTTCAATGTCAAAAAGACAAATTTTCATGGAACATATTTGAGCTTTCTATATTTTCTTTTATTAGTCAATTTCTGTGTACTATTTAAACAAAAAATATAAGTCATAATTCTAACATTGTAATCTACATGAATAAAATTTAAGTTTGATTCTGTTTTATACTTTCAAATTCTGCTTCTACTTCTGAGTATGACCTATCAAAGGAATGCACAATATTCTCTGTTAGTAGTAGTAATTCTGATTTAGACTACCCCGTGTTCTGCAGTTCAGAGAGTGACCCAGAAAGTTTGTAGAAAAAATTGGGATTAAAATATTCAAAATAATATTTTATTTTATTTTTTTCCTGAAAATTCGTATTGCCTAATTTTTTTCTTTACTAATAAAAATAAATAAATAAAAGAAAGAAAGAAAGGAAAAGGAAAGAAATCAAAGCTACCATATTTTTATAGTAATTTGTTTTTTCCATACGAATCACCACAACAAATAAAAACAAACTTTAATCTCAATTTTCTACCTGAGTTACATAAGGCAAACAGATTGGATACTTGAAAAAGAACTAAAAATATTAAGTAAATTAGTATAAATTCAATCCTCCCAAATTTTAAAATGAATATTATTGCATCATACCCAAACTAATTCAGTGGAAGTCATAAGATAAAAGCATCTGCATTAAAGCACACGTCTCTCTCACAAATAACTTATTTAATAAATAACATGTTTCATACTTAACCCTTTAACGCGCAGTGTTCCCGCTCTGGGAACACCAAACTCTGACGTTTTGACTGTTGCCAGTCACAAAGAATAGATTTGATTTCTATAAAAAATAGTTGCGGGTTACATAGCAACACGAGAATCCTTTACTTTTTAGCGCGTCATTTCCCGTAAAAAAATGGTCACGATTATTTTTAACAGCACTGACATCTGCCGAAAAATGGAAGAATGCGAGAACAGCTGGATAGATTGCCCAGTGCTGAAAAAAGGGCAGCCGTTCGTTCTTCTCTAGACAGATCTAGAGACCCTTTTTTGATGCAGCTGGCTGTGCCGGGCACAACCAGCTGTCGGCAAAAAGGGCGTCTCTAGTTCTGTGGCACGCGATGAGCGTTTCGATCGTCCGCCATCTTGCTGGTAGTTAAGTCGAGCGATGGCAACGGCTGCTCTTTTTCAGCATTGGGAAAGGGTTGCGCCTCAAAGGGTTAAACGAAATTCTCAGGGATGTGCCAGCTGCTCCAAATTGTGCCAAATCAATCCTGATGTGCCAATCTGCTACAAAAAGATCATTTTTGGATCCCCCCCCCATGAAAAATTTCTGGCTACGCCCCTGCCTTAAATTATTATAGTTTGAACATAAAAAAAAAAAAAAAAAAAATATTCAGCCTTCAGCTGAAATTAGTTTCCCCTCCGCTAAAGAGGTTTTTTGACAGAACCTTTTAATTTGTATTGGCAGCCATGTACAGGATGTATTTGCATGTAAATCAAACGGGGAGAAACCAACCGTTCTTCCAGTGGTGTCAAGTATTTTAAACAATCCGGTATTTCGGGGAATTCGAAGCCATTGCTTATAGCTAATTCTGGTATTGTCAATTTAATCAAACAATCGTAACATGTTTTGCAAAATTTGCCAATATCATCGATATCTTTGTAAAAGACTAGTTTTATAAAGTCCGTTGTCGCTCCTTTGGACAGTAAAGTTGTTTTGGAATGGGTTCTTATTGACTTTTTGAACCACAGTCGATCACAACAATAGCATTGGTGGATTGGACCATCAGCAACAGCTTCGAAAAATTTCTCAGCTAATTTACGAAATTCTAGTTCTTCACACCTTACATTTAGATCAGTATCTGTTCTTGGTCTTTTCGATGGTATATCTAGACAGAGTCGTAAACGTTTTCTGTCTTGTCTTCTGGATTTGGATTCCGCTTCTTGAGCACGAAAATCTGGATCTTCCCTTTTTCTTTGCATAAATAGACGGTTAGTTTCACGATGACTTTCTTCCGGATCAGACAACTGGCGAGGACGGCCAGCGCGGCCTTGAACAACAGTCCCGGGTATATTCTTCTGATATTTAACGATGTAATACTGAACAGTAGAGCGTGAAATACCAAGCCTACGAGCTATTTCACACTGATCCCGCAAAAATGAAAATTTTAGAAATGCCACGACAGAACACCACCACTTGCTCCGAGGAGGTACAAAAGTTTGAACGCGACTCTGGAAACAAATCCAAGTTCTGAAAAATGAAATCGGAACCTCGGGAACTTGACAGCCAGTCGCAGACGCTCTGACAAAATCTTACAGTTTCCCCTTTTGTTTCATCTGACGTTACTTTGAAATTTTTCAAGTATCCATTATTCCAATCATGTGTCGGATCTTGGTGTGTTTCAAATTTCCGTGAGATCTGTAAGATTTTATTTACTATCAATTATCATCCACGACTTTTTTCGTCTGCCAAAAACTATTACCCTCTTTAGCGGAGGGTAAAAATAATAATAACTAAAAATTACCAAATCTTGGCTTCTAAAATATGAATATGTTTGAAAAATAAAACTTACTACAAAAGAATTGTTCACCATCAAAAGAATCGTAAACAATTAAACGAAACTTCCATTCTATACATTTATTATTTCTTTCAAGTGCTACTTTAAAAGAACTTACCTTATACTCCCCAATGCAAAATTTCTTCCAGATCAACTATAATTAACAACAAATCCAGGGCTCAATTAAAAAAATTCTTGACTATAGGCACAACTTGGACTGTGGCCCCCCGAACACTGATGTAGGTAGCATGAAATTTGCAAAAGTCAATTACTGTAAATGCCCTAGTTTTGGATTTTTTTTTTCTCCCAAAATGGCAATCATCTATTATTTTTCATGATGAATTTAATGAACAAATTCAAGCTGTACATAAAATAACTAAGAATTTACAACTTTTTTCAACCCCTTTGGTTATAAATGCCGACTAGCCATCAAGTAGATTAGCAATTTGTTTAAAATATTGTTTGAAAAAATTTGAAAGGGTATATAAAAATCTGCCATCTAAAAGAAAAAAAAACAAGAAGAAAAACTTAAGAAAACTTGAATTGTGTTTTTAGTTTTTTTGGACCCCCAAATGTTGGGGCCCTAGGCCTGGGCCTGAACAAATAAAATACCTAGACAAAATTTTCATGCCGTAATTACATCACTGAAATTCAGCATGAAAATTAGCAACACTAATTTCAATTGTTGATTTATTTATATAAAAAACGGGGGGGGGAATATAAAAACCATGTATGAGCATCAATATATATTGTTCTCATTTGCGAGTAAGAAACAGAATTCAAAGAGATCATAACCGATTCCATAATACTCCCTGTTGACTAAATTCATCCCTATTTGTGGCGGCGAAGCGAAACGCCGAGAGAACGAAGGCCCATATTTTCATGCCGTAAAAATGTTTGTTCACTGCGGCATCATAAAAAAGGAGGCCGTCGGTAGGTTTCCCTCCCTGTCGTCTGCTTCGGTGGAAGCCGCCGTCGGAAAGTTTCGGTTGTCGATAAATAAATTCTTGCTTAAATTCGCCTAGAAAAAGGTTCGGAAAAAATGCAAAACTGTGTTTTATTAATAAAAGTACTCAAGTAGTTATTTTTGTTTCATATTTTACGTTAAAATATGTTTTCCTTTTTATAAAATGCATAATTGGCTCATAGGGAGTAATGCTAAACACGGGAGGAGGTCGATCGTTGCGCCTCCTTTTCGTGCGCGGCAGAGTTGACGTTTCGCTTTATCTCCTTCCCCCTATTACTCCCTGGGCGTATCAAATACCGCCAGGTGACGTCACGTGCAAAATGTCCATTGGCTCCGCTTGGTAGTAAATACGTGCCGTCCTGTTTTTTGCCTATGGACATTTTGCATGGTTTCTGAGTTCGAGACTAAAATTAGTCTGCTAGCGGTATTTACATCCGCCAGCTCCTATTGAAATGCATTGAGTATCCATTTTATAATTACTGTTTCTCATTATTTTCCGTTCGGAATGAGTTATTGTCTTTTAAATATTTAAATAGATGGTTTAGAAGACGATGATATCGCATTTTGCTTCAAAACTTATAAATAATACATCATTGAGTTGAGTTTTCAGAGTTTAAAATAGTACAAATATTCATTAAAAAAATCCCACACTTTTTAAAAGTATGATCTTTTTAATTATCTTTAGTATTTAATTATTATTAACACTTTAAATGAAATCTCACAACGCAGATAAAATTTAATTTATAAAAAGCTATTATTTGTTAATTACTAATATTCTAGCTTCTTTTGCAACAGCTATATTTCTAAAAAAAAAGTGTTAATACCGCCAGGTAACGTCACGTGCAAAATGTCCATTAACTACACAGAACTGTCCACCATGTCTTGTCTATCTTCCACAGATGAGGGAAAGGACCGCTTCTTGGAATGAACAAAGCTTTTATACAAGCCCGATTCGTTCAGGCCTTGTTTACCGTCGGATCTGTTCCGGGCGAAACACTTACCGTGCATACCTTTCAAGTGAATTTTCGCAAATAGAATGGGAAAAATTGTCTGTCATTCATTGTGAAATTGCTTCGTTATTGAATTGGATTTTTTTTTAAATTCAAGTTAGCGATGGACAATGCGAAATAAATTTTATTAATCGAGGATTGTAAACAGTTATATGATCCTTCAGACAAGAATTATAGCAACCAATTGAGGCGAGATAATATTTTCTGGTCATCGGCATCACGTCAAAATACTCTGCAAAACCCGTAAAGGGCAGAAACTGCGGTCTGTATTTTATAGGTGTTCTACCCAGCAGCAATGTGTGAGAAAAGCTACAGTACAAACTTTCGATTTCGATTAATGTATCTCGATCAAAGTACGCATCTTGTGTGGGACCAATCAAAATAATGTCATCAATTAGTTTTTTAACAGATAATCTGCAGATTATCAACAGGAAATTATGGTAATAATAAAATAAACAAGCTTCTATCATCCCTCACCACTAGAAACAACCAAAGCTTGCTTTTTGTTGTTGTCTTCAGTTGACACTAGCTATGACTAATGAACTTTATTTTTTTCTTGAATTATTAAAAGTAGGTGATCCATTACTAGTGCTTTTACCTAAACCATAGGTTCCCAACGTGGGCAATAACGCCCCCCCCCCCCCCCCCGTGGGCATTTGAGGCTTTCAGGGAGGCGGTAAAAGACCCAGAGAAAAAATTAGGTGGCATTGATATGGCACGGAGGGGCGTGGGAAGATTAACCAAATATAGTCTAAAAAAGAAAAATCACTCCAATAATTCATTTCTATCACGTGTGCGAAAATGCACATATTTCAATAAGAGACTTCACTATTGTGAGAAACAGATACCTCCCTAAAACTTTTATTAAATTCAGTAGCGTTTCAATTCCAACAATATTCTACTATTAGTAATTATTTAATTCTTGTTTTCATGCATTATGTACACTCTTATTTCTATGGAGTAGGAGGGGGCGGTATTGAAATATTCACTAGAAAAGGGGGTGCCAGTTCAAAAAAGGTTGGGAACCTATGACCTAAACAAGCTATTTGTACAAATCATTATAAGTAAATAGCTGTGCATTTTTCTGAAAAGGAGAGGGAGAAATTCTCATTAGCTATTGCCAGTAAATCTTTAAACAAAGACCAATTTTTAAGTAGTTTGATCTTAATCAGATCTTCATTTGAAAAAAATTTGAAGAATTTTAATATCATGATTAAAAAAAAGTAAAATAGGATTCTATTTTAAATCCTACAGACTACTGTAGATTTCATGAGTGCTGTAAGAAAAAAAAAAAAAAAAATCATGAGTCATAAGGATGGAAAAAGATTAAGAAATTGGAATACTTGTAATTTTTCTGGTATGATGTAAGGCTGATATTAATAAGTAAATTTTTCCATAAGTCTTTCACTTTTTATTGAAATATCAAATGGAGAAATAATTTTTCCCTTAAAGTAATAAAATATAAATTACTTTTGCAGGAATTGTATTTTACTTGCTTTTTATGAAAATCTATTTTCCCCAGATTTTTCAACGATTTCTGAATTCCCAGTTTTTTAATCAAATATTTTAGTATTTGATACGCAGAAAAATTCTGGAAATCTGGATAAGCTCCTATGTAAACTTCTTGCATAATGTAACAGAGCATATAATACATTCAATAGCACAATTAAAAAAATAAATCTGAATGTTTGATGAAAGATCAGTAACAACTTTGAAAAGAATAGGCAGTTGACAAAAACTGAAACCTGATTTTCAAATGAGTGGCCTGGAATAAAGTACAAGTAGCCCAAATCTTGAAAATATGAAAATGACATTTTTGATCAAAAAAGTTGCCAGTGAACACCCTGTATATGTAAAAAGTGCAGTTACTCAAAACTCTGAAATAGGAAAGAATTTTAAATATAATTTTCATGTTCAGTGACTAAAAAAAAATGTATGAACAGTATCATACATTATTTTAAATAAAAAAGTAATATTTGATGAATTTCTTAAGTACTCCTGCTGATCAGGGGCGTAGCCAAGGGGGGAGGGGCTAGGGGATCATAATTCCCCCCCTCCATGAGGAACTTTTTGCTATACAAAAGGTATATTCTTTACTCCCTTATCACACACATGTATGCATATATGCGAGTTGCAGTAGTCGTACCACCCCCCCCCCCCCCCGCGAAAAATTTCTGGCTACGCTCCTGCTGCTGATGATCAGATCAATCAGCTAGGGTGGATTTGTATGATACAATTACGTGTTTGAGATTGAAAATATTCTTATAAAAGGCTATCTCTTTTACTCCATTTCTGAATAAAAAGCTTGATATTGTGAAATTAGCTGTAATCATAGTCAATAATCCATATTAAAAAAAAATATGTGCCCATCATCTTAATAAAAGCATGTTTGAAAATAGCATGAACTACATGGAGAGAGAAACAAAAATAGACTACTAATAGCAAAATAATTATGTTTTATTTGATAAATTGGAAAATACAAGTTCCTATGTTGGTTAAACATTAAAAGAAGCTGTGGAAAAAATTCTAACTACCTACCTTCTTTAATATTTTCTTCTCAAGTATGTATAATTCAGACATGATGAAAAAGGCTGTACACTACTACAGTCCATTTTACTACAAGGACAGACAATTAAAACCCTTCAAGGGTCACAAGCAGAAAAGAATTTAGACTCCCATCAAATTCTTTGGAGTAATCACAATTAGAAAATAGGATGCCGGTATACTACATCCCCATGCAAAAACCCTCAACTGGTTAAAAATTTGTGACGCAGCATTTTACTTTATAGATCTACTAGCTGAAGTACCCGTTCTTCGCACGGGAATGAATGGACTTGCCATGCGGCGTAGCGCAATCTAGTGGCGAGTTTTAGCAAAACGGATACGGCAAAAATATTTTTCGCATTCAGATATCGATCTATACGAATTTTCATGACTATCGGCTGGACAGTCCTGAAGTTCATGTGTTGACGCGACATCTAGTGGCAAGTTATAGGAAAATGGATAGTGCCAAACTCTTCCCCGTGTTCAAATATCTATGTATTCCTATTTTCATAGCGATTATTTGCACAGTCAAGAAGTGATACACTGCAGGGACATCTAGTGGTTCAATAAAGTAATGATTTGCTACAGCGCCGTCAAGTGGCGAGTTACAGCAAAATGGATAACGCCAAAATATTCTCATTGTTCAAATAGCTATGTATACTGATTTTCATAGCGACCGTGTTCAACTATCTATGTATACCAATTTTCGTAACGATCATTTGCACAGTCAAGAAGTGATACACTGCAGGGCCATCTAGTAGTTAATTAAAGTAATGATTTGCTACAGCGCCGTCAAGTGGCGAGTTATAGTAAAATGGATAACGCCAAAATATTCTCATTGTTCAAATAGCTATGTATACTGATTTTCATAGCGACCGTTTGAATGGTCAAGAATTTGGCCTGCTGCAGCGTCATCTAGTGGAGAGTTAAAATAATAATGCATTGCAGTGTCATCTAGTGGTGAGTAACATCAAAAGGAACGCAGTTAGAATATATTCTTTGTGCTCAAATGTGTAATTATAAAAAATTTTATGCCGATCGATCGAACGGTATAGAAGTTGATGCTTTGCAGCGCCATTTAGCGGCAAGTTACAGCAAAATGGATAGTGAAAAATATTCTCCGTGTTCTAATATTCGCGTGTACCAAATTTCATCGAAATCGGTTGAACGATATTCGCATAGCAAACGGCTAAACGGAATAGAATTCAACGTTGTGCTGCGGCACCAAGTGGCAAGTTAAGGAAAACGGATAGCATAAAAACCTTCTCCATCATAAAAGACTTAGGTGAACCAAATTTCATCGTACAACGGTGCTGGAGTTTTTCAACCTCATAAACACATACCAACATTCCTTTTTATCTATAACCAGTGTTATTATATATATACCAGTCTCAAATAAAATCCAGTTTCAAATCTAAGCCTCGCCAAAGTGCCAACATACGCCATTTTGCAAGAGTTTTTTCAGGGAATCATTCGAAGCATTGACTTAGCAGCAATCAATATGGGAAATGGTTCGACCGCCAAAGAGTAGCACGCATTTATTTGAAAATTGGAATTCCTTAATACAGCAGATTTTTTTTTTAAATTATCAACTATAATGTGTTTTATTCATCATTACTCCGATGTACTAAATGAGAAGATTTCAATTTTCTGAAATTTGGCAGAATTCCCCCAGCTTAAATCAATGTAATCAATTGGCGAGAATTCTGAAGTTAGATTGCTTGAAATCCCTTAATAACTGCATTTTTTCTTCACGGATCATTAAAATTTAACGCTGTATTCTAATAAAACCTTTGCACTTGTTTTCAAAAATCTATTTCCTTAAGCTCTGAATAAATTGAGCCAAGCCGAAAACTGTGCAAACCGCTAGAACTCACTTACTCAAAAACCATATTTCAGCCATTTTATTTTTTTCGCCAAACTAAAAAAATTTACACATTAGCTTCGGAAATCTTCAATTCTTATTGTTTTGCGTGTAAATCATTACATTCCTGCTCTGATTTCCCATGCGCATGATATTATAATTAAAAAAAAATAACCTTACGAATATAAAAACAAAAAAAAAATCATTCTTATTCTTTTATTTTTACTTTGAGAATTTAAAACATTTTATTCGGCAAAATCGCCACACATGGCAACCACGATCCTTATTTCACACTTTTTTCACTACAGGGGTTACAATTACGGAAAGCTTTTTGCGTGAAGAGCATAAAAAATCTCTTAAATTCCGGGAACGGGTGGACTTTCAAAGTTTTAAAGTGGACTATGATTTATTCTATATTATTTTACATATCTGTGCTAAATTTCAGGCCGATAGGTCCATTTTTGTGGATTTGTATACGAATCAAATCCACAAACAAACAAACAAACAAACAGAATTTCATTTTTATTTATAAGATGAATTTTAAATACGGGTCTTAAAAATAATGATATCAAATTTTGAGTGACGTCCTGCTGAGAATTTTAAAGATTTGTTTTTAAATTCCATTACAGTTACCTTCGTTTTATTTTCTAAAGAAGATACACGCATTTAAGCAATGCTTTTAATTATGAAATACACTGTCAAATGTATCACACTTTCATGAGTCTGTATAATGTATTCAAATGAATTAATTTCAATAATTTATCTTTTGCGTCACGCTATCCAAAAGGGCAAGCAAAATTTTCATATACATTGCACTTAGTTTGGTTACTATGACACTAACTAAATATTTACGTAAATTTTACTTGCCCTTTTGGATAGCGTGACGCAAAAGATAAATTAAATTATTGAAATAAATTCATTTGAGTACATTATACAGACTCAGTGAAAGTGTGATACATTTGACAGTGTATTTCATAATTAAAAGCATTGCTTAAATGCGTATATCTTCTTTAGTAACTGTATAGTAACTGCACAAATAAAACGAAAGTAACTGTAATGGAATTTAAAAACAAATCTTTAAAACCAGTTGAGGGTTATTGCATGGGGATATCATTACTTTTTAAGGGTATGGTCAGAAGATAATAAATTAGTTTCAAGGGCGAATTTCGGAAGTTGGCTTGACACTAAGTTATGTAAATAAATATACAAACCTGTTTTCATGCAGTATCAGAGTATTTGATTAAAAAAGACACAGAAAGTTCTTTTGTAACATGTAACAGAAAATTGACATATTTTTGTTAGACTTTTATAATAAGAGACATAATACTGATTATAATCAATAATTTTTTAAGTAATTTTCTATTTATAATTTGGGTCGAGTACAGATTAGTATCCCTGCCACCACCTTTGATTTTATTTCATAAATTTGCATTCAGTTCAATGCTAAACGTAAGTTAACTTTTTTACTATAATTATATAACTATTGGGCCCCATCAGTGGCTGAGCGCATAGCGCTGTGAACTGGGAGACGGAAGGTGCCTGGTTCGAAACCAGGTTGCAACCGCCGACCTAATCATTCGGAGTTTCCGTGGTTTCCTCCAAAACAGCGTAAATACGGGTTAGGACCCCTTAGAAAGACCCCCACGGAGGGCACCCCACGTCTCTGCTTAGAGTCTACGTGTAGCTATAATCGGCCGTAATTCTAGAATAACAACAACAATATATAACTATTCGTTCTATTGTTTTAATGCATTGTGATTCATTAATTTGCATTCAGTTTGACGATCACCGTAAGTTAAGTTTCGTTAAAATTATTAATTTAATAATCTCGTTCTTAATTAATGATAATCTAGTTACTCGTTCTATTATTTTAATGCAATGTTTGCTTTCAGTTTAAAGCTATCTCTAAGTTAAATTTTTAACTATATTATGATATACTAAGTTTTAATAAGTTAATGATACATCTCAAAATTGTTGATTAAATTAATTAATGACTATAATCATTAATAAAATAGAAAATTACTCAAAAAATTGTTTATAATTGGTTTTATGTCGCTTTTTAGAAAACTACATACTATGTTTTTTTATCAGTTGATAATTTCATTTTTTTAGAGAACATTTAGATGAATTACCAGTTTAAAAATAAGGGTCTTGCACGGTTGACTTTCTCAGTGCTTCTGAAGCGTATTTACGTTACATCGTGAGAAAAAACGTCCAAAACTCCGAATTTTTAGATTATCAGCCATCCGGTAGACCAGAACCCTGGACATTTATACTTCAGTTATCTACCATCTTCAGTATCTTATAAATTCGGCTCGGCTGGGCACAACATCTTGTTTTAGATGCCATCTCCAGCCTTCAAATGTATAATACAAAATATAGTGCATGTATGAATTTAGATTAATTAATCAAATTTCTATCTGAAAAGTATTGAACAAAATTTTAAATCTGGTATTTAAAGGAATACAAAATAAAAGTGAGAAAAACCTAAGATTTGGAAAAAATATTGGTTTTAAAATTATAATTCAATAAATTTTATATATACATGAAGAGTAAAAGAATTATTATTAAAACTAGTTAGTATGTAAAACTACTATTTATTTTCCTTTGAATACTAAATAATTATTATTAATTAATTATGTGAGCTTTCTGAAGAGAAAAAAAATTCATTGAAATATTAATTACATATTGAATTTTCCAAATAGAATTAATAATATTAGAAAAATAAAGACTTAATTTAATTAGAAATAGCTATCAAAATACTAGGGAAACGAAATACTTAAAGAAAAAGTTAGGAAGGAGTTTTACCAAAAAATACTTAAATTAATTATTTTTTTAATTCAAAGTCTTAACTATTTTTAATTATAGCAAAATAAATTACAGAAAAAATAAGTAAAGTATATAATAATCGGTTATTTTTTAAAATGAAGTAAAAGAAAAACAACAGTAACACAAAGCTCATCTCGCAAAAGTGCGACGTCGAGGACAGAACTCAAGTCATTTGCTCAGGAAGAGGGAGCGAAAGGTACCAGCTGTATTTCCTTACGCGGGTTAAATAGTTCCCTCTTTGAACTGGATTAAATAAATAAAAAAAAAAAACGAGTTTTCCTAACCGGCGACGTCACTCATCGAATTTGGCACCGATTAAAATCATATATTAATTGTAAAAAATTCGTTAGAGCGGATTCCGAGATCCAGATGAGACACTTTTGAAAATAGAAAAGTTAGCTGTATATATAAGTGCCGCGAAATTTTACGGTTGGTTGGTTGGGGCTGGCTGCATCACTAATAGAACTGTCGTTCTACATTATGAGATACAGGCTGAGTCACTCAACAGTGACAATACTGGGATTTTTACACACTTCGACTGATTTGTGAGTTTTATAGTTTACTTTTAGAGAAATACTGATAACACAATAATATTCAAAAATCCTTTTGAAAATGCCTATTTTATTAAAAATCCAAACTACCAAGGATTTCTGTTAATACACAGTTGTATTCTAACAGTGGCTAAAGCTGGTGGCACTAAGTCGGTGGCAGATCCAGAATTTTTTTGAGGAGGGGCTAAATTTTGAAAATTAGATTATTTCGTCCAAACAAAAGGTAAAATAAATCAAAATTTTTAACCAAACTAATGTAAAGATTTTTGGAAGGAGCTAACTTATACAAAGAGATCATTTTACCTATTTAAAGTGTATAATAAAGCAAAATGTTGCCTTTTAGTAATTTTTTTTTTTTTTTTTTTTTTTTGTGGGGTGTGCTAAAGCCCCAAAGCTTCTCCCCTGGATCGGCTACAGATGTAAGTATACATAAAGCAGAATTAATAATTGAAATATTTTTAAGTTAAAATATAACTATAGACTAAACTCAGTGGCAGTGAGCATGCACTCATTGATGAAGATTGTAGGCATTTCCTGAGAGAAAATGGTAAGAAAACAGCAACAGAAATCATTTGATCTTAAGATGACCACTATAGTTTGTCAAAAGTGCTAGTTTAGGATTTTTTTTATAGGTACTTTGAATAAACCACTGTAATTCGAAAGTTAATATAAAAATAAGAACCATTTTCAATATTTCTTAGAAACTAAAAATTGCAGTTTCTTTAAAAACTAGCTAATACTTTCAAGCAGGGTTTAAGATATGGTCCCATTTATTGAATAATGCAAATAAATAAATGAGAGGGTTTTTGCTTTTTTGTGAAAGCAATTGGAGATGAAAAGCCTTCACAGCAACACGATAGCAATTTTCCTTTTACGGTTTTTTAGCATTTTGGTAAAGCTCATTTTCACTAAACAATTTTTGACCTCAGCTTAAACCCTACTTTTAGTGATCAAGACATTTATTTTTTATAAAATTAACTTGGAAATTAGCTAAAACCGGCTCTTAACTCCTAAAAAAGGAAACAGAAAAGTTGATAATACAAAATCATTACTAGGCGTTATGTCTTCATCTTCAGAAGTGAAAGGTATAATTTATAAAAACTGTGTACTGTTTCTGAATGAGCTACAACCTTGATGCCTCACCATTGCTACCAACTTGGGTCAAAATGATCTGGCAGACTTCATTAGGTTGTGACACAAGCTAAGAGAATCTTCTCAGCAGCTAAAGGAATTAAATGGCAAATGACCAATGAAGTCACTCTAAAACATGCAGACAATGCTAGAAACACAAGAAAAATTGCTGCTAATTATGAATAATACAACATATGCTTTGTAATTCTACCTGAACTGAAAATCAGTCCTAAAATGTTATCACTGCAATATATTTTTTGGCTCTTGCTGGATTTTCTAATTCATTTTAGTTTGAGAAGATAACCTTGTTTTGAGTGCCATACCATTCATGTAAACTTTCCTGATTTTCTTTTCAATGTAATTTTTTATCTCTTGCGGTCCTTAATCTTACACAATTTCTAACATATTAACAGTTACAGAGCCATAACAAGAGACATTCTCCTCTCTTCGTTTTATCTTTTTTTCTCTGAATTGGGATGATCACTAAAAAGAGTGGCTTTACACACTTCTGTCAAGTGCAACTTTTTTTTTTTTAAACCAATGTCTCGATCTTACCCTGTTATATATTTGTTTAATACCCTGACTCATTACAAGCAATAGAACATCTAACATTATTTGATATACTATGGAATATATTAAGAAACAATGCAACGTAATTTGGGTAAAGTGTTGACCAATAAATTATTCATCAAACATTTCTACAAAAAAATCTGTATAATTTGTTTCCTCAGCTTAGGGTCCTGGAAATGGTTATAAGCTTGATTAAATCATTTTTGAAAATATTTTAATATAATACAAAGACCAAATTTTATCTCATCGCATATAAAAATTATAGTTTTTGTTCTAGCCTGTGTTAATTTAAGCACAATAGAGGCTCCAGCCTGCGTTAATTTAAGAACAATAGAGGCTCAGAACAAGCATCTTAATACTTCTCTAAGAAATCAATGCTGCAAAATTTCTTCATTAACAATGCTTTGTAAAATTTCAAGATAGATTTATTCCGTTGCTTGCAATAATTAATATGAAAGCTGGGATCATTTTTTAGAGAGAAAAAGTTTGCGTCCACGCTGTAACAAATTTCAATACCTTATATTAAAATACAAATTTTAAATCATTTTTTCATGTAAACTAAAAAAAGATCATAATTATTTTATTTCAATAAATTCTTTCATGTAAAATACAATGGAAGTTACAGACCAACTTATGTATTGCTACCAAAATATTTTGGCTGCTGCTACTAGTTAAATTCAAAGGACTGAAAATTATGCAAAATGCTTGACACAACGACAAGCAGGAAACTTCACAATGAGCCAGCCTTTTATTAAAGTTGGATGAGAAAACTTCACTGTCTAAATATTTGCTGAATTATTTAAAATGTATCTCCATTTCATGTAAAAACTCAAACAATGTATTAAAATAGAAGTTTTGATGAGCCTTTCAGTGCATTGAATAATATGATCTAATTATTGCTTTTAAATATATAACATACATGGAGTTGAAATAATTCATACGTACATGTATGTGGGCAGAAACAATTTTCCTCTTCGCTGTTGATTTAGCACTTATGTTAGGTTGGGGGAAAGAAAAAGTACGATTCCTAATTTGACTGCCACAATTAATTGTAGCTGTACTTCTTTTTACTCAGTTATAACTACAGCTCTAACTTAATACAGTTTCTGTTATTTGCTCGCAAATGTAATATGCAGCACAATAGATGCTTCACAGATTTTACCTACAAATAACTATTTCTTTCTCTCAATTATACTAATGAACAATAGCTGAGATAATCTTTTAGTAATGATTGTTAGGGTTTTCAGTTAATTTCTGGAAAAAAAAAAAAAAAAAAAAAAAAAGGTCTGTATTTTTTCCCCCTTAAGAGCGCAATATGTCAAGATTAAGCTTTAATTTTAGTACTGACCAATATAAAGGGACCGAGAGGTTCAATAGCAATACCAAATGTCAGCATATCACTTTTTTTATTTTTCAAATCAACAAAACATACAGGGAACTTTTAATAAAATATTTTCCAACTATTACAAATCTTGTTTAATACAGTCTGGCTGGATTTAGTCTTTTTTTTCTACCCTATGACTTGTTTCACAAATATATTCAGTAGCACAAAACTTAAACAGCTTTCAAGAATCTCAGTAAAAGAAACAGGTCCTCACAACTTTAAGAGGAAGCGAAGCACTTTTCACAATTGTTGCTTTAAATAACATTTTAGGTCAACTTTTAGCACCAAAAATGTCTTTGATTATCTTTTATGGTCAAAGTTAAATCCCTCGCAAACTAAAGATTCTTCTTTATAAACAACCTTCTTAAGGCCTCTTTCCAGTCCCAGCATCTGAAGTCAAGCTGCAAGGGGTAAAGCGACACTCTATGCACTAGTTTTACGACTTTTTGATGACTTGCAGAGTCCACTGACAAAAGATAAATGTGCTAAACCTCAAACCAAGCCTCCACACATAATGGAGCAAATGTTTTTCTGTTGTTCAGGATTGTACCTTCGCAATGGAATGTATGTAGTCGCTTGAAGTGGAAAAGAGGCCACCATTGTTAATAGCAGTTCAAGAACTAAAAATTGTTAGAATTATAATGATGATTAAAATATGCTATTTTCCTTTATCAATATGCAGGGTTAACAACACAGCAAATTATATTTTTTGTTTGACTATAGAACTAATTGCTCATTACTCAGATGTAAATAATTTGTGGAAAAAAGTTGATTTATCACAATGTTTTTCTTCTTTTATTTAAAGAACAACTCCCATTACCCTATGAATAACAAACATATCTTTTTTTTGCATTTGAAACAAGAGTTAGAATGCATAATTTTTTTTTAATTAGTTCACTTATTAAAAGAATTTTCAGATAACAACTGTTGTAAATTAAGAAGCTTTTTTCAATAAAATCCAATTTAAAAGTATACCAATAAAACTGTAGCAGAAGCAGTGATCTCCCCAGAAATTGTCAACCAGGAAGCATTAAAGATCTGCAATGTGTAATTCTAATTAATTAAATTATTTGAAGTGATATTCCGATTTTTCTGCTGGGCAGTCCGTAAAACTTGTCGGGTGATGCACCCGGCCAGAAAGGCCTGGGGAAGAGACCCGAGTACTATTTATTCTTTCTATGAATTATAAAAAGATTTTCACTTTCAGAAATAATCTTAGCTAAGAATATTACTTGCTGTGAACATGTTAAAATTTTCACAGAAATAAAAGCAGTGCAGTTTTTTCAGAGCTATTTTCTCATTGTATAAAACAAAGGAAAGTAAAGCTTTTAAAACTCTAAATCCACTTTTCTTTTCAAGTTAAAGAAGAGCAACACAGAAGAATGAGGAAAAACAGTAGCAACTGTGAAACATTTTTAAAATCCTGTTTATTGCCTGAAGTACCGAGATATTTTATTTCATCTAGTAAATTTTGTCAATATAATAAATCAACAAAACATTTCCTTAAATATGAGCAGCTTTTAAAACATGTATGAAGGTCATACACATTAAAAAAGACAGTTTTTATGCTATCATTCAACAAACTGTATTTTTCTTTCTAATTTAGTTTCTCTGCACTTAATTATGTCAAAAGACAAAGCCAAATATGTTATTGGCAAACTGAAAACATCCGGGAATTTTTTCAATTGCAACTAAACCCGAAAACTTACATTACAACTAAAAGGGAAACACACTGTTCCTTTCCTTCAAAGAAATCTAAATGCTTTTCTTTTCTTCACATTTTCTAACATTTAAAAAATAAATGAATAAATAAAGCAAACAAAGAGCTGTAAGAATTTTTCTGAAATCTTGTGAGTTTTCATCTGAACAACGTATATATGAAAATACTCATTTCTTCTGCTACTGCCATTTGAAAATGGCATACAATTATTATGTTTAGCAGTAAGAATTTTAATTATTTTCTCTTCAATAAAGGTGATCTTGTACAGCCTGTTAATAGTTTTCCCTCCCTGAATGCAGAGCACAGATGACCTGACAACCCAACCTCCTAAAAAATGTTTACTTTAATAAAAACATTACTCCAGGGTATACAGTCGCATTTTTCACACAATGCGAAAAGGCTTGCTAAAATGAAATGAGAGGGTTTTTCCTTATAGTGAAAGCATTTGGTAGGAGAAAAAAAAAATCCACACCAGGGAGATTGTAGATTTTCTGTTGTGGCCTTTTAGCATTTTTCTAAAGCTTTTTTTCCTCGTTTCTGCTTAAGAATTTTTTAAACTAGGCTTAAACCCAGCACTAGGAAAGTAACCACATATAATGTTTAACACAGCTTATTTTTCTACAAATTGCTATTTATTCTAAAATCATGTAGATTCTCTTGAGCTGCCAATATGCAGATTACACTATTTAACCTTTGCTAATGGAACTATACACAATATCTGCCATCATATAAGGTTAGGGTAGATTTAATTTTCAGATGTGTAATACATATGGAGAAACTTTCTCTTCTATGATTCTAAATTATAAAGTAATTATCACTGGCGAAAAGCATTAAAGACGTTCAAAAACATACAAGTTATTTTTCAAACAAAAATGCCTTTATTTTACTTCAATAAATTTCACAGCAAGACTTCAGTTTTCAATGTTTCAGTTTCATAAAACACTTTGCATTCTATTTAAAATTGTGTCAGCCATTCTGCAAGTACAAAGTTAGAGCAGAAAATACATATTTCAACTTCTGTTGATTATTCAGTTCCAAGTCCTTCATGAAATAGTTCTCACATAATTGTATTAAACAGTCATTTTACAAATTGAGTTTAGACACCAAGATGACAAAAATATTTTCAACTTTTTCTGCTGAATAAAATGAAGAAGTCAGTTTTTATCTTGCTAAAAGCAGCGATTTCAGTGTCATTTTTCTAAGCAACAAAATTTATGGCAAGATAACCTTTCTAGGAATTCTGACTTAAATAGGTACATTATGAAAAGTATTTATCACTTTTATTCAACAGAAAACAAAATTAGTTACTAGTTTTAAATCATCACAGCAAATGATTTTACAAACAATTCCGTAGATGATTTAATTTTTCTGATTCAAATTCCATTTTCAAACTGCATACAATATTAGCTTCTATGAACTGTGCTTTAGTTGCATACTTTTTTTATATCTAATTTATACATATATATATAATTTATTTCTCTTTGGAAAGCCTTTAATCTTGCTTTATATAACAGAAAAACTATCTTTTCAGGGCACAGCACAAAATAATAGCTTAAGTACGTACAGGCAAAAAAATGAACACTGCTTGTATTCTACTTTGGAAAAAAATGAAATATTAATACACGTATTTTCAGCTAATATATAGCACAGAATTTTTAGGACTACCAATCAGTCTAATAGTAGTACTCAATTTCAATAAGTGGCAGGTACTACATAAACTGAGTAAATTCATTTTCTGATATAATGTATTTTTACACTTTTTCGAAATGACTTTTCATTAAAGTACTTCAAAAATTAATGCAAGGCAAAAAATACTGGATCCATTTAAGGACAAACAGCAAAATAGTAGCCTGAAGTAGCCTAGACGGCCTGAGCTGTTAAGAACATGATTTACAATTAAAATTCCTGTTTCACTAATACAGCATTGGCCTTCTTTCATAAAATCAATGAAGAGCTTTAATGATGAGAAAATCAGTATTACAGAGCCCCAACAAGCTTTACAAATATTTCTTTACACTGCCTAACTTATTCTAAACTACTCATTACTGAATACACAAAATAAAAAATAGTAAATGAAACAAATTCCTCATAGGGCTGCTTTTTTTTGAGCACTTTTAAACAATATTTACCAGCATAATATCTCAGGACAATTTATTTCCTTTGGACTGCAAAAGTTTATCTAAAAATAGTTCATCTTAAAAAAGGGCACACATTTTTTTTTTTTTTTTTTTGCCCATTTGGTCCCTCCAAAAAAAAGAAAAAGGAAAAACAAAGGGGAGGGGGGAGATATATAAAAAACTATTTTAGTAATGTAGCTTTTAATTGATTCAAAGCTTAAAAATCATACAAAAACGTAAAATAAATAAACACAGTCAATGACTGATTGGCATTCCTTGAATATTTATCTAATTTAAAATTTAGTCTTAGAAAACTACAAATAAATGTAAAAATCAAAAACTAAAGGTAGTTTAAAAACAGAGCAATTAATTGGCCTTACCTGATAACATTCCTAGAAAAGAATGCATGAAATAGTAGAGGCTCTGCTATCAAATTATACCTTTGAGGACAGGAGGCAAAAATTAATTTTTTGAAGATGACAAAATTTCTTCATAATTTTGGCACAAGAAAGATCTTAAAATAATTTGTGCAAATTATATGCATGTTCTCGATTCAAGTAAGCAATTTTCATATACATTTGGCATTCCAGTGAGAGCTGCTTGTGATTTACTTTTACATTAGAATATCTTCTGCTTTAATAAATGTGATTACAAGCAAATCAAATAGCATGCAATAAAATGAACCAGACAACTTTAACTTTTTGATAATGCAAATATAAAACATCATTATCACTCTTACTTTTCATTTCTTCATCAAAAAAGCATAATTCCACAATAGTTTCAAAATGAATCAGAAAAATTACTCATCAAGATTATGCAGACAGCTTTTACTATTAAAAAATAATGACATATTTTCAAATGTATATATATTATACATTAGAGCTGTACAACAGTAAAATATCACTTGATAGAGGTAATTTTTTTCTTTGAAAATGCAATCTTATTTCTCTGAAGTATTTTAGCAACATTTAGTCATACAATTAAATGGAGATAAAAATTTAAACATGGATAAAATTCATCTTAGCTCTTCCTCATTAGGAGTTAGCAGAATGATGGATATTTATCAAGGCAACTAAAAAATTTGAAATGAATA
Source organism: Cheiracanthium punctorium (assembly GCA_038373885.1). Classification (NCBI taxonomy): domain Eukaryota; kingdom Metazoa; phylum Arthropoda; class Arachnida; order Araneae; family Cheiracanthiidae; genus Cheiracanthium; species Cheiracanthium punctorium. The sequence continues at coordinate 433,730 of JAWZYV010014284.1, forward strand.
AAATAAGATGAAGGAACCTTGACTACTACATAACTTGTTACATACACAAAAATAAGAAAGAATAATATACTAGTGCTTCAAGACTTTTTTTTTTTTTTTTTAGCTACTTTCAGTTATTCCAACAACAATTTTCAGTATATAGAATGCCAATATTCAAATTAGAATAATGCATTTGGTCATTAAAATTCTTGGAATGAAAAGCTAATAGTAGCCCATTCTCTTATGTCCCCTTGGAGGGTATGGGGGTTTTTCAGCACCCCTACGCTCATGGAATTTCCAATCTTCACGAGGAGGTTTGCTTCTGGGTACAAAATGTTTGGGAGGTGGCGGGGAGGAACTAGGACCTGGGTGGGGACCTCTAAACTCGTTTCTAGAATAAACTCTGCGATCAGGACCACTATGGTAGGTCACTTCTCTCCGTTCTTCCCTTTCTCCGAATTTCGAATGAGGAGGTGGAATATCCATTTTTTCACGTCTGAATTCATCGTGGGGGAAGTCAGATTTCTTGTAATGCTCACGGCCATATGGAAATTTCCCTTCACCGCTAAACTTTTCACGATGGGGAGGGCTGGAGTCGTAAGGAGATTCTCTCCTCTTGTCAACCCACATGTGGGATGGTCCCCCACCCCTTCGTGCATAAGGCCTTTTGGAAGGATGGCCTCCCATTTGGGCTTGGCGACGCAGCTTCTCTCTTTCCATCTCGAGTTGTTCCCTCTCCATGCGCTGCTTGGCCTTTTCCAGTTTCAGCATTTCAGCCTTTTCTCTTTCCAGCATTTCCCTTTCCATTCTCAGCTGGTTCTTTTCCCGCTCCAGTCTGTAGGCCTCCTCTCTCTGCTTACGAACGATCATCTTGTGCCTGTACATTTCCTCATCGCGCTTCATCCTCAACTCCCGTTCCCTCAGGAAATCTCGCGGAGGCATGCGACCACCCCTACTCTTGAATTCATATCCATACCCCCTAGAAAAACTGCGGAATGCAGGCCGCTCAAAATGAGGCACTCTGCCAAATGGCCTCCTGAAACTGCTCCCAAAACGTCCACGACCTCTGAATCCACCTCGACCTCCACGAAAACCAAATGGACGCCTAAATGGTGCTCTACTGAACCGTCCTCTGTAGTACGACCTTCCTTCATGCCCTCGATAACCTCTATCAACACTTCCTCTCTCATCGTCGCTCTTATCTTTCCCTTCACCAGCATCAGCCGTGCTGCTTTCTTTTCGTTTTTCCTCTTCCTCATCAGGGGATTTTTTAGTATCACCGTCAGATTTCCCAGTAGCGGATTCCTTCACATCTCCCTTGGCCACAGTTTTCTTCACCGTCGATGCTTCAGACTTTTTGACAATGGGTGCAGTCTGCCTTCGTTCCACAGATATTGTGTGACCTCCTAGCTCAGTGCGATGCAATTTCTGAATACACTTTGATGCATCTTTGCTTGTAGCCATGGTCAATAGACCATACCATTTTCTTTGAGTGCCTTTGGTGCTTCGGACAATTTTAGCAGATGTCACTTTTCCATGCTTACTGAACAAATTTTTCAATTCAGAGACTTTGGAAGTACTGGCTAAACCAGTCACCCAAAGTGTTCTTGCTGTAAGGGCAACCTGTTGAACTTTATCTTTACCAATAACTTTCAAAACCTTACTTTTGCTACCTTTAGAATCAGTACTGTTAGCGTCTGCTTCGGAAGCATTTGTCTCGTTGCCTTCATTAGCAGTTTTGTTTAAGTCGGATTCTTCATTCAAATTGCTGGCACCATCGGAAACGGGGCCATTGTCACCAGATACATTCATTTCATTATCATTTTCATTGTCAATCGCTTCTTGTCGAATTTGCGCTGAAGTACGAAAGCGAGCACTTTCTGTATCTTCTTTGTGTTTGTAATCGTCCATTTCTTCGTCGCTACAAGGCGTATCGTCATCATCATCATCATCAAGAGTGATTGTTTTTTCAGGAATCTCTTTGTTATCCAATTCGGAAGTATCCATTTCGTCGTCTTCCCCGATTTCAGAGCTAACACCGTTGTCGCTCTTCCGCTTAGAAACTCTAAGGACTAATGAATCAGACGAGGAGGTTTCGAATTCGTGTTCCTCGGGATCGGCTCCTTCTTCTTCAAGTGCGTTTCGCAATCTTTCAATCAATACAGATTTAACACCGGTCTTATCTAAATCTCTCTTTTCTAACTCAGATCTAAGATCTGCAACTTTTAGATCCGTCAGCTTCATATTTACTTAAGTGAAGTAATACTAAACATCTAACACAACTCCAAATTAGAAAATGGCAGTCAGAAAGAAGCCGAAAGATAAAATGGCGTTGTTTATCTCAGTTAAAACTGTTGCCACACTAAAAACATTGAAAATTGTCTGTAACTGGTTGCTAGGACCATGGACTTAGATTGGAACTCCATGGCTAGGACTTACATTTCCACATGACGTTCACGTACATCACTCGGGGCCTTCGCAATTAGTAACGGGCCTGCGCGTGTATTTTGATGAGCCATCCAAAGAGGCCTACGGATGCTCGAGTCTTCACGTATACATCAGGCATTTCTTAAGCTTCTCAGTGCTTTCAAACGTTATTTACTGTAGTTTTAAGTAGTAATTGTGTTACTAATTCAAGTACGAACTCATCATTAATTTGTTTGCTATGATACATATTTACATAAAATAGATGCATATAATTTGAAGGAAAAACAAAGTAGCGCTTACTCTCATGATTCACGATTGCTTATTTTAGTTTCACAAGTGGATATTTAATATACTTTAAAATAACTAAATACACAAATGAGAAAGACATTTTTATAATGAATATTTCCTGAACGTAGTCGTATTTCCTACGTTATTTTAAACAGTTCAAGATTAATCTTTAACAAATGATGTATTAAAGCGCATTTCAGTGTTTTCGGGATATCCTGTATATTGGAGAAAATTGATAAAATACGCTCTATAGCGCGATCCCTAAATTAATTATTCTTTAATAAAGACATTTCATGTAGTATATATTATTCTTTTGTCGCTTACTCAATCGAACTTTGGAATTGAGCAAGCATAATGAACGCTTGTACAAAATATTAACTACATTTGAAGTTTCTGTATAAACGGGCAAAAATCAATAATTTATAATTTACTGTATTTCTGCACTGTACCAGATGTAAGTCTTAATCACATAATCAATGCATATATAACTGATAAATAACATTTTCAACTGGCAAAATTAAATTGTCTAAATAGTATCACAACCCAGACAGCACAAACTTGTCCAGAACATGTCCATATGATATCATGGACAAGTTCGGGACATAACTGACATCCCTAAATTTGTCTATATCTTGTCCATAATACGCCCCAAACTTGTCCATATGGCACAATACGGCGTCCATAATGATATCCTCTGGACAAAATAAAGACATCCATATGGACATGTTATGGACATCCAGAACTTATCTATATGGACATGTTATGGACATCCATAACTTGTCCATATGGACATGTTATAAACAACTAGAATATGTCCATAAAAAGACATTCTGTGGATATTTATCTTATCCACAGTTTATTTTTATGCTATGGATAAGTTACTACCATAAAGGAACAGAAGTATCTGTTTCATCAGTAATTTCTGAAATGGAGCTATTACAAGAACTGCTTGTGGATCACACATATTTGAATCTTCAAAAATATTTTCATCGATCCTATTTTCAAATTCATTATGAAAATAATTATAATCGTGCGCATTAATAGGCTTCGATTCAATATCATTCACATTACATTCAGCTTCAATCAGGAATAATTCATCATTAACTTCTTGTTCAACATTTCGCCATTCCTGACGAGTCGATTCAATTTTTTTATTAAAATACATATTAAGTCAAAAAGTTGTACATTATCTCGTATTGTAAAGAACAGAACAGTGATATAGGCAAGCAAAATGCAAGAAGTGCGCATAAAAATGTTATAATTGTCTAACAAGGAAACTTCATATATGTGAGTACTATCTACCACAACCACCACAGATTATTAAAAACAACGTGTATGCAAAAATGCTACTGCGCATGATCAAACAAACTAAGCCAATCAGAGTTTGTCGCCGATAGATTTTCCCATTTATGTCATAAAATAGACATGATTGGGGTGTTTAGATGTCCAATTCATGTCAGATTACAGACATAATATGGGTTTTCCCGTTTTTGTCGTAATAAGACTTAATTGGGGTGTTACATGTCCCAATCATGTCTTATTCTAGACATATAATGGATTTTCCCAAAGATGTCGCTAAAATGATGTCCAGGAGATATCTTATCATAGACATAGACATGTTTTGGACAAGTTTGTCCAGATATGGACATAAATTGGGCAAGTGTGCTGTCTGGGAACGTCATGCTTATTTACAAGAATAAAAACTACTCAAGTAATACGATTTCTGATTAAAATAATTTATTTATAAATAACACATGAGTAATTATTCACTAAACATGATTTACATACATATTTTTAGAATTTCTAAATACATTATAAGCGTTCACTTACTTTTACATTCAGAGCAAAATGTTCGAATTTTAGGATAAATTTTCATGAATGAAAATGGCGCAAGATTCACAAAACGATTACCTACATCTAAAGTTCTTTAGTACGACAAAAGTATAAAAAAATTGTTTTAAAATAATAAAATAATATAACATTTATAATACTTAGAATAATAAAATAGAATACTGCCCGTTGTTTAGCGATGGCCCCCCGTCACTTAAACGTTACTACGTCACTTTAAGTAAATAAATTAAATGGCACCAAAGCTAGGGTGCACTCGTAAATGAGAAACTCGTTGCACTAATTTTTGTAAGAAAACTGGAATGCTCTTTTGCCTTTACAAACAACTTCAGTTTATTCAGTTTCGTCTCCTAGGAGATGTGCACAGATCACAATTTACAAATTTCAACTTAGGGTGCAATCGTAAACGACAAATTCGTTGCACGAGTTTTCGTAAGAAAACTGGAATGCCCTTGGAGGAACTATTCCAAGGGAATGCCTGTGTGCTATCAATTTCTTTTGACTTTACGAACAACTTCAGTTTATTTAGTTTCGTCGCCTAGAAGACTTCTTTGTTTACAATTCGCGAAAGCATTATTTTTGCTGAGGAGAGTTTTTAGTACATACGCAGTATAAAATCAACAGGATTTTTAAAAGAAAGAGTGATCATAGTTGAAGTGCACAGATCAAAATTTAGAAATTTTTAACTTAAACTTCATTTTTTCAAAAGTATTTAGCAAGAGAAGTTCAAATTTCGCTAATAACGGTTTAAATCAACTTCAATCTCAACACAAAAAATGCATTTTTGAATTTACTAAAATGAAAAATAGAAGAAAATGGTTACCTTTGAAAAATTATATACACCCTCCAAAAAAAGTATTCAAGCAAGAGAGAAATTTCCTATTTTAGATTTGCGAATAATAATTGAGTTTTTGAAAAACGTACAACTTGATAGAAATATGGAAAGTCATATTTATACATAGCCTAATTCATATTCTATGATATAAGTTTTAATATACGAAACCAACGTAGGAAATTTCTCTCTTGCTCGAATACTTTTTTTGGAGGGTGTACCTTCGTAGTAGTTTCTAACGTACGCCTGAATTTCCTCCTCGAAAAAATAATATTTGCAGCTTCAGTAAACGTAAATTACGTAAATTTGTAAACGCCAACATAAATTTGTAAACGCCAAACGAGTTACACTCGTGCAACGATCGGTCCATCCGGGTCCATCCATGAGTTTGCGGAAACTGGGTGCATTCAGTTTATAAACTAGAGCGTTCACATACAAAACTGAGTGCGATTAGTTTCAAACGAAGTAAACTGAGCACGGATTAGTTTCATTGAGTTTGTTGAGAAGATTACTTGCTGCACGTCGTTGTTTTTGTTTAGAAATGGCGTCCGTTGTTATGGAAAGTATGTTGTTATGAAAAATATTTTATGTTTACTGAAGCTGCAAATCTTATGTTTTCGAAACTGCTACGAAGGTAATCATTTTGTTTTTTTTTGTTTTTTTAGTAAATTCAAAAATGCATGTTTTAGTGTTGAGATTGAAGTTGATTTAAACTGTTATTAGCGAAATTTGAACTTCTCTTGCTAAATACTTTTGAAAAAATGAAGTTGAAACTTCTAAATGTTGATCTGTGCACTTCAATTATGGCCACTCTTTCTTTTAAATATCCTGTTAATTATACACTGTCTACCAATAAGTATTTGGACACCTATGCAAATGACAATATGTGCGGTCCTGAGGTACGTTACGGCCTCCGCCGGTATATATCGTGTAGGAAACAGAATCGGCATTAGTCGCATGCAAGATGCCGCACAGTTCGGAGCTCTCTGATTTCGAGAAAGGTATAATTATCGGGTATCACAAGTGTGGCCGATCCTTAAGGGACATATCTAGTGATCTGAAGTACCCAAAATCGACAGTGGCCTATGTGATTAAGAAGTGGAAGGTGAGCGGTGATTGTCGGAATGTGTCCCGAGTCGGCAGACCAACGAAACTGGGAGGTAGAGACCGACGAGTACTGTCCAGAGAAATTGGGAAGAACCGCACCCAACCGATGGCCCTCATGCGCGAGGCGTTTCAACAGGCATCCGGGAGTATTGTTTCAATGTTCTACTACTGCAAGTATGGATACTTGCAGTAGTAGAACATTGTAGGGATTTACATGGAATACTATCCATAAGGAAGCACATCTGCTTGGTTTTCATGGTCGTTCTGCTGCCCATAAGCCTTTGATCACAAAGTCCAACCGCGCTGCTCGGTTAATGTGGTGCAAAGCACATCGAAATTGGACCGTAGATCAGTGGAAACGGGTTCTTTGGAGCGACGAATCAAGGTTCACCCTTTACCGTTCGGATGGCTGGGTCTGGCGTCTGCCTGGAGAACGTCTCTTGCCATAATGCATTGTGCCAACAGTCAAGTTCGGCAGAGGTGGAATTATGGTCTGGGGGTGTTTCTCCTGGTATGGACTTAAATGGGGAAATTCATGGTTACCCCATTCATGGTAAGCTCAACGACGATGCCTACTGCACTATTTTGGATGACAATGTGCTTCCTACACAACGTAGGAAGTTGTGACGTAAAACTGCCACAACGGCAGTTTTACGGGTTGGACCCCTGTTACTTTCAGGACGACAATGCCAGTTGTCATTTTTCGAGGTTAGCCAAGGCTTGGTATGGTGCCAATGGAGTTCATCGAATGGACTGGCCTGCCCAGACCTGAACCTTATCGAAAACCTCTGGGACGAGTTGGATCGCCGAATTAAGGGGTGCACTACCCGTCCAAAATCGGCGAAGGAACTTCTATGTCTACTCCAAGCCGATTGGAAGACAATACCACTAGCTGTAATACAAAGACTTGTGGAAAGTATGCCCCGGAAGCGTCTTTCCAAATCCACAAATCTGCAACACCTTGGCGAGATGCAATTGGCGAAAGCTGCTAAATGCACATAATATGGCACGCGGAATTGTGTTAACCCGTTTGTTTATAATGGAGTACTCGGGCCGCTCGGCCGTAGCATTAACTCCTTTGAATTTATGGGCATTTTTTTTTCTTTTGGGATTTGAAGCGTTTGTGAACAGTTTTATAAATATTAAGAAATTGGGCACTGTATTTCAAGCCGTTACGTAGTTAGTCAAAATATATAGGTAACCGAAATTAAATACGTTATATTAAAAAAATTGTTACATACGGATTGCTGAGAAGTAACTTATTTTTATAAGGAATTTTTTTTTTTACACTTTTAATGTAAAATGCACTTATTTCCATCTCATAAAATTTACTTTTAAATATTTTTATAGTTCATTGTAATTGTAGTATTGTGTAAAAGCCTGAAAATAACCCTACATTTTAAATGATTAGTATTTAGCAATGTTATTCTTGTGTGTCTTCATAACGGAATTATGATCCACCTTTAAACGGCTGATTTCAGGCTCTAAGTTAATATTTTTTGAGTATTTTATATAACTTTTGTCACTTTTCAGCATCTTAATGCAGAGCTCATTCTAGGTTAGGAAAAGTGCAAGGTGCAAACTTTTTAAAAAAGGGTATTATTATTTTTAAAAGGCATTGTATTTGTTAGAAGGGGCACTAAACATCCCAATTAAAAGCAGTTCTAACTTGCAATAAAAGAACTTTTCTTACTTAACAAAATTGAGTAAAAGAGTTACCAATCTTTATTAATGTATTAACTAATATTATATAAATCTATGTAATGCTAGAGAGTTAAATAGTGTTTATGTAACTTTGTTAACTTATTGTATTAACGCAATTTTAAATAGTTAATGACAGTATTCCTTTAAAGGATTTTAAAAGAAGGCTTAAAAAAAAAGGAAAAAAAACATTCAGATATACCTAACATGCAAGAGAATGCTTAATTAAGTAAACACTTTGCAGCTGATCTTCTTAAAATTTTTATTTAATAATTTTGTTGAGAATCGAGAATTATCAATAAATATTCAACTGAATGAAGAATCTTAGTGTTTTCCTCTCTTTGGGAAAGCGGGGTAAAAAGGAGATAGGTTGTATTTTTGTGCAACTAAGTATTTTTATGCGTACTACCATGTACAGAAAGTATTGTCATCATGAAATCCTTAGAGTATTTTGGAATGTCATCAATGCAGCTTGTTTTTAATGCCTAATGAGTACTTGTACAATTTTGCTTTACATTTGAAACAGCAACATTGTACTTGTACTTTTTCGGCTTGTAAAACGGATCAAGAGTCATCTTCCCTGTTGTACAAGCTGCAAGAGACACAGAAATCAACCCATATAAGAAAGTACCGAAGAGAGATGAGAACTATGATCCCTCTGTGTGAGTATGATGATCCATTAAATCAAATTTATATATATATTGTATTGTATGTATTTGTAAATAAAAAGATGAAAAAGTTTCAGTAAATTTTTATTTATTAAATGCCTCTTAAAGAAGTACTAGAAACAAATTGGTTTGTGTAATGTTGTTGTCTTCATAAAAAAAAAAATGTAACTACCCTAAAAGCGCACACTGTCATTTGTAAATAAATGATCTGTGATTATGTACAGCGAGGCTTCATTTGTGACCAGTCATCTAATGATGTTCCTATCAAGTCACAATGTGAATAGTGAATCTTGCAATTATAAAGTGATAATGTCACTTTAACCTTACTGTTTTAAATCTCATTGGATGGCTGCTCGTTTTAAGAAGCAATTTTGATATTTCCCACCTTCTGCTCCAGGAAAAAAGAAAAATAATTGTTCCACATTGGAGAGAGTGAACCTCCTTAAATTTTATGGTATGTACTTTCCTGGTAAGGCTCCATAATTTTCTGCATTGCTGGAAGGGTCAGACCAGTGATCGATCTAGAATTTTTTCAGAAGAGTAAAAACACTCCTTCACCTTTTTAGGAGTATTTTCCTTTTCAAAGGAGCAGTTAAAACAATAAACATGCTAAATTTTCAAATACATAATTAAATTGTTTTTAACACATAATTAATAACTGATTATACATCTATGTACATAAATGTCAATTCAACAAAAACTAGTACAATAATTTAATTTTTTTTAATTTAAAATTGGCAAGTGGTAATTATTTTATCAAAATATACCTATACCTACCTTATTTTATCTATGAGGCAACAAAATATGAAAAAGAAGAAAACTAAATTCAAAAGTAAAAGAACAATGTTTATCTTTTTTTCTTTTTACAATGCCAACCTCCTTTGTTTTTTTCCCTTCCATAAAACAGTTTGTCCAAAATTGATTGCACAGTCAACTTTTCTGTTGTTATGTAGAGTTAGGCATAGTGCATGGAGAGAGCTCACGTGAAGGGAAAAGGAAAGATATCGGAAAGGGGTACAACACCTCATACTCAACTTTTACCGGGGCACTTGAATGGTATTTTATGGTATAACTGTTAGCAGGGACGTACCCAGAAAAAAATTTCGGAGGGGGTCCAAACTGTGAAAAAGGCAGATTTTTTCACAAAAAATCTTCATCATTCTTATTTTGTTAACAAAAACTGAAATTTCGGGGGGGGGGGGTCTGGACCACGCCCCCTGGGTACGTCCTTGACTGTTGGTGTTAACCGTAAATTTCACTGTGCACGTTAAAAGTTATTGCGGAGTCGACTGTAAATAAAATAAAAAAAATCATTTTCAAGGTAATATCTCGGCGTAATCACTGATCATAAAACTGAATTTTATAAGGAAAAACAATGCATAAAAACACTCATTCCAAAATTCTTAACGCATATTCCTTAGAATCAAATATTTAGCAGAATGTGTCACTCTGAAAATTTCTGCTATGCAACTCCATGTTGAAATATTTTTTCAGAAAGTGGGGAAAAGAGCTGTTACTTAATTTATTAAAGTGTGTAGTACACTCTATCATCCTGAATTGTTTTGAATCCCTGGCACAATTAGTTTATTTTCTTTTGTCCATAAAGTCTGTGAGGGGATTTCATTTCTTCAAACAGCCTTAAATTTTGCTAATTGAAATCAAAAGTATGTACTTTGGAGTGTAACATCATCACAGGCGTAGTGTCCCAAATAGCACAACAGTCCCCTGTGACTGAAATGCGACCACACAATACTGTCACAATAGAGTTACAAACAGTCGCCGCGACTCCGCAGCAAAGTCACGCCAGAGTCGCTATTTCCTCTCGCTGTGTATTCACATTGCGAGCGTTCAGAGAAGTCAGGATGGGACAGTTTTGCGACAGCGAAAAAATTCGGTGGAAAAGAGTTACCGAAAATTTACACCAGATGGCAGCACCAAACTCTCAGGTAAAAACAAGTCCAGGTCCAGAATTGAACCCTTGAGCCAATGGTTAGCAGGCCAGCATCTTACCGCAACGCTACCTTGCTTGGGATCCTTTAAAAGTAAACTGATTGCTGCAAAAGCTAGTTCTGACGGCTTCTTTTGGAAATTTAAAATTTTTCTGTGAGTATTTTATAAATAAAAATTTTATATATAAATATATAGATATTATAAACAAAATTTATATTCTGTGAGTATTTTATAAATAAATATAAAAAATATCATAATTAATAAATCTTGGAAATCTTTCTTTTTCCACATACATTATTTTCAGGAGATAATGTGCTGTGTTTCATTTAAGTATTCATCCGAATAAACTAATGATTTATTGAAATTTTTATTCGGTTATGAAATAAATTTGTAATGTGCGACATGGGGGATTTGATATATATTAAAGTATGAGGGATAAGATTTATATTTTTGCTATATTTTGCTTAAAAGGGATTTCATATAAAAATAAATAAAATTAATTGGAAAAACATGCATTAGATAAAATAAATAAAGTATTTTTGACTTAGACCCATTGTTTTACCTCAAATTTTTCGTAGTGGAACTTTCAAACATACCAGAGACGTATTTAAAGGAGGGGGGATCTGAAAACTTAAAGCAATTATTAAAAAACAACAATTTTGAGACATTTGTATTTACTCTAGTAACAATAAGGTTGAAAATACCGGATAGCCCCCCCCCCCTCAATCCGAAATTTAAACCTACATACGATATCGAAACATATATGCCATGGGGATATGAAAGAAATTGTTAATTTTACTCACAGATACTTAGTTTTCACCATTGTGATTAGAACTCTCAACTCTAATATATTTAAGAATAATATTGTCTTATTCAAACAAAATAATTTAAAAATTAATAAATTAAACTAAATTCCATTACTACATAATTGTGAGATTTTATTGAATTACTATTTTCGGATTTATTTATTAAATGTTTCACGAAAGAAATTGCCACAAAATATTAGAAAAATGAGTCTGTTTCCAAAGTCGCAAAAGCGGCTAGTGTGACGTCATTTTGAAGTCCAAAAAAATCAGTAGTCACAAAATAGTCACACAGTGACTTTACAGTGGAGTCATTCAGCGACCGATCACATACTAGTCATAGGGTGACTTCACAGTGGAGTCACTTAGCGACCGATCACATACTAGTCACATGGTGACTTCACGGCGACATCACCTGGTGACTGGTCACAAATAAACTTCACAGTGACCACACAGTAGAGTTACATCACTCACAAGTCACAATGTGAGTAGTCTGTGACAATTGTGACCCTCTGTGACGCCACAGCGACTCTTTTGTGACCATCTGTGCTATTAGGGGTGACAAACCTTTGGGGGGGGGCATATGTTGAATGTAGTGGCTAGTCAACATGTTTGAAACGTAAATGACTCACTATATTAACAAATTTAACTTGGTGAAAATGCATCCGTCACATCAACATCATGTGATCGTGAAAATTTTTTAAGTCCTCACACATTCGCAGAGCACATCGCAACAGACTGGCTAGCTTGTAGTTTATGCGAAAATGCATCAAACATGGAGAAACCATGTACCCCCATATGCAAGCTCTTTATAATGATCATTATTCCTAATGATAATCATTATATTCCATCATGATCAGTAAACGGTATGCAAGCTCACAGAACGGCAATCATTTTCTTTAACGTACCCGGAAAAACTGCTGAATTTATAATGACTGGTTCAGACCACTCATTATCCGAAGTGATCGTCAATATTTGATTGTTTACAGTGAAGAAGAGGCTTTGTACTTTGGAGATCGTGGTATCGTGGATATTTGCAGACATATTTACATTTGTAAGGTAAAGTATTACGTCGTTTTATTTACTTATATTTTGCATCTTTACAATTTGTTTCAGCTTTTTATTTTATGTGTTGCATTATTAGCTCATAAAATATTGTAAATGATGGTGTTTTTTTAGCACTTGGCTGATTGTATGCGTTTTTTTTTTTTTTTTTTTTAAATACACGTGAACAAAATTTGAATGAATGTTAAGATATTTGTGAAAGTGATAGTATTGTAATAAAATTAAATTTAATACGTTCTATCTTTTAAAATGTTTTATTTACCTATTCCAGCCACTAATTTTACCAAATTTGTGTTGGTTAGACTATTATGGTACACATTACATAAAAAAAAATGATATATCTACTTTAAGGGCCGAACTTCTTCACTTCGACCTCCATTGATCGATGCTAGATTATTTAAATGTATAATTAATGTAAATTCTGTGCCATGATGTATGCATTTGAGAGTTCCAAATATTTAATTTGTATTGAATATGACTATACATTGCTTATTATAACTGCAACTTTTCCTATAATGTGTTTATTTTTTGCTTATTTAGAAAAACTGTATTGTTTTTTCACCTTATGATTTCTTCAATCATAAGGTGATTTTCTGTCATCCTACCTCATAAATAAAATTGTAAACAGTCCAACAGTGTTAGAAATTTTCTCCCACATTTAAAGAAAATTAATACAATTTTACTAATTAGTAGTACTATTATTTACTGATTAATAAAACCATAAATTTTCGAATTAAGCATGTTTGACATTATTAATCAGTAAAGCCAATGCAATCCATCTCTAATTTAGTTAGATTTATCTACATATTGCTTTTTTCTAAAAAAATGTTTGAATTGTTTTGTTTACATGCTCAATTATCAGTTTATAAAATCAGATTTTATTTTCTTAATGGACAGCAATTTAAAATTCCATGCATTACCCGACTAAGTATTGGCACTGGGGTAAACATTGCTAATGAAGGTCACTTTCATATTGATACAAGCATATGTATTAACATGTATATAGTTTTTGTGCATACTGATCATATGTGTAATCCCAGGCTGGGCAAGGTCAACTCAGCCTTTCATCCATTGAGTGGGTCAATAAAATAAGGACTTAGGCTTGCTTGGGGTCAAACACTGTGGGCTTCGTGTCAGGCTGACCACCGGGCCTAGGTATATGGCATCCGTATCACAGAGTCCATGGTCACGAAGGCGCCGTTGAGCAGTGCAGGTCTTGTCCCTGCAGAGGGGCTGTTGTGCCAATGTTTGACTTTGACTTTATCATATATGTCCGCATATGTATCCTGCATATTCATTTTTTACCATAGACAATAGTGATTTGGGTCCCAGGGTCCCTAACACCCCCCCCCCCCCACTTAGTTACGCCACTGCTTGGGTGACATGTCGTGTGGCATAGTATTAAATTTGTGGCTTCTTTTGAATTCTGCATCCAGTGTGTTGCTACTATTTTGCACTGTGAATTTATAAATTGTATCCCCTTCTCTGTCTGAAATTATCAGATTAGTTAGCATAAGCTGTATGTCATGCAGATACAAGGTTTATTTATTCACCGTTTATTTCATATCCCCCCTGCCTTCCGAAAAATTTTCCTGATTGCGCTCTTGAAGTGACAATTTGTTTACATTTTTAGTTTCCTTTAATATTGTAGTCTGTTTTTCTTTTTAGGAATATGATCGATACAGTTCATATTTTTTTATGCCTAATGAGTGCTCGTATAATTTTGCTGTACATTTGAAGCAGCAGCATTGTACTTGTACTTTTTCGGCTTGTAAAATAGGATGAAGTTATCTGCCCAGTTTTATAAGCTGCAAGAGTAACAGAAATCTCTGCAGGTAATGCTGAAGATAGGCGGCAATGTGAACCCTTTGTGTGAGTATCATGATTAATTAAAACAAATTTATTAATGTATTTTATGTATTTGTAATTAAAAAAATGAAAACATTCCAACAAGTTTTAATTTCTTAAATGTCTCTTAGAGAAATGCTAAAAACAGTGATCACTATTGTCCAATTGCAATGACACATAAGTATAGTCAACAATCGGTGTTCATCCTCAGGGCCTGATTAACACTTTCTGATACTATAGGCCTGCTGTTATTTTGCCCCCCCCCCACACCTATTCCTATCACATTCCACAAGTATAAATAATAAATATTGTAGTTTTGAGGCACGGGCCTTATGGGCCTATTCGGTAATCAGGTTCTGTTCATCCTAGGTGTTTTTCGAAGGGCGCTGTGCCGCCCCGCCCTACTTGCACTTTGAAAAAAAAATTGGTGCCATTTAGCCACTCAAAAACAGTGCCCTGCCTGCAGCTCTTCTTGCCCCAATTTCATTCATAGCGCCATCCTCTCCTCTCTGTTTACATTTATTGCGTTGCGGCATCCCTTTCCTTTTTGTTGATAGTCAGCACCTTACAGATTCTTATATTCGTATAGTGCCTCTTTATATTCTGATATGCCCTTGAAAGCTTAAATTGCCCTTTTTTAAGGACTATCATCCTGTCCCTTTTTCATCCTAGGATGATCTCTGCGACAATAAAATGTAAACCTGGCATGAAGACCTATTCATTTTGTCAAACAGAGCAAACCACTGATGTAAGGTCTGTGGAGCAAACTACCTCATCCCTCCTCTCTATAGAACCAACCTACTATTCATTAAAACAGATATACAATTCTGTTCATAGCCAGATTGAAACACACTTGTATTTTTGTTGAAGTAATGGAACAGCTTAATATTGCCCACCCGCCATTTTTGGTGCCATTTGTTTTTCGCCAAACTGGTGCCAGTGCCAAGTACCGTGTTTTGTTAAAGGTTTACCTTTCAAACTCTTGAGTTCCAGAATAAGGGCTATCTTTTTTCTAGACACAAAAACATATCGCACTTTTATCCACAGTTACTATGATATTATTATCCAAGAGCATGTAAAAGTATATGGATGTCATTTATCATAGCTTCCTTTTTTTTTTTTTTTACATTTTGCCAATTTTAAATTATCACTTTTTTTCCCCCTACAGGAACCTTTTTATAACTTGCTAAACCAACTTGCCTAATAACTTGAAAGGTTGATAGAATCACTTTCTAAAATAACAACATATTTAAACATAATTCCATATGAACTCATACATAAAATATCTATTTGTAACTCTTGGCTTTCCCAAGCTCTTTCACTAATTTGAAAAATCAACACTTATACTCTTTATGTTCCTTTAAAATGCACTTACTTTAACCTTCACAACACTAACTCGTTTTCAATAAACCATAGTACATGTTTGACATGGCTGATCCGCACTTCAGATGCTACTCCCTTCAATTTTGAAAACATAAATGATTTAATTCCCGAAAAAACAGCACTGTAATCAACGCTCTCTCATTAGCCAATTATAACTCTCTTAGTTGGACCTGGAGGCATAAACGTGAACTCATAATACAATTTGGGTTGCTACATTTGACAATTTATCACCAGGCTTGGCAACGTCTTTTGGCGAGAAATTTGGGTGGGTGATACTAAAGGCTCGCCGAAGTGATGAAAAATAAATGAAAATCTCTGAGTTTGAACTCATTGCTCATAGGCTCGGGTTTAATGGAAAAGCAGTTCTTGGAAGGGAGTAAATCCGATCCCCCCATCTGGCTACATCCTAATGGACCCCACTGAAAAAAAATTCTGACTGCATTGCTGAAACTAAAAACTTACACATTTTTCTGAGATGCTATAATTCAGGGGCAACAGTTTGGTTGTGAGTGTGAAAAATATTGGTGTGTTAAATACGTTATTTTTTACTTTCGGCAAAAAATTTGCAGTCTGTATTATCCAGGAGAAATAAATTTTGATTGAATTAAAAACATATTGTTCATTATTACTTGCAAAGAATGCATTTAAGATTTTTGTCCAGTATGGCAAAATGCTTAGAATGGGTCCTGATAATATTCACTCTTGCTTATCGACAGTAAAATATTTCGATATATATATATATATATATATATTTGTACTTATGCTCACTTTTACAAAATCTGATATTCTTGATAATATTTCACTTACTGAAGACCGTTGTATTAAAATGAATTTTTGTCTAAAATTTAAAATGGTTGTATAAAAACAAATATAATTTATACTGTACATTTCAAACAAAATACAGTCAACTCTCTTTATAACGAAACACGATATAACAAAGAAGGATTTCTTATTTAGTTGGTCTAATGTTAAAATATAGGAGATTTAAAACCTTATAGCGAAATCATTATAACGAATTTTACTTTATAGTGAAATAAAATTAGTTTGAAATTGAGTTTAGTCGACTTTTTAATTTGGCAAAAAATAAAATGGTTGATGTGCAATTTTGGGGGGAGATGATTATAACGCTTGCTGCAATTATCGTAATTTATCGTCTGCTCCTTGGATTATGAATACACCTCAGAATAAGTTTTTGAAATTTTCATTCCGTTGGAATTGTGCATTTTTCTGCGCAGCTTTTCTCCATCTATTTTTAATGTAATACATCCAGAAAAAGAATGTTAGAAATATCAATTTTAATTTTGTTTAATCACCTCATGAATAATGACATACTTACCTATTTTGGTTTTTATTTCATTAAGTTGGAAAGACCCACAGATTATAATACGCTTTTAATATATAGCACTTTAGTGCGTATTTAAAATCTGAAAGTGTTTCAGATTTTTTTTTTTTTTTCTTTCCGTTTTTTGATAAAGGCCAATATATCCAGAAGCTCTTCAGAATTAGTATACGATGAAAATAATTTGTTCCTGTTTGTAGGTTTTTATCATTTAACCATTTTATTTGTGTAACCAGGGGCAGCCCAACATAGTAAGCATCGCATCTGGGCGCTGGCTTCGAAGGGGCGTCATTTACAACTCAAAAACTAAGTAGAACGTAAAAGGGGGACATCATTTTTATATTAGCAGGGGGCGACACTTACCATAGGGCTGCTCCTATTTGTAACCATCTTAATTTTAAATTCCATTCAGAATCAGAGATTTCAGGGCCAAGGAAGACGGTGAGGAACATGAAATCGTTGATTCGTCATCAGAGTTCTCTTCGAACAAGATTTATTACGATGACGAACCAACTGGTTGCCGGAGGCGGCTAGTAACTTGTATAAAACTAAAAGATATTGCTTACCTTTTGCGATTACCTCGAACATTGTACACTTTGGCAAGTTATCTCCACTTAGTGAGGTAGCACACTTCACTGGCAATTAGAGATTTGTTTTTAGAGTATCCAACAGATTTATTTGAGAAGGCAGAGATATGAATATTTCTGTCATTCCCAAAAAATCAGTTAGCATATTACTCTTAAAACTATACGGCTGAAATCCATAAAAGCACAGACTCAATCCTGTAATTTAGTAATTATTTTCATTCGAAGTATTTAAAAATTTATTTTTGATAAAGCAACATGAACAGGAGCAAATAAATAGATAAACTATATATTATAATATATTTGTATCTAACCAGTCATGAGATGTGGAAAAAAAAAGCGTTCAAACACATACACACGCAAAAAAAAAAAAAAAAAAAAATGCACTAGTACACTAGGGATTTATTTTATTTTTTTTAATCTGAAAAATACATATATGTTAAAACATGTAATTCAATGAACTATTCAGCATTCTTGTATACAGGGCGATTCATAATTAGAGGGACGAGGTAGGTTATAACAAGACGGTCCAGAATCACACAGCGATGAGAGGTCGGAAACATCGTCTTCTTGAACCTATTAATATCCCTTTGGAAGATATGTTGAAGTAACAGTGAAATTTCCGGCCAGGTTTTTTCAAAAACTATTGCAGCTTTCACAAATTGCACTTGATAAAAAATTTTAATTCAGATTTTTTAAATTATTACATTGATGAAATTGTCAGTGGAGAGCCAATTCTTTATAAAACTTGGCTAAGAAATTAGATTCCCCACAATTCAACACTTCTTCTAACGTGATTATTAACAGATACATGAAGAAGACATTTCTGATGCCGCATTGCTATGTGATTCTGAGCTATCTTGGTGTACATTCTACCCTTCCTAAATGTTTGTCCCTCTAATTTTGAATCACCCTGTATACCACCTGTGAAAAAATAGTGCCATAACACAAATGTTGTTCCTACGTTACTACTATCAATGAATTAAAAAAAAAAAAAAATGTAAATTATCTTAAGTTAGGAGACTTAAATTTCCAAATTATGTGGCTCTTGGTGTGTGCAATAGGATACAAATTTCTAAAGAAGTTAAGACCTATTGAACTGTTTTTGTGAGCAGTTAAATTTTTTACAAAACCAGCTTCTTGGAGTTTGCCTAATATTGTTGCAAGGATGTTGAGAAAGATATTCTTGCAAGTTATGCTAACTAAACAAGAAAAGTTATATCTTAAATGATAAAATTAACAAATTAGCACATCTAGAAGACACGAAAAACTTAAATAATAAAGTTTTTTAAAAAATGCTTGAATATTATTATATAGATAGAAATAAATAATCAGGTAGTTTAATAAATTATCTAACATTTTGTGTAGTATGTTAATTAAACAAGATAATTTATAATATTTTAAATAACTTTAATAAATGTAGCACACAAAGTAAAACATGCTAACTTAAAATAAATCGTAAAGTTAGGTCAATAGTAAGATATACACAAAATATAAACACTTTATATCAACTGATGAAAATTATCCATTTATCAACTGATGAAAATTGAGTACTTTTACATGTACTAATTAAGTACAACATGTTATAGTAGTATATTTTTAAACACTAACATAGTAAATGTGGGATATCTTAATTAAAAGCACATTACAAGAAATCGTGTGGTTTAAAAAAAAAAAGAAAAGAAAATGCTATTGTGTGTGTGTGTGCAATGCACTCTGCATAACTGTGTATTATTCAGGAGTGTTAGAAAGAATATGAGCTGCAGTTCATGCATTTCAAAAGAGTATAATTAACATAAAGACGAAAAGAAACTATAAAACTTTAATCATACTCACCATAAAACTTTAACATTCCAACTCTAAGGAAAGCAAATACAAATCGCAAATTTAATTTGTATACCTTTGTACATAAAAATTATCTTTACAAAACTGACTATTGAATTTATATCGTTATTGAAATGTTTTAAAAGACTTTTGCAAGTTCTTTTATTTCTATTCGATCTATTATATTGCATAGCAAGGCTTAAAAATCCACTTTCAGCCATCATGAGCTCACCGTTAAAATCAAAACAAACTCGCTAGCTGCTAGCAGACAGGGTACAGCAGGGCAAATTCTGCATTACGTCATATTAATAAACCCCACTGCTAGAAGACCTCTGATTGGTCTACATTCGATATAATCGATATCGCCTCTAAAAGTTGTTTTGGAGAAAATGATCGGGGTATGTTCTGACGTCAGAGATAATGATCATCATTTTCTTTGTGTTTGCATACGAGATAGTGATACGATCATTATTTTTTAGAAAATGATTGTATCATTATCACTTCATTAGTTGAGTTGTCTGCATATGGGGGGTAATCTGTGACACTGAATATAATTCTGCTCCTGGGCTGAACAGGAGAAATACCCGACAAGTGGAGGTAAGCCTATTGGGCGATTTTTGTTTCCTTGCTGAAAGCCGTCAACTGCAATGTAACCTGCCTCCATATTGACAATATGACAATAATGCCACTAATGAGACTCATGAAATTTTAACAAATTTTAAATGTGCTTTAAGGTTACTAGTGACAAAATAGATGTCAATTTGGCCAATGAGGTTTATCGGTGTGACGTCATTTTTCCACCAACACGTGACCTTTCGGCTGTGTTGATGAGTAACTCTGTAATCTGATTGGCTGAAGTATATATTTTCCATCGACACACGACTGAAATAGCCTCGTCTCAGTATAAGTTTGAATATGTCAGCACTTTTTAATGGAAATCTGTGGAAAGATATATTTTTTGTAGTCATGTAGAGGTTTTAGAGAGTTATTGAAACATCCATAGGCAGAACAATACAGAGGCATAATTATTATTTTTTTGATTTTGTGCTTATTACCAGGAGTCCAGCACATAAACCTATGGAGAAAATGTTGCTTGTTTTCCACCGTCACGTGACTTTTACAGCCTCGAACCCAAGGAGGCGATATCCTCCATTACTAAATATCCAGACAAAATTTCAATCTGATATCTAGCAAGTATGTTTCCTCTCAGTTGTATTGTTACAAGTTTTCTTAAATTATTCATCATTATTTTTTAAAAATTTTCTCATCAGTTGCAGATTATTTAATTTAAAAATCTTTTTGAGATTGTTTCTATGAAATTAACGCCTTTTACACTGCAATTAAAGTTTATGCAGACAACACTGCTTGTTACCTTTAAAATGAATGCAAGTTTGGTATTTATTATATGTTGATAAATTTACTTACTTTAAAAAGAAAAAAAAAACTTTACTTGCAGACAACAGTATATACAACGACAGACTATATTCTCAGAAACATGGTTAATTTTTGAAAAAAAAATAAGCAAGAAAAATTTACCAAAGAATGAAGAACAATTATTATTTTTAACAAGAACACTCAGCAAAAGATTGATGTTGAAATTCAAAACATTGTAAAAAAGCACTCATAAAAATGGCTACGTATCAAGATAATTGTTTCAGGTGTTACCAAAGATTCGCTCTTCTTCAGTTACAAAAATGTTCGACTGCACCAGAATTTACTGTCTTGAAAAGAGCTAAACGTGCTTAATTTTTTTTTCTGTTTTCTTCATGCGATAAAAATGTAATATGAAAATTCATTAAAAGTGAAAGATTCTTATTAAAAAACATTACCTTTGTCGTTTTGGAACTGATTATGCATATGTTATTTTGCAGTACAAAATGTTTGGATAGATATACTGCTGGATATTTGTAATATCTGGCTTCTGCCAATATCTGGCATATTAAGCAAATGAAGTATGTTTACGTGAGAACGTTGCATCCCTTAATTTTATTAGTTAGAACAAAATAACTAACAACAAAACAACTAAAAAAATATCCTCAACCAATAATTAAAGATAAACATAAAAACATTTCTGTAAATTCCACAATTAACTGTACAGCAATTAAACAAATTGACAAGCAGTGGTCCATTTTTACACTTAAAATAACTACAATGGATTAAACAATTTTCAGCATAGCTACTCAAAAATCTTCAACCAATCTATACACAAAATAAAACCGTTTAACTAAACAAAAGCACTTACCTCAATTTTCACAGGCGTATCACTAATAGGTTATTCCATTTACAAACCATGAAAAATATTTCATTTTTTAACAAAATTCATTCCAGTACCAACTCACAGAAAATAAGACAATTTATGATCAGTGGCAGATCTAGAAAAAAAATTCTGTATTCCCAAGAGGTAAATGCTGCACCTAGAATCAGCTGGTTGGGATAAAGCAGTCCTCTTTTCAATGTGACTTCACAGCAAGAGCACCATCATTCATTTTTTATTTAAAAAAAAGTATGGTAGCTTATAATTCCAGCAAAATAACAAGTGTGAAGCAGAATTACTTTTATACCTGCTCCACATGCCTGCTATCCAGCTAGTGAAAACTTATAAATGAAAGCTGTAATAAATGAAAGCGGTAATAAAATGAAAGCTGTAATAAATTAACCTACACCTTTAAAAGAAAAATGGCATCATCAAATTATTTGAGTATTACTATAAAGACAGAAACAGGCACCCAAGTAATTTTGCATACTATGTTAATTATAAACAAGGTAAAATAATAATATTTTAAAAACTTTAATATATGTAACAAATTTTGTAAAACATGCGTAACTTAAAATAAATCACTAAAAGATAGGTGAACATTAAGATGTACACAGAAAATAACACCCTATGTAAACTGATGAACATTGAGCATATTAACAAGTATTAATTAGATACGCAGTTTATAATAGTATATTTTAAGCACTAACATTGTAAATGTAGAGAATTTGAATTAAAAACACATTAAAAAAATCATGGATAAAAAAAATACTGTATAATCTGTATTAATCAGAGGTAGTAGAAAGGTATGAGTTAATGTATTACAAAAGTGGAGTATGATTAATGGCATACACAAAGATGAAACAAAGATTTAAACATGCTCTCAATACAAGAAAAAAAATGCAGGAACAAAAACGAAAGGATTTAAGAGGAAGGTTGTCCTGTTCGATGACATGTAGAAGTGCTTTTCATTATTAGCTTAAGGCGACCATATTTCTAAACGGTAATTTGGGGACAAATCAAGCATTGTCCTCGAATCTAAACAAAACTTGGGGACACTAGAAAATATTTTCGAGGACATATTCGAGGACATAACATATTCCATGTACACCCTCGAAAAAAAGTATTCGAGGGCAAGAAAATTTTCGTACGTCAATTTCATATTTAAAGCATGGTTCTTCATGAAAGGTGATTAATCATTAACAAAACTGAAAGGGGAAATTTGGCTCATAGTTGGATACTTTATTGAATGTCTGTACACACTACACTACACAATGACAACAAAGGTTTTCAGAGATCGAATTTCATTGTTTCTCTGAGTAAATGGCGTTTTTAGTTGGTTCATTTTTCTTATTTCTTCAGTTTTTTCTGAAAGAAATAAACTAAACGGAAACTTTCAGGGAAAAAAAGTACAAATCCTTAAATTTGGGGACAAACTATTTTTGGGGATAAAATGAGAAAAAAAATCTAAATTTCGGGACTGTCCTCGAATTTCGAGGACGTATGGTCACCTTATATTAGCTGTAGGTCATGATAGCATTAGGCAGAAGTAAAGAGGACTTGCTTGATATTTTAACCATTTTTGGAGTTAAGTTGCATTGCTAGGTAGCATTCTATCTCATAAAGTAGCAGGGTCGGATGCACAAATTATTCTAGAAGAACACAAAAACATTTTTACTATATTTTTTAATGCATTTCAATTTATAAAATAGTCGAGCATATTTTAAATTTGGGGGAGGGGCAAGTGGACCCCTCTGCATGCACCAATGCCATACGGTAGGTATCTAACAAAAAAGCAATAACATATGCATGAATGTAAAAATTATGCATTATAGATGCCATCATATTTTAATTAACAATAGCAAAACAGACCTTATGAATAAATACACAAGAAAAATAAACAGACCAGGAATTTTAAAAACTATAAACTACATACTAAACAGAAAAAGTAAACAGAAAAAATGTCCGATAAATTACTCCCAAATGTAAAGTAGCACCGCGATTTCTAAAAAATTAATCTTATGTCACATACACTGTAGGCAGCAAACGGCAAAAATTTACTTCATGAAAAGAGAAAAGAAAAAAAGCAATATTTTGAATGGAACCGAGTATGTTAGTCAGCCATAACTGCCGCCATGTCGTTTATTTACATCTGAACCACGGTAGGCTTAAGCAAATTCAAGTTTTTGTAGTCATTTACAAATCCTACAAGAAACAATTCACAATTCTAGTTAATGAATCAAAGAATACTTACCGTCTCGTTACCGAATATGAGCATCAAAAACCTTAAATTGGACGCAATAAAAAGATACAATTAAAATTTCTCAATCCTATGGGAAATTAACATGGATGGAACGTAGTTTGTTTGTACCGCCGCCAGCCATTGTTCTGACGTCATCGCTTCGATCTTTCCTTTGCTCGCCAAGTGCGTAATGCGCGCACCGCAACCATGCCGCACCGCACCGCAACCATGCCGTACTGTTTCGCCGATTTGGACCGTTGGCTGTCCTCGCGGTGAGCTTGCGGTGCCGCAAGTAAATACACCAATGCTCTTCTGTAATTGGCTGTAGCTGTAAAAGCTCTTCTGTAATTGACTGTAGCTTTGCGGTCGCTGCGGAATATCTGTTCTCGCCAGATAATGCGCAAACCCTCGGCGCTCGCCGTGATGCTCCGCCACGTGACGTCATTGCGGCGTCTTAGCGGTGCGGTACGGCCAGTAGAATCCGCCTTTAGGTGACCAAACGTCCCCATTATCCGGGGACAGTCCCCATTTTCAGGACGTTTTTCAAATTGTCCCCAGAATGTAAAAATGGAACTGGGGACATTTTTTTAATTATTGCATTGTTTTACAATTAAATTACTGTTAATTATTGCATTAATTATAAATGTCCCCAGTTTTGTTGTCAGAATCGAGGACATGTCGACGATTCTGACTACTAAAATCCAGATTTGTGGATTTGGAAAGACGCGCCCCGCGTGGTTCTCGCTGTAATTGTCTCTCGTGGAGGCTCTACCAACTATTTATTTTGAATATAATTTTTCTTTTCTATCACAGGTGTCCAAATACTTATTGGTAGACAGTGTATACTGAGTATGTGCTAAAAACTCTCCTCAGCAAAAAAAACGCAGTTGCGAATTGTAAACAAACACGTCTGCTAGCCGACGAAACTACATAAACTGAAGTTGTTCGAGAAGTCAAATGAAACTGATAGCACTAAACACACGCATTCCAGTTTTCTTACTAAAACTTGTGCAACAAGTTTGTCATTTACGAATGCTGCATTCGTAAACGCCAAACGAGTTACACCCGTGCAATGAGTTTCCATCTAAGGTGTTCGTAAAGGAAACTGAGTGTATACAGTTTTTAAACTAGAGCGTTCGTATACAAAACTGAGTGCGATTAGTTTCAAACGAAATAAACCGATCTCTGCTAAGGTTTCCTCAGTTGTTTAGAAGATACACTTGCTGCACGTCGTTGTTGTTTTCAAATGGCGTCAGTTGTTATGTAAAAGTATGTTGTTGTGAAAAGTATTTTACGTTTTCTAAAGCTGCAAATATTATTTTTTTGAGGAGGAAATTCATGCGTCCGTTAGAAAATGCTACGAAGGTACATAATTTTTCAAAGGTAATCATTTTCTTGTATTTTTCATTTTAGTAAATTCAAAAATGCATGTTTTAGTGTTGAGATTGAAGTTGATTTAATCCGTTATTAACGAAATTTGAACTTCTCTTGCTAAATACTTTTGAAAAAATGAAGTTGAAATTTCTAAATTTTGATTTGTGCACTTCAATTATGGCCACGCTTTCTTTTAAAAATGCTGTTGATTTTATATTGAGTATGTACTAAAAATTCTCCTCAGCAAAATAACGCATTCGCGAATTGTAAACAAACACGTCTCCTAGGCCACGAAACTAAATAAACTGAAGTTGTTCGTAAAGTCAAAGGAAACTGATAACCAGCACTGACAGCACTAAACACACGCATTCCAGTTTTCTTATGAAAACTCGTGCAACGAGTTTGTCGTTTACGAATGCAGCCAATACAACGTGCAGCAAGTAATCTTCTCAATGAACCTAATGCAAACTCAGTTTATTTCGTTTGAAACTAATCGCACTCAGTTTTGTATACGAACGCTCTAGTTTATAAACTGAATGCAATCAGTTTCCTTTACGAATACCTAAGATGGAAATTCATTGCACGAGTGTAACTCGTTTGGCGTTTACGTAAGCGACCTAAACGAAAACTGTCAGGGTTAAAGTACAAATCTTTAAATTTGGGGACTTTTCGCGTCCCCAAGAAGTAAATTTTTTGGGGGGACAAAATGATTTGGGGACTGTCCTGTGGAGGACAGTCCCCAAATTTCAGATTCGTTCTTAGGGATTCGGTCCGGCACAGGACTACAGAACATCAGCGCCATCACTATTATGCAAGGGCTGTCTTTAATTTGTCGACATTCTTTTCTTATTGTATACATAACAAAACTTTTAAGCCTAAATAAATTGAGGTTGAAGATGGATGGATGTAGGTCGTGAAATAATTTGTTTTTTGACTTACATGAGGATGTCGAGAGCATGCTTAAATAGTCATTTTTTAAAAAAGCATCGTGTTATAATATTTTTATGTGATTATTAAAATTAATTTTTTTAGTATAAAGGACCTAACTATCAAACTTAAGTCTGTGATAGCTTCTTGTTGCCTTTCAAATTTTTTGAATGATAGTTGGTAAAACATATTTAATTGAACTGTCACGAATAGGGAATTACTTAATTAAATATAGAACATAAATTGGCTATGTAAGGTAAGTTAAATACTAATTTTTTGGGAGTTTTTGTGTTTCTGTTAAACGTTTGTGATGCGTAAATTTTGCCTTTAAAAAAATTCAGCAGAACTTAAGTATTTAATATATGTATTGTGAATATGTATGATATTATTTTGTTTCTTCTTTGAAATAATTTAACTGTTATTGTCACGTGTCAAACTTGTGATTTTACTTTCTTATTTGTTTACGTATGTGTCAATCTCAGTTGGATAACAGCTTGTTTTTTCTTTTTCTTTCTTTTTTTTTTTTAATATTGATGAACTATGCATGATTGGATACATTATAACACTATACAATACTTTTCTTGTAATAAGAAGCACATTTTATTAATTTTACCTAATTTTTCAATTACATATATATTTTGTAATTTTATCATTTTTCAATTCAAAAATTTAATGGGCCAATTAAAACTAGAAAAAATCTCAAATATTTTTTGACAGTGGTATATTAATTTTATTTTAGCATATTGCCTTAGCTTTTATTGAATAATGTTGTTTAACTGCACTTTTTTAGACAAAAACAAAATTGGGAAAATGATGTCCTTAAATAGCAATAAGAGAAAACACCGCCTGAATCCTAACAGGTATGCGATTTTTTATTTCTGTAATACATTGTGATGATATGTAACATTTTTTGATAGTTTATGTTTTAGCAGTAGTACATGTTACAGTAGTACATTATAGTACATGTTAACTAATAGTTAACATCAAAGGCGGCTGCAGAATGAATTTTCGGAGGGGGGCCATTGGACTTTTTAGATATGTCTACAAATTGTTCAAAGCGCAAATTGAATGTATGAAATCGGTACGTAACGTGTGAAATCCAAGCTCGGAGGGGCCCATGGCCCACTTGCTGGAGCCGCCCTTGGTTAACATGTTAACTAATAGTTAGTACTTCAAACTACATGTTAACTAATAGTTAACATGTAGTTTGAAATCTCCAGTTTTTCCAAGAATATGTTTGGGAATAACATTTGGAGATTAAGGTAATTAGGATCATGATCTTATTGAGGCAGAGTCTGTAGACCGTAGCCCCTGCAGACCGAGGCCCTGGATATGGGACCATGCCTTCAAATGTACCTAAGGGGAGGGGGCTGTTTTTTAACCCTTCTCCTTTGAGCTTTGATTTAATCTACATTTAAGGAATTCAATGTCCCTCATGTATTAAGAAAACACAATTCTTATTGATAATGGAATATGTTATCCCTTTGATTTTGTTTATAATTATATTTAAATGTGCTACACCCATAGATTTTTTTAGGCACATACATTTCCATTTTTGTCAGAGTGAAAAAAATGTAATAATATTTTGCAAAGAAAAAAAGGATTTGAATAAGAATTATTACTCTTAATCACAAAAAATAAAAATAAAATACACAACTAATTATTAAAATTAGTGTTCTGTGAGTTTGGAGAATATACAAGAATAATTTGCAAATATTACTTAAACTCTATGGATGAAATTCATTGATATGCAAGTATATTAAATTAATTTTAAAAATAAGTTAATGTTTACATTTATTAATTGTTATGCATCCACTGTTATTTGCAACTGAAATACAAAGCAAATCATACAAAAACAGTAATGCAGTTAGATTATTATACAATAACCACTAATCATAAATGTAAAAAAAAAAAAAAAAATGCCTCTTTTTTTTCCCTTTCACACAGAAATTCTCCTAAATTAGTTTCCCCAAAAATTTCGAGACAATCATCACAACAGGCCCAAGGCCATCTTGAATAGTACTGTTTCAAGATTGACCTTGCTCCATCTCTATAGATAATATCTAAAAGAGGGTTTAGAACATAGCTTTAGCAGCTGAGAGCTCCATTGAAAGTCTTAGACCAATTGCTGAAGTTTAAGAAATATCTAATAGGAGTGACTTGCAGCTATCAAAGTTCAATCAAAGGATTAATCGGTAATTTATAAAGCTTAAAACTGACTGACCGATTCTTTTTTTTTTTTGTGTGTGTGAGGGGGGGGGGAAACCTTGTTTTAGATTATTTAGAATTAATAACATTAAGTGGTTACATAATTTATTTAAATAATTTCAGTATTGTTATTAGGTATACTTCTGGAGCTTTAATAGTTTTGATAATGAATATTGCTTTGTTATAGTTCATATCATCTAAGTTTTTGAATATGATTTAAATTTTTAATTATTTCAGCAACAAATCAGGAAGATCAAAATTTTATGCTGAGAAGAACATGTCTGTAAGTAAAAAAAAAAAAAAAAAAAAAAATTTTTAGCTCATTTAGCCCTTTACTGTTAATTAGTAACCCACTCTACTTTAATATTTTCAGTTCAAAAATTAATCAACATTGGTCATTTTTCATTTTTGCTCCATGATTAATATATTTTATTTCCACAAAATATTAAACTGTTGTAAACATTTGAATCCTTTACATTTTTTTAAAGAATATTTATTCAAAAATTTGTTCATAAAATTATTGTCAAAATTTTTTTCTTCACTATAGATATCTACAAAAATTATGGTTGTTGTAGAAAGTTTGCCTTTCAGAGGGTTTTGTGCAAATACCCTTGAAGAATACCATGCTAGCAGTTGAAGTACAAGTCAGCTAATAAAATGCTCGAAATGCACGAATGTAATAGGATATCTCTGGCCAAAGACTGACAAAAATTTAAAAATTTTAAGACGCAGGAAAAATTCTTAGTCATATTTCTCGAGTAAATATCAACTAGGAGTTATATATATGTTGATCATGAATCACATTTGTCACCAAGAAATTTTTTTAGTGGTTCTGCTTTTGTTTTACTGTCTCTAACTATGACATAAAATGAAATTGCAAATGATGTTGAATGTCTTGCCTCTCAACAATTTGCAGTTAGCTTTACCATAATGGTGAAATGACACTTAGATAGAAATAAGAATTCAGATAATTTTACTCCAAAATAACATTATTTTTTCACAATTTTAACTTTTTAAGCTTAAAAAAGGTCTTAAAATGTTTTTACAATTAATTTAAAAGATCCAATGTATGCAGCACAAAGGACTCTTCGAATTTTGTAGCTTTTTTACAGTTGAAAGCTAGTATTCAGAGAGAAAAAAAAGAAAAAAAAAAAAAAAACAGCAAGATATTTTTGAGAGTTCAAATAAGTTTTAGTTACAGTAACCAACTCTTTTAATGGGGCATTAAGTTGTTTGGTAACATATTTTTGTAACAATGTAGATTTTTATTTGAAATCAGGAATGATACAATTTAAAGTAAATTTTGTTCTATTTAAATTAACCAAAATAAAATAAAATGATAGTCAAATTTTAGTATCACTAATTTTAAGCTTTTCTAGTGATGAATATAAAGTAATACTTAAATAAATAAATGTATATATAATGAATAAATCTCTCTCTGTATATATGTTTAGGGGAAGAGAAATTTACATTTTTTTTTTTTTTTTAGATTTAACATTAAAATTAAATATTAATAGATTTTATATATTTTTCAGTGTGATGGAGTGTATAATAATGCTAAAGTCATGTATGCAGCCACATCTTTAGTGGTAAATATTTTTTTCTGTATTGATCGTGATTATGACAAAAAATATAAATATAGCAAAAAAAAAAAAAAAAAAAAAAAAGTAGTTTCCAAAACTAATTATTCTCCCAAGTAAATAAAGCAGAAATATTAGATATCTAATAATAACTCACCATTTCTTTGAATTTTTTGCTAATCATATAATTTTTTATTTAACATTTTTATTTATACCAGCTTAACTGTCTTTTTAATAGCATCAATAGAGAGAGGAGAAATTTTTTTTAAAAGGATGACCTACTTTCATGGTTAATTTGATAGATGTTGTTAATAGACTTATTTGAAGCTGTAGTTCAAAAACTTAAAACCTGTTTCAAGGTCTTAAATGTCTCTCCAAATGCTCTAATATATACTGTAATAGACAATAAACCTGTGTGAGTTATTCTCTAATATTCATGTATTAATGACTATGTCATTTTATCTCTCACCCCCTTTATTGAAAGTTGTCCCAAAAATGCGACATAATTTTACATATATTTAAATACTATTAGTTCACAACAGCTTTAATCTATTGTTACAATATTTCATAAGCTGTAGAATATGCATCATATGTATTTTTGCTGTAAGGGTTGCTGTATTTTGTCTGGTAACTTTATTTGGCGAGTCATCAAAAGTTGA
The DNA here is from genome assembly GCA_038373885.1 of Cheiracanthium punctorium. Classification (NCBI taxonomy): domain Eukaryota; kingdom Metazoa; phylum Arthropoda; class Arachnida; order Araneae; family Cheiracanthiidae; genus Cheiracanthium; species Cheiracanthium punctorium. The sequence goes on from JAWZYV010014284.1 coordinate 464,620, forward strand.
TAAGAATCCCAGGCTGTTAGGTTTATGTTTAAAATTATTCTTTTTTCCACTTTCACATTCGCTAGCCCAGTGCCCAATGCGTTTACACCTTTTACAAGTTATTCTTGATGCATCCTTAATTTTATGAGTCAATGTTTCATAATTATGTTTATTCAGCTCTTCAATTCGCCCAGTTGTTATCGTGGGTCTTAAGTTGTCATCGACCCACATTTGCAATTGCAAGGAAAGATCTGGAAACCCTCCTACTTCCAGTCGATGAAATAAATGTGAAGGGAGAATAAAAGAAAAGGGGTGAGAGATAAAATGACAGTCAGTTATCATTTTAATATGATAATAATGAAACTAAAAAATTAGAGGGTTCAGGGGGGGGGGGGTTCCCCCTGACGAGGCTCGAACAGCCCAGTTTATAAATTTAAATATTTATATACAGTAGAAGATCGATATACCACAATTCTATAAACCGCATTAACACTGTGGATGTAAACAGAGAAAATCACAATTAAGAAATTTCTACAATCTGCTTTTTTTTTAAATTGCTTTCCTAGGGAATTAATTTTGAGACATTAGATAAATCCCACAACATGCCAAGCTTAAAATAAACAATTATTCTCCCATGCATGCATTATGCATTATCAGTATAACAGCTGGCCGGCATGCTTATGTCTTAATATTGACAGTAAAATACTTTTTAAAAGTCTGAGAAGTAGGGGAGTTTTCTCAATGTAACACTATTTTAAAACTGAATTTTGGAACTGGATTTAAGCCATCTTTAGTTAAAATGAAAACTGCTGAACTAATGCATTGTGCACAAAATGGAAAGTACTCAGTTTGCAAACCTGCATGAAGAAAACATTTTGAATATTTGGTAATGGATGATAAGTCACAAATTGTTAATCATTTGACCAGTGCTGAAATAATTTCCCCTGTTTCAAAACAAGAGGAAAACAATTCTGAAACAGAATCAAATGCTGGAGAGAAAGTTGAAAAACTTTCAGAATCTGAAGAAATTTCCATAAGAGATCAACATTTTAAATTCCTAGAAACACAAGACTGCATAACCAAAGTAAAATTATTACCTGTTCAAAGGCTGCAAGAAAAGTTATTTGTTGAGAGATTGCAAATTCTAAAACAAATCAAAATTAATATATTGTTTAACAAATAAACTTTAATGCTTTTGGTAATTTCAATTTATTTATTTTTTCTGTAAATAAATAAATTCCATTTTTTTGTTTTTTAAAGTAGTATTTGCATTTAAAAAAAGTTTTAAGTATTATATTTATGTGTTCTAGCTATATTTTAATATGTTTACTAGGGAAGTTTAATGATATAAGTGAATGATCCATATAACGCAAAACCTTGCGTTTCGAGGTTTGCATTATAAAGATCTTCTACTGTATATATATATGCACATTCTATACATAATTTAAAATTTGTAATTTATTTAACCCTGTAATACTAAATAAAACTAAAAATTGAGTGTGTAGCATTTTATAACAATGTAAGGAAAATATTTAATTTTCAATCTGATTTTAGGGATGTGTGGTCCAAATTCAAGTACAAAGTGGTGCTGTTTTTGAAGGTGTTCTACGTACATTTTCTCATCAAGTAACTAGTTTTTTTCCTTAATTTTGTTATTTTCAGTGTGTGCAATCAGGATACCTGCAGATCTTTTGGAGTCCTGAGCTGTGGTGGCTTGTACCAAGGCTATTGTCAAGGGGGAGTTTAGGGGGTTCAAACCCACCCTGAAACTTTTAAGAACATGTATTACTATTTGTAAAAGTGTATTAAAAACCTGACATAAAACTTGAAAATCCCACCGAAATTTTTTCCTGGCTACGGTATTGGCTCATAAATAGAAATTGTGGAACTGCCACGTCCGCTACAATTGTATTTCCTTTATTCTTTCTTAATATTTAAAGTTGGTAGCCATCACGTAGCAATAACAAAAATTACCCCAAAATAAAAATAAAAATCCAGAAAATATAGCAAAGTTCTTTCATTGAACTGTTTGTGATGCAGCATCTGCAAGTATTGCATTTGATTACTCTGCACCTTTGCAAACTCAAAGTTGCTCAGAGATTAAAAAAAGTGGAGAGAGCACATTCACAGCTCCAGCCAGGCAACGTTGGCTTTAGCTGATAAAAACACTGCAGGGCATGTTTAAAACAGATTGTTGGCGGCTTAAGTCTGGCATTTTCTCGCTAGTTCCTTTTTTGTTCTTGACAATGAAAATTATCTTAAAATCAGTAGAAAATATCTTTTAATGAATGATGCAGCAATATTTAAAGTTAAAATAATATTGCTGTGTCATTAAAATTAATTATGCGCTTAAAAAAAGCTAATTGTATTCACATTTTGAAGAATAAATGTGTTAGTATTGCTCCACTGTAGTTTATGCACTTGACATATTTGAAAAAATGTCCCTTATAATAAAAAGCTTGTGCAAATCTAAAAAAATATTGGTGGGGTTTTATGAATTTGTTCCCTTAAAAAAATTCAAGCATTTCTGATCTTGTACAAATTTTGTATTAGCATTCATGGCCTTGTGTGGAAAAAAAATTTTGTGTTTTAATGCTAAGAGTCAAACACAAACTGTCATAGGAAACACACTATTTACTTAAAAAATATCTTGGACTTATATATATTCAATGTATTGTTATTCTATAAGCTTATATAAAGGAGAAATTATTACTATTATTTATAGATCTTGTTATATTTAAGCTCTGGATTTTTTTCTATGACCCTAATTGTTTCATTTATTTATTTACCAGCTGTGTGCCTGTTCTTCGCATCGTTCAAAATGAGAATTTTCCTTTTGTACATTTGTAATTCGAATTAATTTCAGTGATGTGGAATCTAAAAAAAGCAAAATTATTTGACTCTTGACATAGTTTTTGTCATGAGTATTAACAAGAGATCATTACAATTTAATGACACAAAAATGTATGTCAGTGTCATTTGAGATCAAAAACTGAAAACCTTGACGGTTTGCAGATATAATTCCTTATTTTCAAAATGTCTTATTTCTATATGATACTGTTTTTTAGGTTTAAGTTGTAGCATTAAATACCTCAGACATGAAAGCTGTTTTATTTCAAAATAGCTGCGTTTTCACTCTTCATAAGGGAATAAGCGAATATTTTACTAAAATGTGATCATAACTACATGTGACAAAACAGAATTTCATTAAGAGAAAAAGTTCAAGTAATCTCTTCTGTTGAAACTACTGTGGGATATATTAACATAAATTAGAATTACTTATTGTTTAGTTAGTTGTAAGACAACCATTGAAAAGGATGAACTGAACACTTTTAATTTCATGAAATATTTATTAATATGATGATTTATTCATATAATCCTTACAAATCTACTAATGATCTGCTATTACTGGCTCTAGAAAAAAAGGGCCTCTGGGGGGAAAATTAAAAAAAGGCATCCTGTTCTCAAAAAGGGCTCTTTGGGGTTCCATGAGAATGTACAGGTAGATAACATATATAGAAACTGGTTTGAAATGATCGGATCCCTGAAAATTTAACATGTAGAGTTGTAATATATGTTCTGACTTACAATGCATAGTTAGATTTTTTTCCCAGTTTCCCCTTAGTCTCCCCCCCCCCCCCTCTCTCTTTTGAAGAAAGTATCCTGTAAAAGTAAGCATAAGCGGAATAGGAAAAATGATTTACTGATAATATTTTGCTCTAGACATGACATAAATATGTGAATTAAATCTGTACAAAACTTAGTTTTTGATTAAAATTTTTTTTTTTAATATTAGTAATTTTGAATTTTTTGCTTAATTTTTTTTCTCGAAATTATGTGACGTACATGCATTATTATTTATAAGAATGCATAGTACATTTATTGAAGGAGGATTCAGAAATTTTTAGCTAGACATGATTTGTTAGGCAGTAGGGGAGGGGAGAAGGACTGTTAATTTTTGTTCCTCAATTTTATCATACTATCACTGCTGGGCCACAATTGCTGGATCACATTCATATACGATACTTCACCTATGTTGGTATAAACTTTTAAACAGAAAAGGACTTTCAGCATATGCGGATTAGGATAGATGTGTTTATCATGAAATAAAAATAAAATTTCTGCAATGCAGGATGTAAAAATTTAATAATATAAATCAGAATTTTATTTAAATTCTTTTGTTCGCAACAATTATTGAATGAGTACTAAGTAAAGATTTTCAAAGTTACTGAATATATACCCTTAATACTATTAGATATTATTTAGAATTGCTTCAAACAATTTAACTGATCCATCAATTGATAACTATACAAATTGTGAAAATTGAATTCAGAAACAGGGGTCAATGCAGAAAAAAATTGGATCCATTTTGTGGCCTAATCACAAAATTAAAACGCCCCCCTTCACAAAAAATACAATTGATTAAAACGCCCCCTTTGCAAAAATACAATTGATTAAAATGGCTTTCATTGGCATTTTACTCCATGGTAATCTGGTTCACATTTTAATCCACGTTTTATCAATTATTTTGACAAAAAAGTGACTTTTATTAAAAATTGGTAAGAAAATTCACAAAAATTATCAATTTTCACAAAAATGGGACCCTGGAAAAAATTGCTGGTGGACCCCCTAGAACAACACAGAAAATTGCTGGAATAAATGACATAGTCGTTTGCAAATTTTGTATTATATTTTATTACTTTCCGAACATGTACCATGTAAGGAAAGTATTGTAATCATGAAAAAATTCGACTTCGAGATTTTGGTGTTTTTACACGTTTTGAGGGCTTCTGAATCCATTTATGCTATTTTTACGAAATGTATGTGTGTGTGTGTGTATGCGAGTGAACACGATAGCTCCTGAACGGAGCATTCGATTGAGCTCAAATTGGATATATATGTTATAAACCACCGTTGCAAGACCGGTATTGATTTTGGTGTGTATAGGACTTGTAGTTTTTCTACAGGGCTACGACAAAGATTTCTTTTACATTATGGCCTATGGGGGGAATTTCTTGAAAGTGCGCTAGCGTTTAAACGATACATTCGATTGAGCTCAAATTCGGTATACATGTTATAAACCACCATCCTAAGACCGGTATTGATTTTGGTGTGTATAGGACTTATAGTTTTTCTACAGGGCTACGACAAAGATTTCTTTTACATTATGGCCTATGGGGGGGAATTTCTTGAAAGTGCGGTAGCGTTTAAACGGTAGATTCCATTGAGCTCAAATTGGGTATACATGTTATAAACCACCGTTGCAAGACCGGTATTGATTTTGATGTGTATAGGACTTGTAGTTTTTCTACAGGGCTACGACAAAGATTTCTTTTACATTATGGCCTATTGGGGGAATTTCTTGAAAGTGCTCTAGCGTTTAAACGATACAGTCGATTGAGCTTAAATTCGGTATACATGTTATAAACCACCATCCTAAGACCGGTATTGATTTTGGTGTGTATAGGACTTATAGTTCTCCTACAGGGCTACGACAAAACTTTCTTTTATGTTATGGCATAATGGCATATGGAGAGAAATTCTTGAAAGTGCGCAAGCGTTTAAACGGTGCATTTGATTGAGTTTCAATTTGGTATATGTTTGAATTATTCATCGATTAAAATTTATTTAAGTGCTTGGTAATGATCTTAATCGTAAGTGTTCGGAAAGTCGAGTGGAGTCACTCCAGATTTTTTTAACTATCAAATGTTTTTAATCAACATCCTATTGCAAAAAGTACTTAAACAGTTAAACCTTCCAGAATTATTTCTATTTCTATTTCTTTTTTTTTTTTTTTTTTTTTTTTAGTTTTCAAAAAACTTAAAAAAGTACCTACTCCTAGCAAAATCTGCTAGGAGTAGGTACCATGATGCCTTGTAGAGAAAGAAAGATGATCAACAAAAGTTGCAAGACCAAGAAGTGAATAAAAGTAAAATTTCTGAGCAGATTAAGATTTTGCAAAAGAAAAAAATGAAAATTATGGAGGAACAATCTACTGAAATATATATCTAACATTAGCCAACAGATTTTGGAGTTAAAAAAAATAAATAATTAAATACTTAGATTTACTTGTCAAAGTGTTATTTCAAAGTGGCTATTTATGAAAAAAATTTCTTCTTTTTTTTTTCCTCCCAATGATCATCACGCATTTTGCCATTACTAAAACCCGAACTACTGGCAATATAAGTAATAATTTTAATTTAGTTAAGCTGATATTCATGTTGTATATTAAGATGTACAACTATTTAAAATATTAGGAGGAGACAATATTACATTGTGATATGTAATATTGTAACATACTACCCCCCCCCCCCCTTTTTGATCATAAAAAGGACAGGGGAAATATGTGGAATTTCATTTAGGATTTGAGTAGCACCCCTGAATTTTCTTAATTTAAAACCTTTTAAGCCAGTGAATTCTTCAGATAAGCAGTCAAATAATAATGTACAGTACTTGCCAGCAGTAGAAACCATGTAGTGTGGCAGCAGATTATTTTTTACTTACAGATTAATACAGCTCATTAAAAAAAAGTTTTTTTTTGGGGGGTGGGGGAGAAAAAAAGTACATTTCCAGTAAAATGCTCTTGAGCTAGGACAAGCACCCTGTTAGTCTTTTTTCGTTTTGAGGATATCACAAGTAATCTTCCCTTCTTCACACAAAAGACTGCAACTTTAATATCATGGTGGGCAGTGCCATCTATTCCCCCTTCAGTTTTTTGTTCATAGGTGTAATTTCTAAAATGAGTTTTAAAGAATGGCCAATAAATAGGTCTGACAGGAACCCTTCCTTGACCTTACAAACAATGCATCCCACATCCAAGAGTGCTTCATTCAGTTTTGTTTGCATGCATTCTGCTATATAAATAAAATTAGACTTTTGTCTGTATGAATGTTACTTTGAATTTAAAAATTTTGAGATTTTTATCCATTTCAAGCACCTGGGGGAACCCAGTACGACTGTTAAAAAAGTTTTTCTGTCAGTGATCGCTTTTTTTGTTTGCACATCATGTGACTAAAGTGAACAAAAAATTTGGTGACATGATAGGTGGTCGCTCAACTTAAACTATAGTGTCAAATTTTTTATTTTTTAAAATTAGATTTTGAGATTTTGCAGAAATTTATTCAAAATGTGGAAATATTTGTCCATTATGTATAGACCACTGAAGCAAATAAAATAAAATTTAGTATCAGCACACATGATTACTTAAAAACTGTAGATGTCGAAGTACATCAAATTTTTTTTTTATAGATTTTGAGATTTTGTGAAAATTGAGTACATGTTTGTTTCATTCCTGAAAAATGGAATGGAATATAATGAAATTTTGAATTATGTTACATGGCAAGTTAATTTAAACTGTAGGCATGAAAATTGTTTTAAATATTTCATACATTTTGAAATTTTATGAAAATTGTATAAATGTTTGTTCTTTCATCCCTCAAAATGACTGAAAAGAATAGAATAAAATTTAGTAACATGATCAGCAACAATTAAAACAATAAATGTTGGAATTTTTCAAAGAGTTAGAATAATGTTTGCTTTTTTAGATTTTGTGAAAATTGTGCAAAACTTCCTTGAGTGATAATGTTAGAATATCCACACTGAATCAAACAAAATTTAGTTACAGGTTAGGAATGGCCTCTTGACTTGAAAAGCTCATCCAAACAGAATAAAAATTTAATTTTGAAAATAAACTTTCTCTGGTCAATTTTACTCATCACTTTGTTACTCTCTAACTTGTAATCTTTTAACAATACACAGAAGTTCTAAATTTGCTTTCTATACTATTGCCTACATGCTAATTCTGTTCTTTGTACTCCTGCAATGTTGACAAAAATTAGGCTCTTTTGGAAATTTGCATTGCATACTAACCCATCAACAACGGGTACTTCAGCTATTATATACATATGTATGACCTAGTTAAAATGGTTGCACAGAAAAAAAGTTGCATTTTTTTTATTGCAAGGAGCAAGTTCTGTGAAAAACTCACACACACTGTGTTCATACCCATGCTTTGTTAAAAATTAAATACAAGTCCATTGCAAATAAAAATGCATTTTATTTATTTAAGGAATGTCAGGTCATTAAGAAATGTCAGTTTTTTCTTTGAAATACATAGAACAATTCGCCTGGATATACAGAAAAATAGAGGAAAAAAGGATGAAGGTGTGCTGCCTAATTTAATTTAAGGGTCCTCTTCAAACATTCTATGTTAGAACCAAAAGATAAATTGGTATCAATTATTTAATCTGCATATTTTTTTATATCAATCTCTTTGTCTGAATCTATGTATGAGAACTGGGTGGGGTGGAGATCAGCTAAGCAATGCCATGTTTAAAAGAGCATTAGTTGATGATGCTGATCAGTTTGATTTTTCTGACCTCCAAGTTTTTATGGCCCTGAAAGTAACCAAAAACTAACACGAGAAAAATTTTACAATTAGTTCTTGCTAAAAAATATGGACTGACTTATTTTCAGCATTTCAAGCATATGCTAAATTTAAAATTCTGTAGGGTCAAAAGTAGAGTCAATAAAATGTTAAATAATTCAAACTACTTACTGTGTTTTCAATAAGGAGGATTTTAAAAATTTAATTAAATTATTTTAAAACGTTATGCTGTGTTTGTTTTTCATAATGTGGCATGCCTAGTAAGCCAAAGAAAAAAAATTGGGTGGAAAAAGTGAATATTCACAGGATGTCTCAAATTACATCAGATGCCATTTTGCACATCACAAAATATGATTCTTCGTGAAATCTTTAGCTCAGCCAATCCTGGCACAGTGTGAGATTTAACAGACAAAGAGTCCATTGTTGAATAAAATTTTATGTACAAAGAGAAAGAAAATCTTGCTCATCTGGCTAAAGAACAGTTGGTGCATCACAAAATATCTACAGTACCTGAAGGTACCCTTTGTACAAGAAACAGTGGTTTATGGTCGAGGCAATGGGGAGGACTCTGACTGGATCACAAACTTGCTCTAATCCACCATGTGAAAGTAATAATTTGGAATGTAGAGTCCACTAGAAAAAAATCACATCCGGCCTAGAAAACTGCTGGATGCCATGACCATTTCATATGGCCACTGGGCAGCCCTTTTTTATTGCAAGAAAACACAATTAAATTAATTTATAAAAAAAATGTAATTAACTGATAAATTTAAACACACATTATGCAGAAATGGAAGTAAACAACACTACTTAAGAAATTGAATCATAGAATTATTCATGAGAATTTTCTTTATCTGAAATTTGGTAATTAAAAAAATTAATTTACTCTGTGAAAAAGTGATATAGTATGGAACCTCTTATCCAGAAACCGGTTATCCAGAAAAACAGTTATCCAGAATCATTTTTGATCGATTAAATTCCCCCCCCCCTTCTTTTTAAGTCTTTTTTTTTTAAATTTGTGTAAAGTTTTCAAGAAGCTATCATTCATTTGCTACTTCCTCTCTTAATATGATTATTATTTATCTTATTAATAATAATCATATTATTAATAAGATTAAATAATATGTTTATAATAGAGTATAGTTGAGTAGTGTTTTATAATAGAGTTTTTCTATTATATTAACAATGAATGTTTAGTTATAATCAAAATTAGAATAACATATAAGCTACAACATATAAGCTAATCAAATCAGTCTGTCGTGTTAATACCCAACCAGTTATCCAGAAAATTCCAGTTATAATAGAGTAGTGTTTATAATAGTTTTTCTATTATATTAACAATGAATGTTTAGTTATAATCAAAATTAGAATAACATATAAGCTACAACATATAAGCTAATCAAATCAGTCTGTCGTGTTAATACCCAACCAGTTATCCAGAAAATTCCATTATCCAGAATACATCTGATAACAGGTATTTTACTGTATATTGTTAATTCTTCATTTCTCCTTCTGTTAATTTCAGTTGTTAAAATTACTATCAAAATATACTTTTATTATCTAGAAATTATATATGGTCACGAAGCTGCAGATGGGTAGCGCTGCCCTCCTGAGCCGTTGTGTCAGTGAGTTTAGTTTTAGAAATAGTGTATAACAATATGACTACATCTTTAATTCAGACCATTTATAGATATAAGAAAGACGGGGCAATGTATGTTTTTGATAAATAACATTCACTTAGTTGGATAAATATGTATTTGTCATATTTTATGCTATTTTATTAGTATTATATAATGTTATTTTATTAGTATTTTATATCATTAATGTTTTGTAACTTTTTACAGCTTGATCTAGTGCTAGAAACTGCTCACAGAGTCACCTCTAAATCTGCTCCAATGAAAGGTATTAGTCCCACTGTAAGCAATTTAATAACATCATATCCATTTGAAGGAGGTTTTTTTGACAAACTCATATTTAAACTAAGTGACGTGATTTTATTGTCAGCAATTGAAGTGGATTTGGATTATGCCGTGAAAGGTAATTTACAAAATTAAAAAAATAATTGCTCTAAAATTGAGTGTTTTCAAATTTCTTCATCTATGTTATTTTTTTTTTTTTAGATAGTTTTACTGACTCTGCCATTAGTAAATTCAATGGTCAAGTGAAAGAAAGAGAATTAGAGCCATGGGAAGACGCTACTAGTGATTCTGAAAATACTACTGGATTAACAATTGAAGACGAAGATGGGACAGTTAGTATTTCTTATTTTTAGTTTCCCTATGATGAATTTAGGATTACCCTTCAAGTCTTTTAAGGCACAAGCATTTAGTCCCTATTCCCTAAAATGTCCTACACAAATGCAGTCGTTATTCTTACAGATAATTTAATTTTTACACATTTAGCTCATTTAAATACTTTTGACAAAAAGTACCGAGATTTGCTGCTTTTCTGGTAATTTCTATGATATGCAAAAATTTAAAGGAACAAAAGGGTCAAAGTATGTATCTTTATTAATGCTTATTCTTTTGATACAATAGACCAAGAAGAAACTGCAGGAATATCTCTACTTATTATAAAAGGTGTCTGTGTGTGTGTGTGTGTGTGTGTGTTTGTCGGCAGCATTACGGACAAACGGCTACATCTAGAAACACCAAATTTGGTACTCAGGAAGATGTAAATATGTACTTGTGCACCTCAAAGCAATTTTTTAAAAATTTGACCTAGAATTTTTTTTATTTTATGTTTTATGTGATTTTTGTCATTTTTTTCTCACCTAATTCGTAATAACGGCAGAAATTACGTTCGCAGCAAAATGGCATTTGTATCATCGGATAGAGGAGAAAATTTTCTTTTAAAAACAGTTTGTTCTGAATACGTAACACGATTTACCGATTTTTAGGAATTTTTTTACTAAGCATCTGCTTCGGCAAATTTTTTCGTAAAATAATTTTAAAACTGTCGCATCTTGAATTCTATCCGTCATAACTTTTTTGATATTTTGACAAATTGTGAAACATTCTTTTCTCACTCTTTTAAAATAAAAACGAAAAAAAAATATGTAAATTAGATGATTTTTTACGAATTTTAATGCAGCCTAATGTTTAGAATTTAATAGTATCAATGCGATCTTACGCCATTCATTACATTGCGATCACGGCAAGAGAATTCATGTTCGATTGTTGCCACAGAAAGGATTAGAAAAAAGGGTTTTTTCAACCAATCGAGTTTTTAAATGGGATATCTGAATTTCAATTCGCAAGTGAAGATCTATGACGTCAAATGCTTTATGATACGTAAAAATTACGCCATAATTTTAACTCATTTATTCCAGCTCTATTTTCAACACAGGGAGACAATATTTTGATTAAAATTTACTGTAGAAATAAACTAAGAAATTCACGATTATTATTATTAGAAGTGGTATTTTAATCCGGTGCTTATTTAAAAATTGAAATGTCTTCACGGTGCTGAAATTGTTCATTTTAAAAGTTACAAAGTTCATTTCAAAGCACGATATATTAAAATTTTTCTATTTACTATTTTTATATTTGGCATTTAATTATGGTGCAGGCGTTGCCTAACATATGCATGCAGGTTGCGAGTATAATTTTTATTTTAACGTTGAATTACGTTCCTCCATAAAGGTCCTGCATAACGCAAAGTTTTAATGATACCGTCCGAATATTGAAATTAACTCCCTCAACCAACCGGGGTATTCTTTACGGCAGTCAAACAGTGGCGTCATAAATTAAAAAAATGCAGGAAATTTGTAAACTCTGCAACTCTAACGCCCTATCACTATTAAAACGTGAATAAGTAGCTCCTCGAGATTGCACAGTTTGATGTTTTTCAGGAGACAGGACTATGGAGGATATAAAAGATATCGCTATATTAGATACATGGATATTTAAAATGGCACCCCTTGGATAATTTCTCCCCACAGTAAGATGAAATGGTTTGCGGCGTTAAATACGCCAATCTTATAAAACTATGGATAAATTAAATATATATGGACAGTTTCTTTAATGGCAACCATTATGTGAAATGATTATTATTTATGCTAATGCGTAAATTGCAAAGAATCGCCATAGAATCAAAAGATCCCATTGGGGCCAAATAATCTCAGCTGTTTCTTTTAAGGGAGCCTTGAAGAGGGAGAAGCAAAGATAGATAGTATTAATGTACGTAATAGGTAGTATTATTAGATTTGTAAGGATAATATGAATAAATCACAATATACCACGTTAATAAATATTTTTTGAAATTAAAAGTGTTTATCCTTTTTCAACTGTTGTCTTACAAACAACTAAACGAAAAGTAATTCTAATTTGCTTTAATATATCCCGCAGTAATTTCAACAGAGAAGATTACTTGAACTTTTTAAAAAATGAAATTCTATTTTGTCACATGCAGATATGATTTTAGTAGTAAAATATTCGCTTCTTCCCGTATGAAGAGCGGGTGCGCAGCTATTTTAAAAACATCTCTTGAAAATAGCATAAATGAATTCAGAAGACCTGAAAACGTGTAAATACACCAAAATCTCAAAGTCGAATTTTTTCATGTTTTACACTACTTTCCTTATATGGTACATGTTCGGAAAGAAATAAATGGTTGTCCATTTCATGTAGTGTCTTAATGCTACAACTTGAGATTAAAAAACAGTATGATGTAGAAATAAGACATTTTGAAAGCCAGGAATTCTCTGCAAACCATTAAGCTTTCCATTTTTTTGATAGTGAATGACACTGACGTAGTTTTTTGAGTCATTATACTGCAATGATGCCAGGTTAGTACTCATGACGCAAACTTTACATCAAGAGTCAAGAAATTTTGCTCTTTTTTTTTTTAAATTCCACATCACGAATAAATTTGAATTACACATGTAAGGAATTTTTTCGTTTCCTACCGTGCGAAGAACGGGCATGCAGCTAGTATAAAATAAACAGGGTGTCTACCATCATGCAACGGTCACGAAAGTCTCGGAAAAGTCAAGAATTAGAAAAATGGTCACGAAAGTCAAGAAAAGGTCAAGAAATGAAGCACTAGGTCACGATTAGCGACTCAACTCCCTTTTTCAGTTTCATTCAAATTCTTAGTTGACGATTTTCGTAACTAAATTTTCTAAACTTTTGTGCACCATTTTTACAGTTTTGCTAATAAACGTACAGTTTACCACATAATTCTGTCGATCTTTGTTGTAGAGATATTTAATTTTGAAATCGGGGGCTTATTCGTTGATCACCCTGTATATTAATAGTGTTAGATTTAAAAGTATAATTTTTCTCCAATCTAACAGTATAATGCAGGGGTGCAGAAACTGTTTTTACTCTCAACATTTCTCTCAATCCATATGCAAATTTCCCCAAAATTTTATGGTAAGTTTATAGACTTGCATAAGTTCTGTATTACCATAAGTGTAAAAATATTTGCAATGTACAAGCTACATACATGTTTACTAAACAGCAATTGGTCCAAGTTAAGAGAAAGCAAACTGCTGATCGGTGAAAAAGTTGAAAAAAAAAATCGCTTTAAAAATAGGAATGGGAAAGAATTGTTTAAATCGAAATCAGTTGTATATTTTCTGCAGAATTTCCCCCTATCCTAGATTGCCGGTTCATACATATTCTGCATCCCTGGCACGAATTTATTTTTGATATTAGTGTTTTGTATTTGTTATGGTCAAGAAAAAGTCAAGAAAAGGTCAAGAAATCAAGCTTACTTTATATGTTAGACACCCTGATAAACATAAAATATAAAAAAGCAGAAATCCCAGGATGCTACATAGGTGTTACAAAGAGAAATATACAAGATCAGAAAAAAGAACATAAAAGTAACTTAAAATTTGAAAAACCTAGCCCAGCTCTTTCACAGTTAGCTCCAAATACTTACATCTCAATAGATTTTAAAAACATAAAAAAAGAACTGGCTACTTACAAAAATATATATTACGGTTATAAAAGAGAGGCAATCGAAATTTTAACTGATGACAAGGCTGTAAATGACATCGCATATGCACATGCACAAATGGATAAGGGGTGGCAAAAGTTTTTACAAAAAGAACGAAGAGCAGACAGTACCAACATGAACAAAAGCCATCTTATGTGTTTGCCGAAAATTCTCAAATATGGTATGAAAAAGGTTTTTTTTAAAAATTAACTATGGATTATGTCCATAAAACTGTTGGAAATAACAGGTCTGGTATACGATTAGTGACATAACAGGATTTTTCAATCTCTTTAAGCATAAATGATACATGGGCAAATATCAGACAATATCAAATATTTGAGTTACCTCTTTTGGTATTTTTCTGCTATAATCAGTACACTTAGCACATTTTTTTAAAATCTTGGTAACAATAATATTGGCATGCAAATGTCTTATGCAATCACTGATTTTTCCACAAGACAAATAGGGGAGTATGCCTGATCCTTAAATTAACTGCTCCTTTAGAAATATACTTACAAGGCGAGGCTCAGATGTTGGGATCACCAATTTTGATGAAATGCTGATGGGTTATAGGGGACCCACAGTACAGTGAAATGCCAAAAAATTAGCCACCAACACTTGCTTATTAAAAAAAAATTCCATTTAAACATTTGATACATTGTTATATACCAATTATTTGGCAGATCATTTGCGTTCTCGGTGGCACCATGGATCTGCTTGACACTGGAGATCAGAAGGTCCCAGGTTCCAATCAGACTCACTACGTTCTGCTTTTTCCTTTTTTCTTCTCCCATGAAAATTCATAACACAATTTAAAATGATTAGAAAATTGAAGTAATTTATTGAATAAACAATATTTCTATGACATAAAATTGAATAACTACAAATGAAAGTGACGGGAATGAGAAACATTATTTATCAATTATGCTTCGAAAAATACTTTGCTGTGCATACTTAAGATGTGTATCAGGTGTACTTGAGGAAAGGTGATATTTGTCCTAAAAACATGCGAAAAAAATTGTTTGGGCGTCTGCTACAACATATGAAAGAAATATTTTTGCACTTGCATGGTCTTTTCATTTCTGTTTGTGGGGAAAAAAATTTCATTTACATTTAGAAATATCTATATTCAGAAAAATTTGTAGCAAACCATGCATGTTTTACGATGTCAGAAAAAAATGGTGGTGTTATCAAAAAATACATGACTAAGTGAATTTGTATTGCATCTTCTCAAGGTTCCTATTTCCCATTTATTTTGTATAAAGGTATAGAAAATTTTGTAACTTTTGATTTTTTTTTTTTTTTTTGTCGGTGAAATTACACATCACAGGGTTGACAAAGCAAAGTACATTTAGGTGGGATTACTTTTAGGGGACAAGGTGAATTACTTTCATCATCATAAAAATATTTTGTCGTAAATTTCTGGATTTGTTTGACCTTTCTAAGAGTTACTAAAAGCAAAAACTTCTCGTTGTCTACATATGGTTTCAAAATTCGGTCAAGAAATGGAGCATTGTGGTGACACGTTGAGTTTCCACGACTTTGAACATGTTACATTACCATTGGAATGTTCTTTCATTGAATTCTCTGTTGTTTTCTCTACTTAGGAGCCAAAAGTTCCTAATATATTATTATTTTCGTTATCTACTACTTGCAAAGTTTGATAAATTTAAAATGAAATGCATTCTGTATCAAATCATAAATGTTTTAAACATATAAAAAGGTTTCACTTATTGTTCATATCCAATATTGAATCTCTATTTGTAGTTACATGTGTATAACACATTTTAGCCGAATGAAAGAACTTAAATAATAATTGCATCATTTAAAGCGAAGAAAGAAGCAAATCCATTTTTATCATTCTTAGTGTCCTAAAACTATTGGTAAATTATCAAATATATACACTACAAACAACTTTATAACTTCAGTTTTACAAAATAAATTTCAATATACTTCTAACATAATCATTTTAAACTGTTTTATGAATTTTTAAGGGAGAAATAAAAATGAAAAAGCAGAGCATAGTGAGTCGGATTTGAACCTGGGAACTTCTGATCTCCGGCATAAAACAGATCCACGTCGCCTCCGAGAACACAAAGGATTTGCCAAATAATTGGTATATAACAATGTATCAAATGTTTAAATGGAATTTCCTTGAAAAAAAGCAAGAGTTGGTGGCTAATTCTTTGGCATTTTACTTTACTGTGGGCCCCCTACAACTAACGTGACCTTTTATTTTTTCCTTCAAAACGGGACATCTACCACTTTTTTGGCAATAGTGTGTTTATTTTCTTCCTCAAAACGGGACATCTACTGTTTTTAAGGTAATAGTGCTGGGAGACTGAATTTTAGGTCTGCGTATCTTTTAGTTGTTAAGAAAACACACAAAAAAGCTTGTGTTAATGTTAATTTCAAAATAAAATGAAAAAAAAAAAACTTTTCTGAAAAACACATATACTATAAAAAATAGTGCAAGACGTACGTTTTGTGTGGTACAAGGGGCAGGCCCTTCTTCGACTTCAAAAACACGATACGGATATCAAGGCAGGAAAGTGAGAAATGTAAACAGAAGGACACGCAGAAAAAGGAAATTGTCATTTGAAGGGAAAAAATTCTTAGAAAAATAAAGTGGCGAAATAAAAATTAAATAAATTGAAATAGTTGACAAAAAAAAAAAAGAACATTAAAAGAATAAACACAAAAACAATACATCCCCCATCGTTTTCTTTGCATCTCGAGAGGGGAGGGAGGAAGGTAAGTTTTTTTTTTTTTTTTTTTTTTTTTTTTACAGACACTGCTGTTGGATGATTTTAGATTTTTAGCGGCCTTTATTGAAATCATTACTGTGGATTGATCTCTTTCTAAAAATGGGAATTTTTCTGAAAATGGGACAAGCCACCTAAAAACAGGGACTGTCCCGTTCAAAACTAGACGTATGGTCACATTACCCATAACCCATCAACATTTCATCAAAATCTGTGATCCCAACATCTGAGCTTCCCCTTGTTAGTACTTCCAATTCACAGTACAAGTATTTCAGCATTGGCAATAAGGCATGCTTATTTATCAGGTTCACAAAAATGAAAATTATTTAAAAGTAACGCATTTTTGTGCCTCAGTTGAGTTAGGCTGTTCCTGATGGATACATCTGCCCTAAATCCCTAACTGTATAAGTCAGGTCCTGATTATAAGTTATAAAAATAACTGAAAATTATAAGTGCCTTGATTTTTGGTATTTACCTGAAAAGATCAGAGGTAAATACTTGGGTAAATACCTATTATAAATACCCTATTTACCCAAACCACTATTAAATGAATATCTAAAAAAATTAGCCATCTCGACTGTCCCTTTTTTTGTGCATATTAGTTTAAATATTCATTGTTTTTCTTTTAATACTTGCACTCGACAATATATGTAGTACAATCTGAGTATTCAGATTACAAAAAATGATTGCTAATTAGTACAATTTTTATTGCAGAATGGTTGGGATGCAAATGACATGTTTCGTACAAATGCTGAGAAGTATGGTGTAAAATCAAGTTATGACAATTCTCTCCAAGATTACACGTGAGAATACTGAGTTAACTATGCATGCCTTCTATTACTTTTCACTAATATTTTTCAATTCTTTACTTCTTTCAAACCAAGTACTAAACTTACTATACATTTGAAAAATATACTTCTTCATTGTATGTTTACATAATCAATGTGTTATGCTTTTCAGTGTTCCGTTAACTAAGAAAGATACTGAAGAGTACAAGTTGCAAGAAGCAAAAGCTATGAAGATTGCTCAAGAAATCGAAACCAATAATTCATATCAGTCACGTATACAATTAGAAAATGGAGATGAAGAAGACAGGTTTAGTGCAGTTGTCAGACCAGATGATTCCATTCAATCAAAGTATATCAATTATGCAAATGTTTATTTTAAACTGTTAAAGTTGTTCTGAATATTCATTTTTTTTAATTGTTGAAATTTCAACTGAAAAGTTTTTTAAAGCTAAAGAAGGTTTAAGACAGCATACTGAATAATTATGAGAAATGTTTTATGACCTATATTTTATTAAGAGGCATTGCAGGGGCAAATCGGGCAGGGCATTCCCATCACCATCTCCGAATTTCATGATTTTTTTTTCTTGTGTTGCCTTACCCAAGGAAAGAACAAATCAGATTTAATCTAAATAAATACCAAGTTTCAATTTTATGCAGTTCCCATACATAAAAATTGCCTATTAGTAAAATGTGTCGCATACATTAATAAGGTGATATATAAAATTTCAGTTTTTCATCAAAATAAGACTTAAAATTAAGAGATGTGATAAAAAATATGCATTGACTTAAACTACTTTTCAGTAGCTTTTGAAGAGAAAAATCACATTAGAAGATCACATTTCAGGGTTTCAGCCTTTTATCATAAAAAGGCTCAGAGATATGTTTAAGCAGTGGGAAGGGGTTATACAATACAAATAATTGCAATCATTGTTTTCTTTCATAGTTTGTGTACAACCCTTGAAACACATTGACATGATTTTTCCCCTTGGAGAGCCATTGAAAAATGTTTAAAGTTAGCATATATTTATTTTCATATCTCACACTTTTTAGGATAAAATGCTCAAATTTTATTTATAATCTCATTAGTGTATGAGGTACATCTTACCAATTTAAAATTTTGTATTGACTCTAATCCTCTAATTTAATCTAATTTAATCATTTAACTCTAATTTTTAAATTTTAATGTGTACAAAACAGAATGTTGAAATAGCTTTCTCTTTCCTTAATTAAAAAAATTGCTACTATATTTAAAGTTTTTATGTTTGTTTTTTTTTTTCTTTTCCTCAAAATGATCCCTGTTTCTGGAGAGGGTTTAAAGCTATCAAAATCCTAAATCTGAACATTTGAAACAAAATTAGGATGCAAAATATTTTTTTTTCACATTCACGCTTGATGTTTACTCTGCTGGGGCTGTGCTATCTGGGGAGCAATAATGCAGTTTTTTCTTGCAACCATGTCAGCAGGAAATGAAGGAATTGTGAATCTTACGTCTGTTTGTGGCATAGCATTGAGATAATTCCTAGGCCTTCCAAATTTAGTTTGGGGATTTCCTAGGAAAAGTTCCAACACACATTGATACAATTTTTTTGGAAATTTGAATTAAATTTTTTTATTTGATGTTTTGTGCCATTATTATAAATATTTGAAGATGTTTATTTAATATGTGTGTTCCTGTGAAAGCTTTTTTCTTTGTCTGGTGTACAAATCCACCCCATTGGGGGAATCGACTTTGAATTTTCCACACACGTAAAATGACATAGAGAAAGAATAGAAACTATAACAATACTAGCTGCTACCTGCGACTTCGTCCGCGTCGGCTTTAGAATTAGGTCCCGACAGAAATGTAGCATGTGTGAATAACAAATGTTGTTGCGACAAAAGGAACTGCATTTAAATATTATTTGCTTTTTATTTGTTTCAAATGAAGTACAATGTATGTTAGTATACTTCATTTAAAATAAGAGAATATGCACAGAGTTACTAAATTTAGATTTTTTTCAGGCATTTGGCGAATAGAGACAGTTATGACAGTATTTGCGAACTGTTTTGTAAAAGAAATATTTATGCCATATGCATGAATTTTAGTCTATGTTAATCAGGAATAGAGCAGCTTTCTATTAGTGAAAAAGTTTGAGAATCGGTTCTGTAGTTACAGAGATACCCAGAGAGCGTAATGCATTAGAATTATTTTGAGTGTTCCTGTAAAGGAACTATTTATGCTACATGCATGAATTTTAGCCTATAATACTCAAGAATAGTGTAGCTTACTATCAGTGAAAAAAGTTTAGGAATCGGTTCAGTACTTACAGAGATGCACATAGAGCGTAATGTAATTCTTATTAGCATCCCTGTAAAAGAACTATCTGTGATATATGCATTAAAGGTAGCCTATAAGACTTAGGATGCCACCAGTGTCTAAGAAGTTCTGCTCTCAAAACTGCAAGAGGGGAGGTGCCAGATTCACACCCTGGTTGCGCCTGTTGACCTAGCCGCTCCCAGTTTTCCGTGGTTTTCTAAAAAACCTCGCATAAATATGGGCTAGGATCCCTTAGAAAATCCCCCACAGAGGAATTTTCCATATAGGCCTAGGACCCTAGTGCAGTCAATCGGTCTTAATTCAAAAACAAACAATGATACTCAGGAATAATGTAACTTTTAATCAGTGAAAAAAGTTTTAGAATTGGTTTAGTAGCTACAAAATGTCCATAGAGTGCAATGCATTAGAATTATTTTGAGTGTCTTTGTAAAAGAATTATTTATGCTATATGCTTGAAAGGCTGCCTGTATGTTAATCCAGGGCATAAGCTATTTTCATTACAAATTTTTTCAAATCCGTTCAACCATTTTTGTGTGATTCAGTCAAAAACATCCAGACACACAAACGTACACATTTATATTATTGGTAAGATTTGGAAATTTATGAACTTTAAGAAACACATCTGGATTTTTCTTGGTACTTACGTATTATCCCAGCGGTCATTCCTGCCAAACTGTTTTATCGTCAAATGGGTTGCCAAACTGTTGCCAGTCGTATTCAAAACCATTAATAATTTCATGTGCCCGGCATTTATTTCGGCTAAAAATCGCTTCTCTTGGCGGACCGCCGGGATAATACGTAAGTACCCCTTTCTTTACTTATGCTTTTTAATTTGGCGTAAAATCAACATAATTTCCATGTTTTTCAAATGCATGTGATTTTGCAAATAGAATTTCTGCTTTATTTCAAAAGCATAAATCATTTTGTGCGGGCGATAAAATGGCTTTTAATTAATAGTTTGAAAAGTAGTTAAAATTTCAAAATTTTGAGCCTCAGGTGCACTTTACTGAAGTTATGGGCTCAATCATGCTCAAATTTTCAAAGGTCTGTTTTCTGTAGATTTGTCTGGAGAACATTCATTTTTATTATTACAGATAGATAGATTTGGCATAAAACTGGCTTAATTTCCGTGGTATTTAATGTTTTTCAGATGCACGCACGTTTATTTATTCAAGTAATAGCATTCTTGTTAGCTCAAAACATGAATCATTTGATACGGGCGAAACTCGCCAACCATGGCAATGTAAAAACTGTTTTAATTAATAATTAAAAAAGTAATTAAAAATCTAAAATTCTAATTAGCCTATAACCAACTCCAGGGTCCCCTCTATATCTAAACCAAAATGCATCCTAATCGATTCAGTGGTTTAGGCGTGAAAGCATCATAAACAAACAAACAAACAAACTCACTTTCGCATTTATAATATTAGTTAGGATAGTTCTACAAAGCGAAGTGCAGTTTACTTTTTTTTTAAACTTTAGATTAGCTATTGTGATGGAAATTTTATGCTACGTGTGAAAGAAATTATTATTTTAAAATTATGTTTCAGTCAGATTAACTCCATTAATGTGTGCATTTAAAAAAAAAGACTAATTTCTCCTGTACAAAGAATGGGTACTTAGCTAGTTTATGCATAATAGCTAACTCTGCTGGATTTTCCAGGAGACTCTATATTTTGATGACTTTTTCCAGTCTTCTGGTTTCCTATAGAGGAGAGTCTTCCCCTGGTCCAGTATTTTTTTCTCTTCACGCTTATCCCAAATTGCTTTCTGTGTAGATAGAAATAGAATTCATGAAAACCAGCGCTGACTTGAATAAAGAAAACCAATGCGTAGGGATGTCGCCAGCATGGTGACAAAGCGACAATTTTTGCCAAATAGGAATCAGTCATTGTCAAAATATTAAGCATAGACATCAGTTTTGTCACCTGAAACCATGTAGCTAAGAAAAAGAGCTTTTTTTCGTCTTCTTTATACACAAATCATGAATTTTGCTTTACGTCCATTGTTCATCAAAGACAAATTTTTCGGCCAGGAATCTTGTTTCAAATTTAATATATTAAAAATTATCTATCACTGAACAAACGAGAATTTGAAATGTGTTGTGTTGTTTTTGATAGAAGTACAGATATATGTAGTAACAAGCAATGTGTGTAATAAAAGTAGAAATATGGCATTTCTAACTTGTCTACCAGGTTTGTTTTTTAGACTACTTGTCGCTGACCTTGGTAATCTTTTTGGACCTCCAAATTTCCTTTTCTGGTGACTTCCCTACCAATGACCTAAACGAAACTTGATTGCTGAGACCATAAACTGTGGTGATACTTACTCATTTCATCAGACTTGAGGTTAGATCAAACTATATTGTTAAGGTGTCTCACAATGGTAGTAATATTTTGGGCAAAATAAGTCATGATTGATCAGTCTACTCAATACAATTTGCGTGTGAAACAGATAAAGGTGCATGCATAGTTGTGAGCAGCACATGGAATCGGGGATTGGTTTAGATTAAAACAGCGACTTCACAAAAATACAATCACTTAAAATTGCCCCTTTTGACAGTTTGCCTTACATTTTGGTTAGTTTTGTAAATCATTTTAACAAAAAATGTTACTTTTATGAAAATAGGTATAAAAATTCACAAAATTATGAGTTGCAGTTCACAAAAATGGGACTTTGGTAAAATTTTTTGAATTGATCCCTGGAAATTCTCTATTGTTAGTCTTTCCTCCTTACCCTGATGCTAATTTGCAGGGAGAGGTTTTATAATCCAGAGGCATTTTCAACTAAAAAATCTCAGATTGGTACTCAAGTTATCACATGCTTATGCTAGTGATAGTAACAGCAGCACCCCTTAATCATTGCACTCAGGCATTTCATTCAGCATACAAAATGCATTTTCATTCTGAATATCTTTAAATTTTTGTTCAAGCCCAATAATTTGCGAGATGTTTCAAATTTTCTTATTTGAAACTAACAGTCTTGCATATTGATAACTTACAGGTATATTTTGCCTCAAAAAAGACGAAATGCGTCTGGAATTAAGAGACAACAATCTGCTACTTCAATGGCTGCCTCTGTTGGAAGTTCCAAACCTTATTTGACTCTACATGTGAACAGCAACATTCCAAACCAAACAATGCAATATCCATCTTCACTTCCTGTAACTGATGGATCTGATGCATCAGGATCTTTTCCGAATTCTCCTTCGGCATGTTCTTCAAATGAAGCTGTTATGTCTATAACATCGGTGCCAAAAAGTGGAGGACCTGCTAAAAGTCCTACTAAAGGTACAGTTTTAGAAAGTGTAAAAAACAAGCTAAGTCAATTTTTCAAATAAGTGCTGGCATCTTAGCATTAACCACGTACATGGAGTTTTTAATAAAATTTGTATGATGCTTAAAAATCTGAGAATGAGGGGGAAGACTATTTTAAACATTTTATGTATGCTGCATGTGTATAAATAAATAAATCACACCAGAATCTTTTTAAATGTTTATTTTTCATTATCTATTGTCATGTGTATATAGTGTAATCCAGGACAATAATTATAAGTTTTATGTAATTGGTTTTAAATGTAATTTTTTATCATAGGATTACTTTCCTCCATCTTATGTAATTTTTTTTTTTTTTTCAACATCGCCCCAAGTTTCAATATTACTTCATTTGGAAACTGTGGGAAATAACCAGATGAATTGGCTTAACTACCTGGGGTTTCTTTTACAGTAGTAAAAAAAAGGGACTTCATAAATAAAAAAGTGCTTGAGATTCATAAACTGTGCTACAAATTTTGTCATATTCGTAAATTGTGTCTATTCTAAATAGCTTCTTGAGATTGTACAGTTTGATATTTTTCATGAAATTGAACCATGGAGGGTTAAATATTTAAATTGGAACAGTTTAGATTTCTGTCACCAAAGTGAATTTTCATTCTCTGGTGATTTAAGCAAATGCAAAATAATTTTAATGGCAGTCATATCGTTTCCCATCATGATTGCCATTAACCCCTTGGGCACATTTGATGCTGCATCATGAACTTGCTTTGCCTAAGTAATGGATGACGAATACATTGCGTCATGCATTTAACAGATGACAAATATGTTTTGGCATTCAAACAAGACAAAATTAAACATGCTCATTATTGTTCATGACAAGAGATTTGTAACAGTTGTAGGAAGATGTTTCTTCCTGTCAGGATAGTGAATTTAGCCACTTGGTGGCTGGATCTGGACATGGACATGACCATCTGGACGTTCCAAATACAAGAATTTCTTCAAATAAATCCGTACCCAAGAGGTCAAAACAGTTTTTGATTCACTCTTTTTCATAATCTTCAGCAGACTGGATTATTTAGAACTATGAAATATTTTATCCTTACCGGTGTAGTGTTGACTCTAGAAAAGAAAGGGTCATCAGGAAGGGGATGGGAGGATTAAAAAAAAGAGCACTTTTGGGTATTCTACATGAATATAGGTAACATATTTAGAAACTAGTTTTAAAAAGTTTAAGGATAAACCCTAATCATTAACTTGTAGGGTTGTAATGTGTATTCTTACTTACAGTGTGTAGAGTTTTTCTCCTTTTAGGTATGTTTCCTGTAAAAGTAAGGAACTAAAAAAATTAATTTATAGATAATATTTTGCCCTAAATGTGACATAAATAAAATGTTATGATGAATTATAATCTGTACAAAACAAGAACTTCGACCCCCTCCTCCCCTCAAAAAAAAAAAAAAAAAAAAGAGAGTAATCAAATGTATTTTTATGATTTTTTTTTTTTGCTTACATTTTGTTTCTCGAAGTTGCATGACATACGTGTTAATTCTGTTGTTGTATTCCAATACGGAACACTACGATTTAATTTCACAATTAAAAAAAAAAAAAAAGTGACGCATTGTGTAAAACATTCGAAAAATGAAAAACCCAGGATTTCACTTGCCTCCCTCGTGTTGTGTGTTGACAAAATGAGGAGAGCTAAAGGATGGGATTGAAACTCAATTTATTAAACATTTAACATATCACATCAAGACAAAAATTATTAAACTTAACATGCAGTACCACAAACATTACACCAAATTATTAGATGGGCTCAGCAGCAACGTCAATTATACAGAAATTACAAAAAAAAAAAAAAAAGGAAACTTTACTCTCATCTAGGCAGCATACTAATTTTGAACACAATGCTTGCTTTAATCTATTGCATATGTTATAATCAAATTACCACTATTTTTGGCACTGCACAATTAAAACCTGACAATCAATTCATACACATACATATTGTGGAAGAAAAAAAACAAATTATAACCCCTGGGTACCCATGGTTGCAAACCAAAAAATTTAAATATAAAAAGAAAAATTATGTTTTTGCTTGTAATCATAATTTATAAAAATTTACTTAGTTGCTACAAATGTAAACAAATTGTCCACTTTAAAATTATGGTACATATCAAACATGCTTAGATTCAATCCCGAATTTTTATGATTTTTTACAGAATGACCGATGGTCTTAACAAAAACAAATGGACAAAAGGTAATGAAAAAGGCTGTCATCAAAATGAAAGAAAAATGACTAAAAAAAGAAAAATATTTAAAAGGCTTAATGGGGTGAGAACAACAACAACAAAAATAAATAAATAAATATATATATACAACACACCTGGCATCAAGGGCGTGAAAGGAAAGGAAATGGTCAAAAAAAAAAAAAAAAAAAAAAAAAAAAAAAAAAAAGGGGAAACATTGATTTAGCACCTGCAAAAATAATACATAAAAAGAAAAAAAAAAAGGGGGGGAACAAGACGATAGTTTCTTGAACTGAGAAGGGAAGAAAGTTCTAGAACAATTTCGGAGGAAAAGCGCGGGAAAGATTAGCGCTATCTCCGAGATCTGATGCAACAGGCACGGAATATGATGCATTAGCGTGAAATCGCAGGCAAAACTTAAAAGATGACGAAAAATTATTGAAAATTTACAGGGAGACGCCTAACAGGAGAAATAAAGTAATAAAATAAAGAAAAAGTGGGATTATGGGAAGTTACGAAAATTAGTTTAAAAAAAATCCCATCAAAACAACTTTAATGAAAAGGGAGGTATGAAGTACAGCCACTATATTTTAAACTCCTGATTACCCACAGAATGGCAATTAAAAGTAAATATTAATTTTAAATACCCTGAAGGCGAAAAAACTGCCGGTGAAGAGAAAATTTAATCACAAAAAAGGTAAACAAAAGAGAGAACACTTTACACTGCCAAACAAAATAAATAATTAACAGCCCCCCAAACGTGAGAAATTACATAGCGGTTATTTAAAATTTTAACTAGAAAGATCCTAAATTACTAAAACGTCCTGGGTAGAGGTAAATTAAATTAATCATTAACAAAAGAAAACGGATAATATAGTGACAACACCTCACTGTAATAAGGATTACAGCGTTCATTTCTTGAAGAAAGTTTCAGCTCTTTATCAAGTCTTGACACTATTTATTGGTCAATAGTGAGCAGTGTTCTTCTTATTCCCCAGTCTTACTACACTACCATAAGTTTTCACACTGGGTCACATTTTTATTCAATATTGCACCTATATTGATATAAGCTTTTGAACAGGAAAGGACTTTCAATGTATGTGAATTAGGGTGCATGTTGATTGTTTTTAAATCAAAAATGCAGTGTGAAATGTACATTTTATTTAAGAATTCATCTGATTTCCAGCATGGGTGATAAATTACTTACTTATAAGAGGTTTTAGAAATCCTCACAATTGTAGAAGAAATGCATAAAAATTAGTTTATCTTGTAATTAAAAAAAAAAAAAAAAAAAAACAGAAAAAGAAATCCCTTAATGCAGGATTATAAAAATTAATAAAATGAAGTGAAACTTTATTTAAATTCCTTTAATTGCTAAAATTATTGAATGAGTAGCAAGCAAGAAAACATCTTTAACATGATGGTGAAAATAAAATGCCTAATATATGTAAATAGTCTAAAATTGCATTCATTTGTATTGTATCTTATTGCGCCTTTTCTTAGATTTCTCTTCAATTTCAGATGTTTCAGTAATTAATGAGATAGCTAATATGTCTTCAGAATTTGTTAATTCTGAGAATGTGCCTGCACCAACTGCACCACCACCAAAAGTGCAAATGATCTATCAACAAACATTGCCACCTAGGATAGAAAAGCGACGCGAAAATGAAAAGTATTCTAAACAGAAAGGTAATGCTGCATTATGCAAGCCCCCCTTTTTTGTGTGTATGTGTTTGTTTCAAGCATTAAATGTACTTTAAAGGTAATTTATTTATAAAAATAAGTTAATAAAACATTTTATACTGTCAACTTATTCGATATATTCATTTAAATAAAATATTCTTTCACCAGATTTCTTAAATCAAGAAAACAGTAAAATATATTATTGCGAACAAATTATAACAATAGGATTGTGCATACAGAAAGAAAAATGATATTCCAGGATCATTCCATCTCATACATGAAACAAATAGAAAAGAAAACAGTAAAATATACTATTGCAAGTAAATTATAATACAAGATTGTGCACATAGAAAGCAAAATGATATTCCAAGACCATTCCATGTCACATTACATAAAGTAAATTAAAAAAATGTTCATACATTATCATTTTTTCAATGTCCTGTTGTCTTTTCTCAGCCAAAAACAATAAGCTGAGCTGAAAAAAAAAAAAAAAAAATAGAAATCATTCATAATTTTAATGTGTAATTTATACTTTAAGGATTTATATAAGTGTTGCATGGGACAATACTTCTGTTCCACATGTGGTGCTAATATAAATCCTGTTAGCTACAAACTTGTCAACTTTTAAGAAATAAACTATACATTAAAAATATGACAAACCCTTATATTAGTTTTTACTCGAAAAAAAAAATAAATAAATAAAAATAAATTTCTGTGATACATGCAATATGAAATGCCATGTACCAGCATGATTCATCTATTCATTGCTGTTGCTGAAATTTGCCATTAGCTACCTCTCTGCACTTCCCTTTTTTATTTTATTTTTGTTGATACTTTTGATTTTCAGTTTTTTAATAACTAAAAACTTTTATTATAACACAATGAGTTTCAATTATCTTTCATTAGGGAGAAAAAAAAAGTAGATTTAATTAATATTTTTCATTATTTATGAACTTGTCTAGAAAGATTTCCTGCATAAAAAGATTCAATCTCCTGGTCCTTTAAAAAAATTCTTAAGTGGGTTCAACTGTGTATTATTTTTGCATATAAAAACACTGACTTAAGTTATATCATTTTAAGGACGAACAGATGAAATAGAAGAATTTAAGAAGTTTAGCACAAATTTTAAGGTAATTGTTTCTTTACCAGTGTTTGTTGTATTTAGTGATTCTTAAATTTTTGTAATGCTGGATTTCTTATTATTTTTTCATTAAAAAAGTGTTTCTTTTTATCTCTGTTCCCCAAGTGTAAAGGTGGAGGGTGTAAAATTTAAATAAATAGCTTATAAAAAGGCACAACATATTTTAGGTATTCATTATTAAACATAATTAATTGTGTAAATCTTATAGTTAACTGATGAAAAAGAGGCTCATGAATCTAGTGAAGGATTTCAAGTTCCAGATTCTAAAGTGGATCAAACAGCTGTCCTAGTGAACAAATTAGAAAAGACCAAGATTGACAAAGATGAAGATAAATCTGTTAATGTAGTAAAGTTTTCAACATTGAATCCTAATGCAAAAGAATTTGTTTTTAATCCCAATGCTAAGGTTTTTACTCCTGTAAGTACTGTGATTATACCTTGCTAAATTCTATGCTATGCCTTGATAGTTTTTTAAATTCATGTCCCTGCTTTGTCTGAAAATGTTAATGATTTCAATTTGCATCTAATTCTTAAAATATAAATATTGCAGATCTCTAAAAATTAGTCTTTTGAAAAAATTGGTTAATTGTCTGGATGATTGTTAAATGTGTGCTGTGATACACATACTTAATATTTATGCTGAAACTCACTCATTTGTAAGTTCCTGACTTAATAACTTGATGTTTGATTGGTAGTTAGTAACTTGCTTCTTATCTTTCCTTTAGTAGGAGTAAATGATTTTATTTCTTTTTATGATGTAGATATCACAATCCATTGAAACTTGCATTGTATTTGTATAAGATATATATTAATGATAGAAAATATGGCATGAAATTTGGGTTCCATGATGAACATTACACCAGATTAGTAATTGTATGTATTTAGTACAATAAAAGAAAAAAATGTTATATCAGATAATAAATCACTAACATCAATTCTATGTGGAGTGAGATATCAACAAACTATCAAACTTAAAATAAACAAGTAATATATAAAAAATTTATTAAAGTCAATTCCTACTTAGATCAACAAAGAGAAGTTTTATTTTAGTTACTTTTTATTAGATTTAGTGAATTAACATTTGAAAAAACTATTTGAATTTGAGTGGATGAATAAAAGGTATTTTATTAACGACTGAAAATTTGAATAAGATATATAAATATATATAGGGAGAGTGTGAACTAATAGTAGGAATTGGGGAAAAAAAAAATGCACAGTTAGATGTTACAATAGTTCTAAATACAAAATTTCAACATTCTACGGTTAAAAGTTTTAGAGTTATGCGAAATAATTTTTGGCTCCAAATTTGGTCATATTTCGGCAAAACTTGGCAAGGTCCACGACAAATGGCGAGATTTTGGGCATGGACCAAACATTGACTGACTATCGCCAAGGACGAAGACATGATGATTTTTGAGCATGGACCAAATGACTGACTATTGCCAATTTTGGCGATATTTTGGCAAAACTCACCAAGGTCTATGACAAATGGCGAGATTTTGGGCATGGACCAAACAATGACTGACTACAGATGTAATATATTGAAGATGTCCATAGACATTAATGTATTGAATTTCTTTTGTGTGATCCTGTAAATAAACTCTCCAGTAGATAGGAACAAAAAATAGAGATGTGCAACTAGATGTTACAACAATCTTATATATGAAATTTCAACATACTATGACTAATAGTTTTTGAGACTTGAGAGTAAAATACATACACACGTACAAAAATTGCCAAGCTTGGTGACTTTTGGCGCCATTCTTGAGGGAAGTACGTGACCATGGTCGGACCATTACCTAACTAAATGGTAGGACGGTATTGTACTTGAAATAGATGAATGTACCTAAAACTACCATTGACCGTAAAGTGTTGGAAATCTTTTGAATGTTCCTGTAGCAGCACTTTAAATGATAGACACTTTCTTCGATAGAAAAATTAATTTTGTAATCCGTAACAGTATATATCACTTCTGAGTCGTTTGAACTAGCCTAATACGTCTAAAATACGCTTTAATGAATTTCGACCCATAGAGCGTAATGCATTTAAAATTTTTTGGGAGGCCCTGTAGATAAACTACCCAGTCGAATGGGACTGAGATGGTGGGTGCACAACTAGATGTTACAACAATCCTGAATATAAAGTTTCAACATTCTAAGTCTAATAGTTTTTGAGATATGCGAGTTTAATGAATTTCGGCCTATAGAGCGTAATGCATTTAGAATCATTTGGACGGTCCTGTAGATAAATTATTCAGTTCATTGGGACCAAAACTGTATTAACATCCAGTGTCATCCACTACAAATTAAAAAAAATGTATTTGAACTTGAGTGGATGAATAAAAAAAGTATTTGATTAACGATTGAAAATTTGTACAAGATATATATAGGGAGAGTGTGACCTAATAGTAGGAATTGAACAAATAGTGAAAACAGATACTCATCACTTGGCTGAGATGATCCTGACAGAATAAATGTGTAATTGTTCTTATCTTCTGGATACTACAACTTCAGCGAATACATACATCCAAGAAATCAAATCATATAATCCATGGTAATAAAGCCAATGGATCTCCTCCAAGCCAAAATTAAGAGACTTGTTTCACACATCTCACTGTGCCAGTGGGGGGAAGCAGTTTTTTCTATCTAAAAGACTCTTGTCTTCCTGTGCAATTTAAAGTGAAACAATGGATTGATTAGTCTGGATGCTATGGGCATGTGATATGAAGATTTTGAGAAAGTTGTTCACTCATAATGCACTATAAATGAAATAATTTTTTACTATTGAGGTGTGACAAGGGTAAATGTATATTTCCACCGTACACTGACAAATTTTCATCATGGTGAGGGAAAACAAACCTCAAATATAAACTCGAAAACAACATAACTTTTTAAATACAGATGTCAAACAGAATGATACAGAACTACACTTATTTAATTTTTTAGAATCTAGAACAAAACAATGAACACTTAAGTATTTACTAAGGTAATTAAATGGAATAACTTATGCTTAAATTATATAAATTCTTGATTAGCATAAAACAAAAACATAGGATATAATTTTATCTTAGAACTTTTTAATGCTATTTCTCATCTTCATTTAAAAGAATAGATGTGTATATCATATTCGTAATTTTATGTCTGAAAGTGCTATTAAACTTGCATCTTTATTCCTATAAACCTAAGAAAGTTGTTTCAATATATTTATTATCTAAGTCTTTCATTTTTGTAGAGGTCAATGCCAGTTGTTAGTTCTGTTCCTGTACAGCCTCAACCGCAACCACCAGCCCCTCCACCACCACCACCACAACAACAACAACAACAACCAATGCCAGAACAGAACCCTATTATGGCTGTTCCTCATTCGCAGATGATACCAAGTATGCCTCAACATATCTTTACAGCAATGACGCCTCAGTATGTTATGCAAGCTGCGCCTGTGAGTGTAGCTATCACCACTCCTTTTGCAGCTGCACCTCCTGTGCCTCAGACTCCTAGGTTCAGAAAAGGTAATTTGGGCATAACATGCATTCTGTAAAGAATAGATACTAACTTAAGGAATGTGAATTATTTTGTTCATTCTGAAAATATGGAGAGCATACATTAGAATTTTGAATGTTTTTATCGCTTCCGATTCTTGATATTTGTTTTATCTACTGGGATATTAGTCTAAACTATATAGCTGAAAGATTGAAAATTTTTTCTACTTGCTAATTTACAACTATTTATTTACTTTTTCTAGAATTGCATTAAATACGAAATTTACAAAAGATTTATTACAACCATACTGTATTTATTCATGTATATTAAAAAAAATAAAAAAACTTGGGCAAAAACTCTAGGTGTGCACTATAAATGAAATAATTTTTTACTACTGCACATGATACATGTATTAATTAAGAAATGTTATTTAGAAAAGATAATATAACTTGAAAATTCTTACTTAGTAGAAGTATTGCTGCATCACTTTCACTCTTAACTCTTTAATACAACAGTGATAGTAATATTATTCATTGCTGCTACTGCATTATTATCACAGTCCTAGTCATCACTAAAATGTAACTTCCATGTCAAATTTAAGATGTGCTTTATATACAAGAGTGCACCTAAATAATTTTTCGCCTATGGCTGAACAGTTCAAATTGCCCCGCTCCCTACTGCTGCATCCCCCTCAATTTTTGAGTATGTAAAAATGCATATAGCTGGTACTCTTGTTAATTTAATTATACATCTGCTATTTTGAAAAAACAAACATAAAATAGTAAATGTTTAAATCTTCGAAGATCCAGCTGATTTTGTGGCTCCTCTTCACCTTGTGCCCCTGCCCCTATGTCCTGATTATATATGAGATGAAAAATGTCGCAATTTTTTCCTGTGAAGTACAGGGTACATGCATAATACATGCATGTGCATTAGGGTGGTCACAAGAAATCAACTTTCGAATATTTTGGGGGGCACCCCCCAAAAAGTTGCCAATAGGCTCAAAAATGAGATTGGTAAAGTTTCAGCTCATTTGCATAGTAATAACCCGTGCCACATTGAGGTTAAAGTTTAGAAAAACCGCGGTTTTTTGCAAAAAAAGCAGTTTTTCCATCATAAAATGGACAAAATTGAGTCTATAAACATAATGTTGGTCTCGTTTCATAAGAAAACTTCCTGCCTTTATGAGTTATACGTCACTTTTATGTAAAAACTTACAGTTATAACCCTCCAAGAGGTTGTGATGTCAAATCCCGCCAACTTATTCCAGTTTTCACTGCTATCCATCTATAATATTAATCATTTATAACATTGTGATATCATAAAATATGTTTGATATTAAAGCTTGTATGTAGTTTAGGAGCCTTTTTTTTAATAATTGCAAATCTTCCTATTAAAAATTTTATTTTTTTTTATAATTAAAAAATTACATGAAAATTTTACCGTGAAAACAACTTTAGATTATTTGCCCATTTCCAAAACGATCAGACGGTAACATTCGGATCATATCTAGTACTGAAAAAAGCACATATCTATGCTTTTTTTCAGGACTAGATATGATCCGAAGCCTAAAAGTTGGCTTTTTTTAATGAAAATTTAAAAAAAATCTATTTCGTCTTTCCTCCTTTTGTTTTCCTTTCTTTTTGTGTACGAAATAAAGGTTTTAATTTAGAAAAATTTGAAATTTAAAAAAAAGGAAATTTAAATAAAAGAATTAACAGAAAATAAGGTCAATGAAGGCATAAAATTGAGAACGAATAACGTTCAGATATATTTGATTATTAAAGTTATGTATCTAAAAGGAAGCACATTATAAAAAAAAATATTTTTGCTTACAATCTTTTGTTAAAGTGGCAAGGCTTAGATAATTTGGCTTTCGAAGAGTCTGGAAAAGTTTTTCTACATTCGGACACTACTTATAGTAAAAACTGCTTTTGTTCTTCACCCTCAGTTAAACAGGAATTGAATCCTTGGATTAATTTTACTCTCCTCTCAGCTGAGTCATTAAAAACCTTAAAAGCTTTCAGTTTTTTCCCCTTCAAATAATACTGATTTTCACACCATACATCGGGTTCAGTATTCAAAAATTGCATATTAAAATTAAATCTCTTAAAAACATATTGTCCGTGATGATATAAAAAAATCAATTTCTTTGTCCAATAAATGATCCACTTCATTGAAACATAGTTGCTCTTACATATTTATCATCATCATCATCAGTTTCTTTTTCAAATGCAATTAATTTTACAGCCATGCTTATTTTGACTCCTTTTACCAAATTGTCTTCAAAAAATGAAAATGCAACTTGCTCGTTAAAAGTTAAGATGCGTTATGCAATGCAAAGTTACGATACAAAAGATGGCTTATCATTTTATAGATCTTTGTTTGCAGCCTCTTTATCAAAGTTTCAGTATTGAACAAGTGATTCTAATAATTTTAAGTTTTGATTTGGGCTAAAGTCTGAGTGGGAGTGTTGAATCATGCCTTTACATAAATATTTATTATAAATAAACAAATGTCTGTAATAGCTCCTTTTTCTAAATCTGTTATTGAGACGTACCTGATGTCTGAAAAGAAGCATTTTGAGACAATAAATTGTTTTGGACATACACCTGGCATAATGAACAGCACCAGGTACTCTGAAAGAAATGTCAGTTTGGGGAGACTCCTATAAAAATTAAACAATGTTGGATTAATTCTTTATAGTTATCCCTAAGGTGTTGATTTCTGAAATGTTCTGCAAGAAAATTTGAAATTTCTTCCAAATTCTGTATTCTTTATGTAATAGTTTCATCTTCAATAGCAGTTTTGTACTTTGTCTTGTCCAACTTAGACCACCCAATCTGAAAATTTAAAAAAGAATATCTGGATGAAGAGCAGTAGATTTGCCCACTTTGCAATCAAAAAAGATTTTAGGAGGATTTCTAAAATGTGGTGGCGAGAAGGTAAGTATAGAATATTTCGATCCTGTAATTGCTGCAGCAAAAAATGCACGTTCCCCTAGCAACCAGTGGTATAAAAACAGATTTCCCGAATTTTACCAACTGCCTCCCATTATTCAACTGCTGTAAATACAGCTTTTGCCTGAGAGTTATTTTCATATTATTTTCAAGCTGAGGAACTCCTATTAACTGTTCTTCATCGCCACAGCTAATTAAAATCGTTTTTCTCTCTACATTTTCTTTATTCAAAATATGAGGAAGCACTTTTTTTTCATCCCAGTGAACAACAGCACCCTCTAAATCAGAATTTAAAATCTGCTTTTGATGAGATTAATTCTTGGTTTTCCAAATTCTTGTCTTTGGAGTCTTATTGCACATCAAGGGTCCTGAACCGGAAAGATATTATGTATTAGTGTTGAACCACTTGAAATGAAAATCATAACGATAATATGGGACCCTCCTTGCCAATACGTATGGGCACCCATGTCCATTCTAAAAGTATATAATAACACATAACAAAAATAGCATTGTAATAAAGAAAATTACAGAGGTTTGTCTTAGATGTACTTCAACTGAAATGCAAATCAAGATCTTTCTTCTGAAGCACAGAAATGCATACCAAATAAATAAAAATATTTCACGAATTGTAGTTTAAGTTATGAAAATTCTTGATTTATTTTTATTTTTTGATGCAAATAATACAAGAAACGGTCAAAATTATTCTTAATTTGTCTATAAGTTCTTAATTTGTCTTTTTTTCACTAAATTTACAAAAATGCAGATTTTGGTGGTGCGATTCACAAACTGACCTAAAAAACACTGAATGTCATTAAATATTGGTTTTGTTGAGAGTAAAACTTCAGAACAATGACATTTTTTATGAAATAAAACAAGAACCAGGTTTGTAGAGCAAATATTTTATACATAATGAAGGAAAAACTAGATTTTTTTGCAAAAATCGTTATTTTTCAAGAATTCAACCTCGATGTGGCACAGGTTAATATTATGCAATTGAGCTAAAACTTTGCCGATCTCATTTTCTAGGCAATTGGCAAATTTTAGGGGGGGGGGCAAAAAATAATAAAATTTTTTTTCCCCATATAACTTGTGACCACCCTAATGTGCATTATACATGAATAAAAACGTTATATTATTAAAAGATTTCATTTTCAGGATATTTTGATGGCTTGATATTTTTTTGTTAATCTTGTTACTTGTAATGATTGTTTTTAGTAATGTGCAATTTTATTAAACCCTTTTTGCATATACTTTTATTTTTACTAATGTGATTTTTTTTGTGTTTGAATGTTATGCATGCTTTAGTCAAGTTTCTTTTTCATCCTGTTATGGTAATTATTTATAATCCATAGACTGTTGAAACTTCATTTTTGTGATTCAACTTTCTTTAATTGTTTTATGTGAAATGCTAATGTTTTTTAAAAAGTAAATAAACATAATGTAATTATACTTAATTAGTATTAGAATGAAAAAAACACTAATATCTAACATATAATAGAGATACTGTATTCATTTTTACTATTGTGAATCGGAAGTGATTAAAAAAAAAGTAAATCTAGTTTGTTTAATTTCTTATATTGATTACAAATGTTTTAATATACAAAATCATGAAAATTAATTATTGTCTCTTAAAAAGTAAATTTATTTGCAATTTTGCTACTTTCTTGAAGGAAATTTTTTCATCAGTTAGCACTCTACCATATGCAAACGTTTATGAAAGGGGGGGATATATCTCTATATCCACCCCCCCTGGCTACACCCCTGCTTTAGCGGACCAAATAAGAGTTGATAAAAAATAAAGATCCCATTGTTGGGAAAATCAGTTAAACGTGTTCAAATGCATGAAATTAACAGGCACAATTTTACCTTAATGATTGGTACTGATTTATGAAATTAGTGATAATTTAGTCTTTTAGGGGGGTTATCCACTAATTATGCAATGCTTTTAGAGAAGGGATGCTGTGTGTAAAAGAAGTGATTATGGTGTGGCAACTTTCACTATAAACTGCCAAACATGTGTTAAAAAAAAATCTAGCTGAATTAGGATTTGAGGAGTCAACTGTGGCTATCGAGTGACAATTAACATAAATTAATGTCAGTTGAAAAATAATTACATTTTTTTCACTTTTAAGACATCCCTTTAGTGCTTGGCGACAAATGGCAAAATTTTCAAATTGTAATATCTC
This sequence comes from Cheiracanthium punctorium, assembly GCA_038373885.1. Lineage (NCBI taxonomy): Eukaryota > Metazoa > Arthropoda > Arachnida > Araneae > Cheiracanthiidae > Cheiracanthium > Cheiracanthium punctorium. The sequence goes on from JAWZYV010014284.1 coordinate 501,771, forward strand.
CAAGACATGGCATTTTAAAATTTATTTCCTTAGTCAAAGAGCAACATTTTTCTAAATATAAGTGACAGGAAAGGAAGGACCATATAAAAATTAAATTTGAGAATGGTCATTGGCCGGAAACGTGGCTTTGTATTCCTAAATATCAGAGTTGACCTAAAAAAATTTCAGTGACATCATGTGAAAATACTTTTATAACAAGTTTTAAACGAAAAGGCCCATTTCAGAACGAATCCTGATTCAAAATCAGATGGTACTCACCATAGCACAGTGGTTGGTTATGTCACTGGAAATGGTAGACTGCTGAAGTGTGAAGGTTCCGGGTTCGGGTCCCATCGCACGGCTGTTGAGCTAACGGTCTGGAGTTTTGGTAGGTTTTCTCCAGATGTTATGTGAATACGCGTTAGAACCCCTTAGAAAGTCCTACCAAGACACTCCCCACCCTTGGCAGATCACCCAAGTGTAGTGTTGCCATAATCACACACAATCGCACAAAATAAAAATTACATTTTGTATTTTAATATGTATACAGGCCCTAGTAAAAAAATTTGCCATATCTGAAAGCTACTCTTAATTTGACTAACTTTTCTAATTGAAAGTATGCTTCTATCACTTACGGTTTAGAAGGTAATTGCTGTAACATCTATTTTGAAACTCCTGGTATGCATGTTACATTGTAAACTGTCTCTTTTTATTCAATGGGAATATTAAAGAATTACTACTCATGCTCTAATCCAGTGGTTCCCAAACTTTTAACCTTGCCCCCCCCCCTTCCCCAAGAGAGCCTAACTTACGCTACACCCAGTATTTCAGCATATACATTCAGTTTTTTATTTTTCAACAATGGGCATTTAGGTGACTGTTTTATTTTGTAAAAAATGTGACAAAAAAATGTGTCTTAAAATGTTTTTTCAAACTTTACTAATGTTATTAGTAAAGTTTGAAAAAACATTTTAAGCAAAAATAGGTATATTTTTGAGTAAAAAAAGAATAAATACAATGTTTTTTTTAAGAACGTATTTTATCACTTGCTCTTAGTCTATTTTACTTGTGCACCCCCCTTGCAAATGCTTTCTGCCCCCCTAGGGCCCGGGTTGGGAAACACTACTCTAATCAACTGATTTACATGCACTGAACGATATGCAAACTTTGATTTTAGCATGTTATATATTATGATGCAATGGGGCTTATGTACTGGTGAAGTAATTTCGAAGTTTTTTTTTAAATTTGTGATAAAAATTATACTTGTATAAATTAGAAACTACAAATTAAGTTAAATATTTTATGTAATTGAAACTCCTAGATATTTAATCCTCAATAAATTAAAATAGTTTTAAGGAATGTATTTTGACAAATTTTTGTATGTGCATCAATATATTATACCTGCCAGACCATCTTAGCCTTTCATCTTGTTTGTAATCTCCATTGAAGACATTTGCTATAATATAAATAGAATTGTGTTTTACATGTACTATAGCTTAAAGGCCATAGCATGCATTTAGAATATATTTTGAAAGAATGTGTCTATAAAATACATATAATTTTGATATTTATTGCTTATGTTCACTTACTTTGTTATTGATACTGTTGGTGGATACTCAGAATCTAGGACCCTCGAGTGAAATATATATATTTTTTAAGTATATACAAGGCAGGATTTCACTAGAGGACTGAATGCTAGAACACTTGTAGGATTACCCTGAGACCTACAGTTTCTTTGAATCATCATTTTATTCATTGATGCTTTTTTGTTTTTGTTTCTAAGGTGAAATATTTATAGTATTTTAATTATATAAATATTTAACTACAGCTACAGGTCAACCAATACTTGCTCCATCTGGTATTCCTACTCCATCACAGTTGACAGTCCAGTACACTTCTCCTCCTGGAGTGCTTCATGCTTCAGCACCCACTCAACCAACTGTTGGATATCCTCAGGTTTGACATATTTGAATTTCATAATAACTGTATAGTATTCTAACAATTTGTTGAGTTTTATTTTAGATCTTTAAACTGCCAGTGTATGGAGATTATATTATAGCTTAACAATTAATCTTATGTAATAAAATTTGAGAGTAAACAAAGTTTGTAGCTGGTTATGTAAGTTTGTAACCTCCGATCTTCTTATGTCTCTCTTGATCACATAGTGCATAGACAGGTAGTCGCAGACCTACCAAATTTTTCAAAATGCTTCACTAGAACAGGTCCTAAAACACCCCAAAGCAATTTTTTTCGAAATTCGAATCAGAAATTTTTTTATTTTATGTTTTGCAATTTTTAGTATTTTTTCTCTCATAACATTAGTAAATACACTCACAGTGAAACGATATTTTCGGACAAAGGAGAAAATTTCCTTTTAAAAACAGCTTGTTCTGACTATGTAACATAATTTGTGGATTTTAAAGAATTTTTTTTTTAAATATCGCTTTTGACAAAATTTTTACTAAAATAATTCTAAAGCTGCTGCATCTTGAAATCTACCCACCATGACTTTTTGATATTTTGACAAATGACAAAACCCTCATTTGGAAATGTTACAGTTTTTAGAAAATTACTTGCTGCCATTCATCCTGTTGGGTGTACTAGGCTTAAATTTTAGGAAGGTGCTCCTTTTAAAAGCAGTTCTTTATAACACTTTCTGGGAAAAACATACACACGCTGTATAGCATTCATGGAAGGGCACATGTGAACTGTTCACATCTGCCTCAGATGTATTGTTCACAAGTGCCCCATCATCTTCTTTAGGCCTAACTTGTGAAAATAAAAAATTCTTAATTGAGTAAAAAAAATTAAAAGTTGTTCCGAAGTTACCTGAATGTTCATATATTCTGCATTATTAAATTAAACTATGTTTTCACTTGAAGAACTCAGTGTTAAATTACATACAATACCTGCTAAAACGAAGAATTTGGTAATTACAGAAAAACAAAATAGCTCACTGCTTTGAAAATTTGTCAGCAAAAGAGGATTGATATTACCATCTTCCAGATTTTTACTTCCTTGTACGTAGTATAAGGAAGTAATGTGATCCCGAAAAATTTTGGGGGCCAAATTTCGACAAAAAATCTGATTTTGACTACTTTTAAATTTAATTTAAAGAATTTTTTCGATGCATCTCATCGTAGGCTAGCATGCACGATCATATTAACGCGTCTGCAACGCATTTTGACCAGCGGCGAGTTTATTGTGGTCAGTTTTTCCATGCCGTCTGTACGTACGTACGTACGTACGTATGTATGTATGTAACTCGCATATCTCAAAAACTATTGGTCGTAGAATGTTGAGATTTGATATTTAGGATTGTTCTATGATCTAGTTGTGCACCTCCCCTTTTGGTCGCAATCGAATGAATAGTTTATGTACAGGACCGCCCAAAAGATTCGAAATACATTACGCTCTATGAGCCGAAATTCATTAAACTCGCATATCTCAAAAACTATTAGGCGTAGAATGTCGAAACTTCATATTTTGGATAGTTGTAACATCTAGTTGTGCACCTCCCCTTTTGGTTCCATTCGATTGGATAGTTTATCTACAGGACCACCCAAAACATTCGAAATACATTACGCTCAATGGGCCGAAACTCATTAAACTCGCATATCTCAAAAACTGTTAGGCGTAGAATGTTGAAACTTTATATTTAGGAATGTTGTAACATCTAGTTGTGCACCTCCCCTTTCGGTTCCATTCGACTGAATAGTTTATCTAACTGCCTAAAAGATTCGAAATACATTACGCTCTATGGGCCGAAATTCATCAAAGCGTTTTTTAGAGGTATTGGGCTATTTCAAACGACTCAGAAGTGATATATGCTGTAAAGAGTTAGAAAATGAATTTCTCCATTAAAAAAAGTGTCTTTATCATTTACAGTTCTGCTACAGGAACACTCAAAAGATTTCCAATACATTACGGTCAATGGCAATTTTAGGAGATTCATCCATTTCAAGCACAATACCGTCCTACCACATAAGTTAGGTAATGGTCCGACGACGGTCACGTGCCTCCCTCAAGAACTATGCCTAAAGTCGCCAAGCTTGGCGACTTTTTTGTGTACGTGTGTGCATATTTAACTCTCAAATCTCAAAAACTATTATGAAATTTCATATATAAGATTGTTTAACATCTAGTTGTTCATCTCGATTTTTGGTTAAAATCTACTCGAGAGTTTATTTACAGGACCACCGAAAAGAATTTCAGTACTTTAATGTCTATGGACATCTTCAATATAATACATTTGTAGACAGTCATTGTTTGGTACATGCCCAAAATCTCGCCGTCTGTCCTCGACCTTGGCGACTTTTGCCGAAATGTCGCCAAATTTGGCGATAGTCAGTCATTTGGTCCATGCCCAAAGTATCGCCATTTGTCATTGTTCTTGGCGAGTTTTGGCGAAATGTCGCCAAATTTGGCGATAATCTGTCATTGTTGGTCCATGCTTAATATCTCGCCAAATGTCGTCGACATTGACGAGTTTCGCCGAAATATCGTCAAATTTGGCGCCAAAAATTATTTCGTATTTTGTATAACTCTAAAACTAACCCGTAGATTTTTTAACTTTTGTATTTAGAACTATTGTAATATCTAACTGTTTTCAATATCTTTTTTGACAGCAATCGACTGGAAATTTATTTACAGGGTGAGCCAAATGACTTTAAATACATTAAGGTGTATGGATGCATTCAATTCATTGAAAGTCTGTGGTCAATGACTACTTTGGCTATCCCCAAAATCTCGCAAACTATCTCAATTTTGTCGGCTTTTGGTGAAATATCGCCAAATAAAGTGTCAGAAGGAAATCTTTCAAATTGAACTCAGCTTGGCGATATCGAAATATTTGGCTAGAAATCGCTAAATATTACTATTATTGATATTTTATATCTTTCAAACAAATAAGTTTAGAGGAAGTGCGTAAAAAACATTTTTGATTTAATAGACGTGCAAGGAAGTCATGTGTTGGACACATCAGATTTTTTCTTTTAATTATCTTAGTGTAAAACACTATGTTCACATCTGTCCCCCCTCTCCCCTATATATATGCAATGAAACTTCTATGAGTGATCACTTCTATTAAGTGATCCACTCTTCCAACAACCAATTTTTTAAAGCATCGATTTTTTTTACCCTATCTACTTAATGTTAAAAGGTTCTCTAGAATAGACCACACAACCTTCTACAAACGACCGGCTCCAGTTTCATGTCTCTTTTTTGTTGTGAGGCTAAAATATTTGTGCTATAGTACTTTTTCTCGAAACTAGACATTTTTTAAACAAGTTGGAATGTGTCGGATATGCAGTGCAAAATAAGCTAATCAGAGATCCTGGATGATGTCATCACTCTCGTCCAAGATGGCTACCTCTATTAATTTATCGTGTACAAAAACAGATTTTATCAGTGAAACAGGGTCGAAAACCATTCAAAATGCAAATTACTGTGTGTGTGTGTGTGGGGGGGGGGGGGACAGCTTTTGAAAGCAAGAAATCATGCTCATTTTGTCAAAATATTTTTTCATCAGAAGAACAGTAAACACCACTCAACTGGTAACTTGCGGTCTGACCATTCATGACCTGTTTTTCACCAAGCATTTTTAAATGTCTTTAAACCATACCATATACTTATATGGTTTGGGTTTTCAAGCCCTAAACCCCTTTCAGTTTGCTATAGGACTCTGTTTTGTGTTTTAAAACAACCCTATTAACCTGACTTTTGATGAGTAGAATGCAGTGCAAAAGTGTTGTATGCATATTTTGGAACATGAAATTTTGTTTAAGAGAGCAATATTTATTTTTAAAAAATTTATATTCAAAACTAGCTGAAGTACCCGTTCTTCGCACGGGAATGAATGGACTTTTTGATATTACGATTTGTGGGGATTACTATTTATTGTAATAAAGAGATATAGCAAAATGGATATCGCTTTATATTGTGTTCAATAACCATGCATACCGAATTTCAAGGCAATCGCTTGTACGGTGCAGAAGGCCATGCGGCGTAGCGCAATCTAGTGGAGAGTTTTAGCAAAACGGATACGGCGGAAATATTCTTCGCATTCAGATATCGATGAATACGAAATTTCAGGACTATCGGCTGGACAGCCCTGACGACGCGACATCTAGTGGCAAATTATATAGGAAAATGGATAGTGCCAAACTCTTCCCCGTGTTCAAATATCTATGTATACCTATTTTCATAGCGATCAGTTGCACAGCAAGAAGTGATACACTGCAGCGCGATCTAGTGGTTAATTAAAGTTATGATTTGCTACAGTGCCGTCAAGTGGCGAGTTATAGCAAAATGGATAACGCCAAAATATTCTCATTGTTCAAATATCTATGTATACCGATTTTCATAGCGACCGTTTGAATGGTCAAGAATTTGGCCTGCTGCAGCGTCATCTAGTGTCGAGTTAAAATAATAATGCATTGCAGTGCCATCTAGTGGTGAGTAACATCAAAAGGAACACAGTTAGAATATATTCTTTGTGCTGAAATGTGTAAGTATAAGAAATTTTATGCCGATCGGTCGAACGGTATAGAAGTTGATGCGTTGCAGCGCCATTTAGCGGCAACTTACAGCAAAATGGATACTGAAAAATATTCTCTGTGTTCTAATATCCGCGTGTGCCAAATTTCATCGTAATTGGTTGGACGATATTCGAATAGTAAACGGCTAAACGGAATAGAATTCGACGTTCTGCTGCGCCACCTAGTGGCAAGTTAGAGGAAAACGGATAGCATAAAAAGCTTCTCAATGATAAAGACTTAGGTGAACCAAATTTCATGGTGCAACGGTGCTGGAGTTTTTCAACCTCATACACACATACCAACATTCATTTTTATCTATAACCAGTGTCATAATATATCTCAGTCTCAATTAAAATCTAGTTTCAAATCTAAGCCTCGCCAAAGTGCAACATACGCCATTTTGCAAGAGTTTTTTCAGGAAATCATTCGACGCATTGACTTAGCAGCAATCAATATGGGAAATGGTTCGGCCGCCAAAAAGTAAAGCACACATTTATTTGAAAAGGGGAATCCCTTAATACAGCCGAATTTTTTTAAATTATCAACTATAACGTGTTTTATTCATCGTTACTCCGATGTACTAAATGAGAAGATTTCAATTTTCTGAAATTTGGCGGAATTCCCCCAACTTAAATCAATGTACTCAATTGGCGAGAATTCTGAAGATAGATCGCTTGAAATCCCTTAATAACTGCATTATTTCTTCACGGATCATTAAAATTTAACGCTGTATTCTAATACAACCTTTGCACTTATTTTCAAAAATCTATTTCCTTAAGCTCTCAATAAATTGCGCCAAGCCGAAAACTGTGCAAACCGCTAGAACTCACTTTCTCAAAATCAGCATTTGAGCCATTTTATTTTTTCGCCAAACTAAAAAAAATTACATATTAGCCTCGGAAATCTTCAATTCTTATTGTTTTGCATATAAAACATTTCATTCCTACTCCGATTTCCCATGCACACGATATTATAATAAAAAATTAATAATCTTACAAATATAAACTAACAAAAAAAAAATCATTATTATTCTTTTATTTTTACTTTGAGAATTTAAAACATCTTATTCGGCAAAATCGCCACACATGGCAACCACGATCCTTATTTCACACTTTTTTCACTACAGGGGTTACAATTACGGAAAGCTTTTTGCGTGGAGAACATAAAAAATCTCTTAAATTCCGGGAACGGGTGGACTTTCAAAGTTTTAAAGTGGACTATGATTTATTCTATATTATTTTGCATATCTGTGCAAAATTTCAGGCTGATAGGTCCATTTTTGTGGATTTGTATACAACTCAAATCCACAAACAAACAAACAAACAGAATTTCATTTTTATTTATAAGATTAATCACATTGTTAGCAAAGTTTTGATTCATTATTTGATTGATAACTTATAATTTTCAGATGAACTTTGTTGTTGGACCCAGAGTTGTTTCTCCTCAACCAGTTGGAGTCATTCCAACATCGCATTCTGTATCTTACTGTGATACTTCTCATCTACCTACTCATTTGATAAGTATGGAATTACTTCTTTACTTAAATTTGAAAGAATGTTTGAAATATTTAAGACAAATTTTCTTATGTTTGTAATTTTTATTTTAGTATCATGACAGTGCATTTCATAATTATTTGATGTGTTGTATATATATATATATATATATATATATGAGACGTCAGATATTTCAAGTAAAGTTTCAGAGTTAAGGCAGGTAATATGGTTTATTGAACATTACATTTAAGTTACAATTTAGAATGAGAAGAGGGGAGGGGAGACGGATACAAGAATCAGCGTGGACTCATTAAACAGTTCCAGTGGCTGAAGTCCCCCGATTTTCGATGTGCGGGAGTATTTACGCTTACCACACCACGTGGTCTGCGAAGACACAACTCCTCCTCTCTCTTATCTCTGATCGAACCACACACATTTACCAACATGACCCGCATCCGGGGACACAAGGGCGTGGGGACACGTGTACATCTAAAGAACTCAGAATCGACGGCCTGATGTTTGACAAATAACAAAATAAATAAAACATAGCTCCAGAGCGCGCGTCGCAAGTATAACAGGAAAGTAAAACTTACAGTGAAAGTACCCGCTTGACCAATACCCAAACTAGTAAAACCCAAATTACCTTTTTATACATTACATATATATATATTAGGGTGGATCAAAAATTTTTTTTTTTTTTCGAAATCTTTATCTCCTGAAGTGTCAAAAGTTGTATATTGATATGAATAAGACATGTGTAAAATTTGAATGTTCTAGGACAACGTTTTGGGGTTGCGCATCGAGCTTGAAATTTTGAAAAATATGACTTTTTCAAAAAAGCAACCAAAAAAATTCTTTTCCGAATTATTAGGCTCCCGAGGTTTTAGAAGTTGTATATTGTTATGAATAAGCCGTATTGAAAATCTGAAGGGGCTGTAACAATTTCTAGAAATTGCACATCAAGCTTAAATCTATAAATATAAGAAAATTATGTGTTTTTTGAAAAAATTATGTAGAAAGCAAACTTTATTTGTTAAAAATATTTTGGTCCTTTTACATGTTAAAAAATGTTCAGAGAAGCTCAGTAAATCACAAAAGATGGCTTTTCGAATATTTTGATACAATGCACACGTTATGCTGGCGTTTTGTCTTTGGCGCAGTTACAAGCTGTGCTCCAGACAACTAGGGCCGGTTTGCCTGCTGATTAATGGTGATGCACATGCGTTCGGTTAAATCAAGCACGATATATTTAGTTGAAAGAGGCATTTAGTTTAACGTTTTAGATAGAGGTGCTTTCAGTTTACTCTCAAAAAAGCTAAAAGGTTGTCTCAAGAAAGCTAAAAGGTTTCACTCAATTCAGAATCGCAGCAGTGCCTTACACTGCTACGATTCTGAATAGAGTGAAACTGTCTGCAACAGGACATGGGACAAAATTGGAGTTCTTAGAAGAGCTGGGAATATCGAAAGAATTACCTTGTACCAAGTTACCAACCCAAGAAGACATACTCGTACTTCTATATTACTATTTTGTACTTAAGAAGAAAAATTTCTGAATAAAGGGCAGGATCCACCGGAAGGAGAAGTAACCTTAGTTGTGGCGATCAAAATACAGGAAATTTGGATCAAGGCCAGTATCCCTAGTGTACCAATACAAGGAATTCAAGAGATAGTTAGGAAAGGTCATGAGCAAGTTCAGCAGCTAAATGAATCTTATGTTAGAGACGGACATAAGGAATTGTTTATGAAGAAAGCGGGAAAAACTCTCCCTTACTGCGCTATTGAACATCGCACTTGCAAATGTTTTTCCCGGAGCAGGTGTGGCTCAGAGCCTCGCATACCTCACACAGAACGTGAGTCATTAGCAGACCAGAGGGGAGCTAGATATGTGACAATTGATGGAATTGTAAAGAAGAGAAGTTTAAGGAGAATGAGTGAAAGGTTGGAAAGAGCAATTTCGAGATTGGTGGAGAAAGAGGTGAAATTTCCAATATCCAGTGTATGTTTCAACTTAAGTCATTGATTTGGAAAGTGAAAATAATGAAAGAGAAGTACGATAGATTGAAGAAAACGCTGAATGCCTATCTACTGCCACTTTGGGAGATGCGTTCACAAACGACCAAGTTAGAATGAAAATCTCGGTGCTTTCACAAGTTTGCGATGCAAAGTTATTACGGACTGGGCAGTAGGAACTCTGGTATCAACTTTATTTTATAATCTAGAAAGCGGAAGGAATGTAGATGGAGAGAAACCTTCTCAACTGATTCTCGACTCATATAAAATTATGAGGAAGGCTGAGATGACTCGCAGTGGAAGAAATGGAGAGGGCTTTAAAATTTTCTTTGGATTGTGTTTTGATAGGAGGAAGAACAAAACCAGATACATATAAAAATTTGCTGACTGCAAATTACACCCAAGTGTTTGTCACAAAGAACATATCTCGCTGATAATGGAACCTGGTTCAACATACTTTGGCCATATGTCGCGATATGATTTTAAGAATTTCACGGGAAATTTGGGAGAGTTTGACACGAAATCTATTGATCGTGGCACCCTCAGATGCATTGGGGATAGTGGCGAATAATTGAATTCTGGAAATAACAAATCTAATAACGATCTAAATTATTACACTTGACAAAAAGTGCCACAGTTTGATTTGAAGTCGGGCTTTACATTATTCATTAAAATGCATGCTCCAATAATTGGATACTTGGGCTGTCACGGGCAGGACTCGGATAGCAGGCAAATCAACGAGGTGGGTCCTAGATAATGTAGTTGTGATTGTGGTTGTACTAGAGAAGAGCTACGAACGTTACTGGCTATTTTTCAACGGGACTAATTCATTAAAAATGTAATTTTTGTTTTCTACATATTTTTGTCAAAAAACGTAAACTTTTCCGATATTTATAGATTTCAAGCTCGATGTGCAATTCCTAGAAATTGTTACAGCCCCTTCAGATTTTCAATACGGCTTATTCATAACAATATACAACTTCTAAAACCTCGGGAGCCTAATAATTCAGAAAAGAATTTTTTTGGTCGCTTTTTTGAAAAAGTCATATTTTTCAAAATTTTCAAAATTTCAAGCTCAATGTGCAACCCCAAGACGTTTTCGTAGAACATTCAAATTTTACACATGTCTTATTTATATCAATTTACAGCTTTTAAGACCTCAGGAGATAAATATTTGGAATTTTTTTTTTTTCGATCACCCTTATATATATATATATATATATATATATATATATATATATATATATATACATATTTCATATCTTCTGAAACATAGCATTTTAACCTTGAATATTTTAATCACAATTTGAGTAGACAAATTCTAAATTGAGTATTCTAGGGACCATGCTACATGTTATAGCACATATTTTATCCCCTTTTGTCCTAAAAAGATCAAAAAACCTAAGCAAATTCCAACAGAGAATTTAAACTATTTAAAGTCCCTGTGGCCCATAAATTCAAGAAGCCAGCACAATCCCTATTTCATAGCTGCCAAGTGTTCCGTTTCACACGGATTCGTTCCGTTTTTAGAGCTTTGTTCCGTAAATACATTTTTAAGCCAAAATGTTCCATTTTTCAGCTTCTGTAAGGATTTTTAAAAATTAAAAGAAAAAAGAAAAATCTTGTACATATTTAGCTTTTGGTAACTCATTTATCCTTGTAAACAAGTCAATAAATTTAACCGAATGATATTTATCTTATTATTCTTTCAGGTATTTATTAACTTAAATATTTAAGTCTATTGTAGAAATTGAGCTAAGTTAAATATATTTTATTTTTATAAATTATATATGCACATCATCTCTCTACATATGATAATTTAATTTTGTTAATGTAAGATCTTTAATTGTATATTTAATCATACATTTCATGACCACGTACTGTCTTCCTTATTTCTGATTTTATGAGCATATGCTGTGTTCCTTATTTTTTTCTTGGAAGGTTGGCAGCTATGCTATTTTCTTAGAACTGCCAAGTAGATTTTCAATTCAAGAAACATGTTGTCATATCATCTGTATGTATCTTATGCTATTACGTCTGTAACCTAACTCACAAAGATCCAACTAAAAATCTCTGTTAAGATGGGTCATTACATAAAATTAAGTTGCAGTTAGCAGAGATCAATGCAGAGATGAAAACTGGATACATTTTGCAGCACTTTCACCAAGTTACAATTGATTAAAACGGCCCCTTCACAAAAATACAATTAATTAAATGGCTTCTTCACAAAAATACAATTGATTGAAATGGCCCTTCATTGGCATTTTACCCTACATTTTAATCTTTTATCAATTATTTTAACCCATTAAGCGCCAAAGCTCCCGTTACGGGAACATCTATTATATATATATATATTTTCTTACAATATTTTAACGCAATTTACGAAATACACATTTTATATGAACATTTACACTATATAACACACCCTATAGTGTAAATGTTTATATAAAATGTGTATTTTGTAAATTGCGTTAAAATATTTTAAGAAAAAAATTATGTAATAGATGTTCCCGTAACGGGAGCTTTGGCGCTTAATGGGTTAACAAAAAATGTTACTTTTATTAAAAATTGGTATGAAAATTCGCAAAAATTTTAAAATACAAAATTGAGCAATTTTCACAAAAATGGGACCCTGGAAAAAAGTCTTGGATTGACCCCTGGTTAGGAAACAACAATCTGTCTGAAATTGGTTACATTTTTAGTCTAAATGTGCAATTCAAGATTTCATTTGATCTAAATTTTAAAAAGTGGTATCATGTAAAGCAATGCATTTAGAAATTATGAATAATTAATTTTGCATGCTTACATGAATTAGCTTTGTAACTTGCTTTAGTACTCTTTGAAGTATTTTTAAGTAGGTGTTCATTAATATATGTGTTTTACATTGGATATGGAAAGCATTTTGTTTGCCAACAAACAGTATTCTGCTACCCAATATCAAAAATATTGAAAATAAAACCTGTGAATGGAAATTTTCACCATCTTTAAAACCATGATTTATTATAAAATGTCTTAAATATAAAAGTTCAAGTTTTTTCAGACAAATAGCATTACATGAAAAGTTGCTATATGTTAACCAAATTGTTTAGATGTTTATATTTTTAAAACCTGTTTTCTTCCCCCATGAAGCTATCCGAATTTAATAAATGGAAGATGGATTTTAGAAATTTTTAAATTGACATATTTTGAAATTTTAAAAGGGCATATTTGCACGAATTTTGAAAAAAAAAAAAAAAAGTTTATTTTCATGCAGTACAAAATTGGTGTTTGCTCAAATAATTCTTATTTTTAGGGATCGACCGATAGTATTGGCGCCAATACCTCCTATTTTTTTAGGTATCGGTATCGGTTCTTTCGATTCTGAAAGTATCGGTTTCTGTTGCTTTCATCCATTTTCACCGATACTTTTCAACCGATACTTCGCTTTTTAGAAGAAACCACGCAGGCGCAACACCATTCTAGAATCTTTATTTTGGTAATGAGATGAGAGGCGTCGTTTCATTGGCACATCTGTTTGCGCGAGTGTTTTCGAACTGTGTTTTTTTTTTTTTAATTCTAACCATCGCTAAATGTATGTCGTATCACCAAGTGTGGTCAAAATTATGAACGAAGAATCGTTATATGACAGTTTAACAGGACAATCGTCTATCCTTCTAAATTATTTTGAATTGGTGCCCACACGCTATCTGCAAGGATTGCAAAAAACAAATGTCGAGAGGTAGGCTATAATTTTACTTCAGTTTTATAAACGTTTATTTTCTCACTGTGTGGACTCGAAAAAGAGTTCATTCATATATATATATATACATACAATTGAATCTCCCTATAACGAACTCGTTCGGTTCCAGTTAAAAATTCGCTATAAAGAAAATTTCGTTGTTCAGAGATTAGAGATTTTTGCAGTTATTTCAGCAAATATTACAAATTTTTTAGTTAATTCGATGTTTAAAAGTATTAAATTATGACTTTCAATTAAAAAAAAATTGGTATTTATTATAAATTTGCTAAACTTACGGTTTCTTACTTTTCATTGTATAAATGAAATGTTCAAAAGTAAAGCAGGGATGTTAATTCTGCGCCGATTGCGCCGAGCTGCGCCGAAACACAAATTCTTGCGCCGAACTGCGCTTTTAGCCGATTTTTGCGCTGGTCTGCGCCGAATACGTCATTTTGACTCTTTGTTAAATTTTTGCCACGCTCATTTATCTTTTAAAGCGTGTATGGAAAGCTAGTTATTAGTAAAGCAAGATTCAAACTGCGTACGAAAGCTGCATTCCGAAGCCATTCTACCCGCCCTGGATCGGACCAGTCGGGCTTTGTTAGTCACCTCAATCAGGGCCGGCCAGATAGGCAAACAAGTAATCATCGCAACGGGCACCGTTTTTTGTTTATGAAGGGGCTCGATTTCCAACTTAAAACCATAAAAGCAATTTTGAAAAAAGTAAAAGGGACTTCTTTTTCTACGTTTGCAGGGTGGAGCGGGTGTCATGTACCGCAGGGCCGCCCCTGATCTAAACCAGACCGGTCCGTAAAGAAAACAGTATATTACGGTGACGTCCCAGCCCCTAAAAAATCACGGTTTATGACCCGGCCCGTAGCAAGAATGAAAATTGGAAGTATGACCGGTTTAGAAATCAGAATCTAGGCTGTCTGAATTAATAGAATATTTCATTTCAAAATAATTCGGAAATCCGCTGCCAGTGGTGTAGTCACGGGGGGTAGAGATCTGTGCGGGCCCAGGCTTTTGCAGCACGATTCATTCAAGGCACGGGCTGACCTCAGCATTTTCTAGAATGGACCGGAACAAGCGTATACTCTTAAAGACGGTCCTCTGCGCTTGCAAAATCGAGCCTTTCCGGAAATTTTTGCTCTCCTAAAATTTGGACAAGACCAACCGATTGGCTTGTGATTCCTCCCCCCCCCCTCCTTAAATCATGATTAATATACGAGCTGGACCGGGTCTGAATTTTTTATTTTGATTAAATGCCGGGCCGGGCTAGACATTTTCGGCCCGTGAAGATCATGAGAGGGGAGATGCCGTCTCACTACTTTTTCATTCGAGCTTATGTCAGCAAAAGTAAGCGTTCTTCACTTTTTATCATGGATGCATGATTTTTGAGTCTTCAGTTGTGAGTGTTCCTAAACCTTTTTTCTTAACCCATTCGTGCCTGGATATTTTTGCGACTTTCTTCGATTTTTGCTAACACCAGCAGTAGTTGATAAATTTCTGATGTCAACTTTTTGAACAAGGGATGATTTCATTTAAAATCATTATGTATAAAAATTGAAATGTCAATATCCTACATGGCCATATTAAAATATTTTGTGGAATTGAAGTTCAATACTCGCGAATAAAGGGTAGGAAAAATAAATAACATTTTCGACTGATAGCGAAAATGCCGTCCCAAAAAAGGGACGCTAGGCATAAATGGGTTGAAACTACACCACTGTTTTTCTTTTTGTGTGTGTGCAGGCTCTACGAGAGGGGGCAGACGGGGCGACGCCCCTGGGCCCGTGTTCAGCCAAAGTGCGTCCGCAAATTTTTCAGAATGTGTTACGAATTTCATTTATAGATCCGTAATTAAAATCTTTATTTTAAAATAGACTAAATTTTGAATACATAATTCTAGAATGATATAAACGGCAGAAATGTTAATTCTACCATTTAAATATTAGTATTTTTACAACCTTCGAACATGCATTAAAAGTACCATTGCATATAAGAAATACTTCCCTCCCACTCTCTTTCCATTTAGCATTTATATGAAAACCATTAAAAAGAGCACTTTCACACACACACAAAAAAAATTCCTTCCGTCCATGTAAATCCATGTATTGTTTTTACCAAGTTGCTGATAGCATAGCCTGTATACACCCTTTTTTTTTTCCAGAGCTTTTCTAAAGTGCTTTCAAATAGTGTTTTGCTTTTAGCAAATGGTGTTTGCTTGCAAACTTTGCTTTTCTTGTATGCATTTATTGTGTTCCTAAATCTTCAATTTTATGCTCCAAAATCATGTTAATTCTGATCTCGAATCTTAGTTTTCCTCTCGGAAACTATTTTTTTGTGCTCCCGAGGTGCTCCCAAATGGAATTTTTCTGCTCCCAAATAGAATTTTTCTGCTCCCAAATGGAATTTTTCTGCTCCCGAGGTGCTCCCAAATGAATTTTTTTCTGCTCCCGGGGTGCTCCCAAATCGAGTGTTGGAGTTAACATCCCTGAGTAAAGACAATCCACGAATTTAGAGAATAAAATATAATGCACTTACGTTTATTTTACTTCAAAATTCCGTTATTTTGCATTGTTTTGCATTCTGCGATTTTAAATTTTCAAAAAAATATTCACTTTTAAAAGTCCGCTGAAAATAGTGAGGCACATTTTCTTCCATTTGGAAAACTCTTTTTAATGGTTTTAAAAGGTTGAAGCATTAAAGTTTGATATGGTTTTGGTCGTGAAGCGCAGGGCCTTATTATTATACGTGCGAATCGGGACTTTGCCCAGAGCCCCTGACTTGAAAGGGCCTCCAATTTAAAATGTTTTTTCTGTAGTATTCTTTTTTATATCAAAATTTTATGAAAATTATAACAAATTTCATAGATTGGGGGCCCCCAAATCTATCAATGGGTATGATATAGATATCAAAATTGATGGGGAGACGGTCCTTGACATCGTTTGATATTTCAGGGGATGATGACCGTTAAAGTGTTAAAGCAGGTATGGGCAACCTTTGAAAAGTTGTGGACTAAACTTTAGGATGTTGCGAAGTCGCGGGCTAAACTTGCGGATTTTAGCGAAGTGGCGGGGTGTATATTTGGGATTTATATGGGATATTGAATGGTTTATACGGAGTTTTCAAGTGTTCCGTGGGCCGGATCAAAAGCCACATCTGGCCCGCAGGCTGGCGATTGCCTATATGTGTGTTAAAGTGTAATATTTCAGCCTATGAAATACGTTTGAGGAATTTGTTTCTATTTAGCTTAGAGAACTTCAGATACAGACATTTTACCATTAGTTAGCCGGAAGTATTAGAAACAGAAAGTAGCATTCTGCTATCGGAAGTGAATCGTATTTCTGTGCATGCAAACGGAGGTAGGGTTTGAACCGAATGACGTTTGTCGGACATACCCCCCACACACACTCATGGTGCCCCTCTGCAAACGTAAAAAAAGGCGCCCCTTTTGTGCCCTAGATCAGTGGTTCCCAAACTATGGGCCGCGACCCATTGTTGGGCACGGGAACAATTTCGGTGGGTCAAAAAGGGTGAGAAAAATTAAACTTTAGTATTTTATATGTTTAGTAAACTATACTATTTTATACAGCCTATATTGGATATCGTTATGTAGTAGTGGGTTGTGAAAAAAAATCTAGTTGAAGATTTTTTGAAGAGAAGGACAAAAATTTGGGAACCACTTCGCTAGATCAAGATTTTCTCAGTTTTAGTTCGAAATGGCCCCCCTTTCGACGATGGCACCCAGACCTTGCTTACCGTGCCACGCCGCCCCTGCTCAGAGCTCAGAATTAAAACAGATAAAATTTGTTCATATCAATCACAGAAAAACATGTTAACAATGATCATAAAAACAAAAACACTGAAGATCAATTTCATTAAATATGGATACTTTAAGTAGCAATTTTATTTTAAGACTTGAAAATTGAATTTAGTTTATCATTTTGGATTTTTCTTTAACCTTCATTTAATCTCGTCATTCTTAAGCATCTTTTATTTAGACCCTCCAAGGCGTAGCTTGAAAACGAGCAAAAATATTTTTCTTCATATTGTAGCTGTTTCAATGACAAAATTAATGATATTAAAATTATAAACGAAACCTATTTGTAAAAACAATTTATTCCTTTTTTGTGTCACAAAGAAGTTAACTTTTTGGCAGTGACTTGAAAACTGGCAACTCCCGTGAACTTTAATTATGTTGGTCCAGAAATAAAAAAAATGATTCATTTTTAAACCATTACACACTATCAAAAGTACGAATTATCAAACATTTAATGATTTTATTATCTATCAGATTAATGAGAGACAGTAGGATTTGTGTATCATTCTGTTTTGAGAAGTGTAATAATTATCAATATCTACTAATTATTTATATTGTTAATTAAAAAAGTTGAAGCTGTATTAGTATAATTGGTATTACTAATTATTATTTAGTTTATTTCAAATTTTGGGGTAAGAAACATATTTCTTGTGAATAGTATTTGGTTTATATATAAGGAAAACACATTAATAATCGGTGTGTACCTGTTCTTCGTACGGAAAAGATCAAATACATGGATTATCCGGATTAATTGTGGCTTAACTCTGTCCGGAGAATCAAAATATTCGGATTTTCAAAACGAACTTAAAAATGATCACGAGTTCATATTAAAAAGAAATCTTGCTAAAAAATTTAATAATTCACTTAGTTTTTAAATAATTGGAGTAGATAAATAAGACCATTAATTAATGTGAACTTATTATGCATTTTTAGGGAAGAATTTACATACGTATTTAATGAACAATGTCTAAATACATATGTACTTACATAATATTGTACAGTTTATACATTATCACAATTTAATGCAGTTTAAGTAATCTAAAAGATATTTTCATTTGAGAAAGAATTATAATTAAGGAAAATCTAAATAAAACTTGCAAGCTTTGAAGTTGAATAAGTTTGATGTTTTTACTTTTGTAAGCACAAAATCGAGGCATTAACCAAGAACGAAGACACATATAGTAAGAGCAAGCAGGAAGCTGTTTTGGGTCTAATATGGAAACCTTTTATCTGGCTCATAGCAACAATTAGGCGACAAAATAGAGGTTGAGAAAAATTGATTTAAATATTTGCACCAGTCGGCACTGGAAATGGATTCTCTTATTAATATATCCCTTTAACTCCCCCTCCCCCGTGTTTGCGTTCTGTTAAGCCTAAATGAGGGGCATCTACCTATAGGGGGGGGCTTGGGCGGAGGACTTTTTAAGGGAGTCTAACGCATATTCACGTAACATCTGGAGAAAATCGTCCAAAATTCTAGACCACTGGATTGACAGCTACGCGAGGAGAAAGAATTCCGAACCTGCACACTAAGACGCTTCCCAGTGCTCAGCTTTTTATAAATTCGGCCATTCGTCGGCATGATTGAATAGAAAAGAAAGACTAGAACTACTGTAATTCCACACTTCAATGTATCCACTGCTTTTTCTTTTTAATGCTTTCTACTTGCATCAAATTTCATCATGCTGTTATTCATTTTAACGAGAACTAAACTCTCGTTAAAAAAAACTGCTCAGAATACAGATGTAGGTTTAAATGACATTAAATTACGTAAAGTATCGGTATCGGTTAAGTATCGGTATCGGCCGATACCACAACTTAAAAGTATCGGTATCGGCTATTTCTGAAAATGAATTTATAGGTAAAGTATCGGTATCGGCCATTGGCGAAAATGTGGTATCGGTCGATCCCTACTTATTTTAATTCTCTTTAGCAGCACGTATTCATTTCTCTTGGTTTTTATTTCTTATTTTTTCCCATTTTTTTAGTGTCTGCTCACCCAGGAGCAACCCATTCTGCAGCTAACACCCAACACACCCTCCACCAGGGACAGCATTCAAGCCACCACCACCACCATCACCACCACCCTCCCCAGTGTCCAACCCCTGTCATCCACCCTTCCCCTTCCCCTGTCCACCAGCTACCACCACCCCACGGGAACCACTCCCAACCGCCCACTCCAACTACAGTCATGTACCCGGGTGGAAGTGCTCTTGGTCAGCACCCCCTCCAAGCTGCAGGACATCACACACACAGCCAGCCCATGAGCCATCCAATGCACCAGCACCATCCAGGATTCCCTGCCGGGCACCAGCCAGTGGTGCTGATGCAGCAGCAGCAGACGGTGCCTGCCTCCCACCACGGCCACCAAGCTCACCACTCTCTTCACATGCATCCGATTCATTCTCAGAACCCGGGCGGCCACATGGGCACGGCAACCCACATACTGCCCCAAATGGCTATCATCCCGACAAGTGCTGCTATGTCATCTGCTCCGACCCCACCATATGTTCAACATCCTTAATTAAGGTAGGCAGAAAGTCATTTTAAGATGTTCCAGGACACAAAATATTTTCCTTACTTAAATGATTTCCTTGCTTCCTTAAATGATTTTTATAACCCTCTTTTCCGCCTCCTTACAAGTAGTCTGTTTATTTAGAGCTCATCTTACTTTTCTTTTAAATTCTGGAGTTAAATTCAGATTGTTTCATTGTTAACATATTATGGTGATGCAACTCAGGAACAAACTACTCTCTTCAGATTTTTTCCTCTTCCCCCGAATTTTAGATCATAGAAAACAATTTACTTTTTTCTCAGAATTTGAAAATTTACAAACTACAGTTACCTGTCTATCTCAAACCTCTTGGGAGTAAAAAAAAAAAATCGAAATAGACAGGTTTCGAGATATACAGGTTTTATGAAAATACACTAAGAAAATTATTTTACACAATACAAAAGATGGAAAGTTTGAAGTACTTTTAGTTTTATTTACATACCTTACAAAAAGTAATCCGTTAAGAGTTTTTGATGCAAAACTTTTTTAGACTGAACAATTTTTTGCAGTTTTGACACAGTGGAGAAGCAATCCTGATCAATATGTTCTTGGGATTCAAGAAAAATTCTTAATGTTTCAATGGCTTTTTCCACTTTTTCTGGCATAACAACTCTTTCTATATCAATGCTCTCTTTATCATCCTCTTCATCATCAGAAGTTCCACGAACGGTTTCTAAAATTTCGGAATCGGTTAATAATGTACCGTTCGTTACCACTGATTCATCTACTTCTATAAAATCTTTAAATGAAGTGTCAGTATTCAGTTTCTCTCTGATAATTCTCCATTCTTTCGGGTTTTCATTAGTTTCCTCGGCAGATTCCTCTTCGGTTTCTTTTAGATGTGGTTCTCCGACTGTGCATGATTGTTCAAATCCAGCTTTTTTAAAACAATTTTTTATAGTTTTTTCCCGTGACACAGCTCCAAGCATAGTCTACCATCCTCATTGCATTCAAAACAGTTATGTTTGGAAGATTTTCTCCGTCCTCAATTGCACTGATGAGTTTTTGAACAAGTTCTTTACGATATTCAGCTTTAAAACTCCGAATAATACTTTGATCTAAAGGCTGAAGTATCAAAGTTGCATTTGGCAGTAGGAATTCTACTGTAATGTTTTTCATTGTAGGAAGATTCTTGTGGGAGCCGCAGTTATCAATGAAGAGGAGAATTTTTCTTTTTTTCAATTCTATGGATTTATCGACTTCCTTCAACGACTCGCTAAAAATTTCGCTGGTCATCCAAGATTTTCTGTTTGATGTATAAACAAGTGGAAAAGATTTCACTTTTGAAAAACATCTTGGTTTGGCTGAACGACCAATCGTTACTGGCGAAAGTTTTTTAGTGCCATTTTGATTCGCAGCTAGAAGTATAGTCACATGCACTTTCCTCTGTTTGCCCCCTTTGCATTCGTCTCCTTTAAACATTGCTGTTTTATTCGGCAAACAGTGAAAAGAAAGTCCAGTTTCATCAGTGTTAAAAATATCAGCTGGATCATATCCTTGCAACAAAGATGGGAGTTTTCTGATCCAATCATCGATGACAATTTTTGGCACTGATCTGCTTTCTCCACGAAGTTTTCGGAAGACAATACCATTTCTCATTTTAAAGCTTTCAAGCTAACCATTACTTGCTTTGAAACCACAAAGTCAGAGTTCTTTAGCAAAGTCTTCAGCCTTTTTTTGAAGCATTACGCCGCTGATAGGAACTCCTTCTCCACAATATTGTTCGAACCATTTTCTAAGCATTTGTCCACATCGGGGAAAAGAGCACACACGGCTCTTTTTCATTGTTTTGCAGCCATTTTCGAAGTTCTTTTGTATGATACTTTGTTTTTCATGGTGGTGGAAAGGGTACTGGCTGGAATTCCAAATTTAGTGGCGACTACACTTTTCTTCATAGAAGGGTTTTCCTTCAAAAGAGACAGAATTTCCGGGGGTTTTTTCGGTGGTTAAAACGTTCAATTTTTTTTACACACCAGCCATTTTTAGCTCTGAAATTGAGACAGCAAAATGCGAGATGATACTTTAGTTGTTAGGCAATAGACTGAGAACAGATATTCCGCAACGAACGCAAGCGACAACCAGTTAGAGGACAGCATTTGCAGAGTGCGTAGCGAAAGCGGATTAGAACTGCCAGAAAGAAGCCCCGCCCCGAAGAGAGAAAACTAGAAGTATATGTCCTCGCATATTTCGCGGAAATGGGGACTGGTGAGATTGTCAACGACAAAATGGCTCTAAACTGGAATGCTGTCTGTCTTACGAAAATTCGAGATAAACAGGTTTGGGAAGAAAATAATTCGAGATAGGTTTGGAAAATACGTTAAATTTTTAGTGAAAATGTAGGGAAATTGAAAAAATTTGACATAGACAAGTTTTCGAGATAAGCAGGTTTCGAGATAGACAGGTTTGACTGTATATACAAGGTGACCCCAAAACACTGACCTAGGATTTTATTTCTTAATACTGATAATTTATTTACAATAAATTACAAAGTTGCATAAAAGAGGTGCAGAATTCATGGTATCAATTAAAATTTTCTAGAAATTAAATCTAAATAAATTCAAAATTTTGATTGGTATACGGACCCCATAAAAAATTCCCCAATTAATAAAAAGTGCCACAAGTATTAATTAGGTGATGGACAAAATTTCAACCATCATAAAAAGTCTCAAGAGATATGAAGATAAACATGCTAATTTAAACCTCTTTTCTATGGCTCTCAAAAGGAAAAAAATCATCAGGTGATCGTGCTGCTGGGGTCGTACAGAAATAATGAAAGAAGAAATTTTTTTTCACTCTAGCTAGCATTAAACATTTACACCCAAATTTAAGCCTAGCCCCTGCTAT
Source organism: Cheiracanthium punctorium (assembly GCA_038373885.1). NCBI lineage: Eukaryota > Metazoa > Arthropoda > Arachnida > Araneae > Cheiracanthiidae > Cheiracanthium > Cheiracanthium punctorium. The sequence continues at coordinate 524,734 of JAWZYV010014284.1, forward strand.
CTTTGTTTAAAGATATTTTGGAGACCTTTATGATGAAAGGCTGAAATTTTGTACACCACCTCATTACTGCACGGGGCACATTTTACTAATTGGGAATTTTGTTCAGGGGTCTTATACAATTTTGAAAATAAGGAAAATTTTTTTCTTAATGTAGTTTTTCTTACCTTATTTTGAACACATTTTTCGATTTACAGTGCCTACTTATCTAAAGGATAAAGAATTAAAGTATGTTACCATCTTTTTGATACACCTTGTATATTTACCTCATGCAGAACTTTCATACGATAGTCAAAAGTTATGAAAAATTCCATTTTGAGAAAAATGAACTCTAGCAATTTCCTGCCATGTATTTTCTACAGCCAATGCAACATACAAAATATTGTATTTCTGATGATATCGTATTTCATTAGTTCAATTTACCGCAAAAATTTGTACTAGCAGTTACATACATTCACTGTCTTACATACCTATACACACACTATTAAGTTTTTTCTTTGAAAACATGTTTTTCTTTTTTTTTTTTTTCCAATGTCTTTTTCAGATTGAAATTGTTTGATATCTTCATCTTTTAATCATCTCATTTGAGTGCAAATTCAAAGCAAAAATTATGTAGAGGAATTTTGTTTGAAAAAAATAGTATTTTTTTCTTTTTAGCTTATTTTTTTCTTCTTATTGCAGTATTATTTTGGATTAACCAATTTTTCAAGCATTTTTTATGTTCGCTGCTTTTTACTGTATTAAGAAAGAAAAAACTTATAATAGATGAAGTTGTGTAATTAACTTGGAGAATGCTATCAGAATAAGTAAAACTATTAGTGGTTGTTTTGAAAGTTAAAGAATGGCAATAAATATTCCCAATAAAATGATAGAGAATCTCAAAAATTGCAAAATAATTTGTCATGGCTTTATTAACTTCAGTTGTCATAGATTTTACATGCAAATAGAGAATGTCCTGAATGGTTACAATTTTCAATGTCTTATATTTAACACCACTTGCCCATTTTATGTCAACTTTTGAGCCGTGCCATATGCTTGAAGCTCATAATATCTTATCAAAATTTTTTTTCATGTAACTTATTTCTTTACTTATTTTAAAATTTGTTTTTAAGCTTTCATTAGGTAAGAAAAACTTTTGTTTTGAATACCTTGTGTTTGTCTTTTATTTCCTTTTATTTGTTTTTGCTTTGATGTTTAAAAGCATAGTGATTAGTGTTAATTAATTATGCAGATTCATCCATAAGACTTAGTTTTTTGTGCAAAAACATAATTCTTTTTTTCTTTTAGTTTAGGAATAAGAATTGAAGCATGACATGAAGTGGAGGGTCTGTGAAAACACATCAGCTATGAGGGTGCATTTAATTTATTATGACACAGTGTTGACTATGACAAAGTTTTTAAAAATCAAGTGAATTAAAAAAAAAGGAAACTGATATTACTATCATGTTGAAGCTGAAACTGGAAAAGAAAAATATGCTTGTAGTAAGAAATTTAAAAAATAATAAATTGTTTTACTATTTTGATAGTTTATTTCCAACATGTATAACACCTGTTTAATCTCCTCCCTCCCCTCCCCAAAAACCCTCAACTGGATTAGTTTGTACCAAGGCTGTTTGTCTTATGGCTATTAAATAATTTTGGAAACAAACTAAATTATATCCAGAGACTTAAAAATAAATAAACAAAAACAAAATACTTCTACCAAAATGGTACTGTGCATGTTTTTAAACAATAAACTTGTGTGTCTAATGCAACTTTTAGTGGGGGGGGATCAGCACAGTAAAATCATATTTAAGAAATTTCCAACTCTACAATTCTTTTCAAATTTCTTTTTAATTATAGATACATATTTAAGTAATTATATTCCTGAACACAACAGAATAATGAAATGAAAATTTAGTGAAAATTATGTTCCATAGCCTTTTTATACGCATATGTTTCACATACCTAACAAGTAAGAATTACCAAGTAAGAACCACCAGAAAATGTAAGACATTCATCAAAATACATATGACATAAATTATTCGCATCTAAAAATTATATAATCATATAACACTAGTATCCAATTTTGTAAGAAAAAATACTTTTATTAATTCCATACAGCTTTAAAATTTCTAGCATATTTCTAAATGAATATGAGCACGACATAATGAATGTTCATTTATGTACAATTTCATTTTTTAGAACAAGTTCAGTTAAGGTACATTAGCTGTGTACCCGTTCTTCGCATGGGAGAAAGAGTATCTGCATGAGCATGATCATATTGCAACTACTACTGATCAGTGTTGGCTCATGGGTTATTTAAATAGAGGTTTACAAAATAAATTTCAAAGATTAAATATGCAGGTACAATGCACCTTACAAGTTAAAATATATTTGCATTTCCAGCAAAGCAGGAATAAAATGCATGCAACTGAAAGAAAACATACAAGTAATCTTCGGTCCTACATTTCGTCACCCTAGATAAGTTTTAGCAAAAGTGTTGTCTTGATTTTTTATTTGTTTTTCTTTTCAAAGGACAATATTAAAAAATGTAATTGCTTTAGCTCCGAAACACTTTATTTTACTCCCATCTTAATGATTTACACTAGTTCGTAAAATATAGTGTAATGAAAAATGATAAAAATAAAGAAAATAATAAGAAAATGAAAAAAATATGGATTAACTAACCGAACATAACAAACCAATGGAGAATGAGAATCCGGAACAAGTAATGAAAAAAAAAATCGTACATGAGAGCACACTAAACATGTGTGAATGGAGAGATATCAGCAGCACCTTACTTCTGCAATTCTTGAGACTGGTTCAAAAGTCCATTTGGCCGACCGCACGTGCGAGTTGCGAAGTACTATGCTGTAGTAACCTACAATACAGTGAGTTAGCTATAATAAGCGTTTCTAATAATTGTGAGGGGGGGTGGGGAAGAGTAAAACTCACATTTTAAATTCCAAAAAATCTAGAAGTGTACTTAATATTTTTAAAGAGTTTAATTTGTTAGTGTGCTTATTTTTTAGTTTTTCCGCTGGGGGTTCATGTGCTCATGTGCTCAAATGGAGGAGCAGCCACAGCTACAGATGCTAACAAAAAAGTCTTAAAACATTATTTGGCCAAAATGTACTTTAGCCTATGTTTGGTGACCTTTTTTTTTGGAAAGGGCGGGGGGGGGGGGGGTGTTGGTGATAAACACCCCAAATACTGTAAATTCGAAATTTTAAAACTGAAAATATCGAAGATACAAGATCTTCTTGTTTCACACATGCATTACTTTGTTATTTTACAATTAAGCTACTACGTCACATACGTAGGTAAGACTAACAAATATTCTTGCTACAGCCTGCAATGACACAATGACATCAAATAGAGCAAGCACAAAGTGCTTGCTCTATTTGATGTCATTGAGCTGTCTATTAGCCTTTTTTGCATATGCGATATTTTAAATTTTTGTAAAAAATCCAGTTATTCTAATTTGCTCAGGCTTGCACAGTTAACGACAACACAGAGAACTACATGATAATCAGACACACAGGTGTTTTTTTAAAAAGTCTAGTAAAGGGCCAGCATTAGCAATCCTCTACAACAATTACCATACCCACTGTTTTATTTTTTTTATTTCTGCAAAGGGCTAGTAATATATTTCCTAGGGGGTCCCATTCAACGATGGCCAGACCTACTGATAGAGACCTGCACGGGCCGGCCCGGCCCGTGAAAGCTCGATCCGACCTGGCCCGCAGGCCGGGTACGGGAATAATAAATCTGTTGTCAATGGACCGGGCCAGACTCGTGTCTAGTTTTTTTTTCCCCTACCCTTCCTGAAACCAGCCAAAAAAAAAAAAGTATTTTTAGAAATTGGCTTCTGTAGGTAATAAATTATGGAATCGTAGGGCTATTCTCTGTTTACTTTGAAAGACTAATGTAGGAAATTATTCAAATTTTGTTGCACTTAGAAAAAGATGTCATAACCATCTGTTTTCCTTTTGTATACCATTAGTGGCACCTATGATGGTGCCAGACCGAGCTGATACAGCTATGTTCCGATTCCAGGTCGACCGGAGATTGCACATTATTCTACTTTATGAATTAATACTCAATTAAAAATATTCCACTTTTCAGAATATATATGCATATAAATGGGGGTTATTTTAATATTAGTATTAATTTAATGTAGTAGTTAACATTAATAACTACTTAATATAAAATGCCTGAAAAATATTTATTTATCAATCTATTTGCTCGTCTTTATATTTAAAATTTCTGGAATTTTCGAATTTTTGATCCTCAATTATGGGTCCGTATGGGCCGGGCCTACAAATTCAAGAATCTTTGGGCTTGGGCTGGGCCGGGACTCAATTTTCAGGCCAGTGCAGGTCTCTACCTACTGATGATTTATTATTTTTTTTTTTAACATCTCGTAAATAGCCAGTGGGAGTCAGCTTCAGAAATGGCCAAACTTACTAATGTTTTTCTTGGGCCTTTTAAATGCCCAGCAGTAACATATACAGCAGTGTTCTACAGCGATGGTCAGACCCACTGATATTTTTTTGTAGTCTGTAAACTTTCGAGGAGGCCCATGGTTATGTTTAGTAATTTGTTATTTTTACTTTAAATAATTTTCTATTTTTTAAAGTAATTGTTTTTCGTATCACCAAGTTTTTGCACGTCCAGAAGGCTGTTCTCAGCAGATCAAAATCTGTTATCTGAAAAGATTCCTCAAATGCTGTTAAAAAGCATTAATTTAATTGTATTTTACAGTTTTTGTAAGTTTATTTATTTTGTACATTAGTGCAATATTGACGGAATTCTGAAAATTCAACAACTCTGATTAGTAGATAATACCAAATATTTAGTTTCAAAAATAAAAGGTATAAATATTAAACAAATAGAACTCTCACTTATTGTCATTTTAAAAATTCTGGGAGTTTTAACGCTTATTGCAACTGTAGTCATAGCTTTATTCTTGTAATTGATACATATCCTTGAAGTTTAGTTCATGGTTTCTTGTAAAGCAGAATTATTCAGTGATTTCCCCAGAAAAAGCAAAATAAAAACTCACAGTAATAATAAATCACAGAATTCCCTCTGCGAAAATGCATACAACAATGAACATTGGAGGTTGCTTGGCAGCATAATGATTATACCAAGATTGCAGTCTTACCTTAGGAAACCAATTTTCTGTAGGAATTTAATATTTTTGTGAGATTTCATCACCAGAATCTAACCGATATATCCTGGTTGCTGGGCGATTCAATTTTAGAGGCCACTATAATCTGCAAGTACCTTTAAATAATATTTTGGCTGTAAAAATTAAAAATCATGCCAAGATACAAAAATTACAGCTGGCTAATGCGTATCTTCCTAGAAACATAAAAAATTAAACTTAAAATATTTTCAAATATGTATAATCTGCTGAACAGCTTGAGTATTTGATGTGACCCGTGTGTGCTTGAGTGACCCATGAAACCACAAAAGCACGCCAAGCATTCAATGGGGGCACTTTTCTCCGCAATCCGTCTTCGAGATACTGAATAATACATTGAGTTCCGATTCTAGTATACGAAACACACTACGTTGTGTTTACAACACGTTGGCCCAAAGTTTACGTTGGCCTTTATGTGGTTTTCGGACATTTCCTGTTCATACAAAAGTACACCTGTTTTGAATGTATAGGAATGGTGGAAGAATTCCTTGGAAGTACTGTAGCCCTTACTAAGCAGGCTTCAAAAGCTTAACCCATTGAAATTGCAATCGCCACCTGGCCGTTCTTTTCAGGTGAAGCGCTAATGTGATTCATTTGTTCTCTGTCTAGTTCCATTTGCGTGTAGGGTTCAATTTAAATGCAGATATTATTGCTTCAAGAAAGTGGTCATTTAGTCGTAATATAGGTGATTATTTTATGAAAATTCCGAAAAATGATAATTTGTCTACTGAGAGTGAAAGCGCAAATCGTCAGGAAGAAATCATAAATGCACAGCCCTAGAATAACCTATTTCAAGAGGAACAGCACTCAAAAAATACACATGCATCACTACTAAGCAGTTTGTAAAGAGGTGCATAATTAGAAGGAATACAATGATATCATGGAAAAAAAGAGGTATGATTTAAATTAATTCGGACATTGATTTTCCTATGAAGTGCAAGTCCTAGCAGGTTCGAGTATTTTATTTTATCAAATTCCCACACTTTTTTCAAAATTTGATTACGTAATACTATAGGTAGGCAGAAAAATAAAATATACAGGCACAATGTACAAAATCATGCCAAATGTCACCCAGCTTGGATAACTGTACCCAAATTATTACCTGGGTATTCAATTTATCAATTTTATTTATATTGATAAATTGAATACCCAGTAAGTTAGCTCCCCCCTTCCCCAGTGCCGGATTAAGACAGCAAATGTTGTCAAGGGGCCCCATGTTCATCAACACACCCAAAAAGATTTTTTTTGAGGGGGGGGGGGATTTCACCCTCACATAATAGTAGTATTGATAAATTAACAGAGAATATTAATAGTGCTAATTATAATTTATTTTTAGTGTGAATTAATTAGTTAATGGGATTGCTAATGCTAATTAGATGTAAATAAAACTAAAACTTCCCATGCGTTAGATCTGGAAGGGGTTTATCCAACCTTTCCTCTCATTTGGGTGTGCAAATGTCTAGGTTTTGTGCCATAATAAACTAAACCACAGCTTTTATGAACTTTTCTTGATTTAATATGAGCAAATTTGTGCTAACACTAGACAAATCAATTTCTCCAAGTAAATTAGTATACGGAAAAAATGCCTCTCAAAATATAAAGTTCTCTTCTTTTTTTCGGGGGCTGGGGATTCAAGGCAGGGGCTAATAGATAGCAAGACTGAAGATTTACTTTATACCTACAACTTGTTTTTTTTTTTAATGAATGTTAATGTTCATGGATACATATTTCAAGTTTCTAATACCCCCACCTCACCCTTTTCCATATGCAAACATATAACTTGACAAGTTTACATGCATATAAATTGTTTCAATAAAAGTTTTAGAATCTTCAAAAACAGAATGTACTTTAAACTGCGAGTTTAAATTAGTTTCTTCCCCTCTAAAATACAGGGTGGCCATAATTAAACTGCACGTGTTCAAAGGGTGCTGGAAAGAAAAGTACAAAGAATATTCCAGTAAAATTTGATATCTACATGTTTCAGAACATGCGCAATAGGGTGGATCGAAAAAATCAAATTTTCGAATTTCAAAATCGGCTAGTGCGCAAAAGATGACCGACCACAAGCCTATTAATAGGTTAAAACCTGAAATCTATGAATTAATTTTTTTTGCCTCCGCAAATGGCTTAAAATTTCAAAATTTTGTTAGTTTTTGAGAAAAATTTGAATTTTTTCACAAATTAAAGCACTGGCGTAATTTATTTTTTTTCTGTGAAACTTGTTTTCTTTAACCACTACATTTGCTGTAAAACTATAAAAAATAACTTACATAGTCCTAATGCAGAATAGGAATTATCTGCAGCTGAGCCAAATATGCTTAACTTTAGAAAATTCAATCAATATGGACGGCCGATCATTTGTTGCTTTTAAAGGCAAATATCTCGCTTTATTTTTCACTTTCCTCATTAGCTTGGCTCAATATTAATATTTATTTTGCATACAATCTAAAAATATGTTTGTTGGGATTTCTATATTTTCGCGCCACTTGGTTAGCGGAGTAAGTACCAGTGAAACGCTTAGACAGAAAGAGCATGATTTTATCAAGCACGCTCACGATGCACTGTTTGATATTGCTGCGTGCAAATGCACAAACTTTTTTGAATGTGTGATCCCAGAAAAAAAATTCCAGCTCGCGAGCAGCCATTTATCACTGACGAAAGAATTTCACGAAAGGGTTACATAAGCATCACTTGACAGATCTGTCACAGAGGCTTTACAGAAAACTGCAGACAGAAAAGCGAGACGTCTTAATTATCTTAAACAGTCTAGTAAAGAGAAATTACATTTGAAAATGATGCTACTATTGCACCTGTTAATTTAGGAAACTCTCTTAAAATTCTTCAAACTGAAAAGGACTGTGTTACAAAGAAAAGAAAAATGTGTACTGCGAATACGAATCCTGGTACTTCCAGCAGTTCTCCTGCGATCAAACAATTGCACAATTCCTTGGTCAACACAGCATTAGCGAGTGATCGTTTTAGCGTTACTGATCGATCAACCGCTGAAATAGCGACAGTTGTTTTACAAGATTTAGGTATTGTGACACTAGAGACTCCAGACAAGATTATTGACAGAAATAAAATTCGGCGAGAAAAGAATAAACTAAGGCACCAACTTCTAAAAAATTGGGACTTTTCGCAAGGACAGACTATCGTGTTTTATTTTTACGGGCGAAAAGATAAGACTTTCGAGCAAGAAACGATCAAAGGCTTGACAATGAAACGAATGATAACTGAAGAGCACATAGCAATTATGAAAGAACCAGGCTCTAAATACCTAGGGCACATATGTTCAACAAATGGCCGTGCGCTTGAAATTTCCAGTGCTTTAATAGACTTTATTAGAAGCAAAGCTGATTTAGAAAATGACATAGCCGCTATAGGGTGTGACGGAACTGTGGTAAACACGGGACGAAAAGGATGAGTCATTCGGTTATTGGAGCACCGTTTCGATCATCCCCTTCAATGGCTCATTTGTCTTCTCCACCTAAATGAGCTATCTTTCAGACACCTCTTTGATTATATTGACGGAAAAATAACTGGTCCCAAGAGTCGACAAGAACCAATCGGTAAATGTCTCATTGCCTACGAGCATTCACAGGTTGTCGACTTTGAAGCCATAAACTGCGAGCCACTTCAAATAAATGTTTCCGATTTGAGCACAGATCAAGAATATTTGAGAGACATATTTGAAGCAGTTCGAACAGGCAAATGTTCCAAGCAGTTCGCGCGTCGCCAGCCAGGATGCCTATCTCAATCTCGATGGTTGACAACAGTCAACCGAGTACTCCGGATCTACATTTCGGCCAAAAATCCTTCTCTTGAATTGGTACATCTCGCAACATTTATAATGATAGTTTATGCACCGAACTTGTTCAGAATAAAGAAGAGTCCCAGCTGTGTGGAAGGCGCAAAACACCTGTGGTATATCATTAAAGACTGGCGGTACTTACCAGAAAACTTAAAGAAAGTTGTCGATGCCGTCATTGCATGTCATGTCATATTTTGCGCATCCGGAAAACTTATTGCTTTCTATGCTCGGAGACGATCGTAAAACTGTGCATGAACTAACTGTTCTCAGAATAAAAAGTTCATGAACTGAACTTGTAAATGAGCCTAACAGGGCATTTGTTGTCCCAAAGATAAACTTAAGACAAAAATTACATCAATTTGATTGGTGTCAAATGTCACTTAAGGAGATCACTGAACCCCCTCTCATCACTAAACTGTCCTTCGAAGAGCTCGAAGCAATAGTGAACAATGGGTTGACGGAAAAAATTTTCTTTTCAGAAGCTTCCAGCTCATACCCAAGCGGTTGAACGAATAATCAAGCGAGTGACAGAAGCCTCACAGAAAGTTTATGGGCAAGAAAGCCGTGAAGGTTTTATTGCGAGCACCATTCAATAAAGGAATAAAATGCCTTCATTTAATTCCAAAAAAGCTTACAAATTTTAATTATAAATTCAAGAACAAAATGAATGATTTATCACATAACTATTAAAAAGAAGCGTTTAAAAAACAGCTATTTCATGAAGGCCCATGAAATAGCTGTTTTCATGGGCCTTCACCTTGAGATTAAAAAAATATACTTAAAACCTTAAAAAAGGGGTTCGAAGTTATGTTTTTTTTAATTTCAATATCATAATAAATAATAAAGTGAGCCAAGAAAATGTGCAAAGTGATTAAAATAGCGAGATACTTGCCTCTGTATGCACTAAATGATGATCATTTGTCAATACTGATAGAATTTCAAAAATCAAACATATTGCATATTTGGCTTAGTTGCAGATAATTCCAATTCTACATTAGGACTACGTAAGTTATTTTTTATAGTTTTATAGCAAATGTAGCGGTTAAAGAAGACAAGTTTCACGGAAAAAAAGTAAAGTACGCCAGTGCTTTAATTTGTGAAAAAATTCAAATTTTTCTCAAAAACTAACAAAAATTTGAAATTTTAAGCCGTTTGCGGAGGCAAAAAAAATTAATTCATAGATTTCAGGTTTTAACCTGTTAATAGGCTTGTGGTCAGTCACCATTTGCGCACTAGCCGATTTTGAAATTCGAAAATTCGATTTTTTCGATCCACCCTTATGCGCAAGTGAAATATGGCCAAAAAAAAAAAAAAAAAAAAAAAAAAACATCATTTACACCCAATAGATGGTGCTGTACCGTATTTAAAAGCTCAACAGTGGCATATACAACTTCCAAAACTGATAGACAGAGCATAGTGACATTCTAAGAGGCATACAAACAATATAAAACATCATTTACAGTTTATCAAAATTCCATACAATTCGCTTCAGTAATTAAATTTTTACAGTAACATGTAATAAAAAATTAACGTAAATTAGTTCACAAATTAAACAATTCGTAAAGACGCTTTGGAAAACAAACCATTATTTATTCTCATTGCCACTCTTTGGACCTCTTCTTAATCGATTCATACGCCAGTATTCTTTCAGAGTAGCTGAATAATTACTACCATTCTAATAGAATATCTTCACTAACAATGCACGTTCCTTCTTATTCAGAGTCATGATGGACCATTACTCAATGTGGTCTTGTTTTTACACTGTTCGATGGGCTTAAAATTTGCATATATGACGTCCTTAAGCATTGAAACACGATATAGCGCCATCTATCAGGTGAAAATGGCAATTTTTTTTATTACATATTTGACTTGCGCATGTTCTGAAACGTGTAGATACCATGTTTCACTGAAATATTCCTGGTAGTTTTCTCGCCAGCACCTCTTAAACACTTGCAGTTTAATTATGGCCACCCTATACATACTTGTAAAATTATTCCATTATTTGGAAGGTCTTTACTAATACTAGTTGGCATATTTTTAACTTCATGTATTTAATGGATTAATTCATAAGAAATCAAACTGCGGATAGGCAGATCTAGTTCAATTATACTTCCGCTTTTCAAAATACACTGCATGAATGGAATGCATTCAAACTGCACATGCGTACAGTGGGGGACTGTTACTTCCACATACAGCTTGGAGCACTTCTAAAAGCCATTTCGGTCAAGTTTTACAAGCATGCGTGCACTACTTTTCAACCTACCTTCGTAAAAATGATATAAAATATTTTGTTTTAAAAAATCTCAGTAAGAGGATTGTATCTTTTCTAAATAGAATAATCGATATAATAAATAATTAAAAATTCTGATAAAACATTCATTATCGTATTATTTTCACATGTTTTTGCAGGATATAATAATGTTAAATGTGATCAAGTATTTTGTGAGTTTCTTTGTGGAGCAAGAGTATCTGAAAACACCCTTTGTTTTCAGTTTGTCTGGGATTATGGCTTCCCGGATACTCCGGCCGTCTTTGTATTTCTGCATAGATCCTCCCCATTCTAATTATTTTATCTGAACCAACTTATTGACATTTGCGACCTTGATTTGTGATTTTGACTGCTCAAAAGCAATTCTTTTATATTTAATGCTGTTAATTTTTGTGATTACTATTAAAATTTATCAGAACTGCTGATTCTCAAAATATAAAAAATGGCTTAGATTCTAAATCTAATTATTGTTTGAAACAATAATTCGACTGTGTTCAAACACTGTAAAATGTAAATAAATAAATAAATACATAAAAATAAAGCAAGCCAAACACTGAAAGCTTTCTAAAGATGACTTACTCTCTATTTCAAACAATTACGAATTTTGCCAAAGCCACCCCCTTTACTCTAAGACAAAAGAATTTTGGGATGGTCCAACATCCGATTCAATACCATCCTCATATTTACAAAACAAAATAAGTTTATATCCAATATTTAAATAAAAATTATTGTACTAGGGAATGCCTTTTTTATGGTTCACGTTTTTTCCTACATTCCTATGGAACTCGACTTACGTAGAAATGCAGAAGCTCAACTCTCTTTCCAGAGAAAATCTTCAGAAATAACCACAAATAGTGCCTGTATATTCAATCATTTTGAAAAGTTTGATTACAGCTTCATTAAAAAATTCATTCGATTTGTTACTGCAAAGCTCCTGAAATCATCGTGGCTGATAGGCTATATAGTCTATTCAGCCTAATGAATATTCCGGCCTACTGACACATTAATGCAATTTTGCGGGTGGAGGTGATTAGGTGGAAGATTCACGTACACATCCATTTTATGGAAGTAAAATTGAATTGTTTACATTAATTTCATTTTTCTCAGGAGGGGCGTTTGCTAACCCCTTGCCATTAATACGTCCTTGAACCAGCCCTGACTCTGTTCTTTCATTTTGCCACTTAGTTTTCTTTCTTTATATATGTTTATTTCTGGATTCATTCAACAAATTAAGACAAACTTGCAACATTATTTTGCTAAGGAATGCATTTTTTAAAGGCCATACATAGGTGGGTAGTCCTATATAGTAAGGGTCTGGATATCCCCTCCACAGTGATTTTTCTTAACAAAAATAAGAATATAAATAAAAACCTGCTCGATTTTATAGCACTGTAGTGCTAATGATGAAGTGGCTTTTTTATTTTTATTTATTTTTATATATACTGTCTCTCCCGCCATTTGGACCCTCTCAATTTTTTTTGGGGGGGTACTGCATTTTTTGTTCCTCTGTGTGTTAAAAATACTCTCCTGTGTGTCTCATATTGCTGTCTTTAGAATACTCATTCAGTTTAGTCTAGGTAATCAGTTGACTAAATAATGCAGGCATGCAACAGCCACAGTAAATTTATATAAATGCTTTCAATGAGTTATGTACAGTTCATTTACAGTTCTACTATAGAGCTTCAAAAATTGTCTTATCAAAAAAAAAAAGAGGAAAAGAAAGAATAGAATTATGATATTTATTATTTTCTTAAAAAAAGCTAGATCTTAGGAAGGAGGAAAAAACTGTCAAACTACAAGCACAGGGCATGTAGCATTTGCTACTTCTGTTATATTGCTAATCTGGCACTGCCCCCCCTCCCTTTATCTAATCCTAGATCCGCCACTGTCAACAACTAGATATTTACCGGTTGTTTATGTATTAATTAATACAAAATAACTTAATATCTGATTTTTTTTTTTAATCTGACTTTATTTAAAATAATTTTTTTTAAATATTCTGAAGTATTATTACTCTCAAACAGGGTAAAAAATATTTTTCAAGCCCCAAAAACTCTTATTTATCTTGTATTGTTGTTCAGTACAAAAGCCACTAAATAAAAAATGTTACACCGATAATAACTGAAAATAAATTTGTGTTCGAGTATGAAATTAAGAAAACAACTAAATGTCAGTTTTCAGGTTTAAATGACCCGTATTTGAAAGGAATTAGAAAATGAAGTTGTAGATTGAAAGCTGGGGTTTTTAGCTGCATTCCTCGAATGGCTTTACACCCCTGAATATCCGAGGAAATGAAATTACATAGCTTTATAAGTATTTCTGACTCTAAGCTGTTTAAAGTATTGCCTCCCCCCCCCCAAATAAGAATAAAAAATTAATTTTATTTTTTATTCATTTTAGTTAAAACTAAAAACTTATATTCTGCCTAAAATTTGGCCAAATATTTTGTATTTGTCAAAATTACTGTCTGTTTTGTGAGACGAAGAGCTTTGACTGATGAAGACTGAAAAAATTTTCAGTCAAAACGATCGTATACTGTTATATGTAACATTTTATGTGTGTTTTTTCCATAAAATTACTGATTGTTACATCTTTGCACCTGGAAACATTGATCTACCAATTAAAGAAACAAGCAACACTCAACATTTAATGTTGATGGGTTAGTCAATATTCACTTTTGTGAAATATTTCAGTGCAAACCTCTAGTTCTCCAAACTATTTAGAATGGTTATTGTACAAATGCATTAAATAAGTTGCATGCAATATAAATTTGTATTTTCTAGATTTTTATTTTTAAAACACAAGTTTTGAACTTTTGATAAAATAAAATGATATTGGAAGACAAAATTTATTCAAAAAATCCTTTAATTATTATAACTAACATACACTGACTACATTTTTAGGAATTCACATCATCTTCAACTGCATCTTATGACGCATATACATTTTTCAACAAGTTGCTAACAGAAAGGCCACTGTATTGAGAATGAGCAAATTGTTTAAAAATTGTTCTTGGCACAAATATTAAAAAGAATAATTACTGCTGTAAATTACAAACAACTTTAAAAATGCTTTAAGGTGTGCACCCATTTTGGCAAAATATTCTTTGATAACATTTTCTGCAATCATAACTTGCATCATTTTTTTGTTTTAACTTTCATTGAAAAATCAATAGTAGGATATCCTTGAACTAGGGTGCTACTTGATATGATATCAACCCACGGGCAAGCATAACATGTGATATTTTCTTCTGTTATACCCCCACTTGCTTCAATGAGAGTTGTAGGGAACTGAAGTTTAAGAGCTAAAGCTGTTGTTTGCAATACCTGCGAACAAACAAAAGTCACAATGGGGAATGAATGACATTAAATGAATCAATCTGCAATAAAGTCTATCACTGATTCAGAAACAGAATTATCTGTTATCTTATTTCAAAATGATCCCACAAGCAGTTTAATATAGACACACATATACATATACAACAATGCAAATTTAAACACAATGAAGCATTATGTTTAAAAAAAAAAAAAAATGTTTTGGATAGTGAGAAAATGATTTACATGTAGATTGTGATCTATTGATTAGATTCAGAGATGCCAAACCTTAATGAGACTTTTCAGTAGTAATTGTGAATATTTTCAGTAGTTTTTTATGCTTGTCAGTAGTCAGTCGCATAAGTAAAATTTTAGTTCATTTTTTCCTAAACTATTTTTTAGAAAGTTTAATTCTACCCTATTAAAAATTGGTCTTAATTAAAAATAAATAGAAACTTATCAGAATGGAATCTATCACCGAGTATTCACAGTTAGTGGCTTTTGTCTGCCACTTTGAATTGCTTGAAAACAAAAGCAGTAGAGAAAAATGTAAAGCCTTAGAAAGGAGGGGTGGGGGGAAGAAGAGAGGCTCCAGAGAAGTCCACACTCGACAAATTTTTCTTTTCAGCCAGTGCTGATTGCTAATTCGGTGCCAATTGCATCCAATAATTGTTTGTTTCAGGCTTTGGGTGTTGTGCAATAACTCTTAGTGCTCATTAAAAGAACATAGCTTAAAAACGTTACAGAATAAATAAATTATATTTAAATTTCTGTAAAAATATATGGTTTTACTGTAGTCCGTAGTAAACCAAATTTAAAAAAAAAATTCTGTTGAAATTATGGCGAATCCGTAGTAGTTGGCATCTCTGTAGATAATGTGTAAATTTTGCGATTTAAATTATTTGAAGTCCCCAAAACTTATATTTGATTAGTAATTCACAGGAGATAGTAATAAGCTATACGATGGGAATATAAAAAAGTATATAAAATAATATTTATTGGTAACATTACTGAATACCCCTCTTCTCTATATTAAGAAAAGAAAACTTTCTGGCAAATACAGGTAACATATTATAAAATACAGTCAACTCTGGTTATAGTGAATCTCTGGGGAGCAATAAATTTCATTCACGATATCCGAAATTCACCAAAGCCGAATTTTCCCCATGTTGAACAAGGAAACTTCATATGTAATTAAAATAATATTTTATGCCCACACTGAATATAATTGCGTTTATGGTTATAGAAAGTATTTATTATGTAAACCAAATACAATTAATGACATTTATAGAAATAATGTACATTCCATTCAGTTGGTGGCAGAAAGTGCTGACACTTTTAACCTGTGATACTGCACTAGAAATGGAAATTGGAATTGTATGAAGTCAAAAGTGAAATTTATGTTCTTTTTCACTTTGAAAAGTACCTTGATTTTGTTAGTCAATGCTTATAAAGATTAGTATGCATCACTACAATGAGAAAATTCCGATCCCTTCCCCCTGTTTAGCATAGGTATGTCAAACCTAGACTCTGGAAATTCACCTATATTTTGGAACGGGAGCTTGATAATCTTTTTATTTCTACTTGCACACAAAAAAGACACCCTTCCTATAGGTAGCCATCTAAAAATATCACTTCTATTTTTTTTTTTTTTTTCTCTCTCCAATTTTCAAAGTTCAATTCCTAAGTTGACTATAACTGAAGTCATGGTTTACTAAAACTGAAGGCCTACCATGGCCGAGTGCATAAGTCACTGAACATGGTAGATGATTAAAGTATGAAGGTCTGACATTCACAGGCCTACCGTGTGGTTTGTCAATCTAACAGTTTTGGAGTTTTGAATGCTTTTCTCCAGAAGTAACATGAATATGCGTTAGAACACCTTAATAAGTCCTCCACCCAAGGTACCCCTACCTCTTACAGGCTTGCCCAAACTAAACCTGAAAAATGCTTCCCACATTTCTAATTTATGTCAATTTGGAACAATGATTTGTTTTTACAAAATTCAATATATACAAAGTTGACTGTATTTGGGAATTGGGAAAAAAAATTGGAATTGACACTTTTTTACCTTAACCTCCTATTTCAAATACCATGACTAACTGTTGCTTATGATCTTTATGTCGGGCAGTATTAAAAAAAAAATTATGCCACTATAATAAATTAAGCTCCCAAGTCTTCTTTATTCTGATTTGTAATATACAGTGTACCCACTAAAGTCATAAAAGTGAGGTCTAGGTATAGTATGAAGTAACTATGTGCTATGTAATAAAACTGTTTAGAGTATCACTTCAGAATTAGCATTCTTATCTCAAAAATGGTATGAGATATGGGAAAAAAGTCAATTATGTCCAAAATGTTGTTCAACAAAATAGATTTAATAAGACAATCGCACATTAATGTTAAAAATAGAAGGCATAAAAACACATTTCTGACACTTGTGCTGGCATGTCACCTGCCAAGGTGTATAATAGGGTTAGAGGTCTGCGCCGCCGCCGCCGGGCATTTGTACCACGCCGCCGCTGCCGAGGTCTAGGCCGGCGCGCCGACAAAGAATGCCGATTGCCTGCCGCAGCGTACAATCGGCTTCAAAACTTTTTTTAAAATTGTGCCTAAACTTTCAAATGCTTACTTTTTTCTGGATACTTCTTACCCTTTTATTGGCCAGTGTTCCCAATTGAGAACATCAAATTAAAAAATTTTTGAAAAATTAAATGCTATCAATATTGACTAGAAAAAAATAGCAGATAAAATTAAAAGTTGACTTGATTGTTGAAACGCAAGTTGCATTTCGATCCTTGTGGGAAACTGGAAAAAAAAAATCATAAAAATAACCATTTTCATAAATTTTTACAGAGCTATCTTGACCCCCTCCCCCCTTCAAGCTTAATTCATATCTTCATTTAAATTTAAAAATAAATCTTAATAATAAATAAATCATTAATTCTTAATATTTCACTTATTATTTAAGCCATTGGTCCACAACCCCCAGTCCCGGTCCTCAGATCAAATAGTACCAGGCCGGCAAGGAACATTAAATTCTTTGGATTTTATTTACTTTGGTGTATTTTTCTCAGGTTTTTGCGACTTTGTCGTGCTTGTGTTTATTTATACTTTTGCAATAGAAGAAATATTGTAATTCTTTTAACATTTCAAGAACATGAATTAAAATTGCAGTCATAAAATAGAGAATAAATGTTTTTACCTTAAAACTATTCCAGACAAAAACTCTGCCAGTTGAAATGCTACATCACTTTATATTCATTTTTTTTTTTTTGTGTGTGTGTGTGTAACTGTATTTTATTTTGGAGGCATGTTTAAATACAATTAAATTAAAGTTATTAAATCAAACCAGTCTAAATTAGAAACACTGAACGCCCTCGCCCTCCCAACCTCAGCGGCCGCTGTAAAAGTATCAAACGTTGACTGGTTCGTGGCGATAAAAAGGTTGGAGTGCACAGATTTAAGCTACCCATCACTATATCATAGCTGCCAACCGTTCCGATTTTATCGGATCATTTTCCACCGCTATTTATGAACAATTTTATTTTAAATTAAAAATGTGGACTTCATTTAAGATGCAACTGCCACCGAAAAAGTAGTGGTGGGCAAGGGCCGAAAGGGAGATGTGAAGTGATGCCTGAAATACGAACGTCTTAAAGTTATATATTTTAAAACAAGAACTCTTAACAAATACTGGTGTTGGAATGTAAAATTGACAAAAATTTTGTATAGTAACACACGCATATAATAGCACATTTAAAATGAAAAACCAAATCTACTAAATTTAGAACTCATGATAAAGGCACATGAAAAACTTAACATGATGATTTCTTTTTAAATAAAATTTATTGGAACTGTTTATGTCCATATTTTTATGGTAAGAGTATAAAATAATCAGCTGTTAATTTATAATGAGTTTTAGCTAAATTTAGTAGCTTTGTTTTCTTGTTTAAAATTTATAAAAACTTAAAAACAAAGTTCTGCAACTAAATCTTTTGACCTTTTTAAGTGGAGCAATTATTTTATGTATATATATTTCATTGTAAAAAAAGGGGGTGGAGAGGGCTTGAATTGAAAACAAACTATTTTTAAAGTAGAGTGATTAGTTGTTTTAGATTTTTTTAAAACGATCTAGAGAAGGAAAACATATGAAACATCCATAAATGGTATTTATCCACAGTGTGTTATAATACAGTTTTTATCAATTTTACATTCTAACACCAGTATTTATTATTTTATTTTAATTTAAATTATCCACATTTCCGGATAGGTAGGCAACGTAAGTGGCACCACCTATCGTTTAACCTCTCTCATTGCATTATTCCAAAGATGACAGGCAAGAAGGCGGTGGTAACACAAAAAATTCAGATGCCCTTAGGACAGCCAAGAAAAAACAACTATTCCCATTTTTATTCCTTAGCCTGAAAATGCAGTTTCCTATTCCTATTTTAATTCTGAACTTATTTCTATTTTCATTTCCGAATAGTAATGGCAATTTTATGAATAAACGTTTGTCAACTCATTTTCATTGTAACGGTCTCATGTTCTTAAAAAAAAATGTGTAGCAAAGATTTTATAGGCAAGAAACTTCGTTTGCAGGCAACCAAAATAATTTCAGTGATTGCCCAATGGAAAACCGAAAAAAATCACAAGATTCTATTCCTGGTGGTGAGAAATGTTCCGATAAAAACGGAACGTTAGGTAGCTATGCTAATTCCGTTTTTGAAACCAATGTAAAAGCTTGTCCCCCCATTTAAATGACTAATATCCTTTAATTAACGCATTAGAAGGCAAAATATGCAGAAAACGAATTCAAAATATGGCTGGATCTGAATTCGGTCTGTAAAAGGTTAACACTAGTAAAGTAGTACACTCATAACACTAGATACCATTTAAATTTTTTGAATCAATGGCGTAATTTGATTGCTTAAAAAACCGCTTAAAAGCAAATGTATCAATTGTACACTGACAGCTAAATGTATCGTGAATGTGCTATAAGAGCAATATAAGCCTATGCGAGTTTGATAAAATCTATTGTTTCTTTTGCAGTAGAAATGTTTTAAAAGTGCACCGAAACGGCAATCTCATACTCTGGAGCCCAACCACTGGCCGAGCGCATAGTGTTCTGAAATGTGAGACGGAGGGAGCCTGGTTCAAACTCAGGTCGCATCCGCCGACCTAACCATTCGGAGTTTTCAGTCGTTTCAAAGCTTGTTAGGACCCCTTAGAAAGACCCCGACGGAGAACACTCCACACCTCGTCCTAGAGCCCACATGTAGCTAATTGGCCGTAATCCCACAGCAACAGAAACTCATACTCAAGACTAGTTTTAATAGTCTTAAAAAATCTTTTAACGTCAGTTAATACATAGGTGTGTGTGTGTTCGGACGCATACGCCCATTTTCATTATGCTCTTTTTCAATAATTTTTTCACGCCGCGGCGCGCCGCCGCGTTTCTGAGGTCGTAACGCCGCCGCCACGAATTTTTGTGCAGCGCAGACCTCTAAATAGGGTGAGCGAACAAAATTTATGTAATTGAAATGTAATAGTGGGGGAAATTTGCCATTGGTAATAACAAATCTGCAAAAAGTTAATCACTGCATAAACTAATCGGTTAATATTTTTTTGCTGCCGCAAAGGGGATGAAGTTCGACAAAATCATAAAAAAGATGGTTTTTACAAAAAATAAATATAAATTATCCATAGTAATTCATTTTCTAATAGAACATAGCAACTTAAGTAGCATGTTAGTAATTCCCCAGTTAAATTTCATTATGATGAAATCATATCTTTCTGCTAAAAGGGAACCAAAAATTTGAAAAAATGGACAAATTTTCAATTTTTTTTCTTCTTTTAATTTTCACAACGTTTATAGTACAATGTCTAGAATTAACTTATATCTAATAATAAGTGGCCATTGTATTTTTCAAAATTACTTATTAAAAAGTTATTTACCCATTCACGTTCACATGTTTTACTACTGCAAGAGACAGAATTTAAGGCACCACAAATCATAAAAATGATAAAATTGATTAATGAAAGATTTTATCAACTGAAACACAAAGATTTTAAATCAAAGTGGGTCAAATAAACTTGAAGTAAAAATATTTAATCTTAATGAATTTTATATTATGATTTGGTTTCAAAGGAAGCCATTATTCTTCGAGAGGCTAATCTCATGTAATCCACTCTCCATTCTGGTCCAAATTTTAGAAGCTGCTTCGGTAACTTGTTTGATGCATCTTTTGGCAGACTGCACATGACATGACATGGAAACTTATAACAGCCGAAATCTTTAATAAAGCTTTCAATATTTACCAATATTGCAAAATCATCAATAGAGAGAGAAACCATTGTTGCAGGCTCTGTAAGTTAACATTCTTGCCAACTGATTAAACCCATACAAATTTTAGCACTAAAATTTATGTCTGTAATGACAAACTGTCAATCAAGATTATTCGTGCTCACATAAATTCTAACTTTGGAAATTACCTTTATGGCTAGGGTTCAGATGTTCCGTCTTCATTTACGAAATAGGCGCTTCATGAAATTACAAGATCTATTATGTTCCATAAATGTTCTGGCAAGTAACGGGAGTTCTTGTAACTACAGTCCAGCGATTAGAGATCAATGGAAACATCACTGGATTCATTTTAATTGTAAACCAGCCAATGCAGTACACTTTCAGGATGAATTCAGCTAGAATGAGTATTTCAGAAGAAGGTTCATCTGTACCAATATAGGGGGGAGTCTCAAATTAAATAGCAAAAGAGATCCATCTTTGTGGGATATTGGTCCAGTATTTTGTCGAGAAAGGTCAATGGTTCTCACCTTTCTCGGCAAAACCCCGTCGAGAGTTAATACTCACCTGTTCAAACAGCTTGTGTAATTTCAAACAGATAATTCTGGTAAGTTGACAAAACTTCTGTACCAACAGCTGGAAGAATTTTCAAAGCAAGAAGTTCTGTGAACATGAATAATCCTGTTCATTTCATTCATAAACTTTGATGTGGAAAATTATATCAACTTAAGGCAGACTTCAGTCTGACATCGCAAAGCATTGTTGGGACACCAACCACTCCTTTGCCTTTAGCTCTGCTAAAATTATTTGCAAACCCCATTCCCCCTGTGAATTAGATTTTCTTGAAGCTTTTTACATCCACAATAACATAAATACTCTTGTTAATGTTGATTTTGCAGCTCCTCCTCTTTCTGAATGTTGGAAATCCCTCTGTTCGAAGTCACCTTAATTTCCTGCTTACTTATTTGGCCCTCTGAAACCCCCTCTTCTGATCCCTGCTCTCTCATTGGTTCTCGAAACCACTGTCCTGAATCTCTGCTCTTTCTATTCTGAGCAAATTTTTGCCTTCCTACTCTAGCACTGACAACGGCATGTCAAGCATGTTGAAGCCGGTATGCTAAGGTTTTTCAATTACTGGTGCTGTATACGTTGAATTCCTAATAATTATTTACATCTGTGCCAAGTTAGGTTATCGTACTTATTACAGATGTGTATGGTTGCTAATGAAAAGCATTTTTAGCATAAAGGGTAAATGACCAGCCAGCAAACAAGGGTTTATTCATATGAAAATGCAATGAGAAAACCTTTTTTGCTAGTTACCCCTTAAATTAGCCTGTCAGTCAAGTACAGTTTTGGAAAATACTACAAAACAAATGTGTACTTTATGTTTTGCATTTTACACCTTCCATTTTTAAGATTAATGTGTGCAAGGTGACTTTTCTTACTGAATCAATGATGCTGAACAACTTTGTAACAGACTTTTTCCTATATGTACTGTTTTTGAGATAGAAACATTAACTCCGAATCTAGCTGTTAGGTAGCACTGTAAGCAATTTCATCATATAGCACATACCTAGAATCCCACTTTTATGAGCATAGCTTTCACCATTCTGTAGTTAATGAAGTGACAAAGGACTTTTAGTGGGAATACTGTTTATGTAACACATTATAAAATACTGAAATTTAATTAGGAATTTGTACACATTTCTTTAAAAATTTGAACAAATTGAGGTAACAAATGACTTTAGCAAGCACCTGTGCATAGTTCTCCCCCAGACCTTTCAGGCTGGATAAGTTTTAGTGACTGCCCAGCAAAAAAATCAGAATATCATTTTAAATACTTTAATTCAATAGAATTACACATTGCACTTTCATTATGTTGCCCGGCTGACAAAAATTTCTGGGAAAATCTGCTGTGTATATTACATACACAGGCAAAAAAATATATATATATATATATATGTATATATATATAGAGTTGAACTGGTTAAAAGATTAGGACTAACAAATTACTTTTTATGAATTACATGTCAATATTTGAAAACACCAGATAAACCCAATTAAATTATAATTTTTGATTTACAAGGTGTATCAGTACAGCATTTACAAATTCTCAGGAGAGACAGTACACCTAGACAATGGGAAATCATATAGCAATGAATGATCAGAAATACCGTCTTCATGCACCTGTTAATAATCACTTTAGAAGAAGTGTTCAAGTAATAGTAAACTTTCCGACCACGGTTTTTCAAAAACTAATCCATCTTTCACCAATTGCAATTGATAAAAATTGCTGATTTAGAATTATTTCTTTCATTAAATTGATAAAATTGTCGGAGGAAAGCCCATAGTTTATGAAACTTGGTTAAGCAATTAGATGCACACTTCAACACTTCTTCCAAAGTGATTATTAACTGATACAGGAAGACGACGTTTCCGGCCACATATTGCTATGTGATTCTGAACCGTCTTGTTGTAACCTACAGCTCCTAGAAGTTTGTAAACGCTGTACTGATACACCCTGTAAATCATGTCAAAAGTTCAACCTTGATCAGAACATCCTTTGTGAAGAACTCTTGCTTGTATGTTATATTAAAAATATTACTTCTTTCGTATTGTTGATTGACTAACTGTTTATATGTAAATAAAATTTATAAAGTTGCATTCTTTTTATCCCCTTGAAAATGTGGCTTTATATTAATGTAACTATGATTTTCATTATGATAAAACATATTCATAATTCTGGAATTTAATAATGAATTAACTTAGTTTATTATACAGTGCTGATAAAATACTTTTCTTTAATTAATAAAAAAATTATATAACCTCTGGTTTAAAATTGTCTAGCATAATAATGTCACAGTTGGCATTTCCAGCATCCATAGCATCTTGCATATTTCGACATTCAACTTCAATCTTCAAAGAAAAGCCACATATTTTACGGGCTTTTTCAACAGCCTGTAAATATTTATATTTAAGAATGTTTTAAAACTGAAAAGAGAAATTGTTATGCACATGTATGAAAATATTTATTTTGAAAATAACTACAAACAAATTTGACAAAATGAAGATTGCCAGAATATTATTTACTACAGTATAGTGGCTTTTTAATACAGGCATCATAATCATACTACTTATTTTTATAAAATTTTTACCTTTATCAAAGCGTCATTTAAATATAGTGAAACCCCGGTTTAACGTTACCTGTATTTACCATTTTCCCGCCTATAACATCATTTTCTATTGGTTCCAAATATCTTCCTATACTTGTAATGTTAAAAAATCCTGTCAATAACATTAGATTTCCCACATTTAATGTTTTTTCGGCGAGAAAAATTTGATGTGTTTTCTCTAAAACAAGTCACAGTAACTGTGATGGGAAGGAAATAGTTCTTGACAATGGCGGCAATGCGCATTCCTTTTTCTTTATTTGGATAAAAAGAGGAAAAATTACTCTATCTCCTCCAACTGTCCGAGCGCCTTCATTCCCATAAAAATGGAGTGTAGCCTTCCAGGAATTCCCTTCCCCTTTACAGGTGTTTCGGGTTGTGTCTGGATTAACAAACTTCAAGAATGAGGCGGATGATTTTTGATGAATTTGGTTTAAGTGGTTTAAGCACTGGTGGAATTTCTGGTAGAGCGGGAGAGAAGCGTAAAGTTACTTTAAAATTTTTGTCATTGCTACCTTACTGTATTCTGGAGTAGATACAATAGACCATCTTTGGATTTTCACAACAGGAAGCCTTTAAAGCGACGCAAAAAGGGAGGTTACATGGGGAAAGGGCGGACAGACCATTTTCTGCCGTTTCGATGGGAACCAACAGCTATGAGATTCTTTTTGGGAGCTAAAGAGTTAAACTGACCACCCATGAATACAATTCATGGAAGGGATAATAAACAGCTTTTCTATAGTATCTTTTAAGCATCTGTTTATCACAGCAGTTCACACATGCATATACAGTTCATTTCTTATACCACTGGTCACGTGAAGACCCCAGACTTTTTAGAATTCGAAAAGTTTAGATGCTGTTTACTTGCTAGCTGTTTTCTTTTCCGCTGTCTTCCTTCAGTATTTTGGTGCGTAGTTATGGCTTGTAAAAGAAAGTGATTCTCTTTGCTTGAAAAAATGGATATCATCAACAAAGCCAAAGGTACAAAGGCAGTAAAGCTGATTTTGCTAATTTAATTGGTATTCCATATTCAACACTGCAAACGATTTTAAAGCAAGCAGATGTTGTAGAGCAAAACTCCGAAAAGATAGGAAACTTGGCTAAGAGAAAAAATGTAAAGTCATAGCATTTTGAGAATTTAGAAGAAATTCTCTTTAAATGGTTCAGCGAAGTACGTGCAACAAACGTTCATATAAATGGACCAGTTTTGAAGGAAAAAGCATTAGAAATTGCTTCTAAACTAGAAATTGAAGGATTCACTGCTTCAAATGGCTGGATAGACCGCTTTAAGAAGTGACACAATTTATCTTACAAGTCTGTATGTGGTGAATCTGCAGAAGTAGATTCTGAGACTGTCAAACATTGGATGGAAGATACATTGCCATTATTGTTGCGAGAATATTCTAGAAGAAACATTTTCAATGCTGACGAGACTGGACTGTTTTACAATCTTCTTCCTGACAAAACTTTTGCAGTAAAGGGTGAAAACTGCCACGGAGGAAAACTATTGAAACTGCGGCTGACTGTTTTGCTGTGTACTAACTCCGATGGTAGTGAAAAATTAACACCACTAGTTACTAGAAAATCCAAAAAACCAAGGTGCTTTAAGAGCGTGAAGAGCATTCCCACTGAATATGATTCGAACAAAAAATCTTGGATAACAAGGATAATTGAGAACTTTCTTCGCAAATTGGATAGCCGAATACGCTCTCGAAAACGTAAAATTCTTTTACTTCTTGATCAATGTACAGTTCATAAAGTAAATTTAAAGTTACATAATGCACTTCTAGAATTTCTCTCTGCCAATTGCACCAGCAAAATTCAACCTTGTGATCTGGGGGATTACACGATCATTCAAGGTTCAGTATAGAAAACAGCTTTTGAAAAATGCACTTGTCAGTATAGAATCTGAAGAACGAAAAAAGTCTATAAATGTACTTGAAGCTCTTAACATCATTTCTTCAGCATGTCAAAAAGTCGGGAAGAAATGCATCTCAAGTTTTTTTAAGTAGTGAGGGTCGTATAGAAAATGACATTTGTAATGCAATTAATAAGAACGAAACTCAAAGTAAAATAACTGATTTCTTTAAGATATAATTTTGAAAATTAAACTGTGAAGCATTGAATACAAAGAAATAAAAGGTATGTAATTTAAATTAGACTTTATTTCAATGTCATTAATTTGTTTTTATACAACCCTGATTTAGCATTTTCTCGCATAAAACGTTACTTCTTTCCGGTCCCTTGAATGACGTTAAATCGGGCTTTCACTGTAGTTTCACAGGCAAAATTTTAACATCTAAAGAAACACTTCATAACTGCTGATTCAGCATATTTTAATATATTATTGATACTAAATGTACTTTTAGAAAATGTAGGACAACACTAATGCCTGCTAGTACAATCTGTAGCACTCCCTACACTTATTTACATGATCCTTGACATTTGGATAAAGTGTAATGACTCAATGAAATTGGGAAAGATCATTTTACCCCCCGCCCATGTGCCATTTATGGGCATTGGTTACTGCCAAGGCTGGAAGTGTCAGGGATATTGTGGACACATTTATTAGGTAGACCAAAGTTGCCTTTTTTCCTATGAAGGGGCAAACAAAATGACACCTAAGCCAATCCCAGGAGTCATAACCAGACTCATGATATGGTAGAATAATGCTTTACTCTTTAATAAGGCGGAGGCATTTTATTCTTTATAATGTTTGTCTCTAATTTTAAGTTGAATAATTTTAACTAAAAATAAAATTTTGGGTTTAAAAAATTGGCTCCAATACTTCATCCACCCAAAAAATTATTTTCTTGTGTGCACAGCCACATTGAAAAGTACATTTTTCTGAGGGACAGGTACATACCTGGAACCAGAGGTTGAAAAAAAAAATTTTTTTTTGGTAGTGAACCATAACTATTTTTGAAATGTAGTCACTACTTCACTACTTTTAAGATGAAAATTTTGCTAAATGATTCAACTTACATTCGTATTTAAGGAGAAAACTATTGCTCTAATTCTACCCTTTTCTCCCAACCTTTGAACATTGCGAACCCCCCCTCCCCCCAACAAAGGATAACTTAGAATGACACTGCCTCTCTCATGTTCCTCAGCAAACATAGTTTTTTATTCTTCAACAATTAGCATTTAGTCATTTTTTCTACAAAATAATGTTTTCAGTAGTTTGAATAAGCATTTTAAATGAAAGTAAATATATTTTGGAGTAAAAATAAGATTTATATGATGTGCATTACCACTTGTTCTTTGGCTGTTTTTCTCATGGCCCCCTTGTAAATGCTGTGTGCCTCTCAAGGGGGCCACACTCCAATGCTTGGAAACAGCTACTTTAATGAACATAGTGATGACAGGGCAAGAGTAAACTTAAAAAGTAACTGCTGAAAGCTGCTAAAAATGAGTGATTTTTTGTATCACACTACATTTTTTCAGTAGTGTGCTTACTATGGCAAAAACTAGTGACTACTGTAGTTTCACTACTTGTTATGTGCTAGTTCCCACCAGTGGCATAGCTGCCAGAATTGTTCATGAGGGGGGAGGGGCATGACTACTGCAACTCATATGTATGTATATGTGTATGGGATAAAGGAGTGAAAAATATAAATTTTGTATGGCAAAAAAATTCTCATGGGAGGGGGGGGGAGGTTATGACCCCCATACCCCTCCCCCCGGCTACACCACTGGTTCCCACCCATCTGCAACAAAAATGTTTAGCATGTTTATGCAATAAAATATTTTGTACAAGGCATTCATAAAAATAGTCAGTTTAACCAAAATTTAGAGATACCCATGAATATACCAGAAGTCTGAGAGACTCATTCACACTTATCACTTTGGATGTTCATCTTAGAGAAATTTATCAGTGTACATTGTCTTTTATTTTTATTTCATGCAAAGTGTACACTAATAATGAAACAATTTGACTCTCAACTAACTTTTGATTATTAAAAAGCTTTTCCATGAATCGTGAAAACTGTAAACAAATGATTTGTTCATTTCCTTCCACTATTTAATTGGAAGTCTCATGGTTAAGAGGGTTTGTGCACCTGCGACACTGATAATGCATAACCACCACACTGGATGAAAATATGTAAACAAGGATGATCACTCCGCGTGATTCACTATGGATATGCATCAAAAGTGATACAGTGTAAATCTAACTTAAAACTTATAGAAGTCTATAAGGGATTTTCTCTAGTAAACAGCCTAGTAGGATCTTGAAAACCTTTGCCATGGGTGCCCATACGATTGTACAGGCGGCCAAGTCAAGGATCCTGATCTAGAAAGATTTTAGTGTTGAACCATTTCTATGTTATATGAGCACATAAATCATCATAACACTAATATATGGGAGAGGGGGGGGGAGGCATAGCCCCTACCTGCCCATAGGTCAAGGGCGGAGGGGGTGACTGCCCCCTCTCCCCCCGAGAAACAAGAAATTAATGTAAAAGATCCTACTTTACTTCCATAAAATGGATGTACATGTGAATCTTCTAACTAATCCCCCCCCCAATAAACTTGCATTAATCTGCCACTGCCATAGGTATGGGTACCCATGTCCTTTGCCAAGATTAATTTGAGTGCACCAGGGGCGTAGCCAGAAACTTTTCATGGGGGGGGGGTTACGACTACTACAACTCATATATATGTATACGTGTGTGTGATAATGTAGTGAAGAATATACATTTTGTATGGCAAAAATTTCTCATGGGGGGGGGGTTTATGACCCCCCCTAGCCCCATCTTTGGCTACGCCCCTGGAGTGCACTTGTGAACAGGGCTACATACAACCAATCACACTGGCCTAGGAAATGTAAATGACGGCCCACTTACATTTTATTCCAAACATGCATACACATTACTATGCATATGAAAATGACCGTGCTACAAGGAAATTTCCCAGTGAGTGTAAGCGAGCCTGCTTGTGTAAACACTTAAATTAATAGACATAATGTGCTTGCCTTTTTCACAGATCCTGAAATAGTTACGTGATTATCTTTTAACATGACCATACTTGATAAGTCATATCTGTGCATATCTGCCCCGCCAACAAGTAGAGCATATTTTTCAACCATTCTAAATCCTGGCGTTGTTTTGCGAGTACCAGCTAAAACACCCTTCCATTCTGCATTAGCTAAAATGGTACATAGTTTCGAAGTAATAGTTGCAACACCACTAGCACGACTTAAAACATTTAAAACAACACGTTCCGCTAGTAATAATTTATTTGTAGGCCCGCGAATTTTCGCTACTTCTGTTACTGGGGTAATCCATGCTCCATCGTTATGAAACCAATTTGGAGTAAGTCCTAACTGAGCGAAAACTGCATTTGCAAAAGGAATTCCAGCTAAAACCCCAGCACTTTTCATGTATATGATAAATTCACTTTCAAAGTTCTCAATCACAGCACTTCCGAAATCAAAACTACTGGTGTCTTCAAGAAGCCAACTTTTTGCTAGTTCTTCTAGCCTCAAAGGATGTAAAATATTGCTACACATAATGAACTAATATTAAAATTGGAAAAGTATCTGAATATTTTTACAGCAGTCCACCGGTCAGCAAATTCAACTCTAACACAATCCGCCCGCTTACTAGCTAACGGCCAGCCTAGGACAGGACATGTAGGGCATCGAATTGTCAGACTCAGACGTCAGAGTTGTTTGTTTATGATTAGGCGGATTAGGCTGCCAAAATGTCAACATCGTGAGCTGCTGCCATCTTTTGACAGTAACAGAACCAACAGAACAGTGTCAATGATCGGGAATAAAAATCAGCCACGTAAACTTTTCCCTAATTTTCCCTACTGACAGACTGGCATCATTCCACAAAATTATGACGTGTTGTTTTGGGTCCACGTTGGAAAATCGTCTGTCAACGGGAATTTAAAGTAATTCGGCAACAAGTTGTTTTCGTTTTGAATTAAATGTTAAAACGTACTTATACTTTTAAATATTGTAAATATTATCTTTTAGTTTCGTTAATCAAAAGTTTTTAAAGTTGTCTAAGGAATTATTTTCAAACGTATGTCAAGAGTTTTCAATTTCATATGTTTTCTTCTAGTATGGTAAATACATGGCTTTTTTTTTTTTTTTTTTTTTTTTTTTTTTTCTTTCTTTATCATCTGTTTGCCATTAAATAATCTGACAGCAGTTTTAGAATTAATTAAATAAAAATTACCATTTTCCTGTGTGATATGAGATGCATAAAATAAAATTCACCACACTTATCAAGTCTCAATAATTTTAAAGCAGTCCTAGAGTTTCGTTTTCAAATTAAGTAAAATATTAGCTTATACCGTTTATATAAACGCTTTATTTTTTGTAAATAAAGCATACAATAAGTGGATTATTTACAAGTATGTTTAGTGTGCCTAATTTGTAATTGGTCAATGTTATATATACGTTTTATTTTTATTTTCTAGAATTAAAAGAATGAAACAGTGATTGATCAGACTGCTAAAAATCGCAATGTTACCGCCAAGTTATATAGCTCCAGTGGCTGCCCAAAGCATGCCACCATCTACAAACAAAGTATGAATTATTTTAGTTAATTTTGTGTTACCTTGCTAGTCTAATTTGAATGAATGGTACTAAATGTTAACTCAGTGATGTTTATTATTTGGTGATTCTAGAGTATTGTGAGCATTATGTTCAACAAGTTCAAATGATCATAGCTAAATTAGAAATTCAGTTAATGGAATGGGTTTTCTCTTTTTGCAAGCAGTATGTTATATTGTGTACAAAAAAAAAAAAAAAAAAAAAAATCTGTTCACCTTAATTTTTTGTTTAGTTATCATCAAACTTGTTGCAGACATGACATTCATGCTTACAATAGTGTGATATGTCATTTGTAGTGTGAAATGTCAGTTATTTATATTTTCTTTTACATCATGTTTGTATAGTTTAGTAATTTCCTTCTGTTTTGACGAGTTTTCTACAAAACATTTATTGTTATTTGTATTTTAATTATTTTTTAATATATGTTTTTCAAATGTGCAGTAGAACCTTGTTATTTTAATATCCTGAGAGTATACAAAAAATACATGAGTGTAACAGTTCAGTAAGTTTGGGAGGGAGGCATAGTATGTTTAGATCGATTCCATCATATTGGGTTGATTTGTGGTAATTTTCTTTGCCGAAGGTAGGAATGTCTTGAGCAGAGATCAACAGCTGCACGGATTTTCACACTTCAGCCCTCTACAGTGTTCAGTGTCTTGTTCACTCGTACATTGGACAATTCTTTATTTTAAATAAAAGTATTTTAAAAAACAAAACAACAAAATTATATAATTATGCTACATTTCTTGAAAACATTTAATTTCTTTTCTAGGTGAAGCATATGAGGGTAGTTTGATAAGTCTGTGGCATGAAAAACCAAAATACATTTTATTTTTTAACATAATCTCTTTTCATAATGATACTTTTTCCAACGATGTTCTAACTTTTCAATCCTTCCAAAAAATAAGATTCTCAAGCTCTTCAAAATAAGCATTTGTGGCATTTAATGATCTCAGAATTTGAAGAAAATCTCTTTCCAGCTAGTCATTTTTTAAAATTTGGAAAAAGAAAAATGCTTGTTTGATTAGTTTACTTTCAATACATATCTCTAACAGAATTTTAAAATTTCACGTTGCTCCTTTTCAATAGCTGCAGAGGAAATACTATACAAGTTTTTTAAAAATGGGTTTTCATAATGTGAACATTCACGGTAAAGAAATATTGGTGTTTGAAATAGTTCGTGTGCCGCCTAAACTTTTCAAACATTATAAATTTCTATACTGCAGCTGTCAAGGCACGTCCTGTAAAAGTAATTTACTTAAAACATTAATGAAAGTTCGATTTAAGCAAACAGATAAACTAACTGTGAGGGTTTGTTTTTTAACCATGGGCATCGGCAGAGCAAGGGGGCACTTGCCCCTTCCTGGAATTTTATATGAAGTTGTTTCCCTGCTTTTCTGTTCTGATGACCCCCAGGTTTTTAATAATTATATTTTGTCAGTAATTTTTACAAAAGTAGGCTACATTCTAATAGTTTTTTAATGCAAAATGATAAAAATAATCATGTTTGTTCAATCCTTGAAATGTAAAATTTTGCCCATATTGAGTTTATTATTTGGCCCCCCTGTTGGGGAAGATGGCCCTCCCGTCGTGGAAAGTCTGGTGCCACCATTGGTTTGAAGCAACCATAAGGAAACTCTTGTAATATTGCTATTATTACTGATAGTCTCTAAATAAATCATTATATAGTTTATATAAGCATAGGAATTATGTACCTATAAATATAACTTAATGTGTATGTGTAATCAAAAATATAAATTTTATTGTAAGCATGCTGAAATTTTGCTAATTGAAACTAATTGATGTCAAGTAGTTTACCTTGTATGTTTTTCCCTCTCTTCTAGATGACTCAACAAATGCAAAATATGAAGTTAGATGGACCACCACCACAACAGAATTCTGCTCCTAATGTTAACCAGTTCTTAGGGCCAAGAAATGAGCAACCCAATGTGATTTCTCCACAGAACAGAGGCTACTCTACTAATGTCTCTTATAGTAGTCCTCCTCGAGCTACCTATCCTTATAACAATCAGCCTGCTGCTCCGAATTCTCTTCAGAATAACAATCAGTATAATAACAATTCTTTTCCTTCTTTGCCTGCAGGCAATAATGCCCAATTTAATAAAATGACTGGAATGAGTTCTCCTCAGGCATATACACAACCGCATGCTGAAAATGGCATCAGCAATGGTCATAATGAACCTAGATTTCAAAATCAAGCTCCAGGTTTTCAAAATCAGGCAGCTTCTCCAGTTGCTCAGCAGAGGGCATTCAATTCAGCTTTTCAAAGCCCTCCTAATATTGGAAATCAGTACCCTCAGCAATCCCCCCTGAATAGCCCCACAAATATGCATTCTGCACCACCGGGACCTCCACTGCCTCAAGCATCCAGTCCTAGCCACATGATGAGTCCTATGAGTACTCAACCTTCACCACAGTCTGCATATCAAAATAATCTTTCTCAGCCTCCTCCTGTGGGATTTTCTCCCCATCCGTATCAGCCAGGGCAGCCTCAGTATCCAGGAATGCCTTCGAGTCCACCTAGCCATGGAGGAATGTGGCCCAATCAACAGTATCCTGGTGCTGAAAATTTAAGCCCCACACATTACCCTTATCCTCCTCAGCCCAGTCCAGCTATGGCTCAGCAACAGCAGCAACCACGTAGGCTGGATTTGGATCAAATGCCAAGTGCTGTGAGTATTGAATTATAATTGGTCATATTGTTTCATTTACTCAATAGCAGCACTAGAGATAAGAGCAGTTAAAGCTAAATTTTGAAATATATTTGCTACAGTAAATGATACTATAATATCACTGGTTTATTACAAAGGGCATTCCATAAAAACTGAGAGTAAAATCATAAAAAATCAAGAAATATATTTAAAAATACATCATTCTTTTTCAAAATACCTTCCGTCAGATGATATGCAATGGTCCCATCGTTCAACCCACTTTTCAAAACAAGTGGAGAAGCCTTTTTCTGGAAGCTGCTTCAAAGAACCCTCCACTGCTGAAATAACTTAAGAATATGTGTTAAATTTTCTGCCACGGAGCTTCTTCTTCAATGCTGGAAATAGCCAGAAATCGCATGGTGCGAGATCTGGACTGTAAGGGGGATGTGGCATGATTTTAATATTGCATATATTAAGATATTGCTGAACAGAAGTAGCGACATGTGGGCAAGCATTATCGTGATGACCCACACAGTGTTAACATTTCGATCTTTCATAACACTTTTTGGTCGCCCAGGCCTAGGAGCCAGTTCTGCAGACAAACGGTCTTTCTTGAAATACCATGCCATCTAAAAGTCATAGACTCACCAAAACATTTGTCTTTGTAAGCTTCTGTCATTAACTTAACTGTTTCTGGAGCTGTTTTGCCCAAACGATATTAAAATTTTATGGCACAATGCATTTTGCTTTTTAACTCTGAATCACTCATCTCCATTTCTGTAGGGCAAATAAAACAGTTCTTTAAACAAGCACGGAACTAGGAAAATAAAATTGTCTGCTTCGTTTAGAATTTTGTATAAACGTACAGTTAACAGTTTGAAAAAATCGCCTGCACTTCTATTTTTTAGTTTCGCTGTGTTGCCACTACGTAAAAAAACAACTCTCAGTTTTTATGGAATGCCCTTTGTACATTTACTATAGCATAGTCATCTCATTCCTTCATTTTCTTGTAAATGCTGGTTGAATTATATTGCTAATTCTACTCAAATTTCAAAAATATGCATACATGCTGGGATCTGTCTAGACTTTTCAGACAGGATCTTGTTTTTGTGAAATTGTGAAAAATTTACTCATAATTGTGTGAATGTGAAATTAGCATTAAATTAGGTTTTTTTTTAGCCAGGGTTCTGTTTTTGTAAAAATAGGGTCCTTTATGAATTTGAAAAATGAACAAATTTGAATTTTACAAATTTGAATTTAAAAACTATACATGTATGCATGTGTATAAACACCCGCAGATTTTTATAAATAAATACATTAATGTTTTACATGTGTATAGATTTATATAACTGTGATTTGCAAGAAATTAATTTAGAAATAAAAACAGATTTGTGGAGGATCTGCTTTTCATAGAAAAAATGTTTTGAAGGGTCCACTTTTACAATGAAAAATATTGCGAAGTGTCCATTTTTAAAATGAAAAATACTGTGAAGGGTCCATTTTTATGATAAAATATTTTCTGAAAGGACCAGTAATGGACCACTGACATGTTGTTTTTAATATTTTGTTTCTTGTTTTTGTATTGATAAGATTGAGCAGGTTAGCTGTTTGTTGTGTAGTAGTATTTTTGCAAATAA
This sequence comes from Cheiracanthium punctorium, assembly GCA_038373885.1. Taxonomy (NCBI): domain Eukaryota; kingdom Metazoa; phylum Arthropoda; class Arachnida; order Araneae; family Cheiracanthiidae; genus Cheiracanthium; species Cheiracanthium punctorium. The sequence goes on from JAWZYV010014284.1 coordinate 559,673, forward strand.
AACAGTTGAAAAGTGTTTTACAATTGTATTTTGGCATGATTTATTTTTCTTGTTAACTTTTCTTTTGGTTATGTCAGGTTCAAGTGCGTGAAGAGGATAGGAAAACTAGAAGTGGAATTTATTCAACTGATGTAAAAGGACAGACTCCACCATTAGTCACCACTCCTTTCACAGTACAGGACAGAGGTATGTTTCTTATAAATTCTTTTTATTGCATACTATTTCTTGTCCTTGCGTAAATCTTATTTAAATTGAATTGATGTATGAAGTGTGATATGCAATTATTTTACTGCTATTGTGTTATTTTAATACTGAGACCAGATTTTTCTGTGGTGGTGAAGGATATATTAAAAATCAAAAAGCTCCCCTGGAATTATTTTGACTGTTCTCTTAGCTAAACCAATGGAAACAATAGTATCATTTTAATAGAGAAAACTCTCACAAAAATAGCTTGTTAGTACAAAAACTTTGTTATAGAGCAAAGAATCATTCCTCTAAATTATAATCTCAAAAAGGGGCAAAAAACAAATGCTTCATATAAGAGTTCAGAGTTTTGTGTTATGGCAAGTCTACACAAGGGCATCTGCCTATGGGGGAGGTTGATTTGGACACAGAACTTTTTAAGGTATTCTAATGTGTATTTAATGTGATATATTAAACTTGTGCGAAGTAATACTCCTTCAGATATTTACTAAGCAGCTGAAAATTGTCAAAAATCACTGAAAATTGGGGAACAGATGGAATTTTAGAATTTTGTCCGTGGTTGCAGCTTTCTTCACCGTTTTACAAATCTGTAAAAAATGTCAAGTTGATTGTTTGAAAAATGTGCATCTGCAATCATAATTACTGTAAAATTTTCTGTTTTGGAGTCATACAACTGGATCACCATATCTTCTCTAGACTTTTACTTTTGTGCTAATTCAAAGCAACTGCATGGAAAAATCAGAAACTCATTTCACTGATGTTGCAAGCAGTTGCAGTTTTCACTTTGAAACCTGACAACCTAATTCAGTTTTAAGTCATGATATAAAAATAATGTAGATCTCACTTTCATGATACCACCAGAAAATTACGAAATACCATTTAAAATCATCATTGTTACATCATTGCAAAATTATGAAATACCATTTAAAAATCAGGAAGCTAGTTAATTTTCAGATTTTTAAAGTAGTGCAGATTATTGTATTTTATTTTTTTACATAATTATGAAACTTTCAAGTTGATCACACTAATGATGTGGATTTTATTATGTGTTTTTGAGTATAAATTTTTCATTGCTTTGGAGTAATGGCTTTAAAAGTTTGGTTTTGGAGTGGTACAACCCAGAATCATTACACCACTAGATTTTTATTTATAAGGCAATAAATATATAATTAATGTATTAATAATGGTAATGGGGAAACTTCTGTTGAAGCTGTTGTGTAAAGGTGTATGAAATGGTTAATTAAAAAATATGTATATTTATTTTATTTTTTAATCTATTTAAGGAATGTGTAGCCCTCGCTTCATCCGTTCTTCTCTTTACTGTATTCCAAATCAGCCAGACATGTTAAAACAGACTGGAATTCCATTTGCTATTACTGTTTCTCCGCTAAGTGCCGTTAATGAGGGAGAGGTATACTTATGACATTCTATTTCACTTTATTTTAATTTTCAAAAATTTCTTGTGATTATTGTAGCCTGTATATGCAATGCTTTGCTATAAATTTGTATTTGAGGTAAACACAAGTAAATTCTTATCTTTTTATAAATGCCCTATTAATAATAAGTAAAAGCCACTGATTTTATTATTCTGTGCAAAAATTTTTCATTGTCAATTTATGACTTCTGACTATGTTCAAACTGTATTATTATAGTGCAGTATTTAAAATTTCATGATGTTCATTTTGTTTTATATAATTTAGTTTCCCCAAAAATCATAATACTTTTTAGGTATGATGAGCTGAATATATAATTAGCATGCAAAGTTATGTAAATTAACTTTGATAGGCCAATGCTCTGTATTAGTGGCATATGCTGCATTCTAGAGATGTGCTGTTTCATGAGGAATGCATGGTGAAGGGGGTGGGGTAGGAGGGGGGATTTTGACATGAAATTACTTAGACTGTCACAGCCCTATTTTTAAGTTAAATTATTACTATAAACACTATTTTATGTGAGTAGTTATAGATTTATAGTGATTTTTATTCACTTTATTAAACTGCTCCATAAAAAAGCAAAATACTCCTCAAACTTGCTGCAGATATTTCTTAAATTGCTTATCTTAGGTTGACAGTCCTATCAAATTGCTGGGTTACTACAGTTCTGCCTACTTTATATGAAAGTTTAACTCAAAGTAGTATAAATATAAGGTAATTCATAAAAATTAGTCTTGTGGATTCCATGTATTCTACCCTGAAACAGCAGGGACAGAATACATGAACTCCACAAGAATTTGAAATTAATAGTTTGGAGGCTACCCTGTTTAAAATAATGTATGGTGCTGTATTTATGAAGCATTCTTTTTAAGTGTTGATCTATGAATATATAAATAAAATACATTTATTTAATCTTCAAATGTGTTTTTCAAAGGACAGATTATTTATTCCTTTGGTTTAATTAGTTTTTTTTTTCTCCAGACAGCTCCACCTTTGGCTTTGTTCAGAGAGCAAGGTCCTTTGCGATGTAAGCGATGCAAAGCGTATGTTTGTCCCTTTATGACTTTTATGGAAGGTGGGCGTTGTTTTCAGTGTGCATTTTGTAAAGTTGTTACTGAAGGTAACTATTTTTTCAGTGTATTAGAAATTAATGGTACAGATATGTAATAAATTAAAAATTGACCACATATTTTAGAAGGAAAAACTAAATCTTCTATCTTACTGAAAGTTAAATGTCTTTGCAAAATGTGTTATATAACACAGTATCAATTTTCCTTTCTATCATTTACTAGTTTGTTTTTTATCTAAGTTGCATACTTTGTTCTTTAACGAAACCTGAAAAGCATTAGTAATTTGCTGTATCTTATGTTCTGGTGACTTGGAATGCATCCTGATTTACTTACTGATTGTTAATTAATCCTTTAACTAATCTACTTACCTTTAACAAAAGGCATTTTTATTTAACATGAAATGTTTTTGATAATGTGTTATTTTATCGAAGGTTGACAATTTTCCAAAAATTATTTGACATGTGTGAGTAATACAAATCAAAGGTGAATTAAAAGTCTATATATAGGGTTCTAGTAACTCTGAACATCTCCATTTATCAGTAGTGAACTAGATTATGTAATAAATGATTATTACATAATATTACATAATTATGTATTTTAGATTATGTAATAAAATACTAGTATTTTTTCATTACGTACCTGCTCATTGATGAAATAAAATATCTGATAGCTTTAATTATGCTTCCTGTCAGTTTCTAGATAAAGAACCACTTGAAATACTGTTTTAATAGCAACATTAATAGAAAATGACAGTCTAATAAATTTCATAAATTACAGAGTTGCACATGTCAAAAAGTATAATCATTAGTATATTAATAATTAATAATTCATTTGTGCAATTATTAGTAAAATTAGATAAGACATTTCATATTTGAAAAATAATATACATATATATATGCACAGTATGAAGGTAAAAAATTTGATGACCACTAAAAAATTGTCATCTTGTTGATCTCTCTTTTTTTTCTAGTTCCGCAAGATTACTTTTGCTTTCTTGATGGAATGGGAGAGCGAACCGATAAATACCATCGTCCAGAATTGTGCCTTGGATCGTATGAGTTCCTAGCATCTAAAGAGTATTGCAGGGTAAATTAAAAATAGAATAGTTAGCTTAACTATATATGTATATGTATGTATAATTTAGAATATCTTTGCAGTTGTATTTTTTAATGTGAATGATTGTAGTAATGTAAAGGGTGTTTTTTATTTTCATAAAATTTTATCGGGCACATAAATGAATTGTCATGAGTATCTGCAAGCCGTGCCGACCTAAAAGCAAAACTCTGTGTGTGCAAGAATGAGTTTTGGTGCCCCTTAACAATGGAAAGGGGTATAGAAAAAACTCCATAAAGTGTTATTGGTGCTCTATAATTGAAATTTGTCAAACCTTAATACTTGAAGTTCGCATTTTAAAGGGATTAGAAACAAAAATCTAAAATTAATGAGCAGCAATAAATACTAAATATTAAAGTTATGTATTTAGTACCTTTTCTTTAATTTTATTTTTAAAAATTATTACTAGTACCAATTATTTTAATTGCCATTTTCAAATTTGTCCAGCAGTGACCTAGTCCCTAAGCTCCATTCCCATTTTCAGTTCTGCCTTAACAACTTAGCGTAATACTTAAAGCCAGTTTCTTTATTGTACTGTCAATTAACATTTTACTTCTTTAACAAAAGTTATTTATGTATTCAAACAGCTGAATTTCATTTAAAATTACATAAAATTTTTAGTTTTTACCTTATTATTTTTCTATATTTTTTATCATTTCAACACCCCTGTCAAAATCCCATGTGTGCGACTGCACACATCGCACACACCTTAGGCCGGCTCTGTCTGTAAGTAAAATGCATAATAATGAGTAATTCATTTGCTATATCAAACTAGTATTTAACTTTTAATAATAATCTGTATTCACATCTATGTGTTTGTTCATTGTAATGTGTTTATTGATGTCTTTAGAATTTGTCTGAAAATATTATAGAGTAAAAAGTAACAATACATTTTCAAGATTAATTTTGAAATTAAATTTGCTAACCATTTTCTAGATATTTCATGTAAAATTATAATAAAAGAATTTTTCATTTTGATTGGTTCATTTTGATTGACTGCCCTTTATGCCAGCAGAGTGATGTGGAATGTGAACACCTCAGATACTGGACAACTGTTTTAAAGTTTATTACTTACAACTCTACAGAGGCTAATTCTTACCCTCACTTTTTTACTCTCTCATCATATCAATGGGTTGCTTGTCGATTGATAGCAGAGTTGCTGCAGGCAGGCAAATTGGAGGGGGGGGGGAAGAAAGCAAGTATCACTCTTTGTAAAAACTATCACTAAATAAGTGAATTTACATAAGAATGTAGTTTTTTTACAACAATTTTCAGTGTTGAATTCACTATTTAATTGCATCTTTATTTTTTTTTCCTTCTTATGTATTCTTCCTCAAGGGTAAAAATTTTGTCTCTATGTTGATAATGTTTATATTAAAAGATGTATAGTGTAAAAGCACTTTTCAATTGCAGAATGATGAGATGCCAAATCCTCCAGCTTATATCTTTATGATTGAGGTATCTAATGCCACTTTCAGAAATGGATTGGTTCCCTTATTGTGTGAAAATATGAAGAATGTTTTACAATGTCTCAAAAAGTAGGTATTGCTCACATCTTCATTACTTCTTATTCGAAGTATAGTACATTTTAAAATAAATTATTAGCACCAGAGTGCTATTAATTTCTCAGAGAGGGGGGGGGGGGGTTAATAAAATGTTGAAAGTCGCACAAGGTTTGCAATTTTTGATAATGGATCGCTAAATTTGGTGCCAAAATGCGACAATTTATTATAACCTGGCAAATATTGTAAAATAATTTTAGTAGGCGATTTTAATATAGATTTTAATTCTGAAGAAGTGTTTTATAGAACAGAGAAGACAAATACGGTACACTCATAGATTATGATGCACTTTCCAAATGGTATTTATAAAGGTGGAGTATAGTTTGACTATGCCTGGCAAAAATTGTTAAACAGTTTTGGTAGGCGATTTCAATGTAGATTTCTATTCCGAAGAAGTGTTTTATGGAACAAGGAAGGAAAACACGGTACACTCATGGATTATGGTGCCCATTCCAAACAGTATTTAAAATGTCTACGGGATATAGTTTGAATATGCCTGGAGAAGATTGTAAAACAGTTTCAGTAGGCGATTTTAAGATAGATTTCGATTCCAAAGATGTGTTTTACGGTACAAGCAAGAGTTGATTCCTATTTTAAAGTCCCCGCTCTCACCAGCCTAAAAAATCCCGCACTTCGGCGAGCTTTGCAGTCATGGGTCTCTAGGACTTATGCACAAGTTTCAATGCTCCCAAAAGAACTGTATGAAAACTAAAGTGAACAAATTAGCGATAAATGCACCAGTTAAAGAATTTGAAGACACTTAACTATTAAAACTATATTAATTGGCAACCCAAAATAAATAAAAATGTAATGGAATGCTGTACTTACATGTTGTTCCAAATCGCCAATTTAATTCTAAATTACGATTGCCACATAAATACAAAAAATCGTCGTGGTAGCTCCATATGTTTAATGATTGCCACCTTGGCGAGAGTCGGGTCGTTAAAGTAGGAATCAACCCAGAAAGAAAAACACGGCACACTCATGGATTATGATGGACATTCGAAACAATATTTAAAACAGTGAAGTATAGTTGTAATATACTTGGCAACGATTGTAAAATAGTTTAAGTAGGCGATTTTAAGATAGATTTCGATTCCAAAGATGGGCTTTATGAAACAAGGAAGAAAAATAGGGCACAGTCATGAATAATGATACTCTTGAACTTAATGGAATAAGGAAGAAAAATAGGGACGACGCATAAACTATGATATGTTTTTAATATATAGCACTTTGGTGTGTATTTAAAATCTGAAAGTATTTCAGATTTTCTTCCTTTTTAATTTCAATATTTTGTTTACTTAACAGTGATATGTTATATACCCTTCTAAGTTAACACTTACATAGTAATTACTCAATTCCCTAATTACTGTAAGCTGAATTTTAATGCAATCTCCATTTTCTAGATCTGATAATAACCTTGAAACCTTAACATGAAGTCAGAAATCTTGACCATTTCAGGATTCAGATAAAATATCATGGTGAAAGCTGATTTATATAATACATTGAAATATTCCTAAAAGAGAAGAACCTGTAGGATTCAGATAAAATATAATAATTTCAGGATTCAGATAAAATATCATGGTGAAAGCTGATTTATATAATACATTGAAATATTCCTAAAAGAGAAGAACCTGTAGGATTTTTTTATCCCTTAAATAAAATGTCCTTTATCAAAATTTACAGTTGAAAATTAAGTTCTTATTCCATAGATAACTGCATACTGCATATTAAGTTTGATTAAAATATTCAAAATAAAAAGTTTAAAAAGTGCTAATATCTTACAAATTTGTTCTGTAATTTAAAAATAGTTTGTACGTGGTATTATTAACTACTACAATAAGCATTTGATATGGCTGACCAATAGCTGAGTGTATAAGTCTCTGAACAAAGACAGATAGTTAAAGCATGCAGATCCAGGGTCCTAGCCTCTTATACAGCTATTGATCTAACAATTTGGGTGATTTTCTCCTGCTGTAATGTGAATATGCATTAAAACCCCTTAAGAAGTCTTTCACCCAAGGCTTTGCCCCTTAGCATGGCTGGATTTGGGGAGGGCAATGCTACAGCTTCGGGGCCTTTACAATAGGCATTTTTACATGAAATTTCCTATTGAATGCCAAATAATTAAAATATAACACTATGACATTTGCCCCCAAGAGGCCTGATACAATGCAACTGCTCCTTTTCATATATTTCACATACCACTGGCACTCAGTAACTTGTTTGAAAAAGAGTTAAACTCACTCCTTTGTTGCCCAGGGCCTCCACACCTCTAAATACCGCAGCGCGTCTTAGGCAGATAGCCCTCATCTATCTTTGCCTTAACTAACAACCTAAACAACTAAAATTAACTTGTTAAGTAATAATAATTTAATGTATAACTTAAAAATTTCAAGGGATGTTATCAATTTATAAAATTATTTCATAAAAATGGTTTTCTTGAAAAATGTTTTAAAATATTTTTTTGTGCACATTAAGTTTACAAAGCAAATTGAATTCTTCACATATATTAGATCATATCAGTAAACTGGTTTATTTCTGAACTGTGATCTGAAACTATTTTTGTTATTTTGTATTGTGGAAGAGAATAATGCATTTTTTAAACATTTAATAACATTTATCGCACAATATAATTTCTGTTATTACTTGTGATATCTTGCCAGCTTGATGGCAGTTTTTAAAATTATTTTTTAAAAATACCTCGTCTTTAAGAGGTGAAGAACTCAAGTGTTGAGTTATTACATCTTCTTTAATTTTGATTTCTTTTTCCTCCAAAAACTTTTAAGAAAAGAACAAATGACAATCAGAGGATATTATGTCAACCAGAATTTCTTGGCCCATCTATAATTTTCTTATGAGTGGCCAAAGTTGCATGTTGTCTGGCATGCTTCCTATTTAATGTCACCATCTTTTCTTTAATGCTTTGTTTATATAAGTTTGGAAAGATACTGTCAAAAAATTGATGATTTAAACAATTCACTCGGAGTTAGACCACATACTGCTTTTGTGTATCATTATAAAATTGCAAAGATAGGCTAGGAAATTCTATCTCATCTATCTATCCTCTTTTCCATACCTAAAACACCCTGATTGTCTCCTATTCCCTTTTTTTTCTTTAAATAAGAAAAATCAAATTGTAGCAAATGACAGTCAAAAATTACTTTGCTTCTAAAAGATAAGGCATTTTTCAAAAAAGATACTTAACAAATTACCTTTTCAACCATTAAAATGTAATAAGTAATGACGGAAATTATATTGTACAATAAATAAACAGTATAATTTTCATCTATATAACAATGTAATACTTGATAAATATGTGAAAAAGTAAAATTTCTTTCACTTCACAAATAAACTCGCAATAAGTTAAAGATTAACTCTTCTTAACTAGGATTTTTCTGTTTTATATTTAGAAGAGGTCACTTATTTTAAATCAGAGGCTTAAAAAATCTGTCCTATAGAAAAAGTTTTATTGTAAATTAAAAAAAAATATCAGAATTACTAATAAAAAAATCTCAAAATTACCTTTACTTTAAAATCTGATATTTTAAAGATCTGTTTTAGGGAATGAAAGTAGAGAACAAGAATTTTGAATATACTGTTCTTGTATTAATAAAAAAAAAAAAACAAACAAATCAAATACTTATATAACTCGCATCATACCACAAAACATACATTTTGCCAATCCTTGGCCTGTTAGTACTTGTAGATTGACATTTTTGTATACCTTATGCAATAATGTCAGTAATTCAGTATTGTTGTTATTATTATTATATATTTTGTGTGTGTGTGTGTGCCTATGTCACCTGTTAATTGACTTTAAATTAAAGAGAATCTTAGGATTCTAATATTTTTCTAGCATAATAAACTATTGTAAAGTGTAAAGCAATCATACCTTTGTACCATTCAGTTTTTTAAGTAATATGTTGTATGTTTAACTTTTTTTAGTGATGAACAGAATGATACATCAAAACTCCGTGTTGGGTTTGTCACTTATAATAGTGTTCTTCATTTTTACAACATGAAGGTTAGTAAAATTTTAATTTTTCTGGGGAAAAAAAATACTTTCATAGAAATTTAACTTTATATGTGTGCAGCCAATTAATCCCTTGACATCCATTAGATAAGTGCATATGTCCTGATTTTATTGTCGCACAAGCATGTACATCCTATTTTATTCATATATGGGTAGTCAACTAACAAACCCATCTAGTTTACTGGCTATTAATTATATTAATTGTTTTTTTCTTGTGTAGATAATGTGTTTTATTATGCACATTGGCAGATCCAGAGGAGGAGGCATAAGAGCTAGTGCCCCTCCCCCCAACGAGTTAAATTTAGACTATAAAAGACCACTTTTTAAACTCAGATGCATTTGAGAGAAAGGAGACCCCCCCCCCCCTCCGCCCAAGTCCAAAAATTGTTTTTCTGGATCTGCCCCTGATTGTGTACTGCGTCAGTGTAAATGAGAAATTGTCAAATATTTACCACTATTAATACTAAATTAGCAAGAACTCAAAAAGTTTTTACTGTTCTATAATGTTTATAAATGATACAAACACATCATTGAAATTTGTTATTGATTTATAAAAGAATAATTTAAAATTTTATTGAAATGAAACTTCTTGAAAAATAGAGGAAGAATTGATTTCTGATCAGATTAGACTTGACTACATTTTGGAAGATTAAAATAAACAGAAAATATATACATATATATATATAAATAACAGACACACATTGATCTATAAACTGGAAAAGTAGTCATGGAATAATATGCTTTTTAAAAATTTAATTATTTCAGAAAAATCTTACGCAACCTCATATCATGGTTCTTTCTGATGTTCATAATGCCTTTGTTCCTCTTCTGGATGGTTTTCTTGTCACATTATCTGAAGCTGAAGCTCTTGTAGATTGGTATGTACATATTTAATTTCTTTAGTGTATGTTTTGTAAATTTTGTAATTAATAAAATTTTAAATCTAATGTATATAAATTGAATATATGCATAGGGAAATTGGAAATAAAAATTATTTTAAATTTTCTTTAACTTTGATTGTATTGTTATTTTTCTCTTGTAATTGCATTCAAACATACATACAGAATACTGTTTTTTGGACATTTATTAGTTAATTTTAGTATGAAAGTTAATTAAAATGACTCCTATTTCAAAATTTTCTTATTTTATTTAAGCCTAATGGAACATATTCCTAGACTATTTATCAATGAGCCTTCAACTGAAATTATATTGGGACCTGTTGTTCAAGTTGGCTTAGAAGCTTTAAAAGTAAGTTTCTTTCTTTCTTTCTTGTTTTTTTAAACATTAGTATTATTATAATGCAGTATCATCTTTCATACCAAAAATCTTCATTGGTATAATAGAATTGAGAACTACAGAATATAAATTCTATAGTTAAAAACTTGTTATGAAACCTGATTATGGGCAGGAATGCTGCATCGAAAATGATAGTTTTTAATTTGTGTCTTTTATGGACTAGTGATATTTATAAGAAATTTTTAACTATGGATCTCCATTTACTTTATAGCAATCAATATTCAGTAGCAGAAGAATGTTCTTAAAAATTTTGAAACTTCCAATTATGATTCTGAGTTTACTGCTATAGTTGGTTTTTCCTTCTTCTCTTGCTGGATTCACTTATAAAATCTTTGTTTTTAAATTTGAGTAAATCTTATCCTTTATTACATATGATGACTAATGATGATTAAATATTTTAGAAAGTGAGAAACCTCACAAATTTTTATAAACCTTTCAAGTAAATTAGAAAAGTTGGAGTGTTTAGGTTGATTAAATTACCAACTATGTTAAAAATTCTAGAGCTGGGGATCAAACTCAGGACTGCTGCTTAACATGTGAGTGCTCTACCACTGATCCACTCAGGCACAATTTGCAGATGAAATTTCTCACACGAGAACTGTTGGCATTTATCTTTTTCTGCAAACCACAGTCTGAACAGATGAAACAATAGATTCCTCACAAATTATGTGAGGTTTCTAGCTTTCCAAAATGTATATAATTTCCATGTCATATCAAGTTGTCGCAAATTATTTGTTTCATCTGTTCAGTCTGTGGTTTGCAGAAAATAAGTGCCAATGATTCTGATGCGAGAAATTTAATCTGGGAATTGTCCCACAGTAGCTCAGTGATAGAGCATTCACACATTAAGTGGCATTCCTGGGTTTGTTCGCGAGCTCTGGAATTTTGCATAGTTGGTAAGTTAATTAATCTAATCTAAATTATCTTAATGATGATAAAACTATACAATTATTAATTTATGTGAAGAATAATCTTTCAAATAAAGCATTGTCTGAAATGGTTGTTCAAATTGCTGTGATTTCTATTGAAGATTTTACAGCTTAATTTTTATAGTTTTATCAATGTGTAAATCACATTCTTACTTTTACAATTCTTTTTTTTTAATCAGTTAACTGGAACTTTATACAAATCTAGAATTTTAATATAGTTTGCCCATAAGTGATTAAAATTACCATTTTAATTGTTTCAGACTATGCCCTAAAGTTAATCTACAGAGCTTTCAGAGCATTATAATCTCTTCTTGGCGCAACCTCCCCCCCTTCCGTTAATATTTATCATAAATATCACGACTATTTTATTTAAAATATAGTAAAACCTTGATACAATGAAACTTAAGGGACCCAATAAAAATATCCTTTTAGAGGGATGTTTTGTTATATCGATGGAAGATTATATTGTATGGAAATTCCGTAGGACTGCAGAATTTAATCGTTATAGAGGATTTGTTGTTTTATTGAATATCATTACAGCAAGGTTTTACTGTACATGGATTTACTCCTAAACTATAGATAAAATTACTAACTATTGATTTTATTGTGAAACTGTACATGGTATTTTTTCATTCCTTTCTCTGAAAAATGTACAATTTGGTATGATAATAAATTTTATTTGTGGATCAGTTTTCTGTTAGTAAAATTTTGAATCCATTCGCTCTGTTGAGGAAAATTTTAACTAAGATGCATATTTAATTTGAATTTTAATTATAGAATGCTAATTGCTCTGGAAAACTTCTCATATTTCATTCGACAATACCAAATGCAGATGCACCTGGAAAATTGCCTCATAGAGAAGGTCAAAAACTTCTTGGAACTGATAAGCAAAAGGTAAGCATAAGTCAGTGGTCAATAACATATATATATGTGTGTGTGTGTGTGTGTGTGTGTGTGTGTGTTTTTACTCCATTTATCATAAGTAATTACTTATCTGAATGATACTAGTGCTATCATTAAGTTTTTCTTCAATCTTTTCTTCTAATCAATTGAATATTGTTGTCGAAAACCTATGGTACCAAGTTGATCATATTAAGTGACATCTACTGTATTTTAAGAATATTTTAAATGTTTGCACTCCTATGTTGTAATACAATGATTATTTTATATTTTCAGACTGCCTTGTCACCCCAACACGACTTTTACTACAAGCTTGCTCAAGAGTGTGTTGCTGCTGGTTGTGCTGTTGATGTGTTCCTCTTTCCGAGTGCTTACGTTGATCTAGCTACTGTGGCACCTTTATGTCGGCACACTGGAGGACAAATTTATAAATACACATATTTTCAGGTGTGCGCTTTGTGATTTATTTGATATCAATAATACTGAAATTTACTTCTTATTAATAAGAAAAAGCAATTATAAAACTGATGTTTAAATAATAAAACAAGATAAAACTTTGTATGAAAGAGGCATAAAAAAGAAAAAATTTCATGTATATTTCAAGAGGTACAAGTTCCCCCCCCCCCCCTTATGGAAGCAATTGTTTAAAATGTGATTGTTCTCTTTGGAATAGATACTTTCTGTTTACTAGTGATGTTTATTTCTTTTTTGTGATAGTTTTACCTGTGTTTATGCAGGTTGGTTTATATTTAGCTCTAGAAGAAAGAATGTTTGTATTTACGAAAATTTACTTAGAAATATTATGTATGTTTTATGCAGTTTTATATTATTCTACTATTTTTTCTGTGAAACGAGAAATTTCAGCTTGGTACTCTAAAAGCATAAGTGTTATGTGAAAATTCAATTTTCTGAGTGCTGTACAAATATTGGTTTTATATCATTGTAATGTTTGATTGTTTTCTTCAAATTTGGGTGCTAAATCAGTGTTTTTAAGCTCTTTTTAATGTTACTTAATTATGTTTTAGTCACATGTTGATGGAGACAGATTTCTTGAAGATTTGGAAAGAAATATTACGACACCTACTGCATTTGATGCAGTATTACGAGTCAGGACAAGTGCAGGTTTGTTATTCAAATCAGTATTCATATTATAAATACAATAAACATTTAAAAATTTTATAATATAAAAACTATTTTAAATTTTGAAAAAAAGAAGTATTTCAAAATAAGATGCTTTCATTAAAAATTAAGAAGAAACATAACTTTTTATAACATATGCTTTTATTTCAATATACTAAACTATGTTTTATGCTTGAATAAATCAGTTTTATTTGTCAGACTTGGCTATATTGACTATGTATCATATATATACGCTACAATGAAGTGTCCATTCATGATACCACACACACATTTAAGGTTTCTTTCTTTTTCTCTGTTATTGTATATTGTTGTATTTTAGCTAAGATTATTTGAAACTGTTTTTTATTTAAGAATCTTGCTATTGAAATCTACTTGATTTAAAAAGAAAAAAAGCAATAAATAGTTGTGAATTCTGTAGTATTTTAAATAATTAAAAATGTTTCATTAGATTTTGAAATTATTATTATGTTAGTCCTGCAAATTAAACTGTTTTCTGTATGGAAGGTGTTTGTGTTCACGTTCACATATATTTATCAATCTACATTGATTAATATTACATATGAGTAATATTAATAATTAATGTATAATAGTTCAAATTATACAAACATTAATAGGAATATAGTTTTGCAAAAATTAATGTCTGACTTGTTTGTCTAAATGCCTATTTTAATATGTAGATTAGATGGTTTTTTTATTAGTTGTTATTTTTTATAAATAATACTAAAACATGATTAGAATATACTGTGTATTTTTTAAAGTATAAATATACATGTTATTTTTATAAAGCTTTCTAACTTTTTAATGTATTTCTCAATGAATTGTCATTATTTTATGTGTAAAGGACTAGCGATCCTAGAAAGATCATAAAGTTGTGCTTATTAACCAGGAATAGTTATATTTTATTTTAAAATTAACTTTGTTGTGTCATTATATCTGCTGGATGTAGAAAACTTTTTATATGCATATTTTGTTTATTTTTTTCCCCTGAAGGATTTTATAAACATAAGCTTACTAACCACTAGTAATTAAATTTTATTTTTAAAGTAAGGTTGTTATTTCAATATATGTGTGGTGGATGTTTTAAAATTATTTTTCAGTGGTAGAAATTCTGTACTCTTAACTTTCCAAATTTTCCATTTAATAATGTAGGTATCAGTCCTGTTTTTTACTATGGAAACTTTTATATGTCTAATACTACAGATGTAGAAGTGAGTGCTTTAGATGGCTATAAAGCTATTACCATTGAAATGGCCTATGATGATAAAATCCCAGAAAATGAGACAGTTCATATTCAAGCAGCATTACTGTACACAACTATCACTGGTGAAAGACGAATCCGAGTTCATAATTTAGCCATTTCAACATCTGTTGGAATGCCTGACGTTTTTAAGTGCTGTGAAATGGATACCATGATTAATTATCTGGCTAAACAAGGTAAATATCTGCATCATTTGAAAGTTCATATTTATTTTTTGTATTTGAACTGTAGTAGTCCAATTCAAGTTTTCGAGATTTTTAGCTTAGCTGTGTCAAATTTATTAAAGCATTTTTTTGTCTCTTGTCAATTTTACTACTTAAAATGAAATCGACAGGGGGCCCCCAGATGATGTCATTCTTTTTATTTTCTTTCTCTTTCTTTATTTTTTTTTATTTTTTTGTCGGCTGTTAAAAAAAGAAAGTTAAGTGCACTTCAACAGGGGAACATTAAAATGTTGGTAATAATGGGTTATTTTTAGTTTGAATTTTGTAAAAGAAAATGTTATTCCAACAAAATGTTATGATTAAGTTAATTTAAAATAAATGTAAGTGTTTAAAATCTAACAGAGTGTTTTCTTCATTCATTCCTTGTGTCTCTTTACTGGGTCTACAATGGCGTTGTTGCGCCATTTTTCTTTTTCAGCGAATGCACATATAGAACCTGGGTCTTTGGCGGTTAAGAATTTTAAACTATACGATTATTTCAGCCTCTATGCCATTTGATTTAGGAAAAAGATATTGGATTGTTTGATATTTTTTATTTAACTTTAATTTTGGTACTTTAGAAAATTTAACTTAAGCTTTGTGAAGTCATGGCACAATGGTTGGGCTCCAATGTAATGGTCTTGAATCTTGGGCAGTTTTCTTCAAATGTAATGTGGATATGTGTTAGAACCTGTTAAAAAGTCCTCCATCCAAAGTATAGCCCTCCTTAGATAGATAGCCGTCATATAGCTTTATCTAAGCACAAACCAAACCAAAAATCTGACAGCATTAGTAAATACACTTACTAGATACATAAATGCAATAGGCCTGAAAACTATAATATTGATATTCCCGATTTTTAGTAAAAAATTATACTGTTACAAAAGATTTAAAATTACTTTTTATATTTGATTTTATATTACTTTTTATAAAAATTTTCTTAAGTAGTAAAAAATTTTATGTATTACAACATTTGTGTAAATTTATTTGAAAATCTGTAACTCGCATGAACAATTAAGACTGTCATTTTCAATATTGAACATGTGCAATTTATTTATTAAAAGCATTAAGGGAAAATTTTGCAAGAAATGTAACTCTCTCTTTTTTAAAAACTATATACCAGAATATTGTGTAAGTTTTTTGTTGTAAAATAAAGTTACCTTAGCTAAATAAAATAAAATAAAAATTAAAAATAACTATTTTAGTATTGAAGTAAATAGTTACTTTTTAGTTCTGTTGATTCTGATCATACTATCTACCAAACTTTAGCTTTGAAGAATGTCTTGGAGATTCCACCACAGCAGATTAAAAGCAACTTAATAAATAGAACAGTGAAGATTTTGTCTTGTTATCGAAAACATTGTGCTACCAATTCTTCATCTGGTCAACTAATTTTACCAGATTCCTTAAAACTGCTGCCTCTGTTTATAAACTGCCTTTTGAAAAGTGATGCTATTGGTGGAGGTAAGATTTCTTTCTGTAAATTTTCAGAAAAACAATTTAAAATATAATATCCAAATGATATATTATAGACAAAATTGAATTGCATGAGTTTCAGGAAAAAAAAAAAAATCTTTAAAAGATAATAATGAAGTAATAGTTATTTTCATTGCTAAAAGCTTGCTCTGTTTCATATTTGGCTGTGCTCGAATGTGCTGTACAAGTACAATAAAATGTTTTTAAATGGTATAATTATCTGTTTGTATGCAGCAGTCCTAAGAATAAATTATCTTGGATGTTAGCAGAGTGAGTCAGAATACACCGAAAATGTATTTTCGATACAACCAATATACATTGATTCAAGCACTGAAATACAAAATACCAAAGTCTTCTTGAATTAAAAAAAAAATAAAATCAAAATACATGTATTTTCAAAATACATACAAAGTACAAGGTACTGTAAAAATTTTAAAGGATTTGAATTGAGCAACCTTAATACTTGTGTTTAAGAAAAAGTGCTATTTGTTTTTTTTAAATGTTGTCTTTGAAATTTTACATGCATAGCAATAAGATCCAAAACAGACCATTTCTGAGAAATTGCATTAATACTCAAAACACAATGAAAACTATACAATTTCAGCATGTGAACAATAAATACTCGTTTGTTTCAAAATCTTTTATAAAAACTTTAATTTCCAAAAGTCCGTGAGTAAAATGAACCTCTACATATAATATTTATTATTTATTGATTTCAGTTGAACATTTGAATATAAATACACAACTTAAATACCAATAGCTAAATCACAACCTAATTCACCTAAAAAAGAAATTCAAGTTTTGTCTTTCAGTGAGTTTTATAATTTATCCTAGATTTAAATGTTCTTTTTTTTTCTGGAGTTTGGGGTGTTTTACTCCATATGTAACATGAATGTGCCTTAAAAACCCTTAAAAAGTTCTCCACAAAAGGCATCTTCCCCTCAGGCAGATAGCTGCTGTGTAGCTTTGTCTCTTAACTACAATAATCCATAAACCATTATACTACTGCAGAAATACTGACAGTCTTATTTTGCTAGAACTTAGCAACACATTTCAAAATGTTTTTAAATTCCCTTAAAGAATCCAATAAATACTACTCAAAAATATTTTTACTACATTAGGCTTCATTTAGTGTAAATGTAGGAACATTCCTGGACTAAACATGCTGTTTCTGTTTTAAACAGGAGTAAGAAATGCTTTTCTTTTCCTTTTATATTTAATTAAATTTAAAGATCCTAACAGATCCTAACACTTCTTCAGTTACAATACCACATGCAATTCTGATGCGGCTCATAAATTACATGAAGAGAGGGGGAAAAGTGAAAATCAGCAATTTTATTTCATATACTCATGTATCAGAGCAATCTCTGGTGTTACAATTAATTTAGTATCAGAATACAAAATATATTTTTTTGTATTTTGAAAACACAAAATGCATCGAAAATGTTTTTAAAATACATTCTCCAAATAGTTAATTTTTATGAATGAAATACAAAATACAAGATAAAAATGTATTTTGAAAATACGTGTATTAGCGATAGTGCCCAACTCTTGACTTTAGTATATTCTTGCCGTTTTTGTTTAAGAATGAAGTTTCTGAAAATAAAATGATGCAATTAAGGAAGGTGTAAGCGACAAAATCTCTTTCATGAATGTAATTGCTTGTCCATTTTCTCCCTTCTGAAGTTCAGCTGTTTTAAAAATGTACTAACCCTTATGTTGTACATGTTTTTACTCACTCTTTACTTTGCAGTTATTGAAACTTCATTATAAGAACAAATGAAATGCCCACTTTTTTTATTTACTCTTTTTCTTTGGTTTGTTTGACATGCTTTAAAATTTAGTACAAATTTAAATTTTTAAATGCATTAATTTGTTTAAGAATATTTAATATTTCTGAAGTTGATTGTCTTGCTTTTCAGGTTGAGTTTTGCCTCGTCTCATATTTTAAGGTTATTTTATTTTATATTTTCTATAAAGTTAATTTAATTTTTTTTGCAGGATCCTATAATCTAAATAATAAAAGTTCTGTTCGTAACGTTCTCTGGGTTCGACTCATTGCCCCGCTGCATCTGTCGCCATGTTGAAATTTTGATAAAAAATGACATTTTTATCTCTAACTAAAACCAAACATTTTTTTTATACAGTTCGAAAGATCTATAAAAAATTTACCTTTCTTAAACTTGCTGCTTCTTTACAATCTAAATATCTAGCGAGATATCATGCTTTGAAAATTAAATGCAGAATGGAAGCAAATGAATCATTCCCTGATTCATTGAAAAATCACAGAACATAATCTCTTGCGTAGATCGATTAGATGACGTCATAGAGATGTCATACTCCTTATTTAAGTTCTATTTAACTGAAAAAACTGATAGATTTTGGGCAAATTTATTCAGAATGTGTAAAATTGTGTTTGCACAACCAAGTCTAAACTGGATAACTGTACTGCACCTGGATAACCATAACCATACTTCACCGATCAGGTTTAGCCTTGGCACAACACTTAAACATCTATTTGTAGGAATTCTTTTTTAGAAATTGGTAATGTAAACGTATATTGTTATTGTTTTTGGAAGTCACGCTTTTTTGTCTTTTTCATTGCTCTCACCGGAGTTTTTTAAAATGTTAGCAGCCTGACATTTGTTTAAAAGTATTTGAGTGCTTTAGATTGTTTATTTTGTTTTTGTTGTAAGCTTTTATTTTGAATTCATTTAACCAAAAGGATTTTGATTTCAATGTTGTTGGATCATAACTTTTATTTAGATTGTTTTGGGACATTTGTTTTGTTTTTGTCGTAAATCCAGAAGCATTTAATTTTGAATTCATTGTTGTAGGATGTTTTTATTTTAACTTTGTAAAAAGTATCCATTGGCTCTCTTCAGTTGAAAAAACGCAATGTTTTTAAACTTTAAAGGTGTTTAAGTGCAGTGTTTTTGTGAAAACTTATTTTAATGAATTTTTATTTCAACGCTGTTGGATCATACCGTAACTTTTGCTGTGGGACATTGTCATAAGCATTTGTTTAATTTTGATTTCATTGTTGTTGGATGGTAGCTTTTATTTAGATTGTTTTGTTTTTGTCGTAAATCCAGAAGCGTTTAATTTTGAATTCATTGTTGTGGGATTTTTTTAAAAAATACTTAAAAAGTTGCCATTGGCTCTCTTCAGTTGAAAAACCGCAGTGTTTTTAAACGTTAAAAGTTTTTAAATACAGTGTTTTTCTGAAAACCTATTTTAATGGATTTTGATTTCAATGTTGTTGGATCATAGCTTTTATTTAGGTTAATTTGGTGTCGATTATTTTGTTTTTGTCATAAATCTATAATTACTAGCCGGCAAGACGTCCAGCATCACGGGCCCGTGAAAATTCACTTAAAAAAATTGCAGGCCAGTGAGGTAGAATTTTTGCCTCTGTTAACTGTGTCAGTCAGTCTAATGACTATGCATCTATGCAGTAGCCTTGTCAGGATTTCATTTCGGGGGGAGGGCTGCATTCTGGCAACGCTCCTGCGTCTATATTTTATTTTTTAAAAATTGGAGTCATGTTACTCTGAACTTAGAATTTCTTTCTGTTGAATTTATAGAATTCAGAGTTGAGTTGTTGAATCACGACTCCAATTTTGAAAAAATAAAATAATAGATGCGTAGTTGTTAGACTGACACAGTAACATGCCCCTGCTTCTCTTCTGTGTTCACGTTGTGGCAGGAAGACTGTCTATTATACTGACGATGACTGTTAGAACACAGACATGTGGAAGGGGACATGTATCAGGTGCGGTTGTTGCACACTGCCCACGGGAGCGGGCATATTGAATTAAAAAAATATATGATTATGGACAAACTATTGAGCTTTCATTCAGCTGGCTGTCGAAGGGGAGTGGCCTGTAGGTTACACATTTTTTTTTTTCAAAGCAGACCTGGTGGTTGTCGAAGGCTACCCGCTCACCGAATCGTGTGAAAGCGGCCCGTAGGTTGCACTTTTTGCTCACGAAGAAGCCGTTGGCGGACCAGCTGGTCGCCGGATGCGGCCGCTCACTGAATCATGTGAAAGCGGCCCGTATGTTGCGTAGGCTGGACGTGAAGCAATCGGACCAGCTGGTTATCGAAGGCAGACGACCTGCAGGTTGCACAACCTGTAGCAAAGTAGCTTGTGTGCTCTAGGTTGCACATTTTGGCCACGAAGCGGCCATCGATGGCCAAAACTGGCCTCCGAAGGCAGCTAATAATATATAAATAGTGAAGTATAGCAGATTTTTTCATTCCATTATAATTTTTAATAGGATCTGATATGTCTCTGGATGATCGAAGTTTTGCTATGCTTGCTGTTAATACTATGGATGTGAGAAATACAGCCTTTTATTTCTACCCAACATTAATACCATTGGTGAGTATAGCAAAAATTTCAATTCTTTGAAAAGTATTATTGCTTTAAAAAATAAATGAAACAAAATATACTATTATTTATTTTCAATAAATTTAGCTATTTAATTAAAATTTTGGTATTATAGAGATGAAATTATGATGCAATTTAGTTGTTGTTCCTATGTAAACTGAGAACTTACAGTTGTTCAGACTGCAGCAGCCTTTGAAAAACACAAAATGTGTACACTGGACTTAGATTTACTGAAGAATAGTAAAATTAAGAGTAACTATGAAGAGTTTCAATAGTCTTTTTTGGGCTGCTTTTAAATTATTTTGTAAATAAATTTTTGTTAATAATGCAGTATTTTAGTGCTAGTTTACACTATTATTAGGAATATTTCAACTATACTGAGTGCTTCTGCAGCTAAATTTATGAATGGAATAAATAGCACTGCAGAATTACACTCAGTAGTGTAAAAAATCTTATGAGTAAAGAACTTAGATAGGATGCTTTCCAAGCACAATTCATGAATCAGTGAAAAAACCGCATTAGCTGGACATTACATCTTCTGTCTCAAATAAGAGGTGCTCAGAGCCATTGCTAAGACTTTTTTTAGGGGGGGTGGTGGAAGATGTCGATAAATTGCCAAGTCAAATATTGGTTTTTACCAACTTTTTTTATCAACTATATTACCAACTTTTTACTTTAGCCAACTGGGTTTGTGTAATTTTGCCAAGTGTACCAGAAATAGAAAGTAAATTATTAAATTTTTAAAACTTAATTTTTTAAGTTTTTGTTAAATTTTTTAAACCAATTTTGCCAACTTCATCAATCAACATCAACATTGGCACGACAGCCCCTTGTGGGCCCTGGCCTTCCTCAGAAGTCTTTCCCATTCCACCCTCTTCCCTGCAATGGACCTCCAGTTTCTTATTTTCAGTTTGGCAAAATCCTCATCCAGGTCCCTCCATCTTTTCTTAGGTCTTCCTCTAGGTCTTTTACAAAAAGGAGTGGCATTGAAGACCCTAAGAGCAGTTCTCTCAGCACTCATTCTCAGAAGGTGACCTGCCCATCTCATTCTATTCAGTTTTATGTATTTAATAATGTCGTCATCTTTATAGATTTTATAGATTTCAAAGTTATATCTTTTCCTCCAAGTATTATTTTCTAAAACAGCACCAAAATAGTTCTTAGAACCTTTCTTTCAAAGATTGCCAGTGCTTTTTCCTCCGTGGTCGTTAAAGTCCATGTTTCTGAGGCATAGGTTAAAACTGATCTTATTAACACCTTGTGCAACAGAATTTTTGTTCTTCTCTTTATTAGATGGGATTTTAAAAAAGGTCTTAAACCAAAGAAACAGCGATTTGCGACAATAATCCTTTTTCTAATTTCAGGGTTAATATCATTTTGATTGTTGATCTCGGAACCCAAATAGGTGAAATTTTTCACGGATTCAAATTTAAATGGGTCAATCTCAAAAAAATTAGGTGGGTTTTCTTTTTTCCTACAGTACATATATTTTGTTTTCTCTACATTTACAACAAGCTTCAATTTCCCAGCTGCCTTCTCCAATGCCATAAAGGCCTCTCCTAGCTCAGCAGCAGATCTTGAAATTACATCTACATCATCAGCATATGCAAGAATATGTACTGATTTATTAAATATAGTACCTCTTGTATTAATACCAGCATCTCTTATGACTTTCTCAAATGCGAAATTAAAAAGGAGGCATGCAAGTGCATCCCCCTGTCTTACTTCATTGCAGATCTCAAAAGTTGTAGACAACTCTCCCTGCACTCGCACCACAGAGAATGTCTCTGAAAGAGTGAGCTTCACAAGCTTAATTAACTTTATTGGAACATTAAATTCCAGTAGGGCTTTTAGTAGACCAGCTCGATCAATGCTATCATAAGCCGCCCTGAAGTCCACAAACAAATGGTGGGTTTCGATCCCGTACTCTTTACACTTTTCCAGAGTTTGTCTCAAAATAAAGATCTGATCAACCGTCGATCGTCCTCTCCTGAACCCACACTGATAATCACCAACAACAGTTTCCATAATAGGAGACAGGCTATTAAATAAAATATTAGAGAAAATCTTATAAGTAACACACAATAAACTTATACCTCTGTAATTCTCACAGTTCAATACGTCCCCCTTTTTATGTATTGGACATAAAATACTTAATTTTCATTCAGAAGGCAGAACTTCTTTTTCCCAAATAGATCGTATAATTTCCCAGATACATTTTGTCAGGTCTTTTCCACCACATTTTATTAGTAATTTTGCCAACTAGGTATTTAATTTTGCCAGATATTATAGAATTTTGAGAGTTTTAGGAGGGGTAGACTCCCCCCACCTCACCCTTCTTTTAGCAAGGACCCTGGTGGTTCTGCTTTTATGCAAGCACTAGAAAATTTATATAATCTACCTTGATTGTGCAACTTTCACGGTACATACATCAGAGCAGCAACAAAATCTCTAGTATTGATGAGTTATTGTACTACTTTTTTTGGAAGTCATCTCTCCATGTCTACAGCAGTCTGTATATAAAATTTGGTTTCATTCCCTTCAGTAATTTTAACTGCAGGTAACTGCAAACGTTTTATGAACACCCTGTACATAAACTGTTGAAAATTCTATCTTCTATCTACACCTCTCGTTTGTGCATGTTTTCATGAAGCACCATGTTATAAGAATTTGTTTTAAAATTATGAATATTGTCAATGTTCCTTGTTATCAGTTTTTTATATTAACAGTAACATTCTTATCTAATTAACAAATTTTTCAGTACTACTTCAATCCTTAATATTTGTTTACATTGCTCCTAAATTGAACCTGCATCATTTAATGTTGTTTTCTCCTTCCTATATTTTAAAGCATGATGTTCATCCTGATTCTGACACAATTCCAAGTCCTATCCGATGTTCCATTGAAAAGCTGAGTGATAATGGAGCATATCTTCTAGGTAATGCACTGGATAATGAAATAGAAGTGATAAATATTATCTAGCTGATAATGCAATTTTGTCTTTAAATGTTTGAAAATTACTGCTAATAAAGTAATGATCTAAAAGATTATTCAAATTAATACAGATTGTAACTAATTTTAATTATATATTAAAATTAGCATTTCCAAAATTACTTATTGAAAATTAAAGCTAGCTTTATAGCTGCTTTAACTTAATCAGTTTATCAATTATTGTTATACTAATAAAATTCCTAACTATTCCTTCTAGCATTCAAGCTTTAATGTGAGGTTAGGAGCTTCTTTTTTAATGTTGTTTTAAAGTCTTAATAAGGTAAAATGGAAAATTTCATTATAAAAAAAAAAAAAGGTGTTACTGAGAGACTTTTTTTATCAGGAAGCTCTACTGTAATTATAAATGTTACATGCGCTGTTTTTGATGGGGAGCATTATTTTGCAATTCTTAACAACATATATTGATTTTGTTTTCATTGGATTGATTTTGTTTTTTTGAAAGACAAATGTCGTCAAAATATACTTTAAAACGTTGACTATCCATTGAGCATAATATATTGAAATTCTTTTGGGTGTTCTTGTTAAAGAACTATGAATGCTTCATAAACCATTTTCAGTAGCTTACATGGTACAATGCATAGCAATAGCATGTATAAATTTTGTTGCAATAGATAATATTTACAAGTGTTACAGCACAGATGGATGGATGGAGAGACAGACAAACTGAAATAATTGACACGTATCAACTTTGGTAGAAAGTGTTAAAAGGAATAATCTATGAAGTCACTAATAGGCAGTGCTACAAAATTGACATAATGCTGTACAGATGCTCTGTATGCTAGTTGTTTCTATTTACTATCTTTTGCAACTGCAAAACAGTAGCCTTTCAACGTCCTTTAAGACCAGGCTTGTTTTCAAGTTCAATTTTATTTCTTGAGAATTTTAATTCAATTAAAGGTATTATTGCTGGCCAAAAGAAGTATTTAAAATTAAATTTTTTAGAGAATAAAGTTTGCTTTTGCTTTTCTTCAACAATTGTATTTTATATACTAAAAAGTAAGGAAAATATAAAATTCTAACCTGCACAATTGTACAAGCTCGGTCTTAAAGGGATAGTGGAATGCAATAAATCCCACAGACATACCAAACAATGCAGCCTTTCATGCATGCCAAGGTTTTGGGTTGTTCTTAGTACATCAGATGAGCAAAGGAGCCAAGCTGTAGACTTCACAATGAAAGTGGAGAGGGTCGATATCCAGGCATGAAAATTGTGTTTTAGAAAGGTTCATGTTGCTACAGTTCTGGGATAGGAAGCAAAGTCAGCATATCTTCATACAGTTTTCCAGTGATGGAGCAGGATTCAAATCCTGTTCTTTTTCAAAGTCAGAAAAGTCCATAAGCATTATTCAGTTTAATGAATCTCAAGTTCATAATCTGAATTCCTTGTTGTTCAAATTTCATGTCAGATTCCTACAATATTCTGCACAGCTCTTAGTTTTGGAGATTTAATTTCAACAACCCTATATTCAAATGCTATGCTTTAAGTTTCGTGTGAATAATTTGTTTCTTTTTCAGAAAATGGAATTTATATGTTTTTATGGATTGGCCAAGCTATTAGCCCTGATTGGTTACAGAATGTTTTTGGTGTGCAAAGCACAAATCAGGTTGATAAACAAAAAGTAAGTATTGTGATAGTACTTAAAAAATAGTGTGTAATGTGATCAACATTAAATAAAATTATTTTTTTTCAATGATATATACTTTAATACTAATGACTAAAATTCTTAACATTATTTCTAAATTATTTTACAGAATCTAATTAGTAAAATTCACAATATTTTGTTTTACACCATGCTAAATTAAACTTGGTGATTTTCAAAAGAAGGTTTAAACCAGGTTTGTCCAACATTAATCGTGGAGGCCACTGTCTGGACCTCCAAAGGTTTAAATTTCTTCTGCTATCCGAATTTTTATTTCTTTAATGCTGGATTAAAAAAGGAATTGAAGAAAAGAAAATCTACAAAAACAGACAAACAGTAGAATTCAATAAAGCAATCTCTTTCCTTCTTGAAAGTTAGCAAACAGATAGTCTGGAAAAATGTTAAAGTGAAGCCCTCTTAATGCCTTCTTCTCAACACCTGCCTAAATTTTTTATAATGTCCCCAAGTTTCTTTTACAGATACATTAATGTAATGTATTACCACTCCTAGCATCCTAAAGAAGTCATCCCCCTGCCTGTGTCTCCCCATTTTTTTAAATTACAGCAAATAGCACTGCCCCCCCCTTTAAAAAAAATAAAAAATAAAAATGTTGGCTTGTGAGCTCCTTCAAAATTTTCAAATGTCTCCTTTCACAAAACTTTGGAAAACCTGTTTTAAAATTTCTTTTCCTTTTACTAGTTGTTAATGTTTTCTGTATGATACAATTTATTTGATTATTTTAATCTTTTTTTTTTTTTTTTTTTTACACAATACAAAATCCTCTCAGATACTTGGGACGCTTTGCTAGGTTGACAATTCTTAATACTTTCTTTTGTTAGCAAAATAAAGTGATGAAAATACCCAGTTTTGCAGCAAGTTACATCATTTTTACTTCCTTGTAAGGAGTATAAGGAAGTAATGTGATCCCGAAAAATTTCGGGGTCCAAATTTCGGGGTCCAAAGAAACCGATTTTGACTACCTCTAAATTTACTTTTAAGAATTTTTTCGATGCATCTCATCGTAAGCTAGCATGCACGATCATATAAACGCGTCTGCAACTCATTTTGACAAGCGGCGAGTCTATTTTGGCCAGTTTTTCCATGCCGTCTGTACGTACGTGTGTATGTAACTGCATATCTCAAAAACTATTGGTCGTAAAATGTTGAAATTTTATATTTAGGATTGTTCTATGATCTAGTTGTGCACCTCCACTTTTGGTCTCAATCGAATGGATAGTTTATGTACAGGACCACCCAAAAGATTCGAAATACATTAATGAATTTCGACCCTTAGAGCGTAAACTCGCATATCTCAAAAACTATTAGGCGTAGAATGTTGAAACTTTATATTTTGGATTGTTATAATATCTAGTTGTACACCTCCCCTTTTGGTTCCATTCGACTGGATAGTTTATCTACAGAACCGTCCAAAAGATTCGAAATACATTAAGCTCTGTGGGCCGAAATTCATTAAATCTTATTTCCAGGTTATTGGGCTATTTCAAATGACTCAGACGTGATATATGCTGTTAAGAGTTACAAAATGAATTTCTCCATTAAAAAAGTGTCTTATCATAGTTCTGCTACAGGAACACTCAAAAGATTTCCAATACATTATGGTCAATGGCAATTTTAGGGGCAGTCATCCATTTCAAGCACAATACTGTCTTACCATATAAGTTAGGTAATGGTCCGACCACGGCCACGTGCCTCCCTCATGAACTATGCCAAAAGTCGGCAAGCTTAGCGACTCTTGGTGTATGTGTGTACGTATTTAACTCTCAAATCTTAAAAACTATTAGTCGTAGAATGTTGAAATTTCATATATAAGATTGTTGTAACAATCTAGTTGTGCATCTCAATTTTTGGTTCCAATCTACTGGAGAGTTTATTTACAGGATCACCGAAAAGAATTTCAATACTTTAATGTCTATGGACATCTTCAATATAATGCAACTGTAAACAGTCATTGTTTGGTGCATGCCCAAAATCTCGCTGTCTGTCGTCGACCTTGGCGAGTTTTGCCGAAATAGCAACAAATTTGGCGATAGTCAGTCATTTGGTCATGCCCAAAATATCGCCATTTGTCATCGTTCTTGGCGAGTTCTGGCGAAATATCGCCAAATTTGGCGATAATCTGTCATTGTTTGGTCCATACTTAAAATCTCGCCATATGTTGTCAACCATGGCATTTTTCGAAGTAATATCACCAAATTTGTCGCCAAAAATTATTTCGTATTTTGTATAACTCTAAAACTTTAAACCGTGGAATTTTGAACTTTTGTATTTAGAACTATTGTAATATCTAACTGTTTTCAATATCTTTTTTGACTTCTATTGACTGGAAATTTATTTACAGGGTGAGCCAAATGAGTTTAAATGCATTAAGGTGTATGGATGCATTCAATTCACTGAAAGTCTGTGGTTAGTGACTACTTTGGCTATCCCCAAAATCTCGCAAACTATCGCTAGCTTGTCAGCATTTGGTGAAATATCGCCAAATAAAGTGTTAGAAGGAAATCTTTCAAACTGAACTCAGCTTGGCGATATCAAAATATTTGGCTAAAAATCACTAAACCTTACTATTACTGATATTTTATCTCTTTCAAACAAATAAGTTTAAATGAAGTGCACCGAAAATATTTTTGATTTAATAGACGTGCAAGGAAGTCATGTGTTGTCAATATCAGATTTTTTAGAACTATGTAGTGCATAATTTATTTGTCATTAGTAAAAATAATGTTTTTAAATTTCAAAAATTATTTTAATGTATTTATATAAGCACACATGCATAAATTATATCTGTATTTATGTATGTAAGTATAGCAGTATAATGAACATATATGTTGTATCTCCCCCACCAAGTTTGAAACTGAAAAACTAGTTTCTTTTTTAAACTCTGATAAAATTGCTTTGATTGAATTCGGTATCATAGATAATTACTCAAATATTATCGACATTTACTGTGAATGCAGTGAAACAAAGCAATGATATCTTTACTCACACTGGCCAAAGATTTATTTTAGTAAGGTTTACTGTGCTGTCAGCTTTCAAATTTCATTCTTTCAGTCTTGCATGCTTAATATATTTATTAGCTTTTTGTAACCAAACATGGTAAAAAAATGATGTTGCCTTAAATCAAACAAGCAATCATACTTTTTATTTCCGATACCTATTTTGAATTCCAGTTTCATATTATAAGCTTAATTATTATTATTATTATTTTTTTTTATTTTGCTTTTAATCAACCAAACATTTTAATATGAACGTTTGTTTGTTACAGACATCACTGCCTGACTTAGACACACCTTTATCAAAAAGGATTCGTTGTATTATAGATGAATTAGAAGAAGGCCGGCAGTGGTATATGAGAGTATGTATAAGTTTTGATTATGCATTATCCTTTGTAACTTTCATATGCTACAAGAAAAAATGTGAAAGTTATTTTATTTTGCTCGCTTCATATAGAGTTGATTATTGTACTGCTGCATAATAGATTTCTTTGCTGTCATCATTGAATATGTTATAAAACAAATAGTCATTTTTTTTTTTATTTTTAAAGCAGTGGCAGTAATTGAGGGTATAAACTTAAAACTGAAGTTTAAACTGTTTACTTCCATTATACAAAAGTGAAATGTTGCTTACTGATAAAAATTAAATTCTTTTGTTGAATTGAATGAAAAATTAAATTCTTCATTAAATTATTCAATCCTTTCTCTTGTGAATGCAAAAAAGCAAGAGTAAAAATAACTCAAGGATTTTAACTCAAGGACTTTTTTGGGGAAGAAATTCTGTGCATGCTATTGATTTTGAATAATAGTAATATGTATTTATACACTTACATTCCTCCACTTATGTAGGAGTAAACTTTAAAATTAATCTTTTAACTTTAAAGATTAATTGTAAACATCAAGAATTTTTAAAGCTTCAGTCTGAAGGGAGTGATGTTTACTGCTCTAAATATAAAATTAAGAGTTGGTATAGAAATTTGGCTTTTCAAATAATTTTAATTTAATTACTTATCACAGCTCATTTTGTGAAAAATAATAATAAATGTGAGAATAAAGAGCTGTTCTAGCATAATTGTTTTTTGTTAAGTTTTACTTAGGGTAACAGACTAATAATGAACATTCTGATACCAATCTAAAATAATAATAATAAACAGATGAAACAAAAAAGGTTTTATGTAATCTGATGTTACTAATTAAAGTAAACTAAAAAAATTAAGAAAATTAAAAATGTAAAAAGATTATTATAAACTCTGGTTGCTATGAATACTTGGGGTTCTTTCTTATCTGGGGTTCTTAAACATAAAATTGCAAACCAGTCTATATGAGCAAGCACAGGCCAAGTTAAGTTATAATTTGAAGTTTATCTTGAAGTTTCAACTGAATAATAAAAATTAAAAAAAAATTTTTTTTACAAAGATTCTTATTATTAATTTTTATTGGTGTCATTTATGTATGGATAATTTTGTATTAATTTAGTTGTACATCTGTTTCAGCTAAGAGTGATGGTGCAAGGTGACAAGATGGAAGCTGTTTTCCGTCAGTTTTTAGTGGAAGACAGGGGCACTGATGGAAGTGCATCATATGTTGATTTTCTCTGCCACCTTCATAGAGAAATCTCAAAAAATCTGTGAAATGAGTACTATTAGACTCTCTCTATGTTTGTGTCAAATGAATGTTTAGTGAAAGAATTATTGTGAACTGAAGCAAGTTGAGGAATAGTTAGGATATAAGGCTGAATTGTAAATTTTGATTTAGTCATGAGTGCGGTTGGTAATGAAAAACAGGAAATATTTAAATAGGAATATTTCTGTTTATTTTTAAGTTAATGTGAGCCAAAAAAAGTTATGTGTCTTAATAATGTTCAGACCTGAGACATCTTTTAAAATGTCCTGGTGTCTTTGATGAAATTATATTGTGTGCTGTGCTTTATGTTGTTATCAAACAAAGTTGCATTTAATTATTGCTAGGAAAAAATTGTAAGCATAGCATATAAAATTTTTAAAAACTACTATAAGGATTTTAGTTAAGCTTGTTTAAATGGTATATTTAAATAATTTTATTATGAGATATTCAATACTTTTGTTAAAAAGCTTGGTGTTAAAAGGAACAATATTTGTTGTGTTTTGAAATTTTAGTCAAGCATATACATAGCAGAAATAATATTTTGAATAGTAAAGTTTGTTATGAAAAATGTTATGTTTTTAAAAATTTTTAGTTTTATTCATTTTGTTGTAGAGCCCATTTTAAAAAATGTACTAAGTTATATGAACTGTAAAGTATTTTCTTGAGGGAAAGAAAAGCATACTTGTTATTGAAAAGTTTTTATATTAATGATAAAAAACAACTACCTTTAAACAAACTATAAAATCAAAATTATTCACTATCCATAACCATAGTCATCACCAATTCTGCACAGAACTAGCAATGACAATAGTCATGGATGGTGGCCGAAAAGCACTTGTGTGCAAAATTTTAATTTTATAGTTTTTTAAAAGATGTTTTCAATCATTTTCAAAAAAAGTTTTAAAGTGTTTTAGGGCTATATTCTTTGATTATAGTTAAAGTTTTTTAAGTAGGTGAAAGAAAAAAAAAAAAATGTTTATATTACTGATAGTTTGTGTAATGGATAAACTTTGTTGAATGTGAAGTTTGTTTTTAAGTGAAGATGTTTTTAACTGAGAGACAATCTTTATTTAGTGCCATCTTCAGAAATTGATTTCAAGTTCAAACTCAAGAAACAAATCAAAGTTACAACTGCATGATTTGAAGCAGTAAATGTTAGAACATTTCCTTATATCTATTCAAGAGAGTTTTATTATTGTCAACAAATACATTACTTGATAGAGAAAATTCTCCATTTGTTAATATGCACAATTTGTGATTAAGCGTAACAAACATACCTCTAAAGATATGTATATAATTTTTAAAGAATTTTCTTTTTTAATAACATGTAATTAGTAAGCTGAGTACATTTTCAATAGTCTTGATACTTGCTATATAATCAGTCAGCTCAGTCAATACATTTTTCATACATTAAGATTATTTTCAATACATTAGGATTAGTTAATGACTAATCCTAATCTTAAATTTTCTTTTAAAGTTTAGTTGATTAATTTTGCTTATATTACAGGGTTCGCACTAGACCGCGGGATTGCACGATTCCCACAATGCCACATTAAATCCCACTCAAAAAAATAACAGTCGCGGGAAAAGCCCACATGCTGGGTTGTTCAATTTTGATGTAGCAGCAAAATATTTAATGGGATAAAGAATCAAAGAAATCAAAGATATTAATTGTATTGTTATCAAAATCATTTGTGTATTACATTGTTAATTTTGATATTTATAATCTGTTGAGCTCATTCTAGGCGGGGTCAGTGGGGGTGCGGGAAGCGCTCAGGATGCCCAGTCGCGGCAGTAGAGTAGCTGATCGATCGTGATGAGAAGGGGGGATGGAAATCAACTGTGTAAAAATTCATTCATCTATAATTTTTTTATTAATGGACCGATTTTTTTGAAATTTTGGGGATCACTTTGAAATGCAAAAATTGATTCAGAGTCTAAATTTTAAAAAGACATCTTAATTTGTTCAAAAGTTAGAAATTTACTGTCAAAACATAATTCCCCCCCCCCCCTTTCTTACTTTGTGGTTTTCTTTCTAAGCTAGACAGGGAGGGAAAGATAGAATCGATGTTCTTATCTCCTTTCGGGCTATTTCAATATTGCCAGTTAAATAAGTGACCAGCTGATTGCTAATATCAACAGAATAGTTATTATGGCTGCATGATAATCCTGAAAAAAATTTAGCTATTTTTGTCCATTAAAAAAAAGTAATAAATAACTAGAATTTGTAGTGGAATATACATTGAATAACTGGAATAGATATTTATACCATTATATGGTTCTTTTGAACAGAAGTGTTATTAATATTTTCAAGTATTAACTATAATATTTAAATTGTTTGGACTATTGAATTAATTCTTACAGAGACAAGTGAATGATGAAAAATTGAATGAATTATTTTTATAGGTGTAATAACTTAAAAACTGAAAAAAATTTAAAAAATTAAAATTTAGGTTTAGAACAACTTCACTTTATTAAGTGCTTCTTAATTAAACTTTTATTGATGATTCTTTACAAAGTGATCAAATAAATCTCTTATTAAAATCTTCTTATGCAAAATGTTTACTGAATTAAGCATTTTCTTGTCTGTTAGGTAAGTTTGGGGGATTATTTTTGCTATAAAAAGAAGCCTTAAAAATCTTTAAAGAAATATTCTTATTAATTAATTATTTATAATTTATTTTAATAAGTTAATTAACAAACTTACTTAAAAGTAATTTAACCATTTACATAACTTAGCTTTATCAACTTAATTAATTTTATCTAATTTTTAATAAAGACTAGTAATTAATTTATTAATAAAGATTACTAATGAATTATTATTAATTTATAAATCAATAAAGCATTGTTTTACTGAATTCTTCATAGTTTTTTTTTCCGAAGTAGAAGTGCTTATAATCAGGACATGTAATGCTCTTTTTAAGAAACACAATGCTCTTTCAAAATAATGCCTTTTTTTAAAACCTTTGCACCCAGCCATTTTTCCTACCTAGAATGAGCTCTAATCTTAGACATTGTATTTTTGTAATTACATTATTTTTGCTTGTAAAATGTGAAAAAAAAATTTTTTTGGAAACAAACAAAATTCTCGTTATCACTCAGATTTTTAAAAATCCCACTTAATTTTGGAGCCAGAGTGGGAGAATCTCACCCAATTTTTTTCCCTAGTGTAAACCCTGTATTATCTTTTGATACCTGAAAAATCTATTTATTACTTTACAGAAGAAAGAAATATGATTACTGGTTTAGGGTTATGACAATTTTTATTTTCCTGAAGTGAATGAACTTTTTAATGCAGATTCAGAAAATCCCAATTATTTTGATCCAGTCATAAAAAATGTCCCACACCAGTGACAGCAAATGTTGTAACTCAAGTACTTTTAGCATAGTAAAAACTTATTTGTTGAAATAAATTTTAAATTAAAATATTTATATGTTTTTGAATGTTTGGTTCAGTTCTTCTATTTCTTTCATCCCATATTTCAGACAAATATTTGCATGTGTTACATCTACAACGGATCTATCAGCATTCTGGCGAGTTACATAGCATTTCTTGGCTTCAGAGTAATTCAATTTGGAAATACCATTCATCAGTTCCTGGTGAATCTTTGTGTTAAATTTGGTAAGAAAACTGAAATTCCAGCCATGTTGTGGTGATGAAAGCTGACACTATATCCTGTGATTTTCTCCATTTAATAATGAAGAATTACGAAATAAAAGCATATATAGCACATGAATTCCATATAGCATTGTGAAGAGTCAGTAATCCTCTCCATTTAGGGTTCCCACCATTTTTAAGGAAATGAAATTTTCTTTATAATTCAATTGGAATTAAACAATTTGCCAACCTGGATTTGGAACAGTAATCATTTGTCCTTCTGGCTTGTAGTAATACTGCTGCAAGACATCATATTGTTTTATCACTATGTCCACAAATTCATTTAAAGTTGGTTTAGTAGAGGACTTCAGAATAAAGAGCTCAATATGTGTTTTACGAATCTATCAAGAAAATGATGCTAGTAGCCAATATACTTTGGTGATCAAATCCCCTTGTAACCATTCCAACTTTTAGTTTTTAACAATTGCATTGACCTGCTCAGTTTTTACTGCTGTTGTGTCACATCAATCATTTTGAAGTTCTTCCATGCACAATTCATTCAGTAAATTTTGTAGTGCATTGAAAATGTTCTGTGATGATCTGATTTTGCATTTTACTCCACCTAATTTAATTTTTATGAGGGAATTGTTCAAGATTACTACTTGTGTGATACTCGTGATTTGCCATGGAATTTAAGGCAGAAATGTTTCTCTTCTTGTAAAATACCTTTTATTTTACATTTTGCACCTTCGTAAACTCACGAAGGGTCTATGTCTTCCAGAGGTTGCGCTGGCTCTTTTTTACATTTTGCCAATTCATTCGCCAAATTAGATTTTTCCGGACATCACTAAGAAAAGCAATTGTTAATATTTTCACCAAACTAATTTTATTTTCGCAATTTGCGACATTGGTGATAGACAGCTTGACCCCTGGTCTTCGATTACTAATGTTTTCTATCGTAAACTCACCAAATGCCTGATTCTGATGGTGTTAGATTACTGATTCCACCTACGTGTAGACTGCCATAAGCTAGAGCAAAGGCATTGTTTAAACACATAGTTTGGTCACCTACATAGCTCCTTGTGATGTTGAAAATTGGACGTCTCATTTTCTTTTGTCATTTGCACTTTCATCCGATTCAGATACAGATGTTGTTTTGGAAGATTTCATTTCTACGTACTGATGATTTGCCCTGAAACAAAAATGATTTGGTGCGGGAGGCTTTTTTTAGAGCCATCTTTAATAATGGTTACTTAGAAATTCGATTCCAAAAGCTCATCATTTGCAACTACAGGAGATACAAAATTTTGGAAAAAATTGTTAGTCATAACCCTACTATACACATATGCACTTTAATAAAAGACCATAATTATATCTGTATAGACAGAAAGTTAATTTAAGAAACAGTCTAATTTTTAGAATAATACTCTATGCAATAATAAGATAAATTATTTTTTCAAATTTTTATGTACTATCTTTGTCTATCAAGAAACACTTAAATGAAACTGGTGCTTAAAAATAAAATAATTAAAACTTTTTAAAATGACACACATAAAAGGTACTTATTAAGTTTAATAAGTACCTTTTATGTGTGTTATTTTACAGTTTTAATTATTTTATCTGAATGTCTATTTTATGTACTAGGAGTTACAAATATATTGATGTAGTATGTAAAGAAGTTAGATGATTGGCCATCACAGTGGGAAATACTTGTTAAAAGAAATTTTTCTACAAAAATTTCAGTATTTAAGTATTAGAACAGTATAAAGCTGATAGCTGCATAGTATAGTTCTTTTTCCCTTTAAGAAACTGTCATCAATGAGGTTAAAACACATTTTTTTTTTATATGGTTGCAGTTTTAAATGATATTACTTGTTTTTAGTAAATACTGATCCGCACAACAGTATTTCTTGTTTGCATATTTATGATTTTAATTCTTATTACAAAATTTTTACTGTTGTAGTTTCTGATTTGGGGCAAATGTCAAAATAAAGTATCTCAAATGAGCAAAGTTTTGTGAAATTATAAAACAATTTTTGTGTGAATCATTGCACTTCAAATCATGAGGTGTTTTCTTTTGACATATTTGATAAAGTTTCAGTTCTTCTAGTTCATGAAATAATGTAGTTCCATTTCAGTCATCTTCCATGCTTGGCAAGTACCTTAATGACATAAACCACTGCAACATATTTGTTGGTGCACTTCAGTCTATAAAAGCTATTCTGTTCATTCAGAGTTTATAAATACAATGACTTCTGTGTCATTTTGTACTTTCAACATACCTTAAAGCCATATTCTAAATGAAGTACTTTGTATTACTATTTATAATATACGGACTATTCATAATTACTTCCAGGGTTTCAAAACACTATAATAAAAAAAACTAAGATGAATGCTGCAAAAACGAAATTGCATTAAATTCTGTAACAATTCAATTTTTTTTTTATAACAAGCGTTGGCAGTCTGAAGATCAGTGTTGTAGTAACATACCTTAAAGCTAAAAAATTTTTTTCCGGAACGCACGACTTCGTGGGGGAAGGAGGGGGGGGGGTATTGGAAGTTCAGAAGACAACCTGACATAAAAATGGCTCTGCTTTTTTTGTCAGTAACCAATATAGAGGGCTGTGCATAATTTTGAAAAAAGCTTAATTGACTCAAACAAAATATATAATAAAGCAAAATTTTAGTACTAAGGTAGATATTTTTGGGAGGAGATAATTTATTAAAAAAAATTCCATTTTACCTATCCAAAGTGTATAATAAAGCAGATTGTTGCCCTTTAACAATGTATTGGGGAGGCTAAAACACCCCTAGCACCTCCCCTGGAACCTCCACTGACTGGTCAAGTAGACAGTTCCAAATTTCATTTCCTGCATTGCTACCTTTGCGTTTAACATGTGTTCCCTTTATTGTCGACATTAATTCTAAGAATCTAGTGGTTCGACTTATTTTCTTAATTGCATACATCCTGGTAATGTTTCTTTTCTTCAAAGACTCAGAATAAAAAGCTTTTAAAAAAACGTCGTGCATGAGCGCCATATCTGTCAGAAATTGTTTTGATGAGATGAGCTTGAGTACACCTTGGAAAATACATGGTTCTGTTTGTCCAGTTTGGTCTCAACTAGTTGATTTGAACTAATTTAAAAAAATCTGTATAGTTTTACTTTGACAGAGAGAGACTGCAGAAACAATTTGGAGAGAATTGGGAATTCATCTTACTAAGTGGACCTCTGAAGTGAGGGCAGCTCAGTCTTGTTTCGTCCCCACCCCTCCCCTTTTTGTTTGGGGAAAGTAAAGTTTTAATGATTTTCTTCGATAAAAATATTTAAATATTTTCTTCGTTAAAATGAAATTCCATTGATTTAAATAGTTCTAATGATTTCCTTTGATATAAATATTTTTATTCGTTTATCTGAAATATTCCGTAGATAAAAATATTTTATTCATTAATATTCATAATAGTTTAGTTCATTGCAAAGAGATTATACAGTATTTTTGAAATTACTTTAAAAAATAAACTAAAAACATTACCTTACTGTTTTTAGGTGATAATAATTAGGTGAGTTTTAAACTTTATTTATTTAGACATATTTTTAATTAGACATTTTTTTTCCAGAAATTCTTTGTTTGTTTTCATGACATCATAAAAGTCATTACATCAAAGTTCAGATTAAATTTTGATATTTAGATGTTAAACATTAAATACTGAAAGTCTAACCCTTTCTGCCAATGAAATGTTCTCATAATAGAAAAAAAATCTCTCAACTAGAACAGATGTCCCAGGCAAAAACATTCCAAACTGAACCAATTTAGAAATGTTACGACATGAAGTATCAGCGTCTGAAAAACTTTAAAAATAGCTTTCCACTTCTCTCCAACAGAAATCTTAAAGATCACTTATAAACAAAATTTTGAATTTTTATTGCAGTTTTTCAGGCATTTTTGCCCCCCCTTCAAATTCAAGGGGGAAACCCAAGCTTCCCGAACCTTTTCGGTAATCAGGCCCCGAAATCTCTACTTGATTCTTAGGAAATCAACCGTACAAAGATTAAAGTTTGTCCATAAATATTTGAAAATGTCTGACTCCATGGACTTGGCTGATTGCATCTCTAACTTCAAGTTTCAGGTGATGATTTAAGCAATGCCAAACTACTGTGGATATTTCTGAGACAAACTCTGCTCAACACCCTGGTATACTTGCTTTATCACTAGCATATCTGGCAAAATTTTCTCAGAGATATTTATCATGAAATAAGTATTTTTAGCTTTCTGTTATAATCTCAGAAGCTCAACTATATGTAAGAAGGTGAGAATCGGTTCACAATCACATGATTGTCCTTCTCACATTTTAAATACATAATGGAAGTAGTTAGGCTACTCTAAGTAGTCGATGCATCAATTAGTATTGAAATTTTACCACTGATTTTAATAATGCGCTTTCAGGTTTTTAATTAATTAGACAGGACTGGGGATTGAATTCCTAGTCGAGTAGACTCCGCTATTTCACTGGGATGATTTCAACTACTATGGTATCCATAGAATGAAAAACAGATAGATTTCCTAGTGACTATATGAGAATATTTTTTTTTCTTTTTTTTCAGAAAATAAGTTTAGATCTACAATAATAATAATATTAATATCATTAGAATTCCGGAATGCCGTTCTGGCTCGCAGAAAAGTACCGGAACGTTGTTCCAGTGCGTTCCGGCCCCACTACACCCCTGCTGAAGATGACATACCTTTTTTGTCATGGCCCTCCCACTCACCAAACTCAACACACAAAAATGCTTAAAATTCACACCGGTGTGACTTGTTTTATTTTGGGACTTTAGAAAAGAACTGTGTTCTTACCTCCTTTGCTGAGTGATTTAGCTGAATTGGATCACACATGCTGTCAATACCATCAATAGTGGTAGAACCATGTTAAACAGAGCAGGAACTAGATTATTGTAGTGATGTTTGTCATGTGACCAAGGGTTCATTTATCCTGTAAGGACTGCAAATAAAACTTGAATTGTTTCTGTATATAGTTCAATGTATTTTTTGCTGTATTCATCTTAGTTTTTTCACTATAGCCTTTTGAAACCTTGGAGAAATTATGAATAACCCATAAGTTTGCTGGAAGAGGGCAGCTTGTCATCAAATGTGGCCCTTAGAGCTTGTGACAATACAGATTAGGTTCTTTTTTTTAGGAGGGGGCTCAAAAATAGTTAATTAAAAAGAACTTATTTTATTTAAATGAAGTGTATAGTAAAGCTAAATGTTGTTTTCTTAACCTTAAAGCAATGCCCTTTGGAAGGGAGATTGAAGCCTTTTAACCCCTTTCCTGGATCCACTACTTGAGCTGCGTATGCTCCTCTTGCAGATTTTCATAGTTCTTCATCAAATGAAAGGAATTTTGAAATATTGGTGGTGCCTCTTAGAAAATGCAACTGACCTTTGAAAAGATTTTCAGAACCACTGATTTAACATGTATGCACACCACATATAAATGGTGATCTTCTGTAGTTGGTCAGGGATTGAACTTATAATCCTCTAGTTTGTTAATATAGCCACTTGGCTACCACAACTCTTTATTAGCATTGATGGACCATTGCAATGTCTAAATGTTGATGGAGAACAGTCATATTGTAAATTATGATAGTACTGTTCTGACAATAGAGCCCAGGGCAAAAATCTGTCAACTTATGTGCCATTCAATCAACAGTTGACCTTTAAAAAAACTTTTTCTGGTTCATAATCATTAATATTTTCACAAACAAATTAATCTTTACAATTTGTTGCATTTCATGACTGTAATTATAATTTGAAACAACTAGTGCCAACATTCAAAATTGTCAAGGATTGGGATCACACCAATGTAATAATACTGTTATGACTGTAATAAAAGATAAAACATCAATTAAAGTTCTGAAGTACTCTGTAGATTCCGTTGAAAAATGTTTAATGATAATTTCTTCCACATAAAGCATAGTTCCATGTTAGCAACTTCCAAGTTATTTTCCTTAAAGTAGCTGCTCATAAAGCTCTTATCAAAGCAGTGAGCAACAGTAGAAAGAAAGAAAAATGTCTTAGATTTTTTTTTAAATTGAAAAATTTTCATCAGTATTACAAAATAATTTTTTAAAATCAAATTTTGACACAAAACTGACCACAACTTTAAGCACAATAGAAAATAGAATCGTAAAATGAATTTTAAATATGTGGTCTTTGTGATTTTAGATCAATTTAAGCATGTAAAGCTGCCAATATTGTCATGTACAATTTGCACATTACTGTAATGAAACATTTATTGCATTTTCTCTTTCAAGCAGTGTATGATACCAGTGTGTAGATTGTTATAATTAGCATTTTTTTAAATCATGACTTGTACATTTTGCCCTTATTAATTTCTTTTATAAGTGTTCTTATACATTTAACTTGTTCTTATAAAGATTTGTAAAGGAATTATAATGACTGAAATAAAATGTTGAGTTTGAATTATATATATATATATTTTTTTTTAAATATTTATAACCCATGAAAATGTTTGGATTATCTCCTCTTTAAAAAGAAAAAAGAAGAAGAAAGTAACATCTGTGTGCACGCAAACAAAATTGTGAGATTTAATTATTGCAGAAAGCAGTGATTTTAATCTATATGTGTTCTAATGTTTTCCAATTTTTTAAATATAAATTTTATGCTCTTGAGAAGCTATCTTCATAGTTAATTTAATCAATCAATTAAACACTGGGGACACCCCCCCCCTGAATTTTCTTTGCTGACAATGGAGGTTTGAAAAATAAAATTGATATAATATGAACACCCTTGTTTTAAGCTAAATATCCCCCCCCCCGACACACACACAAATGTGTAAAGGGGAAAATTGTGTTGCATATTGTGTACTATAATGCAAGGTTTTATTTTACGTGCTTATTTTAGTACTTCCTTCTGTCTATTATACTATGAAAAAACGAGATAATAATTATTTATGTAAAATCCAGAGTGCTCTAGATTTTATGAAAAAGACTTAAGTCTGTTTTTTTTTTTTTTTTTTTTTTTTTAAAACTTCAAAGACAATGAAAAAGGGGGGGGGGGCGAGTATAGTGATAGTGGTAAAGAGCTTTGGCATTTATGCTGCACATTCAAAATTTCATTTTATAAGCTTGTGTGAGCTTCATCTTATCTTTGGGTAATTAAAGTACTTCAATAAAAAATGAGTTATTTTCTTTCTTTAATTTCTATATATAAGTTATATAGCAACAATAATTTTATTTGCATTAAAGATACTGTCTTTTCTGCTTTCAAAAACTCACATCATGCATTTTATATGTTTTTCTATTCAAATCTTTAAAAAGAATTGTTTTTATGCAAGAAGCAGATAGATAGATATTATACAAAATACTGTGCAAATATTACTATAAAATTTTTTAATTTCTTTTGTTGATAGTTTTCTGTGTTATAAATTATTACAATAAATATCAAATGTTAAAGTAAATATGTAGAGTAATAATATTATAAATTAAACAAATTTTGATTGATTTAGATTTAATAGAAGTAAAATTAATTTTATGATGATGATTTTTTTATTAAAAGAATGTTAACATTTAAAAAATACTTTGATCTTGACTATACTCATGCATTTATTATTATGATCAATGTTTCTAATGGACATTTTGTGCAGAATTTATTGTAGTATGAAGCATAATAAACATTTATTTTTGCATAAAATAAGCTTATTTGAAATTCTTACTTATGCTTTGGTATTCAATCAGAATTTTATACATGTAAATACTAAAACACTTGCTACAAACAGTTTCTGGCCCATTACCTTATCCTTTGTTCAAAATGCACCTTTATTTTTTAGACATCTAGCTTTAGAAGAAAAATATTTCATTCCTTTTAAATTCTAATGCAGACATGCTTTTATTTGAGAAATTTTGACTAAATTGTTGAAAATTTCAAGGATCTTTGAAAATGGGGGAATTTCCTAGAACAGCTTAAACCAGCGTTTCTCAACCTGTGGGGCGCGACCCTCTAGGGGGAAAGAGCATTTGCAGGTTGGGGAAGGGGGGAGAAAACCAAAGAGCAAGTAGTGATATTCTCATTTTTACTCAAAAATATATCCATTTTCGCTTAAAATGTTCATTCAAACTTTAATGATAACATTTTGTAGAAAATTCGACAAAATGTTCATTGTTAAAGATTAAAAAACTGTGCTAAAAAATGTGTGTGTGTGTGGGGGGGGGGCGATGTTAAAAGGTTGAGAACCACTAGCTTAAACTGTTAATGCGGAGCATTCTTCCACCCCTGTTAAATGAAATAAGTGTAAAGTGTAAATTCTTGAAAGTTTTTAAAAAATACAGTTATTTTTTTATTATTGATCTTATATGATTGAAGGCAGATGTCCTAATTTTTAAAAGGAAACTTATCACAGAGCAACACTAAAGAGTCTAGAAATACTGCAATGATATATTGTGAAAATTTTTTTGGTCAAAAGCAATTCCATCCATTTTATTTTTGTAATATAAGAAACAAAATTTTGAAGAGAGTCAGGCCTGTCCTAATGGGTGTGCAGGTTGTGCACCGCACAAAGGTGCCAAGACAAAGAAGTGTTTAGCGAAAAATTAACATTTTTCGAAAAAAAAATCGAAAAAATTAATATTTTTTTGTTTAAGTTTTTATTGCAGACACCTAGGAAAGGGCTTTCCCCGCTAAAAGGTCCTGTTACAATGTTTTGGTAAATTTAGGGCTTTATCGTTAGGTTTCATCTTGTAAGTCTTTCAGTGCTATTCACAAGGTCAAATTTACTGATATGTGATACATACTATGATGATGATATGGATGACCATTTTCAGTTTTCAGTTTCCTTCCTATTCATGGGCATCTGCCTGAGGTTCTGAGATGTTGCAGAGTGGAGTACTGTTGCATTTGTTGGTGGGAGGGGTTCATCTTGTGCTATAACGCACTTTAGTATTAAAATAATATAAAAAAGTTCAGTATACTATTCACTATTCCGACGGCTTGGCGGGGGGGGGGGGGCAATCCGAGTCCATGATGACAAATAGAAATCTGGGAATGGACATGGACCCAAAAGGGGGTGCAAAGAGAGCTACATTTTAAATTTTTTTCTAATCGAAGTTGCTTGGTACATAAATGAATGCTCATATAGAAAGGTAGATCGTGCCCTTTCCTTGGGTGTTTCTAAAGTTAATTTTTTTTTTGTTCGACACTGAAGTTTGTATTGTTTTAGTACTGGGGGGGGGGGGGCTCAAAAGTTGAAATGCTTTACCAACCTAACAGAAAAGTAACATGAATTGGCATTCAAATGTAATGTACATAAATAAAATCTACTCTATTTGTATTATACTATATTAATTGAAATAAGTATCGGATCCAAGGGAGGGCGATCTCTCTTCCCGCGAGCAAGCACATTAAAAAATTTGTGGAGTTGCTGGGGAATTTAACCCACTTTTAAATCCAGTTTTATTCTGTCTGCTCTCATCATTGAAAAGATGCAATGGAGAAAGCTCTCCTTCGGTGACCAGTGTTGCTTCCCAGCATGGGTCATTGAATGCTCCGCCGGAACCCAGACCCAGCAATTGTGAAATCGTTGACAGCATTCAAAGACTCAAGCTGAAAAGCAACACTGGTCACAGAAGGAGAGCCTTCTCCATTGCATTGTTTCAATGATAAGAGCAGACACAATAAACCTGGATTCAAGATTGAAAATGAATTGAGCGGGATGACCAAACAGTGGAAAAATTCTTTCCGATACTTATCTCTCCCTCCTTCAAGCATTTCTGAATCCACTACTGATCAGCAATTTAACAAGTAGAGCCATATTTAAATAACTTGATTCAGGTAGTATTCTACATTACATGTTGAAAGTGTGCTGCACCCCCCCCCCCAAAAAAAAAAAAAAAATCCTAAAGGGTAACCTTTTGTTTTATTATGCCTTTTGAATCCACTACTGATACTTTTGCATAGGTAAAATAAGCTTTTTTTCAAAAATTAGACCAAAGTAAAACTAATTACATTGCTTTAAGGTAAAATTTTGCTATAATGTACAACTTATTTAGGTCAAATAAGCTTTTTCATTAAAATTATCCCCTTCCGCACAATTTTTTTTTTTATATTCGTTACTGTACTCAAAATTAATGTAATTATTATTAACTTTAATTTACTTTTCTCCAATCGTATGTAGAATAGTAAATTATTTTCGTCCTTTTTTACAACTACACTTTTTAAAAAGAAGTAAAAGGAGTAGCATAGGTGGATACAATTGTAAAATAAAATTATAATTAATTTTGTTGACATTTGATTAATTCATTTTAATAACACTTTTATATTTTTGAAACCAAGCCTATGTATTCAACACTAATTATGCATTCTCTAGTGTGAACTATGGCAAAGAAAGGGTTAAACTGACAGTTTCTGTCGCGTTAAACAAAGGAATTGTTGCTACAGGTGATTGAGCAAGATAATTCGAAGGATAATTATTATATATATTCGTCATAAACAATCTTGTTAATTCAACAATTTTATTCGATATATTAGAATTCAACAATTTTATTCAATATAAGGATATGTTGAAACTTATATCACAAATAAACATATTGTCTGATTCAGGGGCGTAGCCAGAAATTTTTCATGGGGGGGGGGGTTACGGCTACTACAACTCATATATATGTATGCGTGGGTGTGATAATGTAGTGAAGAATATACATTTTGTATGGCAAAAAATTGCTCATGGGGGGGGGGGGGGTTATGACCCCCATAAC
This sequence comes from Cheiracanthium punctorium, assembly GCA_038373885.1. Lineage (NCBI taxonomy): Eukaryota > Metazoa > Arthropoda > Arachnida > Araneae > Cheiracanthiidae > Cheiracanthium > Cheiracanthium punctorium. The sequence goes on from JAWZYV010014284.1 coordinate 604,336, forward strand.
CCCCTCGTGGCTACGCCCCTGGTCTGATTGGGGTGAACAAGAAATCTTAAAACATTAGCTGCCTTCGGCGACCAGTTTCGGCTTTCAATGGCTGCTTCGCGATGGACATTTTTAATGTAGTTAACAATATAATTCATAGCTGTCGCCACCAAACAATCTGTTGCGCTTTTTCTCTCATCCATCTATGCGAGAGATTATGATCCGTGATTTTTTTCTAAGAATCAAGGAATGAATCGTTTGTTTTGCTTGTGTTTACTTTTTCAAGGCATGATATCTCGCTAGATATTTAGAGTAGTTGTGCAAATAGGAAGTAGCTGCAAGTTTCATAAAGGTTAATTTTTTAGAGATCTTTCGAACTGTACAAAAAGTTTTTGCTTTTAGCTAAAAATAAAAATGTCGTTTTTATCAAAATTTCAACATGGCTGCCAGATGCAACGGGAGTGATGGGTCGATCCCGGAAGCGTTACAGACAACGGCTTTTATTATTTAGATTGCAAAGACTTACATTTAAAATTAATTGATGATATAGATGGCAAATCTCTTTTCGAGAAACTAATATCATTAAAATGTTTTTTTTGGATAAGAATATGACGGCAAAGGACGAACTAAATTTTATTTACAATAATAATTTAATTGACACATTTCCAAATACTGCAATCTCGTTATGAGAATATATATATATATTTATCATTTCTAGTTACAGTCGCTTCTGCAGAAAGAAGTTTTTCCAAACTAAAAATTATAAAAAAATATTTACAATCATCAATGAGCCAAGAACGGTTGCCAAATTTATCAATCATTTCAATAGAATATGAAGAATTAGATAAAGTAGACTAAGTAATATAACTGAAAGGTTTGCTAGTGCAAAAGCTAGAAAAATTTCACTATAAATGATACTAGTGGTTCCTTTTAAAAAATATGTAACGAAACAGTTTATTCCAAGCAATACCAGCCATAATTATCAAATAATTAAATTTTTTGTTGTAATTTTAAATTCTTTATTCTTACGGAGAAATATTTTTACTGTAAATATTTTTTTCTGACATATTAACAAATTTTAGATATTCAGGCAAAATTTTAGTACTCTTTTAAGGATATTAATTTTTAGAAAGAATTTTAGACATTATAATGGGACTTTCGTGGTTTTCTTTGTTCAAACTCTTTTATAATTTTTGAAAGATCTAATTCAACAATTGACCTATAACACTTTTTTCTCAACATTAAACGAATTTTATTACGTTTTTATTATTGATAGAGCCACAATTTTTAATCATGCGTATTTTTATTTTGTATCATGCTTTTAAACATTTTATTAATGCATTGTCATGCCTTTCAAAACATTTTGAACAGTGCGCAAATTTTTAAATTCTGTAGTAGAAAAGTGTTTTTTTCCCCTTTTCCAAATATTTTACATTCAAAACAAAGCTCAGAATTTAATTTAATAAACCTGTAATACCTAAGCCATGTTCTTTTTACCTTTTTGTTCCATTTTCCCATATTGCTGCAATAAGATACTGCACTTTCCATTTGAGTTGTCAGTGTGAAAGTTAAATTAATTAGCCCTTTGAAACGTTAGACTTTTTGTTAAAACATCTACTGTTCTTGAAATTAAATTAATAACCAACTGCCATTCTGCTATGCTGAAATTTCAAACCTATCTTATGTAAATCTGGTTAAACAAAAGAAGCTTCAATAATCTATGCTTCCAAATAATATTGACGATTTTTGAAATTATTAACTATGTTAAAACTTGTCGTTTGTAGTTTTCCTTGTATTATATTGTTTTATTTACAAACAAATAGTGCACATATAAAATTAAAATATTTTCATGCTTTTTATTTAGATTTAAGGATTTCTCATGTCTTTTGGGAGGGCTGAAACCCCCTAGCCCAGGGGTCGGCAACTTGCGGTTCTTTTGATGTAAAAATGCGGCTCCCCAGTTCTATACGAAAAAAAAAAAATAATAATTTACTATCAAAGCCCTTTAATAATAAGAAAATGTATTTTTAAGTACCTAATTTATCAATAGTTTCTATTTTCATAATCGTTTATTACTAATCGCTACGCTTAACATGACTGCAATGAGATAAATTTGAAGTATTTTTTGTTCTTAGAGATGAGACTCAGTGATCATGTTTATCTTTCAGCCAATTGCATTCCATTTCAGTCTCACCCAAACAGCCACCGTCTAGGACTCTATAGACGTGTTGTCAGTCAGACATCCTTGGACAGTGCAGTCGGCGTTACGTTGCATGTGTGTTAATTTAATCACTTGCGGTTTTTGCGTGTCTATTCGCTTGCTGTTTCAAGAAGAATACAATTTAGAAGGGATTTCCTATTTTAGATTTGCAAATAATAATTGAGTCTTTGACAAACGCACAGCTTGAGAGAAAAATGGAAATTCATATTTATACATCGCCTAATTCATATTCTATGATAAATAATTTTAAATATACGAAACCAACGTAGGAAATTTATCTCTTACTCGAATACTTTTGTTGGAGGTGTACCTACAACAGTGGTTGGTTCCACTGACTTTACGAGCACGTATACCGCATATACTGGGTCAGTTTTCGGCAGGGCCGGGTATCCATTGGGTAACCCTACGGTCAAAAGCAATGCCGTGTATTCTTTACTGAATACTAATACGGTATCGTAAAATCATAATTTTGTTTCAAAAACTGGATATTTATAGGGGCGCCACCTCCAGAGACTCGGTTTATGACACTTTCTAACTAAATAAGTACATGGAATAGTAAAATGATACTTTTGTCCCGAAGGCTGAAATTTTTTTTATGTTAGGGCGCTAAATCGGTGTTTGCACAAAGGCGCCTGACACATCCGCGACGGCCCTGAAGAGAGTGTAATAAAGTAAAGCATTTTAATAATGCATAAACATCATTATTTCATGAATAATTTAACTACAACCACAGAAATGAGATTGTGTTATCCAAATATTATACATTATTCATTATTTCACTATTCATTTATGATAAAAATTAAACATTTTAGAAAATTTTAACATTTAATTATTAAAAAAAGAAAAATTAATAAAATACAGATTTTTATATGACCGATATTCCCATATATTTTAAAGATAAATATGTAGTTGAAATATTTTCATCAGTTGTAATTGATAAAAATTATGAAATACCAATCATTCTGAAACTAAACTAAATAATAGTTAAGGTTGAAAGAAAATAAAATGTCCTTCATATTTCATAAAGCTGTAAATTGTATATAGTATAGTGACATATTATCTGTGCACTTTCACTTGCTATATAATGAATGTTATAGCGGTTTTAATTAATTAATATGTTTCTGATAATTAGATAAACCTTGGATAACTTAAAACAAAAATGTCCACAATACTTTAAAAATATTCTGCAATTATTTTTTTCATACTTTACCATTCAGCGCTTTTATGAGTTTTGTTAATGATATCGGATTGATCTTTTAGTCTTTAAGGTTTCTGAAGAATACATTAAACCTATTCAAGCGATAAAATGATACACATATTTTAGATTTTCTTAAACCAACCACTTTGACAGTTTTTAAGAACGCTCATTTTTTACTGTTGTTTTGTGTCTAGAACAGCCCATATATGCTTGCTTAGTACAATTTCTCAAAGAATGCACAAAAGAGTAAACATCCCGTTCATCGGTGTACACGTCCTGAGCAATTAAAATGGAACGAGCGTGCAGAAAAAGCTTTCACTACTGCTTAAAATTCAATTGCGCTGGGCACTTTTGAGACTCCCTATATTATCCACCAGGGGCATAGTTGATATGGGTAGATGCTTCTGATTTCACTGTTGGCGGCCTTTTAATGCATTAGTCTGGAGGAAACTGAGAATCTATCTTTGTGAAATTTAATTCAATGGAAATGGTCAGCATACCACAGGAAACTGTTCCCCCTCCCCCCATTTATTTATATTTATTAAAAAGAAAAAAGCCATATGTTGGCGGGCTAACATTTTTAAATTTATACAGATCAAAACTCACAACTTTATGCTTTGTTGTAACGCGTATTCAATTACATCTGGAGAAAACCACCCTAAATTCCAGATCGTTAAATCGAAAGCCGCGCGGTAAGAGAGAGAGAGAACCATGGATTTTCACACTTCAGCCATCTACTATGCTCTGCATCTTCCCCCCATAAATGTTCACCCAGGCCCTTTACTTAGATTTAATTTCTCCGTATGCACTTTACTTGGATTTAATTTCTCAGTAATTCCATAAGCATTCAGAATGTACCAGGTCCTAAAAATACAGGGTGGCTATAAACTAACATCAGGTGTTCAGAGCCCTCTTGCGAATAAAGTACTGGACAACACATAAACAAATTTGATGGCTTACATGTTGGACCATAGGATTTCGATTTCTAAAGAAAAAATGCACCAAGGGAAATAATTGTCGCTGGTAACCAAATAAAATGCATTCATTTGCACAATCGCTTTCCTTTTTGACAGTTATGGGTATAAAGTAGAAGGCTGGGAGAATTATTATTCTGAGGCCAACTGGTGTTTTAAATAGTTGCAACTTCAACTTTTCGCAGACTAATCGCCTTGCGTCCCCGGCCTGTTGCTGTGCTTGTAGAGCTCCTGCACATTCAAACCATTGCATCATCTTTCGTAATTTTGTTATGCTTATCGTTTTAACAGCCGAAACAGCAAAGGCATTCTCGTTCTGCAGGTGATAGAGATTGACTAATAAAACACGGTCCCGTAAATTTTGAGCCATCGAAAGCTAGTTGACCTCAGAATGATGAGAAATCTCCAAGACTTTCCTTTTGTACTCGTAATCCGACAAAGAAATGCGATTATGCAAATTATTGCATTTTATTCGGTAAACAGCGATAACATAGGTTCCATTGTAACCATAATATGTAATGTAATATTTATGTACATATATTATTTTAATTATATAATAGATTTAACTGATACATGAACTAATACATATTTGTACATACATAATATTGTATATATACAGGGTGTCCAGTGCTAACGGTGCCCAGTGGCTATTTCCTAAACCGTTAGTCCGAGACACGAGACACATAGTTCCAATTGCAAAAATGATCTAAATTGTACAATCTATTATATCAGAAACAATCGAAGTCGATAAATCAATTCCTATAAAAATTACGAAACTTAAATTTTTATACAGTCCCTCGGTCCTGTCAGTTAAATTTGGAAAAATTTTCTTTATACAATTTCATTCGCAACAACGAAAAATTCCTCTTCTACGTCCAAAATTCACCGAGTTATGGAGCTGAAAACATTTTGACTTAAGTCACTTTCCCACGGTTAAAAATGTATATGCCTTACTATTAAAGTAGTTGTATAAAAAATGGTAAAATAGCATGTCAAAAAATGGTAATTTTTTGACAAATCCATTTTTGACATCCATTGTCAAAAAATGGTAATTAAAGTAGTTGTATAAAAAAGCTTAAACGAGGAATAAATTACTTTAAAATTTACATACAGTGGTAACTTATTCAACTTGTCAAAACTCTGCTACAAAGGAATTTTTTTCATGAGCATCAAAATATGTAATGTATTTTAAAGTTTAATGCAGACATTTGAAGTAATGAATAGTTAAGTGTATTATTAAAATTTACAGTGAAATGAATTTTATTTTTTTGAAAATTTAGGATGAAATTTAAAATAATATTAATGGCAACATATTGAAACGGGTTAATGGATTTTCACGAAGTTAAATCTTTAGGATGGGGCACTTCCCTTAGAAAGTGGGATAACGCCTTTGTTGTAGCCATCGAAAAGAAGACAATATTAAAGTGTTTATTTATAATGACGATCACACTCAAACAAACAGTATTTATATTTATTTCATACGGCGATAAATTTTAACACAGTTTTAAATTTCCACTAAACTCAAATTCATATTAAATACTAAATTCATGTTACATAAAAAACTCAGTCATTAACCGGGGCCATCGCTAAGCAACGGGCCTGCTTATGAGTTGCCATCGCTAAAAATGAGTTTATCATTGAGACCTGTTTTCCCCAGTTACAGTATTCTATTTTATTATTCTAAGTATTATAAATGTTATATTATTTTATTATTTTAAAACAATTTTTTTATACTTTTGTCGTACTAAAGAACTTTAGATGTAGGTAATCGTTTTTTGAATCTTGCGCCATTTTCTTTCATGAAAATTTATCCTAAAATTCGAACATTTTGCTCTGAATGTAAAGGTAAGTGAACGCTTGTAATGTATTTAAAAATTCTAAAAATATGTATGTAATTTATGTTTAGTGAATAATTACTCACGCGTTATTTATAAATAAATTATTTTAATCAGAAATCGTATTACTTGAGTAGTTTTTATTCTTGTAAATAAGCATGACGTTGTGATACTATTTAGACAATTTAATTTTGCCAGTTGAAAATGTTATTTATCAGTTATATATGCCTTGATTATGTGATTAAGACTTACATCTGGTACAGTGTAGAAATACAGTAAATTATAAATTATTGATTTTTGCCCGTTTATACAGAAACTTCAAATGTATTTAATATTTTGTACAAGCGTTTATTATGCTTGCTCAATTCCTAAGTTCGATTGAGAAAGCGACAAAAGAATAATATATACTACATGAAATGTCTTTATTAAAGAATAATTAATTCGGGGATTGCGCTATAGAGCGTATTTTATCAATTTTCTCCAATATACAGGATATCCCGAAAACACTGAAATGCGCTTTAATACATCATTTGTTAAAGATTAATCTTGAATTGTTTAAAATAACGTAGGAAATACGACTACGCTCATAAAATATTCATTATAAAAATGTCTTTCTCATTTCTGTATTTAGTTATTTTAAAGTATATTAAATATCCACTTGTGAAACTAAAATAAGCAATCCTGAATCATGAGAGTAAGCGCTACTTTGTTTTTCCTTCAAATTATATGCATCTATTTTCTTTATGTCAATATGTATCATAGCAAACAAATTAATCATGAGTTCGTACTTGAATTAGTAACACAATTACTACTTAAAACTACATTAAATAACGTTTGAAAGCACTGGGAAGCTTGAGAAATGCCTGATTTATACGTGAAGACTCGAGCATCCGTAGGCCTCTTTGGATGGCTCATCAAAATACACGCGCAGGCCCGTTACTAATTGCGAAGGCCCCGCATGAACTCACAGCCATTTTCTGCTGTAAATATGCACCGCAGCAGACGAAAAGTTCTTTTTCGTGAGCCACGATATACGCACTGGTTAATATAAACTCAATATTTTAATCATCTCAAAATAGGGCATCCCTTTTTTTAAATTCATTTGTTACTAAGGTAACCTCATAAACAACAGTGAAAAAAATATAATTAAAATTCAGTGCTCGCTTTCATAATCTCATTCACATGTTAGGTTGGGAAATTATAAAGAAGTAAAACTAGTTAGCATTAATGTTTATTCTTTTACCGCTAGGATCGCAGCACGTTATTAGATTTCGGATGTTTACATAATTGAAACTTAGTTTGGGTACCACAAATCCCAACAAGCAGCTATGGAGAATGTTCTCTCCTATAGTATATCTCCGTGGTTTAGTCTTATGAGTTTTTTAATTTTAACCTATTAATAATGCTAATGAGTTTTATTTTGAAATACACGCAGTAAAGCACGGTTTATGCGTTTCTCATTAGTACGACTTTTACATGTTTTCGTCGTTTTCTTGAAGTTCCAATTCATAGCTTAGTTTATAAGACGTACAATATGAGTTATACCTCGCTTTTCAACTTCCTAAATTTCCTGCCCCAGTCTTTAATATCCTGTTTAGGGGAATATCACTCGTTTCACGTAAAAAAAGAGCAGTTTCTCAATTTGTCTACAACCCATTCCTGGTGGGCATATGTCATATGAAAATCAGATTTCTATTGATTAGATTTCCTGCAGGGCATACGTCAATCGGAAAAATGATGTTACTCTAGAAGTCATCTCTAGTCACATGATTGAGACTGTTCTGTTGAAGGTAATGATAAGGCAATGATAAGTGTTTGCAATATGAAATTTATTTTTCTTTCGTCTGTTTCCTTCCACAAGTTCACAAATTGCGTGGCTGACATTTTGGTTACAATCTTTTGCCCTCGAAGAATCATGTGACCTAGGAAGTGTGACCATCTTAGTCAGGCCCGGGTTTAGAAATTTGGCGGCCCTAGGCAAAGTAGGTGGCCCTTGGCAAAATCAAGATAAGCGGTCCTGTGCTCATTTTCATACATTGATGCATACATACATACATATACATTGATGCATTCATAGATATAGTATAATGTTGTTCAATCATTATGAAAAAAAGTATTTATAACATTTAGAAAGTTTAACTGATAAAGAAAATCTTTGCGACGATTCTCAAATCTTTGAAACTTAACATAATAGATCAAGATTTCTGAAACTTTTCTGTGTGGAGACCCCGTAATGTTTACGAAAATTTTGTGGGATCCCACAAGCACTTTGAAAATCCGACACACGCGCAAGTGAAACTGTCAATTTCTTCACATGTTGTTGCATTTTTAGGTCATTAACTTTGATTTTTAATTTTAAGACAAAGAGAAGACAGTTTGAAATTTTTAAACCATTAACAATCTTAAAAATATAATACATACAATTATAAATATAAATTCAGTTATACTTTGGTAAATTACAACATTAGTTATAATCTGTCCATTGAGTGTAGTCAATTGGAAGGTCACTACTGAGACAACCCACATACTTCCAGCAGCGCAAGCGCGAAGATTTAGTATCAATGGGAGTGATGTGTCTGTTAATTATCAAATTTTGGCAAAATAGTCAACACAGGAGGACTAAGCACTTTTTCAATATTTTTTGATTTGATCGACACTTTGATTTTAGGTTGGTTAAAGACGAAACTGTCGTAAAATTATTATAATAAGTTAAAAGAAATATCAAAATTGCTAAACTTTTTGACGACCCCTTCTGGAGGTCCCACGACCCCGATTGCTGTCGCGACGCACAGTTTCACATTTTTTGGAGTAGATAGTCCTCTAATATTGCATAGTCATATCGTATTATTATTCATATTATTTATAATTTTACTCAAAAACTGAGTTGTTCTAGAAAAAAAATTATTCATGGAGTAACACTTTAAAATCGTTCAAAACATATCAAACTTAACTCGAGAAAATTACGTACGTTACATTTATACAATAAACTATTTTTCCTGTTTGTTTAATTTATCTTAGTTAGGGCCAATATAAAGTACAATTGTTAAGATTTTGCTTTAAAAAAACAAAAAAAAAAAAAACAGTTCTTGGTTCCACCAAGACACATTAAAATATTGTAAACGAAACTTAACTAAGAAAATATGAACAAGAAATTATTACAATCCATTGAAAACTTCATGAGATGTTACAAATTAAAATTTAAGTAATATGGAGGAGAAAAAGAAGTTTGATTTAAAAAAAAAAAAAAAGAAAATCTGAAACATTTTCAGATTTTAAATACGCACTAAAGTGCTATATATTAAAAGCGTATCATAATTTATGCATCGTCCCTATTTTTCTTCCTTATTCCATTAAGTTGGAAAGTGTATAAATATTCATGAGTGTGCTGTATTTTTCTTCCTTGTTTCATAAAACCTATCTTTGGAATCGAAATCTATCTTAAAATTAAAACTATTTTACAATCTTCATCATGTATATTTCAACTATACCTCACCGTTTTAAATATTGTTTCGAATGTGCACCATAATACATGAGTGTGTCGTGTTTGTCTTTCTTAGCTTGATTCCTACTTTAACGCCCCGACTCTCGCCAAGGTGGCGATAATTAAACATATCCAGTTACAATGGCGATTTTCTTGTATTAATACACGCAACCGCAATTTAGAATTAAAATGGCGATTTGGAACAACATGTAAGTACAGCTTTCCATTACTTATTTATTTATTTTGGATTGGCAATTAATGTAGTTTTAATAATTAAGTGCCTTCCTTAGTTAAATTCCTTAACTGGTGCGTTTGTCGCTAATTTGTTCACTTTCGTTTTCATCTAGTTCTTTTGGGAGCGTTGAAGCTTGTGCATAAAGCCTAGAGACCCACGAATGCAACGCTCGCCAAAGTGCGGCAACTTTTTAGGTTGGCGAGAGTGGGGGTGTTAAAATAAGAATCAGCTCTTTCTTGTTCCACAAAACACGTCTTGGAATCGAAATCCATCTTAAAATCACCTACTGAAACTATTTTACAATATTCGCCAGGTATATTCCAACTATACTTCACCATATTAAATACTGTTTGGAATAGGCATCATAATCCATGAGTGTGCCGTGTTCGCCTTTCTTGTTAAATAAAACGCATTTTTAGAACCGGAATCTATCTTAAAATCATTTACTAAAACTGTTTTACAACTTTCGCCAAGCATATTCCAACTATCCTCTACTATTTTAAATACTGTTTGGAATGGGTCCCGAGTGTGTCTTTCTTGTTCCACAAACACTTCTTCAGAATTGAAATCTATATTAAAAGTGCCTACCCAAACTGTTTAACAATTTTCACCAAGCATAGTCTAACTATACTTCACCACAGTAGCGGATCCAGGGGAGGGGCTAGGGGGCTTCAGCCCCCTCCCCAAAAGTGATTGCTAAAGGGTAACATTCTGCTTTATTATCCACTTTAAATAGCTAAAATGTCCATATTTTATTACTTAGCCCCTCCTAAAAGCATGCATATTGGTTTAGACTAAAATTTTATTTTATAGTACATTTTAATTAGGTGAAATAAGCTTTTTAAAAAAATTAGCCTCTCCCCCAAAAAAATTCTGGATTCGCCACTGTTTATAAATACCACTTGGAAAGTGTATCATAATCTATAAGTGTACCGTATTCGTCTTTTCTGTTCCATAAAACACTTCTTCGGAATTGAAATCTATATTAAAATCGCCTACTAAAACTATTTTACAATCTTCGCCAGGCATTTTCTAACTATACTCCCTTTTATAATAAATTGTCAACAAAAAAAAATTATAATAATTCAACAAATAAATGCAATAGGTAAAAGTAACTTACCTTGAATTTACAAGTGAAAAATACCAGCTTAGTATTCTGTTTAAATGTTTTTGTCCCTTCTTCAATAACTTTTTCCTTGAATTTTTATTGAAGATAACTTGATTGGCGGCCCCCCTTTAATCGGCGGCCCTAGGCAGTCGCCTAGGTTCTCAAATTTGTGAATGAATCCAAAATATTTCAAGATGCATGATATATTTTCTAGTAGTACCAAGGCCTTACACAGAGAGAGAGATTATCCAAAGGTCCAGATCCCTCCAGCCCCCCCCCCCCCTCGAAATTTCGATTTTTGTTAACAAAATGATAATGATGAATTCTTTTTGTGCAAAATTCTGCCTTTTCCATCATCTGAATCTTTCCGGAAATTTTTCTCTGGGCACGTATGAGTGGTACTGGTACTATGAATATAAATGGATGTCTTTCACTTAGCCGTTTCATTGTACAACTAGTAATTCAGGTGCAATTGCCTCACCTGTTTTGAGAAGATGGAAATACTGTTCTTGAATACATTTTTGTTAATATTGGAATTCCAGATTGAATAATAAAAGTTTCATTCAATATTTGAAACTTATAACTAATTAATAACGTGATATAAAATTAACGTTAAAATTCTGGTGAATTAAGTAACGAAATCTAGTTCCCTTTATCTTATCATCTAACTAACTAAAAAGAACAAATTACGTTCATAAAATACATGTGTGAGAAGATAAAGGAAGAATTCGAAAAATGACAACTAAAAACTGTTACTAAAAAAATTACATAACGTATCTCTTGGAAAACAAATGTGCTTATTATGCAGTGGTCTTTTGAGGAGAAAACGATGACTTTTTTAATTATTATTTGGAAGTAAAAATAAAAAGGACAAACGAAAATCATTATTAATTGCAAATTATCGATTTGAATGAAATTATTTACTCCAAGAAAAAGCCACGGGAAAAAATTCAATAAAAACTTCGTGTCTAATGTTTTGTACCATATTCCTCATTAATTCCAATGTGTCCCATTCGAAATTATCTAACCGTAACATTATGCTTAGTGATGTGCCACAGTTCCACTTTTTATTGATTAGACTGTCCGATAGATGTCGCTAGTTACCCACGTCTAATCGATTGCTATATGACAGACCATACAGTTCTTGCAATAAAAATCGAATCTGCACACCCAGTTTAAAAGAGAAAGAAAGAAAGAAGAAAAAAATAAGAGAGAGAGAGAGAGAGAGAGAGCCATTTTTATCTCTTTCGAATCCGCATTGGTTTTTACACATCTTTTTTTAATTCTTTTATCACCATCATTATCGGGAAGTAAAAATAATTCATTAAAAAGGGAAATCTTTACCCGAGAATGAAGATGTTGGGGCACCAAGCTGCTCTGATGCACTCCAGTTTTATCAATGAGTTAATTCAAGCGTTTAGTAATTATATAGAAGGTGGCTGATAAAGTAACTTTAATGCATGACTAGATCCTCTTGTAAGAGGTTTATAGGGTTCTTTTGCGAGATAATTATTTGAGAGAGTCGTTTGGGAAAATAATTCCCGTTTTTGGGGGACACACTGCAATATTTATCGGCTCCGGGATTTTTTCCTGCTTTTCTGTTATTGTTAATTTTTTTCCTCTCTCTCTGCCTCCCCCTTGATATAATCCCCCTCCAAGTAAGTCCTTATTGTTGTCTTAATTTCGCCTTCTACACGCTCCAGTCCCGCCTAGGACCTCGAAAATCTCATTATACTGCGGAAAAATAATTAAAACAAAGCCGATAAAGATGACTAACAATAGCTTTTAATCTTAATTGAAAATCGCAATCGTACGGAAAAAGAAAAATTCTCGTCCGGTAAACAATGCAACAGATTTAATTGGGTTCTGATCAAGCGTGGAGTCTGTTTACGCAGACTTGATTGCCTAGCGCGCGCGCGCGCTTTGCCTAGCGAACATCTTTTGGCGAAGTATTTTTATCGCTGGAAAACTGCGTCGTTTGTGTTGTGTTGTGTTTGTGCTGTTGTTGATTGCGCGCGGAGAGGGGGGGGGGGGTCACGCACAACAATGGCATTCGCTAAAAAGAAAATTTGTTAATGAAATTCTGGATTGTTACGAAAATGGCGCATCGTGTGTTTAGTCGATCAGAAATATCGCGTAACAATGGGCTCAATTTAAAATCCGTGCTTTGGACAAGGCGATGAATAATTGGCGACGATTAAGGGGGTAGCTGGCGATGACAAAAGCGACTCCTTGGAAAAACAAATATTTACTTATTGAAGATTTCAAGAGTATCAGTGAAATCCGAGATTTCTCGGGGAAATTCTTTCTTTTTTCTGCGTGTTTGTGTGAGTGCTTTGCGTGTTTGTGAGTTCATTTCACCTGCCTAAATGTCCATGAATTCGTTTTGAATTGAATGTTTATCGGGACGTTCATAACGCTCCGGTGGTTTCTTTTAGATTCGTCTGTACAGAATTGAAGTGAAGGTATTGTTTAGTTCTAAGGATAATTTTTGCGTCCGAATACAAAAGCTTTTAACATTACATTAAAAAAATAAAAAAAATTTTCCCCTCTGGCGAATAAGTTGTTGTCAGGCTGTATTCAAAACCAACTGGCCGTGAGGAATTTTGGACATTGTCGATTTCACAAATTTGCCCCTGTATTGCAAGATACGTTCTAAATTAACATTTAATGTGTTTAAAATATTATGTTGGTTTCAAGAAAAAAGGGAATCATCAGCCTTTTCAAGAAATAAGCCTTTTCCGCCGCTTAGATTCAAAAGCATTGATAGAAACTTTGAATAGACTTAGCAAGTTACGAAGCAGAGATGAGCATTTTCAAACAAACTTTCCTTACTTGACATAACCTATGGAAAGAAAGCTGTTTTAGTAGCAAGACACTTACTTAAACGAAAAGAAAGAATGATTATGGCATTCTGTCACACTGATGAATAGAAGACAAGGTAAAAAAAGGCACATTCGATATGTTTAATTTAAACTTTATGCCTCGGACTTATGCCTAGGAGTCAATATGAAATGGAAGTAGCTTTGATAAAATAAATATTTAAAAGACATTGCTCAAAGAAAAAAAAATTTTTTTTGAACAAGCAATACATGTCACATATTTCTTGAACTGTCTTGAAAGTACGACAGACACACACACACACACACACACAAAGTCATGTTTCTTTATATGCAGACTTGGAAACGATGCAGCTGTATGGGTTATGAAATTCTCCTCAAAGAAGAATAAAAAAAAAAACTTCATTACATATATATTGTAGAATTTGCTGAAGTGTAAGTATGTTAGATAGTTTTTTTTTCAGAATGTTTCATAATTCTTATAATTTTAACGTTTACACGCAAATGTTTCGGTTGGTTGGTTTGGTTAAGGCTTTGGTAAAATATTTATTTTACCAAAGCTACTTCCATTTCATATTGACTCCTAGGCATAAGTCCGAGGCATAAAGTTTAAATTAAACATATTCTGCAAACAAGTTATCCGACTTGGGTGAATGCCTTAGGAGGAGAACTTTTAAAGGGATTCCAAAGCGTTACGTCTGGAGAAAATCACCCCAAACTCCAGACCATTAGATAGGCAGCTGCACAAGAGGTTAGAGCATTGAAACTGCACATTCAGCTATCTCCGAATATCCACTCGGCCATTGGTCGGCTTTGCGCAGATGCATATGAAGAGATATTCCGATATTTTTTAAGTATTCGTCAGTTTATTTATTGCCTATTAAAAATAAAATCAGCTTTGAAAACACGGAATCTTTAAGAGAAATTTTATTACCATTTAAAATAGCAAAATGGTAAGACTGAAGAATTTCAAAATTCCGGTTCAAACTTCCCATAATTAACGTAACTTGAAAAGAAAGAAGTTTTACTGGTGAAATTATTATAGTTGAAAGAAATTACAAAGCAAAGAAAATTGGAGAAAAAAAAAAAAAAAAACGAAACCAGTATGTCGCGCATAAGAAAAGCAAAGAAAGACAATATTGTTGGAAGCTGTTTCATTATTGATGCTGAAACACTTTTTTTTTTCTTGATAAATTTTTCTTATAGCTATCCGGTTTTGACCCATCCTCTGAAAAAATACCACATTTTAAAAACAACTTTTTGAAATTATCATGTTTGTGATCGAAATACTTCTTGAGGGGGAGGTGGGATAAGAAGGACAACAAAATAGCATAATTTGAACTTTAGTTCACCACCTTATGTAAGAGACATAAGGATATATGTATATATATATATATATATATATCCTAGGCTTTTATTTCTTAAATATTGTTCATAGACCTATACAATAAATTACAAAGTTACGTAAAAAAAGCGGAACATTTTAATGTTTTTTTTAAAAGTAAATTTAAATTAGATAAAAAAAAGTTCAGATTTTTATGGTACGATTAAAATTTTCATGCGATTAAATCTAAATAAATACAAAATTTAAAATTTCACACTGCCTCCGTACAAAGATGTTTCCAATTAGTAAAATATGCCTTTTAAGTTAATGAGGATATGTGCTAAGTTTCAGCCCTTCATAATCAAAAAGCTCAGAGGTATGACTAAACAAAGTTGGCGAGGGTATGTACAGTACTATTAATAGCAGAAGTATTATGTATTTGTGTTAACATGGTTTTCCCTCGTAATTTATGTACACCCCTGAAATGGGATCATTTGACGTGTGTGTTTTTTTTTTTTCCCTCTTCGAGAGCTGTTGAAAAGTGGTTTAAGTCAGCCTATGTATTTTCATATTTCCGACATTTTTAAAGATAAAATCTCAAGTTTTGTATTTCAGCTCGCTAATGTAAAGGGCACATTTTGCTAACTGGAAACTTTTTTGTAAGAGGGCTGTATAAAAATTTAAATGTTGTATTTATTTAGTTTTAATCTCCGGAGAATTTTAATGGATTCCATAAAATTCTGTACATTTTTTTTTTCACGTAACTTTGCGAGTAGGCTAATGGTAGAATTTGGGGGGTGTATGTAAATAAAGTTAGATATTTTTTTTTGAATCCTGGGGAGAAAAAAATCGTTAGTTTATCTGAAACAGTTTTCTAGTAAAATTGTTTAGATTCCGATATAGGGTAAGGTGAGGTCAGTAGAATAATAAAATAGCATAATTTGATTAGCTTATACTGCACCTGCAACGGTTTTCGCAATAGAAATCAAATAGCAAAAGTGCATTTATTTTTAGAGATTGTTCATTGGCTCATTTAAAGCATATTTACATTACACTTTTGTTTAATTTTATATCATAAAATGTTTGATTATGAAAAATAACATGTTGGGATGTCACAAGGCTAATAAATTAACGGACTAAATTTAAATTGGTCTAGGATATGGGTCCCAACCGATGAGGCGCAACCCTTGGGGGGGGGGGGGGGAGCGCAGAGCGTTTGCTGGAGTTCGTGAGAAAAACCGCCCAAGAACACAAAGTAAAACACCCAAAGTGCACAAAGTAAAACAAGAATGCATAACTAGACCTTCTCAACTAAATTTCCTACATCTGACATTATCTATATAAATAAAGTTGTTCTACGAGTGAAATAATAACTCGTAGTAATATGTTTTTTAAATAATAATATATAAAAACATTTCGATGAAAGCACACAATCTTTAAGTGGAATTATGTGCCAAAGTAAACACAGTGTAAAATAAGAAGACAGATCTCTTTCAATTAAACTTCCCATGCTTAATATTAACTATGCAAGAAAAGTAGTTTTACAGGTAAAGTAATTATGAGATTTACATGGCGTTGAAAGCACATAAATTTAAATGAAATTCTGTGTTTCATCCAAAGAACACATGTTGCATAGATAAGCTAAGATAAGCGGCTTGTGCTAAACATCCGATCCTTGATACCAGGTACGAAAACTGGTTTTACAGGTAAAACAATAAGATTTAAAGCACATTTTGTTAAAAATGCATAATCTAATCCGAGTTTCATACAAAAAAAAAAAAAAAGTTCAGTGCAAAATGACATGATTGAGCTCGTTCAGTTAAACTTCCCATGTTGGATATTAACTATGCAAAAAAAAGTAGTTTCACAGGTAAACTATGAATATTTGAATTTCGTTAAAAACACATATTACAATAGACGTTCAAAAAGTAAGTTTCGTCATTTTCTTTCACACGGAAATTTTATTGCTTCCTCCCCCCCCCCCCCAAAAAAAAAAAAAAAACTACGTGCCATCATGAACTATAAACCTAGTGCGATTTTTTGACGTACTCGACACCGACATTTAGACATTTGTCGTAGTGTGCAATCAGTTTGAAGAAACTGCTGTGGCAAAACTCCGTGCTATGTGATTCAAGGAATTGACACACAGCCTTGTTCACCTCAGCAATGTTTTAGATAAAACGCGCCAGAGAGTGCGGCTTTCAATGAATCCCTGGGAACAGAGTTTTACCGCAGTGGTTTCTTCAAACTGATTGCACGCCAGGACAACTGTCTCAATGTCAGTGGAGACGGAGACTATTTCCAAAGATAGTGCAAGGTGTACATTTCATGATGCCATAATGATTTCTTTTTTCAATAATGTTTCCGGATGAAAATAATGATGAAACTTATTTTTGGAGTGTCCCTCGAATTTAAATGAAATTCTGCGTTTCACCCAAACAACACACATGGCGCAGACAAGCTAAGGTAAACGGCTTGTACTAAACACCCCGCGCTTGATACTATGTAGGGAAACTAGTTTTACAGGTAAAATAAAAATACTAGGACATTTTGTTGAAAAACACACTACGTAAAGTAACAGTACAAAATTGAGCTCTTTGAATTACACTTCCCATGCTGGATATTAACTAAGTAATGAAGTTAGTTTTATAGGTAAAATAACAGTGATATTTACATTTTGTTGAAAATGCATTATATTTTAATGAAATTCTTTGCTTCATAGGAAGAACACATATGGAATCGATAAGCTAAGTGGCTTGTACTAAGCATCCTGTGCTTGATACTATGTAGGGAAACTAGTTTTACAGGTAAAGTAAGGATATTGAAACGACATTTCGCTGAAAGCATAATCTTTAATCTTTCTCTCATACGAATAATGCAAAGTGCAAAATAACCAGACATAATTGAGCTCTTTCAATTGAACTTCCCATGCTGGATATTAACTATGTAAGAAAAGTAGTTTTAAAGGTAAAATAATAAAAATATTTACTACATTTCGTTAAAAACATATCATATTTAAATGAAATTCTGTTCTGCATAGAAAGAACACATATGCATAGCTGCCAACTCTCCCGATTTTTACGGGAAATTTCCCACCACAATTTTTAAACAGTTTTATTTTACATTTAAAATTCGGACTTATTTTAAGCATAAAATGCTAAGTAAAAATTAGTGGTGGGAAATCTCCCGAAAAAATCGGGCGAGCTGGCAGCTATGCATATGGCATAGATAAGCTAAGTTACTTATACTGAACATCCTATACTTAATACTATGTAGGGAAACTAGTTTTACAGGTAAAGTAAGGATACTGAAACGACATTTCGCTGAAAGCATAATCTTTAATCTTTCTCTCATACAAATAATGCATAGTGCAAAATAACAAGATATAATTGAGCACTTTCACTTAAACTTCTCATGCTGGATATCAACGATGTAAGAAAAGTATTTTTACAGGTAAATTAATAAAAATATTTACATTTCATTAAAAACATATTATATTTAAATGAAATTCGGTTCTGCATGGAAAGAACATATACGGCACAGATCAGCTAAGTTACTGATACTAAACATCCTATGCTTGATACTATGTTGGGAAACTTGTTTTACAGGTAAAGTAAGGATATTGAAACGACATTTCACTGAAAGCATAATTTTTAATTTTTGTCTCATACGAATAATGCACTGTGCAAAATAACACGACATAATTGAGCTCGTTCAATTAAACTTCCCATGCTGGATATTAAATATGTGGTACAATGAATCACAAAACACGGAGTTTTAACCGCATTGGTTATTTCTAAACTGATTGCATGTTGACTATGTCAAAAAATAGTGCAAGGTGTACAGTTTATGATGCCATGATTTTTTTTTTTTTCGATAATGTTTCAGGATGAAAAAAAAAAAAAAAAAAGACAAAACTTACTTTTAGAGCGTCGCTCTTATTTAAATGAAATTCTGTGTTTCATACAAAGAACACGCATGGCACTGACGAGTTAAGAAAAGCGGATTGTACTTAACATCCTATGCTTGATCTACATACGGAAACTAGTTTTACAGGTAAAATAATAATATTGGGACATTTTGTTGAAGTCACTTAATCTTTACACCGCGTCCCATACAAAAATACGCTCTTCGTAAAGTAACAGGACAAAATAGAGCACTTTCAATCAGACTTCCCATGCTGGATATTAACTATGTAATGAAAGTAGTTTTACAGGTAAAATAATAATAATGATAATATTCATATTTCGTTGGAAAAACATTTTACTTAAATGAAATTATGTATTTTATAGGAAGAACACTTATGGTTTGGATAAACAAAGAAAAAAAGGGAAGAAAATCTGAAACACTTTCAGATTTTAAATACGCACCAAAACGTATAATAGTTCATGCGTCGTCCCTATTTTTCTTTCTTATTCCATTAAGTTGGAAAGTGTATCCTCATGACTGTGCCGTATTTTTCTTGCTTGTTTCATAAAACCCATCTTTGGAATCGAAATCTATCTTAAAATCGCCTACTAAAACTATGGCAAGTATATGTTACAACTATACTTCACCGTTTTAAATACTGTTTCGAATGTCTACCGTAATCCATGAGTGTGCCGTGTTTCTCGTTCTGGGGTGATTCCTACTTTAACGCCCCGACACTCGCCAAGGTGGCGATCATTAAACATATGGAGCTACCACGACGATTTTTTGTATTTATGTGGCAATCGTAATTTAGAATTGAAATGGCGATTTGGAACAACAAGTAAGTAAAGCATTCCGTTACATTTTTATTTATTTTCGGTTACCAATTAATGTAGTTTTAATAATTAAGTGTCTTCAAATTCCTTAACTGGTGCGTTTATCGCTAATTTTTTCACTTTAGTCTTCATCTAGTTCTTTCGGGAGGGTTGAAACTTGTGCATAAGTCCTAGAGACCCATGACTGCAAAGCTAGGCAAAATGCGGGATTTTATAGGTTGGTGAGAGCGGGGGCGTTAAAATAGGAATCAACTCTTGCTTGTACCGTAAAACATATCTTTTGAATCGAAATCTATCTTAAAATCGCCCACTGAAATTATTTTGCAATCTTCTCCAGGAATATTACAACTATATCCCGTAGATATTTTAAATACTGTTTGGAATGGGCTTCATAATCCATGAGTGTACCGTGTTTTCCTTCCTTGTCCCATAAAAGTGTACCGTATTTGTCTTCGCTGTTCTATAAAACACTTCTTCGGAATTAAAATCTATTTTAAAATCACCTACTAAAACTATTTTACAATATTCGCCAGGTATTTTCTAGCTATACTCGAAATATATTTATAAAACCCCCCACACAATTCATTAAAAAAAAAAAAAAAAAAAAAAAAAAAAAAAAAAAAAAACACATTTGAAAAGTGATACGACGCGCTAATGTCCACACAAAAAACCTGATTGATTTTAATAGCACAACTATTTTTGCAGGTAAAATAATAAATTTAAAGGACATTTTGTTGAAATCACATAATCTTTAATCTGTGTCTCATACAGATAATTCACAATACAAAATTACGAGACATACCTGAGCTCTTTGATTTAAACTTCCCATGCTGGATATTAACTATGTAAGAAAAGTAGTTTTACAGGTGAAGTTATAATGATAATTATTACATTTCGTTGAAAACACATTATATATGAAATTCTGTACTAGAAAGTGCACATATTGAATAGATAAGCGACTTGTACTAATCATCCTACGCTTGATGCTATATAGGGAAACTAGTTTTACAGGTAAAATAACAATTTTGGGACATTTTGTTGAAATCGCATAATCTTTAATCTGTGTCTCATACAGATAATTCACAATACAAAATTACGAGACATACCTGAGCTCTTTGATTTAAACTTCCCATGCTGGATATTAACTATGTAAGAAAAGTAGTTTTACAGGTGAAGTTATAATGATAATTATTACATTTCGTTGAAAACACATTATATATGAAATTCTGTACTAGAAAGTGCACATATTGAATAGATAAGCGACTTGTACTAATCATCCTACGCTTGATGCTATATAGGGAAACTAGTTTTACAGGTAAAATAACAATTTTGGGACATTTTGTTGAAATCGCATAATCTTTAAACTGCATCTCATAAAAAAAAAAAAAAAAAAAAAAAAAAAAGCACTGCGTAAATTACTATACTAAACATTCTATAACTCTTGATACTATACAAGGGAACTAGTCAAAAGGGTAAAATAATAATATTCAAAGGATATTTTGCTGAAGTCATATAATCTTTAATCTGTGTGGTTTGGAACACAAATGGTTTGGATAAAAGAAGATAAGCGGCTTGTATTAAACATCCTATTTTTGTTACTTTACAGGGAAACTAGTTTTACAGGTAAAATAATAATATTTAAAGAACATTTTGTTGAAATTAAATAATCTTTAAACTGTGTCTCATACAAATAATGCACAGTTCAAAATAACGAGATATAATTGATCGCTTTCAATTAAACTTCCCAGGCTGGATGTTAAATATGAAATGAAAGTAGTTTTACAGGTAAAATAATGATAATGATAATATTCATAGTTCATTGGAAACACGTTATATATAAATGAAATTCTGTGTTATAAAAAGAACACAAATGATTTGGATAAAAGAAGATAAGCAGCTTGTACTAAACATCCTATTTTTGATACTATACAGGGAAACTAGTTTTACATGTAAAATAATAATTTTTAAAGGACGTTCTTTTGAAATCAACGAATCTTTAATCTGTGTCTCATACAAATAACGCACAGTGCAAAATAACGAGGCATACTTGAGCTCTTTGATTTAAACTTCCCATGCTATATATTAATTACGTAAGAAAAGTAGTTTTACAGGTGAAGTAATAATAATAATTATTACATTTCGTTGAAAACACATTATATATGAAATTCTGTGCTTCATATGTGCATATGGAATAGATAAGCTAAGATCAGCGGCTTGTACTGAACATCCTATTCTTGATACTATGAAGGGAAACTAAACTAGTTTTACAGGTTAAGAAATGATATTGAAAGGAAAATTCTTTGAAAATATGTAATTTTCAATACCGCTGCTGTTAGCTTTTTAGTATTCGAAAGCAGATTTTAAATTTCTTTCTCCATAACTTTGGCGTTATTGAAACATTATTGTTTAAACAGCAGAAGCAAATTTTACAATTTCTAATTAATATAGAATCTAGTGGAAGATTTCACAGTTCAGTATTTGGTACAGAAAATTCTTGCGATAATTAATGCATGAATTAATGCATGATGATTTTTCCTAAAAGTGTTGCCCTACATTCGATACTTTATACAAAATATTAGTTTATAGTAGGACAAAACATGCAATACTTTTTTACTTGCAGTTCCGTGCTACCTTGTTTTTAAATAGATTATTAAATAAAATAGCAATATGGCAATTTTATGCTTTATTTTAAACCACGGGCATTAGAATCATAAAGATATAAGGTAGGTTCTAAATTTATTGGAATGTAACTTCCAAATAAACGGAACAAACGTTGATTTCCCGTCAAAGTATAAATAGAAAATCTAATTTCATTGTTTGATCTTATTGGAAGTTATTTTCCATTGAAAAAAAAGTTGTAACTTTTAATGTTCTGATCGTGAGTTTTAAGTTTTTAGCTGCACAAAAAAGATTATATTTAAAGTGTCTAGTATTAAAAAGAAAATACAATCATGGATACCAGAGAAATTTTTAATGCTTAAAAATCAGTCTCAAAAGTTTCATTAAGAGAATTTTCCTTTTCTTTGTTTAAACATCCAAATGGAGTGTTACATCTTTTATTAGTTATATAATAACTCTTCTGATTCAAGAAATTTTCCCTTTTGTAATTACTATGTAACTAACTCCAAAGTGGACTTTTATCCTACTTTAGCACATCTACCTATTTGATGTGACAATGCAAAATTTTTTTTAAATTTTTAAGTAAACAAAACAATTTAAACATTTCATTTATTTATTTTTACTAACAATATTCAATAAATCTTTAATAAATCGTTATGAATATGCTACTATAAATAAAAACATGCACACTATGCTTATGTGTTAGCACACCAAAATTCAGATCTATATATGTGTATATATATATATATATATATATATATATATATATATATATATATATATATATATATATATATATATATATATATATATAATATATATAATATATATAATAGCTTACTTACGTAAAGTGAAATCCCAAGATAATCCATTGATAAAGTGAAAAAAATATAAAAAAATAAAAAAGTAGATAGCACATGGTGCCAATTAACGAGCTTATACCGGATAAGTGTTTAAATATAGCCTTTTAAGGCAATGAAAGAGTGGAAAAATTGGATATAAAGCGCCAAATTAGAACTGGTGTGCTTTTTAAGCCTAATTACATGTTACCAGAAATAGACGGAAAATGGAATTAATATTGAAAAGGCGTGCTCTATCATCAGGCGCCACCGCACACACATTTCAATTTAATCGAAAAAAACAATAATAGCTAGGTTTCTGCAAGTTACCTGACCAAAATTAGGGTCCTTTTGTAACTTGGGGGAGCGACCGTAGCTATTAGAAATAAACAACGAGGAAGTGGACCGACACGAAGATCAAAGCTCAGTAATGGAGGCAGTATTAGTGCATGTTGCCATCAGAGAAGGCTTAATGCAATCAATAGACAAGTAATGCCATGGAGTGTGAATAAAAAATGATATATTAATAATACTTTGGAAGTATGGAAAGTAAAAGAATAAATAAATAAAAAAAGTAATAATTAAATGAATAAATAAAAAGAATAAAAATGGTAATAATTAAATGACTAAATAAAAATGGTAATAATTAAATGAATAAATAATAAAATAAATATTACACTAGTATAGCTAGCCTATGTTTTACGTAGTACTAGCTGCAGTAGCTAAGAAGTACTTAGTTGAGGTTGTGGAAAAGGAGAAAAACTGTAGAAATAATTTTAACAGTAATGATATTGATAATAATTATACTCATTTATTATTGCTATTTATGCTATTATAATTGTAAAATATTTATGTAGAACAGTACTCTGTATGGCTTCATTGGTTACAGACTCACATAAAAAGGAAAAAGCACCAGTAATCAACCATTCTTAAATATAGATTTTTTTTTTCTTTTTTTAAATATAGAAAGAACCAACAACCAACCCCATCCTCACCAACCAATATTCTGATTAGGACATACAGTTTTTTTGATTACATAGAGGATATAAAATGGAAGTTAGAAATTTACAGGGATAATTATATTTTATAGCAGTTTTATATAGGTCAGTTAAGTTATTGGCCTTAAAACTATTAGTACATAGAGACTCTATTCTATACTTATGATTAGAGATAATATTTCTAAACACAGAAGTGTGCATACATGAAGTGAAATG
This sequence comes from Cheiracanthium punctorium, assembly GCA_038373885.1. NCBI lineage: Eukaryota > Metazoa > Arthropoda > Arachnida > Araneae > Cheiracanthiidae > Cheiracanthium > Cheiracanthium punctorium. The sequence goes on from JAWZYV010014284.1 coordinate 628,948, forward strand.
AGTGAAAGTATTAACCTGAAAATTAAAGTCATTTCTTTTATTATATATATTAAAGGATAGACTCTTATCGTCATTGATTCTAATTTGTAAGTCTAAAAAATTAATTATTCTATTATTATTAGGATTTTTTATTAGTTCTAGGGCTGAATGGTAGGCTATGGGTAGGTGGTCAGTATCACTATAAGTATTGTCAGTAGCTATTGTTATTATGTCATCTATGTACCTATATATTATAAGAGAAGGATTATTGTAATTTTTTTCATAATTATATAAATATAGGTCTGCTAAGTAACTGGAATTGGAACCACCTTGTGGTATTCCTATAACTTGCTTATATAATTTATTATTATGTAGAATGTAGTTATTATAGACTATGAACTTTAAAAGATTTTCGAAATACATAGTATCTATGTAAGAAGGCAGGGTTATATTATTATTACTATGTATAAATAGATTCAATATTATATTGTATAAGTCGTCTAGTGGTATACTATTGAATAAGTCTTTAAAATCATAAGTTGATATATTAATTACATCGTGTAGAGCATTAATCTTATTTTTTAGTTCATAGCTATTACCTATAGATACAGAAGAAGTGTTAGATTTTATGTACAGATCATGCACAGAAGTAAGTATTTTTAGTAATATTTTGCTTGCTACATTATTATAAGTGTTACATCCTATAGTAACAGTTCTGAATTTTAGTGGTGTTTTATGAAACTTTGGTATCAGCACTAAGTAGGGATATTTTAGATTGTCATGCTTGATTTTAAGTAACTTGTGGAAAGCTAAGATCTTTTTGTTAAATGTTATCTCAGAGATAGATGTTAGACTGAAATTTGGATTATTGTTAATGGATGAAGCTAAGAGATTGTGATATAACTGCTTACATATTATAGCGTAGTTATTGCTAGACTTATCAACATAAGTAATGATAAAGTTATTCTGTAGCTCTGTTATTTGATTGCTTAGTTTTATATTTTTAGTACATCTAAATTTACAAAGTAGTTGTTGTTTAAGGTCAGCAAGAATATTAAATTTCCATTCATTAAAGAAGGCGGAAGGTTTGCTGTTTTTTATTGAAGTGTTATATACGTCTATATTATAAGTGAAAGTATCTATTATATCATCTATACAGTATTTAGTGGGTAACCTAAACTTAGTACCTCTTTTCATGATCCGTTGAAGTTTAAGATCTTTGATAATAGAAAGATCTCCGGTAACTATATGTCCAAAATCAGAATTAACATAAGAATTGTATTGACCACTGGTACAAAGACAGGGTACCTCATCATCGGGTACAAAGTTCCTACAGAAAGAGTTATAATTAAATATCTTTCTACCCATAGGTATAGGGTATTTGAAAGATTTTTTTAGGCTGAGATGCGGTAAAGGGAAAGAGTCAGAGTGAGATGATAAAAGTTTATTGAAGTTAATCATATTAAAAACAGGATTGGAGAAATTAATTACAAAATTGGAATTTAGCTTAGTACTACTGCGATTGTGACCTAGTAAATTGTAATTTAGTGCATTGGCACGAGTAACTATTAAATCATAAAACAAGTGGGCAAAATGGTCAGAGAAAGTATATGAAGTGAAAACTTTATAATACTTTGAGAGGTGTTTTTTCTTTAAAGAGAAAACGTAGGCTCGTATTTTTAGCCAATTATGGTCAACCTCAAATCTTTTATTTAAGGTATATAACTCAGACTGAATGTGCTTATTTGACATTATGTTAGTAGAAGTAGCTTTATGCCTTCCTCGTTTATATCGACTTGTTCGTTTATATAAGGACAAATTTAAAAGGTTATAAATAGGAGTATACTTGGAGGGATCAGATTGTGTATTATAATAATGTAAGTGTTTATTATGTACTATTTGGTTAAGACCATAAGGATAACAGGTGTTATGACAATTGATTAATTGTGATTCGAGGAAAAGCCGTTCAGATGTATTGGTTTGTATTGCGAGAATTTCGATAGTAACATTTTCAAATCCGTGGGAGTGAAAGTGAGCATATTCTACATTGGTAAGGTGACTATTGGATAAATAGTTTTTTACGTTATTGCGGTGCAGGTTAATGCGTATGTGTAACGGGTTACGAGTCTGTCCAATATAAGCCATGTTACAGATAGTACATGAAATTTTATATATACAATTATATACTTTGCAAAAATTGTGATATTTAGTACTATTGTCTATTAGATTGATAGAAGCATAAGGGCAAGTTTTGCATTTTTTGGAGCCACAAGAGTTAAAAAGAAAAGATTGCCAATCACTACTGTAATTTTTGTAGGAAGAGTAACTGTTTTTCGATCCATTGTTCCCCTCTTCCTGTAATTTAGAACAACTGTACCGGGCAAATGGACTTACATAATGTAATCCACTTTTGCCAGTCACTAAATTATTTTTGTCTAGAACCATTAAGGGTGATATTATACTATATCAGAGTAGAAAAGACACAATTATATCAAAAAGTACAAAATAGGTTACAGTCCAAAAATGTAAATAAGAAAAAAAATTAATAATTAATAAGAATATCTGGAATAAAGAGTAGAAAAGATCAAATAACGGTAATTACTAACACTGGAAAATGTAAGAGAAAAAATCTAAAAGAATCAAAATAATCAAAATACTGTAACCAAATGTAATAACCAACATTAGGAAAGAAAAAAGAGAAAAATCTAGAATACGCAAAAAACACTGTAACCAACGGTATTACTACACAAGAAAGAGAAATTAAATATATATAAAAAAATAATAAAATTAAATAATAATTTTAATAATAATCTGGTCTAAGATAGCGTGATATTTACAAGATGTAGTGATTGGCATACGAAGGGTTATTTTAAACTCAAGGATCCTACATAGCAAGGGGAAGAATTAGAAACTTTCCTTATATATATCAATCTAAAATCAATGCTTACTATTTAGTATAGATGGCAGCACTATCCTAAAGGTATCAATAGTTTACTTGGATGACGCAAGTGTAATAAATATTATACAAAAATCAAAAATTGAAATTAAAACTATAGATTAGAATTTTAATAAGTAAGTTGGATATCGGGGAGAGAAAACATATACGTAAAAGCCATTTGATAGGTGTAGTAAATCACTGTAATGCATAAATAGGAGAGATTTAAATCACATGAACTTAAAAGCGCAAGATGCAGCCATTTTAAGACATGTAGAGATTAGGATTAAAGAATATTACCTAATATTGGCGATATTTTTGGATTTATGCATTTAACAGTAGACAAGTATAATATAGAAAAATATTCTGAAAGATTAGCGCATTATGCAGCATAATAAAACAGAATAGTATATAATATATAATAGCTTACTTACGTAAAGTGAAATCCCAAGATAATCCATTGATAAAGTGAAAAAAATATAAAAAAATAAAAAAGTAGATAGCACATGGTGCCAATTAACGAGCTTATACCGGATAAGTGTTTAAATATAGCCTTTTAAGGCAATGAAAGAGTGGAAAAATTGGATATAAAGCGCCAAATTAGAACTGGTGTGCTTTTTAAGCCTAATCACATGTAACCAGAAATAGACGGAAAATGGAATTAATATTGAAATGGTGTGCTCTATCATCAGGCGCCACCGCACACACATTTCAATTTAATCGAAAAAAACAATAATAGCTAGGTTTCTGCAAGTTACCTGACCAAAATTAGGGTCCTTTTGTAACTTGGGGGCGCGACCGTAGCTATTAGAAATAAACAACGAGGAAGTGGACCGACACGAAGATCAAAGCTCAGTAATGGAGGCAGTATTAGTGCATGTTGCCATCAGAGAAGGCTTAATGCAATCAATAGACAAGTAATGCCATGGAGTGTGAATAAAAAATGATATATTAATAATACTTTGGAAGTATGGAAAGTCAAAGAATAAATAAATAAAAAAAGTAATAATTAAATGAATAAATAAAAAGAATAAAAATGGTAATAATTAAATGACTAAATAAAAATGGTAATAATTAAATGAATAAATAATAAAATAAATATTACACTAGTATAGCTAGCCTATGTTTTACGTAGTACTAGCTGCAGTAGCGAAGAAGTACTTAGTTGAGGTTGTGGAAAAGGAGAAAAACTGTAGAAATAATTTTAACAGTAATGATATTGATAATAATTATACTCATTTATTATTGCTATATTTATTAATATATTAGGGTGCTTCAAAATTTTTTTTTTTCAATTCCTGCAGTTTTTTTACACAATTCAAATATAATGTATGCAAAATTTTAGTTCAATCGAGTAATATGTAGAGATTGCGCAACACAATATCGAATTCTGTTGAAAATTAGAAAAATGGGCATTTGAAGAATACTATATTCAAAAGGGTACAATTTGAAATGTTTAACGATCCTACAAACTAAACAATGTTCAATCAGTTGGAAAAATAAGATTTTACCGCTTATCGTGACGTTCTTTGCAATCGTATGTCGTGAACGCAATATTATTTATAGCGAGGTGGTGCCTGTCCCCCCTTCTTTTTAAAATTTTACACTTCCCAGTAAACACACACAGGTTCTCTGAACGTCTATTAACGTTCAGAAAACGTCTTCTGAACGTTAATAGACGTTCAGAGAACCTGTGTGTGTTTGCTGGGTTTGCTATTCGTCCATAAAATTGCAAAGGCAAACTATCCGCTTCAAAGTAGCCATTAACGTACAAAAAACCTTCGATCTACCGCTGTAGCCCCCTTGATAGTACACTGGGATGGACAACTAATGCAAGTAAATCTGGAAAAGCTAAGGAGGATCGCTTACTAGTAATAGTACCAAACATTGATTATCAACTGCTGGGTATGCCTAAATTATACTCAGGGGCGAGAATTGCTATGGAAAATGCAGCTACTGAACTGTTAGATGAATGGTCACTTACTGTCAGTGTTAGGCGTTAATCAATTAATTTTTTAATCGACGCATTAGTTGACTAAAATAGTAATTGCGATTAAATTAGTTACAATTAAATTAATTGCAATTAAACTTTTAGTTACACGTTGCAATTAAATTATTTGGATTAATGTATGTTAATCATCATTCGCAATTAAAATAATTGCAATTAACTTTTTTAATTATTCTATGACACGATTAAAACTAACAATTAACTTACTTATATTAAGGAATCATTTAAAAGATGTATAAAATTTAACCTAATTGCGAAGATTTACGAATCTCTTTCTTTCTATCTTCAAAATAATTCGCTTGCCAGACTACTCGCGCGTATTCTATTATTATTGCAACCGAATCCCGCATTATGTACGATTCCTGTTCGAAGTGCGGGTGTGAACAATAATCTGGGCAATTTTGTGAATAAAAATGGCCTCGATAGACGACATTAACGAAGACAGCAACTTGTCAGTGAGTACTTCGGTTTCGGACATTAATGAGTCATTAGAAACGGATTCGCCTGTGCTACCAAACGACACTGCCGAGTGCTCGTCATCTTCGCAAGCTTGACTTCTCTTCAAGCGACTTCTCTTGCTTGATGGAACATTTTTCAAATACATACCTGAATATGAAAAAACACTCAAAATACTGGTGTTAAACGATAAAGTAAATAAAAAACTTTGTAAAAAACACACATAAGATGTTACAGGTAAGATGATACGTACGTCGAAGGGCTTTGACTGAGGAAGGCCAAAACAATTTTTGGCCGAAACGTAAGTATCATCTTACCTGTAACATCTTATGTGTGTTCTTTACAAAGTTTTTTATTTACATACCTGAATAGTCTACAGGTAATAAAATCATAGCTGTGTGTATGAAATGTCCAAGCGATGTAATCACTAAAGTTAACGGATGTCATAACTGTACAGTACAAAGAACTTTTTGATTCACTTGAAGCGTAAACACGGAAACCAAAGCGTTGAAGAGTGCAAAACATATGTAAAAAGAAAACTGACGTATAGAAAAAAGGTGATACTATTGTTAAAACCAAAACTACTAAAACAAAGAAAACAAATGAGAATAAAATTACCCAAGAACAATTCCATGAAAATATTTTGAAATATTTTATACACTCCATGATCCCATTACGTGCAGTGGACGATCCATATTTTTCAAAAATATTCACAGACTTGGAAATATCTAAATTGGCTTTATTCTAATGAGTCGACGTACACTAGGACGTCGTATCGAAAAAAACTACGAAAGCCAAGTGACGAAGATAAAGTCCGAACTAAAAGAAGTTGACTATGTGTGGCCAACAATAGATATTTGGTCTAGCAAAAAGAGAAGTTTCAGTAACAGCGCACTGGATAGCAAAAGATCTACGCAGAGTTTCAGGGGCATTAGCTCGTCAAAGATTCAAAGGTGACCACAGGTACGATCGGCTATCCGATATAATTCAAGAAATTAACGGAGATTTCGACGTCAATACAAATAAAAGTGTTGAATCGGTGACGGATTATGGTAGAAATTTCATATAAGCTTTCAAAATGTTCGGTGTCAAATTAACAAATATTAATATTGTTGAAGTTATGCCAGACTTTCATCCACCAGAAGTCACTTCTAAATCAGATGTTGAAGAAGACGAATCATTAATAATAGATGATCCTGAGAATATTATTTTTCCTTCCTGTTCATTTACAATGCTGTGTGCATACTTTAAGCCTATGTGCAACTGCGTTATATGCCTATATGCATACGTAAGCCTGTGTGCAACTGCAACAAAGTTTTAAGCAAGCAAAACACGCCATTGTCCGAAATGCAGGCTGCAGTCATGAAGAAGCGTAATGCTTTTTGTGGAAAGCTGCAGGACGACCAAAGAGTGTTGAAATAATACCGGAGTTGTTAGGACACACAATAAGCCCACCTGGTGAAACAAGATGGAATTGATGAATTTTAGTACAGTGTGTATGGGACCTCGAGAATGGACATATCCTATTTTTTGACGTTAAAAATGAAGAGATCCCACACCAGTCATATTTTAATTGTTAGTTTTTATTTAAATTCACATAAAACAATTGAAAATTAATTAATTGCTAACTGTAGCGAATGACAATTGACAATTAATTAATTGTTAATTGCTGCTACTACAATTAACAATTGATCATTTCTTAGTTGTTATGGCCACAATTAACAATTAATCAATTGTTAATCTTTAATTGTCCTTACAATTAAAATTTGCCCAACACTGCTTACTGTGCTGGTATGTGCTTCGATATGACATCCAGTAATACTGGTATTAAAAATTGGATCATGTGTGATATTGGAACAAAAGACAGGAAGACAACTTTTGTATTTTGCTTGCCGGCAGCATATTCTAGAAATTGCACTTTCTGCCTCATTCATGCAATGCATGGGAAGATCCACATGCACCAACTGCAAATGAACTGCTTTTTAAAAAACAATTTTGAACCAGGAGTGAGAACCGCTGAAGTGCTGGCTGTCATTGAGCGAGTTATGCAATCAGTAATGGAATTAGCGTAAACCGAACTTCTGATGCCCCATGCAAGATAAAATTACAGGGAGATGCTGGAGCTTGTTGTATTTTTCTGGGAAGTACACCTCGAATTGTAATGGTTAGCGCACCGCGCGGCCATCCCATTGGTGCGGGGTTCAAATAGCGGGATGGGTAAGGTCGACTCAGCCTTTCATCCCTTGAGTGGGTCGATAAAATGAGGACCAAGCTTGCTTGGGGTCAAACACTGGGGGGCTTCGCGTTAGGCTGACCACCTGGCCGAGGCATATGCATCCGCATCCCAGAGCCCATGGGAAATGGTCGCGAAGGCGCGGTTGGGCAGCGCAGGCCCCGTAAAGGGGCTGTTGCGCCAATGTTTGACTTGACACCTCGAATTGTACGTTTTCGTTCTCCAGGAGCTGTCCATCATTTCAGATCGAAGATTCTTCATAGCTTCAAGTTGTGGATGTTTCATAACCAATTGAAACTTGTAGAACGACAAAATCAAAGGTGCTCGTGACATCTGTATCGTTATTGTAAAAGAATATCCAAGACCTTAGTTTTACGCCACCCCCTCTTACGCAAGCACAGATAAATGATTTGAAATTTCTTTATCTTCTTGTAGCTTACAAAGCAGAAAACCCTGAAACATTAGCTGTGGCTGCCAACAAATTTTCATATTTTTGGTATCTCGACGAGCATCGCGTAGCACTAGATTTCTTTGGCGTTTCAGAGGAAGAAAAGCAAAAGATTGTAAAAGCCATTCATGAACGAGATGGTGAAGATGAACCAGTGAAGAACGCAAGACTGCAAAAGCAAGAAATAGGCGAATAGGTGACTAAGACATTATCCAGTTTTGGGACGAAAAAATCGAAAAAACTGCCGATCGAAATTTTCGAAAAAATTTGGATCGAAAAAACAGAGGCATGTGCCTATTATGCATCGAGAGGGAATTCCTGTAAATTTATCTTGAGCATTGGGAATTTCAAGATAGCTACTAGCAAGACTTTGGAATAGCAAAGGAACTGAGAGTTGTGAAAGACAACTTGCAAAACGTGCTTGCAAAACGTGGCGTGGCCCTTATCGAAGCATTTTCTAAGACTACCGATAAGAATGAAGAGCAGAAACTGTGTCTTCTTCAAGTAGTTCAGGAACATCGACAAAAAGTACCGAGAGGGGGGAGGTTAATTTCAAACCTAGTGAGTGATTTATTTTTTAAATCTGTGTATTTGATTTGTTTATCATATCATATAAACATGTTCAAGGTATGGTTTTAATTGATATTAAATATATATCTTAATGCCTAAGAAAGCGCAGCTAAGTTTAAGGTTAAAAGACAGGAGTAAATAAATTTCTTCATTTTCTAAATATTCTTATAGGATATAATATATTAAAATTAATGTAAAATTCATAATGTTATTATAAAACGTAAACAATGAGCAACAGCTGTATTTTCTCTGTTAAAATAATAATATTACGGAGATTTCGACGTCAATACAAATAAAAGTGTTGAATCGGTGACGGATTATGGTAGAAATTTCATATAAGCTTTCAAAATGTTCGGTGTCAAATTAACAAATATTAATATTGTTGAAGTTATGCCAGACTTTCATCCACCAGAAGTCACTTCTAAATCAGATGTTGAAGAAGACGAATCATTAATAATAGATGATCCTGAGAATATTATTTTTCCTTCCTGTTCATTTACAATGCTGTGTGCATACTTTAAGCCTATGTGCAACTGCGTTATATGCCTATATGCATACGTAAGCCTGTGTGCAACTGCAACAAAGTTTTAAGCAAGCAAAACACGCCATTGTCCGAAATGCAGGCTGCAGTCATGAAGAAGCGTAATGCTTTTTGTGGAAAGCTGCAGGACGACCAAAGAGTGTTGAAATAATACCGGAGTTGTTAGGACACACAATAAGCCCACCTGGTGAAACAAGATGGAATTGATGAATTTTAGTACAGTGTGTATGGGACCTCGAGAATGGACATATCCTATTTTTTGACGTTAAAAATGAAGAGATCCCACACCAGTCATATTTTAATTGTTAGTTTTTATTTAAATTCACATAAAACAATTGAAAATTAATTAATTGCTAACTGTAGCGAATGACAATTGACAATTAATTAATTGTTAATTGCTGCTACTACAATTAACAATTGATCATTTCTTAGTTGTTATGGCCACAATTAACAATTAATCAATTGTTAATCTTTAATTGTCCTTACAATTAAAATTTGCCCAACACTGCTTACTGTGCTGGTATGTGCTTCGATATGACATCCAGTAATACTGGTATTAAAAATTGGATCATGTGTGATATTGGAACAAAAGACAGGAAGACAACTTTTGTATTTTGCTTGCCGGCAGCATATTCTAGAAATTGCACTTTCTGCCTCATTCATGCAATGCATGGGAAGATCCACATGCACCAACTGCAAATGAACTGCTTTTTAAAAAACAATTTTGAACCAGGAGTGAGAACCGCTGAAGTGCTGGCTGTCATTGAGCGAGTTATGCAATCAGTAATGGAATTAGCGTAAACCGAACTTCTGATGCCCCATGCAAGATAAAATTACAGGGAGATGCTGGAGCTTGTTGTATTTTTCTGGGAAGTACACCTCGAATTGTAATGGTTAGCGCACCGCGCGGCCATCCCATTGGTGCGGGGTTCAAATAGCGGGATGGGTAAGGTCGACTCAGCCTTTCATCCCTTGAGTGGGTCGATAAAATGAGGACCAAGCTTGCTTGGGGTCAAACACTGGGGGCTTCGCGTTAGGCTGACCACCTGGCCGAGGCATATGCATCCGCATCCCAGAGCCCATGGGAAATGGTCGCGAAGGCGCGGTTGGGCAGCGCAGGCCCCGTAGAGGGGCTGTTGCGCCAATGTTTGACTTGACACCTCGAATTGTACGTTTTCGTTCTCCAGGAGCTGTCCATCATTTCAGATCGAAGATTCTTCATAGCTTTAAGTTGTGGATGTTTCATAACCAATTGAAACTTGTAGAACGACAAAATCAAAGGTGCTCGTGACATCTGTATCGTTATTGTAAAAGAATATCCAAGACCTTAGTTTTACGCCACCCCTCTTACGCAAGCACAGATAAATGATTTGAAATTTCTTTATCTTCTTGTAGCTTACAAAGCAGAAAACCCTGAAACATTAGCTGTGGCTGCCAACAAATTTTCATATTTTTGGTATCTCGACGAGCATCGCGTAGCACTAGATTTCTTTGGCGTTTCAGAGGAAGAAAAGCAAAAGATTGTAAAAGCCATTCATGAACGAGATGGTGAAGATGAACCAGTGAAGAACGCAAGACTGCAAAAGCAAGAAATAGGCGAATAGGTGACTAAGACATTATCCAGTTTTGGGACGAAAAAATCGAAAAAACTGCCGATCGAAATTTTCGAAAAAATTTGGATCGAAAAAACAGAGGCATGTGCCTATTATGCATCGAGAGGGAATTCCTGTAAATTTATCTTGAGCATTGGGAATTTCAAGATAGCTACTAGCAAGACTTTGGAATAGCAAAGGAACTGAGAGTTGTGAAAGACAACTTGCAAAACGTGCTTGCAAAACGTGGCGTGGCCCTTATCGAAGCATTTTCTAAGACTACCGATAAGAATGAAGAGCAGAAACTGTGTCTTCTTCAAGTAGTTCAGGAACATCGACAAAAAGTACCGAGAGGGGGGAGGTTAATTTCAAACCTAGTGAGTGATTTATTTTTTAAATCTGTGTATTTGATTTGTTTATCATATCATATAAACATGTTCAAGGTATGGTTTTAATTGATATTAAATATATATCTTAATGCCTAAGAAAGCGCAGCTAAGTTTAAGGTTAAAAGACAGGAGTAAATAAATTTCTTCATTTTCTAAATATTCTTATAGGATATAATATATTAAAATTAATGTAAAATTCATAATGTTATTATAAAACGTAAACAATGAGCAACAGCTGTATTTTCTCTGTTAAAATAATAATATTACGGAGATTTCGACGTCAATACAAATAAAAGTGTTGAATCGGTGACGGATTATGGTAGAAATTTCATATAAGCTTTCAAAATGTTCGGTGTCAAATTAACAAATATTAATATTGTTGAAGTTATGCCAGACTTTCATCCACCAGAAGTCACTTCTAAATCAGATGTTGAAGAAGACGAATCATTAATAATAGATGATCCTGAGAATATTATTTTTCCTTCCTGTTCATTTACAATGCTGTGTGCATACTTTAAGCCTATGTGCAACTGCGTTATATGCCTATATGCATACGTAAGCCTGTGTGCAACTGCAACAAAGTTTTAAGCAAGCAAAACACGCCATTGTCCGAAATGCAGGCTGCAGTCATGAAGAAGCGTAATGCTTTTTGTGGAAAGCTGCAGGACGACCAAAGAGTGTTGAAATAATACCGGAGTTGTTAGGACACACAATAAGCCCACCTGGTGAAACAAGATGGAATTGATGAATTTTAGTACAGTGTGTATGGGACCTCGAGAATGGACATATCCTATTTTTTGACGTTAAAAATGAAGAGATCCCACACCAGTCATATTTTAATTGTTAGTTTTTATTTAAATTCACATAAAACAATTGAAAATTAATTAATTGCTAACTGTAGCGAATGACAATTGACAATTAATTAATTGTTAAGTGCTGCTACTACAATTAACAATTGATCATTTCTTAGTTGTTATGGCCACAATTAACAATTAATCAATTGTTAATCTTTAATTGTCCTTACAATTAAAATTTGCCCAACACTGCTTACTGTGCTGGTATGTGCTTCGATATGACATCCAGTAATACTGGTATTAAAAATTGGATCATGTGTGATATTGGAACAAAAGACAGGAAGACAACTTTTGTATTTTTCTTGCCGGCAGCATATTCTAGAAATTGCACTTTCTGCCTCATTCATGCAATGCATGGGAAGATCCACATGCACCAACTGCAAATGAACTGCTTTTTAAAAAACAATTTTGAACCAGGAGTGAGAACCGCTGAAGTGCTGGCTGTCATTGAGCGAGTTATGCAATCAGTAATGGAATTAGCGTAAACCGAACTTCTGATGCCCCATGCAAGATAAAATTACAGGGAGATGCTGGAGCTTGTTGTATTTTTCTGGGAAGTACACCTCGAATTGTAATGGTTAGCGCACCGCGCGGCCATCCCATTGGTGCGGGGTTCAAATAGCGGGATGGGTAAGGTCGACTCAGCCTTTCATCCCTTGAGTGGGTCGATAAAATGAGGACCAAGCTTGCTTGGGGTCAAACACTGGGGGGCTTCGCGTTAGGCTGACCACCTGGCCGAGGCATATGCATCCGCATCCCAGAGCCCATGGGAAATGGTCGCGAAGGCGCGGTTGGGCAGCGCAGGCCCCGTAGAGGGGCTGTTGCGCCAATGTTTGACTTGACACCTCGAATTGTACGTTTTCGTTCTCCAGGAGCTGTCCATCATTTCAGATCGAAGATTCTTCATAGCTTCAAGTTGTGGATGTTTCATAACCAATTGAAACTTGTAGAACGACAAAATCAAAGGTGCTCGTGACATCTGTATCGTTATTGTAAAAGAATATCCAAGACCTTAGTTTTACGCCACCCCCTCTTACGCAAGCACAGATAAATGATTTGAAATTTCTTTATCTTCTTGTAGCTTACAAAACAGAAAACCCTGAAACATTAGCTGTGGCTGCCAACAAATTTTCATATTTTTGGTATCTCGACGAGCATCGCGTAGCACTAGATTTCTTTGGCGTTTCAGAGGAAGAAAAGCAAAAGATTGTAAAAGCCATTCATGAACGAGATGGTGAAGATGAACCAGTGAAGAACGCAAGACTGCAAAAGCAAGAAATAGGCGAATAGGTGACTAAGACATTATCCAGTTTTGGGACGAAAAAATCGAAAAAACTGCCGATCGAAATTTTCGAAAAAATTTGGATCGAAAAAACAGAGGCATGTGCCTATTATGCATCGAGAGGGAATTCCTGTAAATTTATCTTGAGCATTGGGAATTTCAAGATAGCTACTAGCAAGACTTTGGAATAGCAAAGGAACTGAGAGTTGTGAAAGACAACTTGCAAAACGTGCTTGCAAAACGTGGCGTGGCCCTTATCGAAGCATTTTCTAAGACTACCGATAAGAATGAAGAGCAGAAACTGTGTCTTCTTCAAGTAGTTCAGGAACATCGACAAAAAGTACCGAGAGGGGGGAGGTTAATTTCAAACCTAGTGAGTGATTTATTTTTTAAATCTGTGTATTTGATTTGTTTATCATATTTTCTCTATATTTGCTTTGTTTTTCTTATTTTCCTGTATATGATTCGTTTTTCATATTTTTCCTGTACTTGATATGTTTTTTGTTTATTTGTTTGCTATTGCATATTTTCTTTTTTCATAGATATACTAAGTAATTTTATTATTAAATACGTATCATAATGCATTTTTGTCAATAGTACGAAATTTTCACAGATGCTTGTGTATTTTGTCAATTTGAATACAGCTGTTCGACCTCCAAACATAAATATATTTTACCAAAATTTTAAGCACATTATCAGTGTATATGGTGGCACGAAATAAGAGCGGGAGACCAACAAATATATAAAATTTAATTTTGACAACTTTATATATTTGTTGGTCTCACCCTCTTATTTCGTGCCACCATATATATATTGTCGTGCACGTGAAAGAATTATTTCACACCACAAAACTCAAAAACCTGTTGTGCCCGGAAGACACATTAAAAAATCCCCCACCCAAAGAAAATTTGTGTCGTCTTTCTATACCTGCAACATAGAGATTTTTATGATATGATACGTGAGGGGGAGCGCCTACATGCTGCTGCGACGATGGCACGATTTGCTGCACGGAAACTGGGCAATGTGTTAATACGTAAAACAATGGACGATTATTTTCTTATATAATTAACTAGCGGCTATCATCAGTAATGCAATATTATATAAGTATATTTTTCATTTAAATACACACTTAAAATTAAAGATTGTTTTATTTCTATTTATTTGCTTATTAAATTTTATGATTTCGACAATTCGAGGTAGGCCCGGTACCGTCCACCTCGAATTATCGAGACTCCACTTGTGCTATTACTATACCTTACGCACGCGCGCGCGCGCACACACGCACACACACACACACACACACACACACACACACACATGTAAGGTCTGTTTCACTTCTGAGGAAGAATGGACAAAAGACTTATTAAAAAATAGCCCCACTAATAGATGCATACTTCATCTAATGTGTGTCCCGATAACGATGTTAAAACTATAGTTTTTAAACTATCAACTATACTGATTGGCTATCACGATTTCTTGAAACGCCCTCTATTTATTGCTTGGTCGTACATTTTCACAGTGACCTTTAACTTCTTGAATTCAGAAATAGAATCAATAGCGTCTCTCGAGAAGAAAAACCAGAGAACATGCATCTATACCCCTTCTCACTCCCCCCCCCCCTTTTTATTTTAATTCTCTTTCCCTAATTAGAATTTCAAAAAACCTCCCAACAAAATAAGGCTTAATAATGCGTCCTGCTCACAATAAATCTAAAAAGAAACTGAACAATGTACTACGACAATGGAAAACCTCTGGAGAACATGCCCCCTTACAAGCGTACCCGGGCAATCCTTTTCAATACCCCTAGAAATCTCTTAAATTACGCTCTTTTCTGGAAGCTTTATTGGAGTATCTAAGCTATACATCCAATCCCCCCCCCCATTCTCTCGCACCCCCTCTCCCCCTTCCTTTTGCAATGCATCTTGCATATTTGCAGAAAGGCGAAGGCGTATTTTCTAAAAATCTACCCTCTCTCCCGCACCCTTCTACCATGCCTTTCCAGCACTTGTTGTTTTGAAACAGTAAAAATAGAATAAAAACGAATGCTTTTCCAGCATTCCCTGCACAACTCACCTCCCCTCTCTCGCGTTCTCTCTCTCCTTGTCGAATATCTTTTCTGAAAAGCACAGTTGAATGAATCCATGAATACTAATTTTAACGCTCATTACCAATGTATGGTTTAAAAATTCCTTCGTCTTGAGTAGTGTATTCCAACAGATGAAAAGAAGAAGGAATTCTTCGGGAAGAATCGGGTACATATATATAAAGGGAGAGTGGACAAACGCGGATGAAGAAAAGAAACAAAACTAAATAGAAGAAAGAAAGAAGAGAAGTGAAGAGAGAGAGAGAAAAAAATCGAACGTTTTATTCAAGGTGTTTTGTTTGAGTTTGAAAGGGAAAATGGCCTTTTGTAAAACAAAAGCGAGCCCTTTCGGTTGCAAATGTCCCTCTGTCGGTCTCATTTGCATGCATGTTGTATGCGGCGGGAAAAACTAAAGGACAGTCGAAAATGCAGATGACCTGACATTTTAAAAAGCTTTTGGCGAGAATGCGAAACTAATTACTACATAATAGGCCCTAATGAATTTAAGATCCCTATCTCAATGAAAAATATCACACTTTTAAGAACGCTCTAAGAGGCTCATTGTCGACAAAATGCAGTGTATTAGAATTTTCTTTCTTCCATTTTCTTTTGATCACGCTCTAGCATTGTGATGTTTGTGTATTTTAGAAGACTTTTCTTTGGAATGCAGAATTTTTTTTCATCGCAATCATTTGTTTTATAAAACTGAAGAATGGTAATTATGTATTCGGATCTCTCATGCGGGAATGACAGGAATGTTGAAACCAGTATCTGGAATAATAAATTCAGAATAATAGTGTATAATATAAAGTCGATAAATACGTATACGATATTCGACGACATTTCTTTACACTCCGTGCAATCGCAAACAATAGCGGTCAGATGTAATGTTAATACTTTTTTAAGGCGATAGTGTTAAAAGAAATCAGAAATAAACATATAAGTATAGTTATTGTGGTATACCGTGCTGGTTGCATTGTATTTTAAATATGTTCAGTCATGCAAGTTACTGAAACTTAAATATTTATAAATTATTTATTAATTAAAAATAAAAATTTAATTCTAAAACATTATATTTCATCTTTAATTTTATTTGCAAAATTGAAAGCCCCTTTATAACGAGTTAAGCGCTTTTGTCTATCACTGTCAGTATACTTTAACAATTACGCTTATAAAGTTATTATTATTGTTATTTACAGTGATTTTCATTTTTGCTAATAAATAAAAATGGTTCGTTAATGTACATTTTTTAGGACTCGAGTGATAATATTTTAAGCTGTTGAAAATTCTTTATTCTCTCTTTCAGCATCGTGTCGATTCAGAAAATTTTAATACACTCAAAATTACAAAATATTAGATTTGGAGTGCGCATAATTTTTTACTCATTCTGTTTACACAATATTAGAATATTTTAAATAAACACACATAAACACTGATAGTGCATAAGCGTATCACACTAAAATCATAAGCATACACTTTGTTTTAATTTTTAAATCCCATTCACTGAATAACAGATAATAAATCAAGTAAAAAAGCATAAATAGGCCAAACACCTCATTTAATTTTAAACTCATTCTTCGAATATAAATAAACACATAAATATTGATAATACATAAGTGTACCCCACTAAAACCGTAAACATACCATTTTTAAAAATTTTAATCGCTTTCATTCAATATAAATTACCTTATATAAATATTGTTAGAGCAGAAGTATACTAAAATCATTATCACAGATAAAACTTGAATGTAAATAGAGCAAAAGTATGCCAAAATACTTATTTAATTTAAATCCCAGTTATTGGATATAAAAAGCACAAATATACTGAAAACACGTCTTTGTTTTTTATCCACATTATCGAATAACAGTACCCCATGATAAATTTTCTAAAAAGCATAAGTATACTATACACACCTATTAACCATTCAATTCCCCACTATTTGCTAAAACTATCTTTTAAGCAGAAAACAATCCATATAAAAATACTTTATAGAATAAACTTACATTTGACTTATCCCTTGCGCCTACTTCCATCCGCGGAATGGCGGTTGAAGGACCTGGTTGAAGATTAAAAGAACTACTTCTGTCATATACGACTCTATTGAACTTCTCTACCGCGACTCCGAAATCGATGAACTTTAATAAAAATATAAAAATAATATTAAGCGATGCAGTAAACTAAATTTATTTACAGTTATGTAAAAAACTCTCTGAAATAAACCAAACATACACTATGTCAATATAATGAAGAAAAAATAATCTAAGCATGATGCTATTATACATGTAAACTACATGCATAAATTACTGTTAACACCTCAAACGGGTGATTAATATACATAATTAAAAGTATTTTATGATTACATAATCATGCTTTATATTTAATAACTAGTGTCATCGAATTAAACTTATGTTATAATAATCAATCATATTCACCATGCGTCATAAGCATTATTCCTCGTACGATACTGAAAAATAAATTTATTTATTGCTAAACATATCGCAACTTATATTTACGGATTTTAGATTATAAAAATAATCTAATAAGAAACCATTTTATACACGGAAAATCAAGCTTTAACAATCATGAAATGTATTTAATATTTAGTGCACAAACCAAATTGCATTAGTAATAAAATTATTCAGAATCGTTTCATATTCATTAATTACTGTAAAAAAAATTCTTCACAAATGAAAGTGCAAGTTAAAATATGTTTTAATTGATAATATTTTAATCTCTAAGATATTTCTTTAATCCTTAATTTTTAAAAATTATTTTTTTAACAAAGCGAAATAAATAATACAACACAAAGTAAATCAAAATTTCCAGAAACATGTTTACTTTACAATTAAAATGAGCTAATTATACAATACATTAAATAAAAAATAATTACTTACTTGTTCATCAGAGAAGTTAGGAGTTTCCCTAGTATTTAAACGCATTCTTTAAAGTCTCAATATCCATAATTCTCTATATCCATGGTGGGGAAGAATGCTGCTGTCGTTAGTTTAAATTAAGGGGGCACCCGGCAAAAACCTACGAGGATGTGGCAGCCAGACTTTGCCCCCCATGCCGGATAAGCCTGGATGTCGCATAGATACTGGATTGAGTCGCCGTGATTTTCCTTACTTATCCCGTTTTCGGTCTGGTCACACGAGAACTCTTAAATTTGTTGGATGAGAAACGGTGTTCCCTACGTGCACCATCTGCAGTGAACATAAGGCTTCATCTGAGCATATTCTTGCGTGCATGGGTTTATCAAAGAATGATCTGTTTTCGTCCAAACCTTTACAGATTCTGGACTTTCTAAATGTTTTTAACCTGTTCAGTATTGTATGATTGTGTCCACGAAACTGTGTATTTACACTTGGGATAGTAATTTAAAAAAATTCTTAAAAGTATACTGTATTCTACAGGCAGATTAAATATATCCTGAGACAAGCCACTAAGCAAGAGCTTTGTAAAACATGACCGCGCTCTATGAAAGCTGTAGTTGAACTGACGAAAATCATCTGGTTATCATCTCTTATCGCTTACTAGTCATCTATGATTCATTATCAAAATGTCGTGTGCAAAAGTTTATCAGTCATTGGATGATTCATTATCAGTGTTATCAGTCTTGATGCATAGTACTGACACATAGTACTGACAGGCCTCTCAATTGCTCCTCTTTTTTTAAAATTCCTACCTCTATAAATAATAGAGTAAAATGTTCTGCTTCATCAATAGTTGTTAAATGTTCTTTTAGATGTTAAGGTTTCGTCTACCAAATCATTAAAATACTAGACTATATAAATAAAACTTTGATGAAGGTAGGAATTTTTAAAAAAGAGGACCAATTGAGAGGCCTGTACTGATAACAGATAAAAGTTTGCACACGGTATACTGATAATGAGCAAAGAAGCATTAAGTGGTATATTATAGAGAATCCAAAACTGTGATGCGTACAACTTCAAATGGTGATGAAGAAATCAGTACTTCCCATTTTCGAAGCAAGACATTACTAGATTTAGAAGAAAGTACTCTTACAGATAGTTTATCTGAGACTTATACAAAAATTGAAAGATCTTTTGATGAGTTTATACAAAGTGGATCTCGATGGATTTTAGAACGTATCGAAAATGTAGAAATATATACTGCAAAATATCATCCTTTTGCAGCTAGTAGTTATATTTCTTTACCTCATGAGCTAATAAAGAAGAAAGCCTTTCTCAATATACAGAATGAAGATCAAAAGTGTTTCGTTTGGAGTGCTTTAGCTCATCAACTGAACATTGATAGGAAGAATCATTCAGAGCGAATGGCTCATTATGCACTGCACGAAGATAAAATAAAAATGGGAAATGTTCAATGTCCAGTTCCAATTTCGAAAATTTCAGTTATCGAAAAGTTGAATGATTTGAGAATTAATGTGTTTGGATACGAAGAAGAAGAAATCTTCTCACTGTACATATCGAAGCAGAGTTAGGATGACTGTAAAAATTTACTATACAGGGATGAGATTCTTAAGACTTATGTCTGATTTTCAGACTTTTTCAATGTTTCAAACATATTCAGTTTTTCAAAATTGTCTGAATTTTTTTATTTTTCATTTAGGCAAAATTGTGTATAAATAGGATAGATTTAATGTCAGTAGCCATTACAATATTTATTGAACTTGAAATTCATAAGTATTTTTTGCTCAAATTTTGTTTGCGCATTCTTTCAGACTTAGTCCTTTTTTGTCAATCTCATCCCTGGCTATATATCAGTGAAGAAGAAAAACAGCATTATTGTCTGATAAAAAATATGTCTAGATTATTGAGAGACCTAACTAATCATCAACATGAAATTTTCTGTTGTTATCGATGCTTGCATCGGTTTAGCGAGAAAAGAGTTTTAGAAGATCATTCAAAATATTGTTCAGAACATGCCACACAGAAGATTCTAATGCCGAATGAAGATGATAAAGTACTGCAATTTAGTAATCAGCACTATCAACATCCGATACCCTATATCAAATATGCTGATTTTTAAGCTAAGTTAAGAAGAAGGATATTCGTCAACCTGGCAATAATTCTTCTTATAGCAATTATATTATGCAACATGAAGTTTGAGGATTTGCATATATGAATGTGGGACCTAACGGAAAAACTTTAAAACCTATTCGAACATATAGAGGGCCACAAGCAGTTGATCATTTTTTATCAAGAATATTGCGAGAGAAGAAAATGCTTGCGAAAAAGCTAACATTGAATGTGCCTCTAGTTATGAGATCTCAAGATAGATATAATTTAAAAAAGGCGAGTACATGTAACTTGTGCAAGAAACCGCTTTATAAGGACCGAGTGAGAGATCATGATAGTCTCACAGGCCAGTATAAAGGGGCATTACATAAACAGTGCAACCTCAAGTATAATTTACAAAAGAAAATACTAACCGTGTTTCACATCTGAAGTATTATGATGCAAATCATATAATGCAAAGCCTTGGGAAGTTTAAGGAGTATGAAATAAGTGTTATACCTACCAACATAGAAAAGTATATATATTTCAGCATTAGTAGCAAATATAAGGACATAAAAGTATCGTTACAATTCATTGATAGTTTCCAACTTTTAAGTACGTCTCTGGAAAATCTAGTGCAAAATTTACCTGCAGATAAATTTAGCATATTAAGAGAAAACATAACGAAACGTGATGTTAAGCTGCTTCTAAGAAAAGGAATTTATCCTTATGACTATATTCAGTCATTTGAAATGTTCGATGAAACATGTTTACTACCACCAACAGCATTCGGAAACAGTTTAACAAATGATGATATTAACATGGAAGATTACGAACATACACAAAATGTATGGAACTCCTTCAATTTGCGTACTATGGGGGATTATCATAATCTTTACTTCAAGACTGATGTTTTGCAACTGGCAGACGTATTTGAAAAATTTCGGAAACTGTTAATGCAATTTAGTAGTTAGACTGCGCACATTTAATGAGTCCTCCTGGTTTATCGTTTTAGGCATGCATAAAAATAGGGAATCAACCATTAGAGTTGTTAGCGGATATAGATATACATCTATTTATAGAGAGAGGTATGCGTAGTGGTATTTCTATGATCACTAAACGTTTGGCTCGTACAAACAATAAATACCTGGAAGATTATGACTCATCTCAACCTAGCAGATACATCATATATTTAGATGCAAATAATTTGTACGGCTGGGTTATGTTACAGCTTTGCCGTATGGAAAATTAATGTGGATATCAGCTGATGTTAGTCCCGAATGGATTTTATCTATTCCAAATGATTCGGAAGAAGGGTTTATACTATAGAGAAAGTGTGAAAAATCATCAGTTAACTAGAGAAAATCAAATAAGAATACAGAGTGAAAAACGTTGGTTGTATACAGTGCAACAAAACAAAATTGCCCTATGCCCATTTGATGATAAGCATTACACATTGAATGATGGCATAAACACGCTAGCCACATGGCCACTGTAAAATAAGTAGATGAGATTTACACAAATAAAACTATCACTTCTATTGGAGTTTATTGGAAAAATAGGCTTCAAGGGGAATCTCCACCAAGCATTTTGCTAAAAGGGAGATAACGCGCCATATGCTGCACTCCATGAGTGGTGCGGAAATCAGCATTTTTATTATTTCAGCAACTAAATTCCTACTACCTAAAAATTATAAAGGAAAAAAAAATTAAGTCGCACTATTCTATAAAAAAAGAATGCGTGATGTGAAAGGAAAAAAATCATAATATAACTCTTATCCTTAAAAGAGAATATTTTTATTCATAAAAAATTAATTTCAAAGAAAAGAGATGTGAGACATACTATTCATTCTTAGCTTATATTCCTTAAATATAAGCTAAAAAAATAATAAGAAATTCACTAATTAGGAATAATAATTAACTCTCAAAGAAACCTACAATTTTAGAAATAATGCTAAGTCGCACTATTCTGAAGAAATATTTACAGAGGAAAAAAAAAAAAATCCTAAACCATAATAAAAATAAATGTGGAACATACTATTCCTTGAATAAACTAAAAAAAAAAATAATAAGTTACTTAATTAGAAATAATAATAAACTATCAAAGAAACCTACAATTTTTGAAATAATACTAAGTCCCACAAATCTGAAAAAAATATTTACAGAAAAAAAAAATCCTAAAACATACTCTTTCCCAACGGCTTAACAATTAAGCATCGCTGAAAATAAGGGGAATTTCCCTGCAGTCTGCAACCGGAGCATTGCTCCGCATGGCGCACTATGCCTTACGCCTGCACCTGGGGCAGAACCGGCCTATTATATCTACTCACCTACCAAAACTCTTCAACAGTCTTCGTCAGGCATAATCTAACACACTTCACCTTTGTAAATACTGTTTGGAAAGTGTGCAAAATACACGAGGGTGCCGTATCTTTCTTTCTAGTTCCATGAAATATTTTTTTTTGGAATCGAAATCTATATTAAAATTGCCTACTAAAACTGTTTTACAATTTTCATCAGGCATATTCTAACTATACTTTTCCTTTGTAATTAACTGTTGCATTTGCCAGTTTCTGTATATTCTAACTACGCCATAATAAATACTGTTTGGAATGTGTGTGCATCATAATCTATGAGTGTGCAGTGTTTCTCTTTCTTGCCCCACAAAACATTTCAGAAATTAAATCTATATTAAAATCACCTACCAAAATTTTAAACAGTTTTAGTAGGTGATTTTATTATAGAAATATCCGTCAGGCATGTTCTTACTATACTCCACCTTTATAAATACCATTTGGTAAATGTACCGTAATTTATGAGTATATCCTATTTCTCTTCCCTGTTCTATAAGACACTTCTTCGGAATGAAATCTATTAAAATCGCCTATTAAAACTATTTTACAATCTTCGCCAGGCATAGTCTAACTATACTTTTCCTTTGTAATTAACTGTCGCGTTTGCCAGTTTCTAGCCAAATT
This sequence comes from Cheiracanthium punctorium, assembly GCA_038373885.1. NCBI lineage: Eukaryota > Metazoa > Arthropoda > Arachnida > Araneae > Cheiracanthiidae > Cheiracanthium > Cheiracanthium punctorium. The sequence continues at coordinate 652,278 of JAWZYV010014284.1, forward strand.
TGGAAGATATTGCCAAGCATGGTTCGGTTTTAAAGACTTATTTTTTGGCACCAAACTTGGCGATCAATTATCAAAAATTGCAAACCTTATGCGACTTTCAACATTTTATATCCTCCCACCTCCCTCGCGTTATCTGGTAAACACATTTAGAAAATGCTTCACCGTAAGAAAGCGTGTGTGAGACAAGTTATGTCGAAGCTAAAATACCTGCTTGATTTTAATAGCACTGTAGCGCTTAAAAAAATGTGTGGTTGTCAAAATTTTCTCCAGGAACGAAATTCCTCACGCCTTTTCATAAACTCCGAATGCACAACCGAACTCCGAACCAGTACTCTGATTGTACTATACTCCGAATGCAAAACATTAAATGTGTTATCTACAGATTCTTACGAATAATCCTTTGCAGAATGGCGTACGTGGCAGCACGAAACAGTTCATCTCACTATGGTGGCAAATATCCAAGTTACACCAAAGCTGTTTTAACGCCGAAAAATATTTCAGCTGGGTAACGGGATGAAAATATTAAAGCTGGACCCAGATTTTTAAAAAGTGCCATTTTGATGCGAAAAAAAAGAAATCACGCCAAGTATTGAAAGTTGAAGCTAGCTAATTCATCCGTTTCTTGAAACATAAAAATTTAAACTTCACTTTAAATATGTAAAATCTGTGAAACACCTTGCTATTTGCCACCCACGATGGTTTTTCAAAATTTAGCGGCTTACGCCTGTCTATAGTTAATCATCATTTCTCATTAAGTTATTAAAATACAGTGTTTCATAAGTTTTCTTCACTAAAAATTACTGAAAAACTAAGATATCTTTCCACCAATGGTGACTTTTCATTATTTGACAATTTACACAAGCACATGATGGATAATCATTTCCCGTGTAAAGTTGCCATGAAAACAGTTCTCCATACATTCCTATATTTTAATCCTTTGCAGTTTGGCGTACTTAGCACCGCGAAATATTTCATTTCACCATGCTGGCAAACATCCAATCTGTAATAAAACGTAGCGTAACACTTTTTTCGTTACGGGACGATTTCTACTTGGCTACACCTACTGCAAGCTGCGTTAAGAAACTTCGTTCCAAAAATCGTACTTGTATTTTATCAATTTTATGACACTTGGCGATAAGAAACCAACGATATGAAATAACTGTCTAGATCGGCGCTTTTTACAAATGTTTCCACATTCACTATAGTGTGTTTGCAAGGAAAGTAGTTTTACAGGTAACTTAAAGGACACAATCCGGTACTCAATGCAATGCCTGTAAAACTACTTTTCTTACAAATGAACTATTGAGCATGGGAAAGTTGTTGCAAGTAATGCAAATCTCTAGTCAGTTATTTCATCTTCCTTATTTTCCATTTTAATGCCACTAACTGGAGGCTATAATATATAGTCACTATATGTTGCCTACAGCGTTCTTCATAGGACAAAAGTATATTATCAAAATTTTTATAAATTTATTGTCTTGCATTTTTTAGAATTTTATTACTACTATTAATTATGCGTGTCTGTGTGTGTGTGTGTGTGTGTGTGTGTGGGGTGATAAATATTACAGCTTTTCATATTTTGCTCATAAAATAATACTTTTTGAAGTTGTGGATTTCATGATAAAAGGGGTAAAAATAACAAATGAACCTCGATTTGAGAAAACTTTTATATGGTTCATCTCCAGTTATTAATGGAAAGGGATAGTATTTAATCAGTCGATAGACAGACATATATTTGTTTAACTATTGAAGAATATAGAAATTGTAGAAATAAAAATACAAGAAAGTTTTTTGTCACACCATATTTCCGCCTCTATACTATTTTATTGAACTGACCCTTATTTTTACCTCACAAGATACAAATTAGTTGTTTTTTCCTTTTAAACTGCATGCGTTAGGGATGGATGCGACACGAGACAGAGATTTACAGCTTTTTGTCTGGACGAGACAAACATTTTTAGCATTACAATATAGGGATTTTGCGAGACGAAACAAAGCTTTTCGGCTGCTTCGCGAGACAAGACAGGTCTATTTTTCGTCTCGCATCCATCACTAGCATGTATCTTATGACTTTTAAAGAGCTTTAAAAACAAACCAAAGATGTTAAACATTCTAAAATATTGGTACTGATTTTTCAGTAACTATAGCATTCAAGTCAAACAAATAAATAATCGTATGCAGAAAAATTGTTTAACAAAAAGAGCCGAGGTTTTCTAAATCTTTCATAATTCTTTACTGCTGATGGCCAAAGAATGAAAAAGTCGCCTGTAATTAAAAAGATAAACTTAAAAATCCTGATTATTAAATGCTTGAGAAAAATTGTTTTTTTTTATGTGCACAAATTAGGACATCCATCCTGTACGATAGTATAAGTAACTTTTGTGCCCTTAACTGTGGACGTAGTATCTGAAAGAGTTAAATTATTTCTCCATTCACTATAGTGCATTTGCAGAGAAAGTACTTTTACAGGTAACTTAAGGGACACGCTCCTGTACTCAATGCTGAAGTTGCCTGTAAAACTACTTTTCTTACGTGTGTACTCATTGAGCATGGGAAAGTAATTGGCAGTTATTTCATCTTCCTTACTTTTTTATAATGCTACAAACTAGAAAATGTATGTTGCCTACAGCGTATTGCCTAGGATAGCAGTAGTGGAGCCTCCCAAGTTAGTTACTCCCATAACTTGGACAACTCCTAAAGTTGGACACAGTTCTGGGGAACGGAACGTGTCTATAGTATAGAAATATACCTCTATAAATCGAGCACCTCTGCAAGTTGGACGCTTTCTGTGGGAACCTCAGTGTTCCAACTTACGGAGGTTTCACTATTAAAACTTTTATAAACTTACAGCATTGCATTTTTCAGAATTAATTGCTTAAAAGGAGACTTTCTTTCTCTCTCTCTGTTCTTTTTTTGTTTTTTTTTGTTGTTGTTGTTGTCTCCAGATATTCTATAATATTTCTTTTTTTAAGCTGTACAAAAACTACATGATTTAAAAAAAAAAAAAAAAAAAAAAAAAAAAAAAAAAGATGCTAGCCAATTAACACAACCATTTATTTAGATCATACAAAGCAACACTATATTATTGTTGCCTTCGAAATTTTGGATAAAATAAATTTTCTCTAGATTTAGTCATTTTTTGTTGTTGTTGTGAAGTGTTACTGGCAATCTTATATCTCTGAACATTACAATGTTTTTAAAACGACAGTATTCGTGTCGGAGGCATCGGCTGCGGATTCCGATAATGAATAGGAGTGGCCAACAACAACAAAAAAACATTCCCCTCAATTTGTGTAACTCCCCCCTGGTGCAAAGAATCCTTCTCGGTGTGGCTCCTTCCTCTCTCCTCACACTTGAATCGGGGCTCTTAGCTGAACGCGATCCTGCTTAACCAGTCGTTAAACAAGCTTGTTGACAGTGCGATACTACCTTCCAGAACCAAGGAATTCAAATGAGTAAGAAATACAAGAGAGCAGAAGACGTGAAAGGGAAATAAAAAAACAAGCCTCTGCTTCTCCCCCCCCCCCTCTCTCCGTCCAGCATACTCCATTTAAGCTCATCCCCTCCGTTTTCGTTCGGTGCGCTCTTTAAACATCAAAGTCTATTTTTATTCCGCAACCATTAGCATTCTTATGCAAATGAGAACTTTTTCTGAAGGCAGAGAGTTAACTTCGGCAGAGGTCGCTAATAACTTCTCTCTCTCTGTCTCCCCCCCCCCCCCCCCAGCTTTTCTCTCTCTTCACTTCTTTTCCCTCTTGATTTATTTCGCGGTTGCTGGAGTGCGGTGTGAAAGTTCTTAGCCCCGGCTATTGGAAACCGTCGGAGCACAACGCATGTAATTATAACGCTGAATGTAACGTGCAGCGAATCGGGAAAATACTCGTGGAGGCTTAGGGTGGTGCTGCCATCTGGTGATTGTTGAAGAAGACAGTTTGGACAACTGTTGACACACTCGGTGACGGATTGCACCGTTGCCACGGTGGCAACGATCTCGGTGGCAACGATTGCACCGGGGTAAATTGAACTTTTCGGTGGGCGTGTTTAGCTTTTTTCTTTTCTTTTTTCTAGTAACCAACTTCTGGAGCTGCTTTTTGCTAGAAGTTGCATACTTAGTTGTACATTATTATATGCTGTCGGCAGAGCCATTGCCAAGACTTTATCTGCGGGGAGGCGGGGGGGGGGTAGATGTCAATAAATGGCCGAGTCAAATATCGGTTTTTACCAACTTCTTTATTTTTTTATCAACTATGTCACCAACTTTTTACTTCTGCCAACTGGGTTTGCGTAAACTTGCCAAGTATACCAGAAATAGAAAGTAAATTATAGTTTTGGTAAATTTTTTTAAAAACAATTTTGCGAACTAGGTATCTAATTTTGCCAAGTTTAATAGAATTTTGCGAGCGTTAGGGTCACCCTTTTAGCAAAGGGCCCTGCCAGTCGTTTGAAGATTGGTTCCTATTAGAACACCGTTAAGGCTGTTCTACCTGAAAACGGAGGATTTCAGTTGATTTTCGACCAAGATACGGAGTAAACTTATAATCACATAACTTTGAGAATTTTCAGAATGTTTCCTCTAAAACTAGAATAAGAACTGACATTGCGATAAAATTTGAAAAGTTATTTAATTTTTTTAAAAATATTATTAAACTTGACACTTTTTTAGAGAAAACGCTATTTTCTCGAATTTTACCCAAGATTAGAAATAAATTTACGATGATATAATTATGAGAATTTTCAGAATGTTTCCTCAGAAACTAGATTGGGAACTGACATTGAGATAAATTTTGAAAAACAATTTAATTTTTTTTTTTTAAATAGTGAAACTTGGCACTTTTTCAGAGGAAAACGTTTTTGATAGACTTTCACTTAAGATGAGAAATGAACTTATGATGCTAGAACTATGAAAATTTTTAGACTGTTTCTTCAGAAACCATACTGTGAACTGAAACAAATTTCAAATTTGAAAAGTTACTTCATTTTTTGAAAAAAATTATTAAACATGCCACTTTTTCGGAGAAGTCTGCTTTTTGGTTAACTTTCACTACAGATAAAAAATAAACTTACATTCCTAGAACAATGAAATTTTTCAGAATATTTCTTCGGGAACTGTACTGTGGACTACTGCAAATTTAAAATCTGAATAACCAGTCAGTTTTCATAAAAAGAAAGAAGGAAAAACATTGTTTTTTAAACTCAAATTCAAAATTGGCTGACTGAAAAATTTTCTTTCAAAAGTAACTTTGAAGTATAAATTTATAGATGTATTTAAGAATGTTTTGGGGCCAAAAATGTACTGCATTTTGCTTTTTACAAATTTTATAATTGAAACTCGTAATTGTTTATGAAACCTAATGAACATGACTTCTGATCAAGATTTAAAATAAAATTACAGTAGAAAAGCTACTGAAAAATTTATAATGGTTCTTCTGAAACTACTTTACGATGCTTTATGAACATTAAGTTTATAGGAGCAATTTAATTTAAAAAATAAGTAAATAAATGAAGATGATATTTCAGACGGAAATTCAAAGAATTTCAGCAGTTTTATCGCGTTTGAATCGAATTTCATTTGAAAAAATCAACTCGCGCTGATCTATAATACTTACTACAATATTTTACATCAAGAAAAGTCCCTTTTATAGGTTTAATTTTAAAGTTATAATTATATTTCTAAAAATTTTCAGAGAATTTCTAAAAAAAAATACAGCTAACAATTGTGTCCATTACATGAATAAAACTGGCGTGACATGTATGCTTGGACCCCCAAACCACCCATATTTAAAGCTGTTCCCCTAGTCCCCGATTCGACTTTCGCTCGTTAGGTAAAACAGCCTTAAGTCAAGCATCGCCGATCTTGGTTACCTCTTAGGAGATGACAACCTTTCTCGACTGGACTACTGTGGGCACTCTAGAGGTTACTGGCGCTTGTGATGCAGTTAATCACATATTTATAATTAATTTTCTTACAGTTAATTCACACGTTTAAATTACTACTGTTTTCCCTTCACCTATTCTAAATTCAATACTCTTTTCCATTTTTAAATCTCCCATCTCTCCATAATGCTATTTAACTTTTTCTTAAATTACTTTGGTTTTAGCATTAGCAGTACAATTTGTTGGTGCCTTTCGTCTGAGAATTTGTTTTATTTCCTTCGTTCCCACGGGGCTTTAATAATTTTGCATAGGTTACATTATATCTCTATTGATCACTCCTGTGGCGTCTCACATTTAAATTTTAGCATACACACGTAAGGCCCAACGTTTCTTTTCATTTTTACATTCTGGCGATTTATTTGGCGGCAGTTCCTTTTGGCGCTCAGCTCCATCGCCAGGTTGGCTTTCGGTTCTCGGACCTTTTTAACACACACTTCATGCTGTGATCTCTGCCCAACAGGTCACGTCTCTTGTCGCTATTTTGCCAGCCACCGCACTAACCTTAAATAACCTGTAATTTTTGATAATGTCAATAAAATATCTGTATCAGCATGGCGTTCCTGGTTGTTGCGCAAATTCCACTATACGATAAAATAGCATAAATTACTTTTAGCAAATATAAAATGTATCCCTCTGGATTCTGCACCACAGCGCTCACAAAATCTGTCGTGGCTCCAACGCTGTTTTGTGTTGAAACGATACCTGTTGGGATGTCAATCCAGTTGCAGGTCTCTCATCCGAAATGGCTTCAAAATCAGGAGATCCTGTAGAGGGAGACTTTGGAGCACTTATTTAGTGCCTTTTTAATACAAAGGCCAGCATTTACCACCGTTTGTAATGCCCTTTGAACACGGCAAAGTGCCCGACACAAAATTCTATACAGTGGAAAGGCATTTGCTTTGCTTTCACCCCTACATAGGTTAGGGGTTGTTTGGTTTTCTGGTGGAGTTAACCATTGCGACTGTGTTCATTGGCAGAAAATCCTCTTTCTGTTAATTGACTTGCAATAATGGAAGCCACTCAGGACAAGGGTCTTTCCCGTGGGAGATAACATTGATGATTTATTTTTTCTTAGTTAAGGCTAGCTAAACCCATGTGCTAAACAAAGCGGGGACTTTACCCAATCTCTCAACGATAAATGCCTATTACTTCGTGACAGCTCTTGACAGGCGAGGGGATAACTCTGAGACCATCCACCGGAGAACGCAAAAATCACGTGATCTCTGTACTGAGCCCCTATTCCTATTTTCGTTCTAAGTCCCAATAAGTTCGATGGTCCTCGCCATTGGGGGAAATAATTGATTAGCATTATCCGTGGCTTTTAAGTCGTGCAGAAACGCACATTGGTAGAATACTTCGTTATTTCACAGATATTTTAATAATATCATATACAATTAATAGTCAGTTAAAACAAAAGGAATACCAAATGTATTCACATTACTAGAAAAGGTTAGATTTTAATTACATAGCTAATAAGTATCGTCAAGGGTGACTACTGGAAATTTTTATTATGAAAGCCCGGAATTTAATTTTAAGCTTGTATTTGGATGTAAATTTTGTTTATGAGAGTTAATTTAAAAAAAATGAGGAACCCCAATTTACGAGTTACAACGAACATAAAACAAGCAAGAAAGATAAAACATTTCAATACGAAACATTTTAAAACATTACGAAACATTTAACGAAAGATAAAACATACATTACGAAACATTTTAAAATACTTTTTGTCTCGTATATTAATGCATATTGATTAATTTTAGATTAATCTGTGAAAAAGATTAGTAATCTGTAAAGAAAACTACGCGGTACTGCAGACATCTGAATTAAAATAAAAAAAAAAAAAAAAAAAAAAAATTAGCGGGTGTTTCAACGCGCGCACGTGGCGTGAATGGGGGGTGGGGGTGGGGGAGCTACGTGTTAAAGAAATTTTGAACTTCCCTTTCCACCTTAATGCCTGAAGAACTTTTCTGGTACCTCTAGAGAACTTTAATCCCTACAGCTAAATTTGCACGAATATGTTCTGTATTTTCTTTTCTGTATTTAATTCATTTACGTATATCAACAAAATGTCTAACGGCGGATATGCCCAACAATTTATTTAAAATTGTCTGCCCTATATTTCTGAATAATATTTTAAATTATTATTATTATTATTATTATTATTATTATTATTCGTACGGTACAGAACGATACAACTCAAAGCGCTCTTGTAGGCTTGACTAAACAAATAAAGGTGAGGAAAGAAATTGACTTGTATCACTGGAAATTTTAATGATTTTTACAATAAAATTGTTTTAAGGAAATATCTAATGACATAGAATATCTAATTAAAAAAAAAAGAAAGCTAAAGACAAAACATATTTACATATATTAGAAGCTTATCCGCATTTTTTTAAGAAAGAAAAAAAAAACTTTCTTTTTTTGTTTAGGTCTGATTAGCTGAAGAAAAGGCACCCATCCACCCATCCCCCAATTCAAATTCTATAATCTTCCCTGGGAGAAAAATTGGTTCTTCTGTGTACAAATCTTTAATTCACAAAACAAAATCTGTGTGTTCACTTAATTTTTTTTAGTTAAAAAAATGCTTTATGAAAAACATTGCTTTTTTTCTCCTAGTGCATGAAAAAACATAACACCAAATTAACCGCAAAATATGTCGAGTTTTTTTTTTTTCTCCTTTTCTGCCATTTTTTGCCGTTACTTTAAAAAAAAAGTTATTTACTGCAGTTGACGTAACATTTTTAACCATGTGTTCATGAATATTACCACCGGGAAAAGGAAAAAAAAAAGCATTTTTTTGCGGTTTACATTTTTTTCTTCCAGGGATTTTCCGCGTGGCGAGAAATAGTATAAGCTAAACGAAACAAAAATTCGCTACAGTTAAAAAATACATCAGACAACGGTTCATGTAACTAATTTAACACTGCATTAGCCAATATGGCAATGCGTAAATTTATTAGCTTTCTTACTGTATTTATTTAGATTTACTAGAGGATTCACAGTGATTGCGCATCAAAAATAATTATTTAGCAGTTTTTTTCCCCCTTCTAGATCGAAGTTTTTCTATTAAAATTTATCCATAAGCTTAGATTTATGGCATTTATTCTGACGAATAGTCATTGTTAACAGCATTTTTTTTTTTTTTTACTATGTCATCCACATGATTATTGGGTAATATAAGATTGTTTAAGGACCTAGACTCTAATTCTACCGTCGAAGACAAAATTTAGATTTTTACTGCAAGTTTTTACATAAAAAAGAAAGAAAAATACAACTAAAACGTATAGCGCAGGAAAATTTTCCTTATTCCAATATTCTTTCCTCTTCCCAAATTTACTCACACAGATTTCTAATTTAAAAAGTGTAAACAAATTAAATATATTCTGAATATCTATGAATATATAGATATTCAGAATATATTTAATTTAAAGTCTCCAATTTTAAATTTCTCTTTTCTGACTGCAAGACAATATAACTATCTTACTAAGTTGCTAAAATCTATTATATACGATTCATACAAGAAATGTGTTATTGTCTTTGTTAATTTACTGGAGGTTGGGTGGGGTTTGGTTTTAAGGTTGTAATTGGATGGACGGGTCGGTCGGAGGAAGCTTTTCTCACTCTATATAAAAAACATAATAAGAGAGTAAAAATATTTAAAAATTTCTGGATATGTATATGAAGGCACACACACATATATATATATATTTGGAGGGGAAAAAACGAAGTTCCTATTTTGTGAATATACATTTTTAATTCTAATTTTAGTTTTTAAATATTCTCTCTAAATATTAGAATAAATCTCTGAAACATAAACCATATGTATGTATTTAGATAGCACAATATATTCATTAGAGTTTTAAATACAATATTTTTTAATATTTAATTGGCTATACCAGCTATTTATTATAATTCAATTCAATATTATAATTTAAATAATATTCCTTTATGTTAATTTGATTAATATACCTGTATTTTAACACTGCCAAATAATTTTACACTACTGTTTTTGGCAACACTTTTATAATCTTAGTTCTACTACAACACATTATACTTCTGGCAACACTGTTGATGCCACTTGATTTTAGCCACATTCTTACAACAAAATTTGCTGAACCATGTCATGTGATCTGCACTCTTCCTGTTGGATATGTATGTTTTGTAGTTTTTTTTTTTTTTAATCAATTATTATGTTTTCAAAGTACATCTGTTTTTATTTTCTTGATTTAAATTCTCTTTCTATAGTAGGAGAGAGCCTAAAACATATGGAGTGAATATCTCTTTTGATATGCCACACAACCGAAATCCTACTATTGATTGTCTTTCATTATGATTTACTGGTTATGGCTCCAGATGATGGTACCAGTCAGGGGCGTAGCCAAGGGGGGGTTAGGGGGGTCATAACCCCCCCATGAGGAATTTTTTACCTTACAAAATGTTTATTCTTCACGCCCTTACCACACGCATGTATGCATATATGTGACTTGCAGTAGTCGAAACCCCCCCATGAAAATTTTCTGGCTACGCCCCTGGTCCCAGTGGTTATAATTTCCATTCCATTCATTCTATTTTCCCTTCGTTTAATTGTACTTTGTTTAGCTCAGCATCTATATATATATAATATTTCCCCCATACGAGGTATGTCATTTTTGCAGTGCTATTCTTATTTTTTCCTGCGGGGTATGTCATATTTGCTGTAATATACTTTGTGATATCTATTTTATAGGTATAAAAGTATCTATTAAACCAGAAAGGGGACCAGAAAATAATGTCATTTTCAGAATTTAAACGAATAAAGTTTTAGCAAGTTTTTAATTACAAATAATCTGTGCCTAAACATAGTACTAATCACATCTGTTACATTTTAAAGCAGAATTTTAAAGATTACATTTGTCTTCTTTCAAGAAAGATGAGTACATCCCTCCTCCCCTTTTTTTTCACGTCTACCCACCTTGGAGGACGATATTCAAAATGTCTTGAAATTAGTTTTCAGGTATTCGCGAGTGTTGTATTTTACGGCAAGAATTTCATGGATAACTCTCTCTCTTTTCTTTAATTTTTAGATCACGTAAAAATAGGGAGGAAAGCTGGAATAATCTGCATTTGTCTGATTTAAAAATAAAGCAAGTCGAAAAGCTTGGTACGTAATTTCTTTTTTTCTTTTCTTTTTTTTCTTTTTTTTAAAGAGAAAATGCTAAATATTTCTTTGGTAAATTTACGTTCCTTCATCTTCAAATTTACAGCACAAAATAAGCATAAATGCAATCACAAAATAAAAGGTAATAAAAAAAGTAATAAATAAATAAATGAACTGTAACAAAATGTTTCAAGATCCAGAATTGCTCAAAATTAGAGATATAAAATACATGACAAGCATCTGAACATTCCCTCTTAACTTTGTACTGACACTCCAAAAACTTTGAATTATGTTTTCTTCTCCTTTATAACATAAAGCATAAAATACAAGCTTTGAAAAATGTGCACTTCAATTTACTAGAAGATTTTACATCCGACACTTTGACAAAATCTGTTTCTCTTTCCCTGCTCTAAATTATAAACTGCATGTTATACAATAAAGCCTTCAAAGAACAACAAACTTGTGCCCACAGAAGAGATATCTATAACTATTTTATCTATAACTATTTTTACTATATCCTAGTTTTCACAAATTATCATGTCTGCAGAGTCATCGACTTGAGAAATGTATACTGAAGAAATTTCCTAACTCTGTACATAACTCTTCTTAAGTATCAATTAACTTTATTATAGGAATGGGTAGGGATGGATGCGAGACCAAATTTTGCGAGACGAGACAGATATTTATAGCATTTTTGCAAGACGAGATGGACATTTTTAACATTACAGTATAGGGATTTAGAGAGACGAGAAAAAGCTTTTTAGCTACTTTGCGAGACAAGGCAGGACTATTTTTTGTCTCGCGTCCATTCCTAGGAATGGGAGGATTTTCAAAGGAGTGCTTTGATGAAATCGAGTTGCGCCAATGCTTGATAGTCGGAGAGAGGCCAACTCACGCTAAACGTGACGTGAAGCTTAGAATTGTTTGTGTTCCTGTGACCATGCGAGACGAGAAATAGCCTAGGTCGCGTATCGTCTCGTACGTTCTCGTATTGTCTCGCACGGAAGTATCATCTTACGGTCTCGTCTCGCACTTGGAGGTATCGTCTTGCGGTCTCGTCACGTACCTGGTGGTATCGTCTCGCGGTCTCGTCTCGCGGTCCCGTTTCGCGCGAGACCACGACGCTGGTCTCACAAAATTGTCTGACTCCCAAAATGCCTTTATTTTTACTTTCTTGTGTGAAGCAAATAATGTACAGTCGTCTCACGTTTATCGTAGTTTCGCATATTGTCTTCATATCAAAGGCGGATCTAGAATATTTTTTTTTTGCGGGGGGGGGGGGGGGATGGGAAAACTTGAATACCATCAGAATTGCCTGAAATATGCCATTTTCAGGTAAGAAAGCCATTTTATCAAGTGTAAATATGTATCTCTCAGAGGGGACGCGCGACTCCTGCGCCCAATGGCGTACCCAGAAATTCATTTTGGGGGTTGCATATCGTCATTACCGCGAACGAAGTACTGTATTACTAGGTAAAATCTAAAGAATACATATATGCTATTGTGAGAGCCTATATAAGGATAGTTTGGGTACCCCCATCGCAGCTCTCAGTATAAGGAACAGTTTTTATAACATACTGAAATTTTTCAATTTAATTAAGTTATGAAGCGTTTGAAAACACTAAATAAGCCACCCACACACATACAAAAGAAAAAATAAATAAAATAATGGACGACGCGAATGCCCACTTTAGCTGTAAAATATTACAGCATAAAAAAATTGTTATTTAATGTACACACTTTCCTGCTTCGAATTGACAGGATTTTTTTTTTTTTTTTTTTTTTTTTTTAACCAGAGTTAAAATAACTTGAAAATGACTACTGATTCGTTTTCTCCCTCTCGGATCAAAAATTTGAAAAAAAAAAAAAAAATTGAAGCAAATTTAACGTTATAAAATTATGAACTTAACAATTCGAGCAAAAGAAAATAATTTGACCGATATTTCCTGACTTCTGTCTGTTTATGGAAACGAAATCGGAGAATATCACGACTGTTCAGAGAGGGGGTCATCTTCCATATATATACAATATAATATTTTATAGGAATGCACACCCCCTTCCCTCTCCTCCGGTTACAAATAGTGAACACTGGCTCCTGAACACAAAGGCACATTTTTAGAGTCATAACAGACTTACTATTCTATTTTCAGAAATTTGTTTAGCAGAAATCATTTTTTCCTTTCATGATGAAGAAAAAATTGAGCATGGAAAAAATCATTCTTTTTTTCTAAAATATTTCAATTTGAGAATAAATTCTGGAGGCTACATATGTCCCTTTGCACCCCCTCTGGGTACGCCACTGCCAGCGCCCTCCCCTTGGATGAACCCTTGTTTTATATTTACTTCCGGGTACGAAGTATCAAAGTGTATAATTGCATGCAATGGAATCTACTTGCAAATTACTTTTAACACGAACTACGGACGGTTGCGAGACGTACTTGAGGACAGGGCCGGACTGGGGCATCGAGCAGTCGGGTGAACGCCCGATGATCCGGGGGTTTGGTGGGCAGATGGGCTGTCCTCAGCTTTTCCCTAGTTTTTCGTGCAGTGTCGTTCTTTTTTAAGTATTATGATATTTTTTTATAATTTTAATACTAAAATGTTTGATAGCCGGAATGAACCACCCCCATAAATATATTTAATTATGAATGGTAGCGTTTGCAAGGGAGGGTTAACCCCCTCCCTGACTCAAAGTATGATAAAGAAAATTGCATCACATTAAGAAAAATTGTAACTATTTGTACAGATTGAAAATATTTTAGTTTAAAAAAATGATTTTCTATGAACAGAGTCAGGTCAGGGGGGGTCTATTCTGCCACGTTCGTTTAAGCGAACGTTCGGATTTGTGACGTATTTCGAAACGTATGCTAATGGAAACATTCGGTAGGAAGTATCTGCCCCTAAAGCTCCACCGTATCTTGCAGAATACCAACATACGTTAGCAGGCTGCGAAAAACGTCATTTTGATGTCACATATCCAAACGTTCGCTTATACGAACGTGGCAGAATAGAGCCCCAAGAAAAGTTTCAATGTAGGTCGGCGGTTAGTATGACGAAACATTTTTGCTATAAATGCGCCATTATTTCTCCTCATCACCATTCATTTTTAATCTTCAGCTCATTTTAACCTAAATTCTCTCATCATAGAACAGACACAACGGAGAAGGCTCCCCTTCTTCTTTGATCCTTTGTTGCTTCCAACGATGCGATGTTGCTACTAACAATGCAATTGTGCAAGCTCAACGCTAGACACCAGCAGAAGTATTCAAAGACCCAAACTTGGAAGCAGAAAGGATCATAGAAGGGGAGTCTTCTCTCCAATTTGCGTCTTTTTAACGGTACGAGTGATCATGTTAAACACGGTTTCAAAAATGGGTAGGAGACCAATAGGTGCTTTCGGTACATGTTGATATTTTCAAAAACACTAAAACACACAAACAATTATAGAACAATAAATGCGTGATTTTATGCGTAATACATTATTTATTCATCGTACACTAGACACAACAATGCACATTTTGACTTAAAACAGATATTCGATTGGTGAAAGGGTTGCTATGGAAACGATCACTTAGCCGTACCCATCACCTCCCTGCCCCCCTTTGGATCCGCCATTGGTTTTGAAAAGTGTGAACTTGCGTGATTACACACACTACGTGATTACGTGATGCGTATTATGTAATCTATATATATCTATATTTCCATTTCCCTTTAATTTTCTTTTTATTGGCATGCTTAATTGGTTTTGTCACATGTTACTGTAATCTATTGTGAATTACAATTGACTTCTTGGTTTTTCCCCCCGCTAATATTAATATTTAATTGGTTATATATTGCCTATAAGAACTGGAATCATTATTTGAATTACTTAATTCGTAAGTTTAGCTATTTTACTATATATATATATATATATATATATATATATATATATATATATACTAGCAGCGTAGCCTACCGTTGTCCGGGTGTATTAAGTCTCAGGGCATAACTTGCCCCCAAACAATTATTGTTTGCTTCGCTTCCCATCGTTGCAAAGATGCAAATGCGGTAGTTCTCCTTCTGTTGTTTTCTGGCATAGGTCTTTGAATGCTCCAATTGCAGGTGTAACTTCCTTATATGTATTTTGCCGACACTCGACACCAGTGGCGTAGCCAGAAATTTTTCATGTGGTGGGGGGGTTATGACTACTTCAACTCATATATATGTATAGGTGTGGTGTATGTGATAAGGGAGTGAAGAACATACATTTTGTACAGCAAAAAATTGCTCATAGGGGAGGGGGGTTATGAACCCCCTAACCCTCACCCCCCCCCTTTGGCTACGCCACTGCTCGACACAATACCCGTGGAAAAAAGTTTCAATAATTCACTGAAATTCTAATATTCACCGTAAAGAAAAATTACAGACTAATTTGCAAAATGCATTTTTTAATGTAAGGATAATAATTAAAAATGCCCATTTGAGAGTTAGTTCTAAAATTCCCGTTTCCTTGGAGTACCGACTTGTAAGCAATGTCTTACATACTTAAGGTACTGATTATAACCATATTTACCTGTTTTAGCGCGAGATCGCGAGACTGGTCTCGCGAGAGCTGACCCGAGGTGTCGTCTCGCACCCTGTGGTATCGTCTCGTGGTCTCGTCAGGCACCCGGTGGTATTGTCTCGCGGTCTCGCAATTTTGCAAGACGATTTTCAGTCTCGCGGTTTCGTCTCGCAAAATTGCGAGGCCGCGAGAAGTCTCATCTTGTCTCGCGTTCATCCCTACTCGCAAATATGTATGTTTAATTTAGATCCTCATTGGTCAGAAGATAAAACACTTTGGATGTTAGCACTGACTACCCTAAGACTATGACTCGGAAGAATTTTGGTATACAAGTCCACTTGGCCATCGCATATCGAACCTGCGACCTCTAAAACTCTAGCCACTTGAGCCCTACAAAATCCGCTAATGACCGACGAGACAAATTTCGGAACGGCAATGGACCATAGTAAATCTGAAGAACAGTGCAGCATGTTTTTCAGCGGTTCGTCGTGAATCCAACTTGCATTCCTCATTGATTCGCCACCCTAAAACCTCTGATTTACACCACAGGACTGTTTTACAATATAGATTACAATACAATTAGATAGATACAATATTATAGATGATGCTCTTACCATCTTGGTGCGATCTCGCAATCAAACGGACCTCGGACCTCGACTCGACTCGACTGCACGGACCTCGACTCGATATTATTTAAAATGAAAATATAAAGGTCTAATTTTAGTTTTCACGGTAGAATTGCATCTGATAAATTCTTCAAAATTTCAGCCTCCCCAAATATAATTGAAACGTCATTTTCCTGTGCGAGAAATGAATCAAGCAAACATTATAATAGTACAGTGAAACCTAAGTTGGACACCTGCGGTTCTCTCAAAAGGTGCCCAACTTTCAAGGTGTCCAAGTTATAGAGGTATATTTCTATATTATGGACACCAGGGGCGTAGCCAGAAATTTTTCATGGGGAGGGGGGGGTTACGACTACTGCAACTCACATGTATATGTATACGTGTGTGTGATAAGGGAGTGAAGAATGTACATTTTGTACGGCGAAAAATTCCACATGGCGCTGGGTTATGACCCTCTATCCCCGCCCCCCCCCTTGGCTACACCACTGCTGGACACGTTACGTTCCCCGGAAAAGTGTCCAAGTTATGAGAGTGCCCAACTTGGGAGGTTCCACTGTACAGTGAAACCTCTGTAAGTTGGACACCTGCGATTCACTCAGATAGTGTCCAGCTTTCTGATAGGTGTCTGACTTACAGAGATGTATTTCTAAATTATGCACACGTTTCCCAGAAAAGTGTCCAATTTTGGGAGGTGGTCCAACTTGGAAGGTTCCACTTCATATACAGATCGGGAGCTAATTAGTAAATTAGATAATTCGTGCGCTTTCCGGCCTCATTTTCAAAATACGATCTTATGCCTTATGACAGAACCTCAGCGTGTAAAATTTTCCTAAGCTAAATTACCATACATTTCTTCAATTTTGTCATATCTTCCACAGTCGCATTAAAGACCGATAACTCCCCTCCACTTTGGTTCCCAGCGAGGTTTCAAAAAACAAACCGGAATATCGGCAGTACCTCCGAATGAAGCGCTTCGCAGCTGGGAAGTTTGCGTTCTAAGTAATCGTTCCAAAAAAGCGCCTAAGCATCCGTTCAGCCTCTGTTGAACAAAGGAGAGAACGAAGAGCTAGTAGCTCATTCGAACCGAAACCCCATGCGCTCGCTGGGTGTTACGGCAAAAGGAACAAATTGCGTCTAATAAGTGACGGAGAAAACGCGACGCTCACGCTGACATAACTCCGAATCATCATCAGAATTAACCGCACGAGGCGGTGACGAATAATAAAAAAAGAAGAAAAGAAAACAGCAAAAGAGAAGGAAATCTGGCATAAATCTTTACTGTTCCGACAAGCGTCTCTCTCTTTTTTTAACGGCGATGCCCATCAACAGATGGCACTAGTTTCCTGTTGCTGTAGTAGGCGTGCGGTCTGGAGGCGTGGTCTGTAAGGGCGGGGCCTCGGTCGCGATTGGCCACGGTCACTAATCAGATTGTGCACTCACTCGTAACATCTGATTGCACACGCAGCGGCGTGACGTCACGGTCACCTAGCAGCTTATTGGCCGTGCAGCTTGCTGGGTGGCGGGCGTCGCTTTCGTTGCCACGCTTTCCTGGAGAGTTTCTGGTAGTGTGTACAGAGTGTCAGTCGTACGTTCTTGTGGTTTTGTTGTGCTCTACTGACTCTTCTGCTTCTGTCATAGATATCAGCGCTCACCGAAGTGACAGTTGAAGCTGAAGTTCCGCTCACTTGACATTAACGCTACCCCTTTTCAACACGCTGCGGTAAGTGCCACTCTTTCGCCTTATTTCTTGTTTTGTTGTTGTTGCTCATTCGCTTTTTTTATTTATTTACTTTTTTCCCCCCGCTTTGTTCGTTTGTTTTTAGTTATTGAAACTTCGCCCCATCAACATTTTTTTTAATCACCATCAAAAACATGGTCATTATTGTTTGTTTTGTTTGTACCTCAGTTAAACCCAGTGGTGATTACTCAGTCACGTGACAATTCTAACCTCTTAGCGCACTTATTTGAGATGTTTTACACATGACTAACCGAAACAATACACTATGCAAATTTTTTGTAGTATCCCAGTCCAGCAAATTTTGAGTGTGTGCAACGAAAGACACATGAAACAGATACAATGCCAACAAATTGTCATTCTCATTTTAGTTCCTGTTTGCTATTTTATTGCTTTAATACCAAAATATTAGTTATCTCTCTGACTATTTAAACCTAATTCCTACTTTTCGCTATGTATATTTAAAGTTTTGTTCGATCCATTTAATATTAATGGTAAACAAAGTGTGATTATATTACTATAGTTTAACTACATCTTGTAGAAAGAAGTCTTTTGAGTATGCAAAGATATTACAAAACCAAAAAATTCTGATAAACAGGCAGCTTGTTTTTAATAAAATTAGTGTACTACACTCGTTAAAAATGACAGTTACTTATATCTTTCCATGTATTAATTGTTTGGTTTAAAGATAAATAATTAAGTGTATGTTCTTCTCATTGTAAGAAAAGTATGGCTGATCTCTTAACTTTTTAATTCTCTTCTACAGAAAATAATTCTTATACTTGGTAACCTACAAGTACTTTTCTTTTGTAATACACTCCTTGCTCGATTACAATATTAATACCTCTATACAACGCTATTACCTTAATAATAAACTTTCAAAAACATGTTTTATGAATTTTTAAAGGAATGTATTATACTATAATAATAAAATTATTTAATCGATTAAAATTTCGAAAAAAAAAAGAAAGAAAAGAAAAATGTTTGTAATTAATAAAACAAGTTGGTTGCGCAAGAAAAAAGTAACAGTAATGACTTCAGCGGATAAGTGACAAATTAAAATATTTAAATCTAATTTTCAAGAGGTTGGAGACTCCCCACACCCCCATTCTTCGACAAAGGTTTGCTTGTTGATGCTTTCTTATGATAGCGAAATATGTAGGTAAGATCAAAGAGAAAAAATCACAATTTCAATTAAAAAAAAGAGAAAAAAAATTCTACTTTCAACATTCGAAAATACAAAACCTGCTTCACGACAAAAGAAAATAAACTAATTTCTCCAGTCACACAAAAAAAATTCACATAAGATGCGCTACTTACTGCACTAAGCAAAAATACGGTGCCTTTCATGTAATTTTCAGGAAAAATTCTTAAATATGGTATTGCACAGAAAATTATCCCAAATAGTGGCATATTCTGCAAAATTTTCGATTTTATGAGATTTCTCTGGAAGTTTTGTGATTGATGCAGAGGCTTTATCTTTGATTACCATATATACAACAGGTTGTGAAGAGACATTCTGAAAAAAATTAAGTCGGTGATACAATGCACTTATTTGTATTTATGCACCAAAATCCCACGATTTTTAGTACAGTTTAAAAAAAAAAAATTCTAGAACGAAAAATTGTTTTTCTAGGACATTTAATTTTGTTTGACTGGAAAACTATACCTCAAACTTTAACAAATTTATGCTCTTTTTACATTACGAATGACATGAATGCTTGGTAAAAAAAAAGGGTCTTACTAAACATTATTTTTATTATTTAAATTCTATTTCAAATAAAGATCAATGTTTATACATATCATATACTTTGCAAAAAATATCATAAATGCTTTAATATTCAAATAAATATAACTATGCAAAGTATTAGCTAATGTCCACTCTTTCACGTTTGTTCAATGCAGGCTGTAGATTTTGCTTGGATGGAGAGGAAAAAAAAAAAAAAAAAAAAAAAAAAAAGCGAGAACTTTTTATTTTAAAAATTTTAGTTTGCTGCGCTTCTTGTTACTAGATTTATTTAATAGATCGTTTTTATTTAATAGATCATGTTCGTTCGTTTTTAGTTTCTGAAATTTCGCCCCATCAATTTTTTTCGTTATCAGTATCATGGTCAGTGCTGTTTATACTTGAGTTGTCCCTAAAAATTCAGAGATGAGTCACATAACAGTTCTAATATATTAACATATTTACATACTTTATATTTACATGTAAAAAAAAAGAATTAAAAAAATAAATAAGAAATCCGAATTTGAATGATTTTGTAGCATTTTTTAAAGAGTCTCTTAGCACCTGTGAAACTATCTAAATGTTAATTAATTCTTCCTTCAAAATCTAACTCTTATCTATGGGCATCATAAACAACTTTACTACGGTCAAACATTTTCAGATATTACATATGGTTGCCCATTTGACTGCTTGTATAGGGTGGTGGGGTGGGCAAGTCAATGGCCCTGTCCCAGAAAGATATTATATTTGAGTATTGAAACACATCTGCGTTATACTAGTATGTAAATTATTACAGTAATATATATTTTTCCGGAGGGGCATGGTACTTTCCTGCCCATAGGTATGGGCGTTCATGGTATTACATAAATAATTGTTTGTGGAAATGATCGAATAAATATATATTTGAATTTCATTGTGTAAGTGCAAAAAATTTTTTTTATTAGTAATTTTTTTTTTAAATTATTGCTTGAGGAAACACAGGCTGTTCTATTGAAAAGTAATGCAATTCTCGGGGGGTAAAAACCCTCAGAAACATGAAAAAATCCAGAGTGTCTCTTCACTAGTAGTCTACGTATTTTTACATGGAGTTACCCAAGGAAATTATAAAAAATCCTGGGGGAAAGCTATACGAGTTGCAATTTGGGAAGTAGCATAGGTTAAAAAAAAAAAAAAAAAAAATCTGTAACAGTGTTTAAAATTTGAAATCTTTTTTCACACATCTTGTGAAGAAAGATTTCAAATTTTTCCGAGTATGATTTATTTTTTAATTTAATTGCTCATATGACTCGAATTATTTTATCAGAGAACAGTTTAAAATAGGTAACTTTTTTGATTCAATAAAAACAGTGTTACAGATTGTTTTATTTTCAAAATATACATTCCCTGATCGAGTCGGTAATAATAATATTATGAACAGTTCATAGTTGAAGTAATACTTAGATGTTCTGCTTTCAATATTCATTTGAAAAATTGAAATATTTTTAAAATGTAATTTTTTTCATGAACTGTACCGCTGAAGAAACTGCTTTGGAAATGAATTAAGTATTGAATTTAACGTAATGTTAACATTTATGAAAATACGCATTGTCTGTCTTTTAAAATATAGTATTTTAAAAGACAGACAATGTAAGATAAGTAAGACAGACAGACAAGTAAGATAAAAACTGTCGTTTTCTGATCTCCTATTTTGCTCCAGTTGCAACGAAATTACCATATTCGCCGATAATAATGTGACATTCTTTTTTAAATACAATTTTATTTTTTATTTTTGTCTGAGAAAGAATACTTTTCTACGTTATTGAATACTAAAAATTTCTGTAATTCCAAAGTCTATCTTTAAAGTCAAAATTCAATTTTTGACAATAAGGAATTTTTTTTTCTCGTAAACTTATTTAGATGAAGATATAAAATGCATTTACGAGTTCTTTTGGAAAATATAGTATCTTTAAAACACAGACAATATAATTTTAATTTAGTCAAATAATCAGTTTTTTTTTTTTTTCAAAAGGTATCTTTTTTTTTCAGGATTTAAAATTTCCGTTAATTGTTTTTATTTCTAAAAAAAAAAAAAAAGTTTTAAAGTTGCAAAATATTATTATTTACCACTGTTTGTATGGCCTAGAGATAAAAATGATTAGATTTTCTCACACGAACGTGTTAGCTCTTTGCACTAAATATAAAGTGCTTTTAATAGAAAGCTTGAAGTAGAAAAATTCCTTAATATTGTTTAGGAAGTTTCTGCACTAAAAAGTTCCAAGATACAACTAACCTCATGTTTGATTCACACTACCCCCCCCCCTCCCAGCAATCTATTGCTTTTAAATTTGTTGTTATAAGACAATGACTTAGCACTCAAATGTATACATTATTAATGTGATATTAAACTCGCATGCACACACAAGAAATTAAACTATTGTTTCAGACTCCTTTACTATTTACTATGCTTTTAACCAAAAAGTCCTTGGAATAATATTTAAAAAAATAACAATTTCTCAAGAACATCAGATTAATAATAACTGTAATTATTTTAACTGAAACAACTATTTTTCTCTTAAACAACTCTTTTTTATTATTTAATTGTATCTCATACATCCATGTTACGCAGTATTTATTGAAAGCTCACTTAATAAATTAATTATAATTATTTAGTAATTATAATTATTTACTTCAATTATTAAAAGGTACAAAACATATTTAGATTAGTTTTGAAGATGATTATCGTCTTAACCCCCACATGATAACGCCCACACACAACACATATAAATTATTATATACAGTGAAACCTCTGGGCAGTCGAACACTCGCGGGTTCCCCCAGAAAAAGTACTAATTTTACTATTATGTCGACATTCACTTCCCCCAAAAATGTTTAACTTAGGGAACCACCAGCATATGGGTGTAACCTTCAAGGTTTTACCACTCAACCTCACATTACCTCCAATTTGAGTATGAGTTGTAATAATCACTTCTTTAAGCACGTGTGAAGCTACAGAAACTTATTACAAAATTACCTATGTGAATTAAAACTTCACAAATAAATTAATTGATTGCCTAGAATGGATAATAATATTAATGAAACCGAAAGTTGGACACTTGTGGTTCCCTCAAAAAATGTTCAAATTTCTGAGGTGTGGGTGTCCAACTTATAGAGGTGTATATCAATATTATGGTTACATTCCGTTCCCTAGAAAAGTGTCTAACTTAGAGAGGTGTCCAGTCTAGGGAGTTTCATTGTATAATTTAACTACTGTTTACGAGGGACGCTAGATCAATTTTTTTATAATCGTGTTTACTCGCGTAACAGTCGCCCGTTTTCTGCCTATTTTTTTATGGCGAAAGTCTAGGTGCGACTGTTATACGGGGAAAACTTGCTACCATAATATTGCAAATCTAAAGCTATTTTTTCTGCTTCAAAACGGGGGTGTGACTATTATGTGGGAGCGACTATTACTCGAGTAAGCATGGTATTTATTAAAAATGATCAATAAATTTGATCATTCACTTTTCTCTTCTAATTTATTTTATTGAAATCTAAAGTCTACAATCCCCCTAATGTACCAGTATCTCTTTTTTAAAGAAAAAATATATAAAATTAATAAAAGCGAAAAAATATAAAATAAATAAAATCTGCTCATGTTGAATAGTTACAAATTATAGCACTATCTAATTACAATGTTACGTATTTTTTTTTCAAAAATGTATTAGTCATTTTAAATCGCAAATATCAAATGTTTAAATAATCGGAGATTATTGATTAAAGTTTAAAATGCTTATTGCATGAATTCAAGGTGGTTGTTGTATTTTGCTTGTTGCATGAGAAATTAAGCAAGAATGAAGCATTGAGTGTTTGAATTCAGGTTTACTATAAGTGTGGAGCAGAAATTACAGCAGAAACTGCTCATGTATTTTTACAGTATATCTCAAATAGGAATTCTACTCCGTTACAACAGGTGTTCAACACGTCAATTTATTTTCTAAAGAATTACCAATAGTCAATTCTCACATTAATGTATCCAAAATGTATTAATTTTAACATTATAAGCTTTATGGTTTGTTATAAACTTTTTGCAAATTCCTCCAACCTTCTTAAAGGTGAAAGTTTTTGACATTAATTCGATTATTAATAAGACAGCTGACATTGCTATACTTGCTTTTGAGAATGTTAAAATTTGTTTTTGTAACTAAAGTAAATAGACGAGGCAAATATGAAATAGTTGAATTTTAATCCATATTAAATAGTGATTTAAAAATAATCCCAAACGGACTCTTAAAAATAAAACTCTTTCGTTGTCATGTGGGCCTTTAAATAGACAGAAAAGACATATTGAAAACAGAAAAACAGTTTCAAATTTTTAGTAAAAATTATAATTAATTAAATTTCACGCTTTTCAGTGGGACTTAAAAATCCAATAAATTCTTCAAAACTTTAACTCAAAGAAACAATTTCATCGCATCATCAAAAGACAGTTTTTTTTCAACTTAATAAAAAGAAAGAAAGAGAGAGCATTTAAACTTTTGAATAAAAATATTGACATGACCTATTTTGTCGTATAGACAGACCCCTGTACAAAAACAATGGAGATAATCCCAAGGATTTAGTGTTGGTCAAAACTTTTAAAGGTTATATGTAAGAACAGAGTTCTGAAAACAGATTGATCTATTTCTTTAAGTAGTTTCAAGGACAAACTCTTTCCATAGTTTGCAAATAATTTTTCAGATTTTCCTATGGTTTGTCAAAGAAATATTCCAGCATGAAGCAATTTCTTTTTCAAACAGACGCACGCTACACATACATACAAAATAAATAAATAAGCAAAAGACTACAAACTTAGGCTGTTCAAACTTATAAATCAAACTTAGGCTGTTTTTTTTTTAATCCCAGTTTTTGTTCAGCTTTGAGCACTCCCACCTTTTCTGCATATGCCATATTGCTTTCAAGTAAAGTTAAAAGAAACAGTTGTACTGTTATACTTATTACCGTGTTTAAATTGTTTTAATGAGTGATAACATTTAATTTACTTGAACTTCAGGGACCAAATCAGTAAAATTTAACAAAAAGCATATAAATATATCTGAAATATTTAAAATTAACAATCTTAATTTTTTGCTTTTTTAAAAATCATAAATAAAAAGTATTTTTAGCAATAGAAATATGTATAAGTTAATAGTATTTTTGAAATTTATACTCTCTTTTAATTGCAATCATTATATGAAAAAGAAATAATTGCATTTAATAGATAATATAAATTGAAGAAAAGAAATAAAAAGTCGTTCTTATAACTTAAGAATGACTTTAAAATATAGCTTGGTTTAATTTACAATGTTTTTCAGTCAACACTCTTTTGATGAATTGATTTTGAATGAAAAGACACATGCTCTAAATACTATACTATATAATTATTAATAAAACTCTCTAGCATTGAAACACATATCATTACAGAATCAGAGTCATAAGTTAGGGCCAGTTCTACATATGCAGAACAGCTTTCATTTTTTTTTTTTTTTTTTTTTTTTTTTTTTTACTACTGATCTAGGTGTGAAAAAAAAAAAACCTGTTTCCCTTACAGCATGCGTAACCGATACTTTGTGTCAGTTTTCTACTGACATCGTGTATGAAAAATACGATGTAAAAAATATCCAAATTTCAAAAAAAGGTATGCATTTTCTGAAAATTGGCGTTTTTTTTTCTTCCAATATTTTACAAATTCAACTGTTTACAGTTGAATTTGTAAAATATTGGAAGGAAAAAAAAAAAACCGCCAATTTTCAGAAAATGCATTACCTTTTTTGAAATTTGGATATTTTTATACATCGTAGACCACAGATTATATGCACTTAAATAAGGACAAAATATGCATGCAAATATGCATTCAAAATTCTGAAAATATGCACTAAAACACCCAAACATATGCACTTAACGATTGAAAATGCACTTATTTGGAAAAATAAAAGTACCCTACGGTGCAATTTAGTACGCGTTTTCTATCTTTGGAATTTCATGAAAGATAGACCAAGAATTAAATACTGTTTATCGGTTAAAAGGAATTAATTTTCTTTAGAAGTCTTAGTGGCATGAAATATATGATTAATCATTTTATAAAACTTTTTAAATTTCAGTTATTTTTGTTGCTATACACAAAAGTGTTTTTCTAAATTTTCAATAGTGATACTTTCCACTACTGGTGCAATAAAGAAACCCCCTCAATTCCATTACTCTATATTCTAGAACTAAACATCATGTTCATGCATATTAATTATCAAGAAAAACAAT
Organism: Cheiracanthium punctorium; assembly: GCA_038373885.1. NCBI lineage: Eukaryota > Metazoa > Arthropoda > Arachnida > Araneae > Cheiracanthiidae > Cheiracanthium > Cheiracanthium punctorium. The sequence goes on from JAWZYV010014284.1 coordinate 678,249, forward strand.
CAAAAAGAAAATAATAAACCGATATGAAAATAAGAAAAGAGTAAGCATTCAGTGCAAACGAGATTGAAATATACATCGAAAGGGGTGTGGAAATAAGCAGCTTTTGCACACTTCTGCAAAAGCAGCTGTAAGCTGCACTCGCATATATGCAAATATGAAATTGCTTATGATCGGTGGTCTAGTAATTAAAATACGGATGGTTGTGAGACGACACAGAGGTTTGTTGTTTCCGTGCGAGACTCGTCATCCTGTTTTTCATTATTGCATATAGGGATTTTGGGAGACGAGATTAGGATTTTCAGTTGCTTGGCAGCTCTATTTTTCATCTCGCAGCTATCCCTAAGTGAATCTTTGCAAAATTTCATCGAATATTCAGATGTACTGTCAAATAGGAAAGAAAAATAGGTTTGTCTCGTCTCGCAAAACAGCTGCACTGCTTTGTTTCGTGTCGCAAAATCCTTAGTCATTATAAAATGCCAGTCTCCCCTCGCATGAATGCTATAAATCTCGTCTTCTATAGCATCTATCACTGCATTCAAACTAATAATAATAAATAAATCTAAATTTCAGAAAAGGCACATAATAATTGATGTCAGCAATAAATGAATATAATAATAATAATAATAATAAAATAATAATAAACAATTTTTCCTGTATGATAACATGAGAATTCTCAGCTTTGTTGAGACTAAGCAGGCTTCACTTCACGTATAAATGCAAAGATTTCAGAGACAAGCCTGCCCTTCATATATTCTCGTCTTTCAATTTTTAACAAGATATACTTCTGATATTTTGAAAAGTACATGTTAGAAAATTAATTCGTGTGTGTGGATCGTAAAAACCTAAACCATTTCTTATTCGAAGAATCTGCTGCTATTAATTTAAATGGATGCTCAACTTTTCGAAGATTCATACATTCTGTAATTAGAGATGAACGCGAGACGAAAAATTTACCAGCCTTACCTTGCAAAACAGTTACACAGCTTTGCCTTGACTCGCAAAATCCCTATATAGTAATGATAAAAACTATTGTAATTCTCTGCAAAATCCTGTCTCGTCTCTTCTCGCATCCATCCCCAATTTGTAACAGAATCAAAAACATTGACTTGAAACGTCGATGGGTTTCACCCCCCCCCCCCAGATTTATGGTGGTACAATTAGAGTAAGAACGCCATGTGTCAGCTGTAATTATGTTTTATCTTGATGATGGTCCAAATTTTCTTCTGAGTACATTCATTGAAAATTGTAGACTATTTTTGACATGATCTGTCCCTTTCATACAGTGGGATTTCAAAAGATCGTACGGCATATACATCGTTAAATAATTAAAGAGCTTAAACGTATAACCTGATTTGATAAAATATTGCTTAAATTATGAAATCATAAATGAATTCAAATGAAATCTGAACTGCTTTTAGGCAGAAACACTTTTAAGCTCTTAAATTAAATATTGGACTCCTATGCATGTATCAAATATAGCTTTTCGGAAATCTCAGCCGGACTGTATTCTTTAGGTGTGGGTTTTACATTTATAAGGCCAATTTCAATCTTCTTGACATTTAGATAAGAAGCATGTGTCTAACAGCCTTCTCTCGAGGCTAACACCCTACCTTATACTTTCACTATTTTGGCGTAGACCGAAAAGTGCAAAAGAAGAAGGGGAAGCTGCCCCTAGTTTCCAGAGATTATATACTTCCATAATCAATACGCACAAGCCCCCGCCCCCCTCCCTCCCCCCAAAAAAACAAACAAACAGTGCATGTTATGTGTATTTGTGAATATCCCTTCTTGCTTATATAGATAGATGCGAGACGAAACAGGGGAAGGAACTAAAATAGCTCCGAAGGACTTAAAACAGACTTTTCCGGGTTTTAAATCCTTCGGAGTTATTTTAATTGTCTTCGGTGCGAATTTAACTCTTTATTTTCAAGCGTGTAGGAATTTTGTTATAGACAAGACAAAAATTTGCATCCGTTTTGCGAGACGAGATGGCACCATTTTTCCTCTCGAGTTCATCCCTACCTCCTTATATATCAGCATAAGCAGTGGCGGATACAGAATTTGTTTTTTGAGAGGGGCTAACTTTTGAAAAAGCTTATTTTACTAAAGCAAAATTTTAGTCTAAACCAGTGTAAAAAATTTTGGAAGGGGCTAAATTATATTTTAAAAAAAGATCATTTTACCTATTCAAAGTGTATAATAAAGCAGGGTGTTACCCTTTTGTGATCTCTTTTGAGGAGAGGGGGTCTGAAGCCCCCTAGCTCCTCCCATGGATCCGCTACTGAGTATAAGGGGGAGTGAGGTAATGTCTGCCACAGACTTCATGTTGGCTTGGTAGGGCTCTGGACATTTTTGTTTACTTTGGGCAACTGCCCACTTTCCTCATTGATGAAATCAGCATGACATTCAGAATATTAGAACATTACCAATCTTGAAAATGCTTGCTCCGGTTATTTGTGAATTAAGTTTTTGTAAGTTGTGAAACAGCAAAACGGAACTGCTATTTAAATTGAATTACCTGGGTTTTGTATCACTTATCTAGTCTATCATCTAGAGTATTTAGATCTTCAATTTACTTAGTTGGAGTTTTGCTAAACGACTTCTTTTTTTTTTTTTACCAAACCTTTTCCTCTGATTAAATTACTTTTGCCTAAATGTATTTACATCCGTTACCATTATCCTATTATCCACTAAAACTTTTTAGCGGTGAAAAAATAAATAAATAAAAAAGGCAATCGACCCCCCACTCTTTCTCATATCCCTTCGGACCTGAGCATCATCACCACTACTGTATCAATCTACACACATGGGTGGGGTTGGGTGGTAACTTTCTGTCCACCCCCTCGACGTACATCATTAGACTGATGCAATAATACCCCCTTTTCGTTATATTCAAATGAGGAGTGGGAAACATGGCAGACTCGTTCGATTGTCACCCAATTACAACTCAATTCAGCTTGTCGTCGATCCCCCCTCATTCCGGGTTTCAGTACGAAATGCGGGACTCCAGGGAGACGGAAAAAGATTCGATTTTTCTGGGTTGGATGCGATTCGTGGAATTGGAGGCAGATGTTATTTTTTGATGGGGGAAAGGTATATCTAGAAATCAGTTGCCAGATTTCTCTTTTTGGCGAATTCCTGCCGTTCCCGATGGGTTTGTTGTCAATGCCCGAGATATTTTTAAAACGGTTTTTTTGGGGGGTTAGAAAAACAGTGACGTCTATCATGCCGAATGTTTTACACGTGACACCTATTAATGTAGTGTTGGACCTATTACAAAAGTTTGCTAGGAATGAAGAAAAATCACCATTAAAAATCTACTTAATAGTATTTCGATATTAGCTGAATTCTGTGGTACAAGTGATCTACTGCGTGCTAATATTGTATCACGTTTGAACAGTTTTTGATTCTACCATTGATTTATTCGTTTAAGTAAACTGGATGCCTGGGACAGTGAATAAAAATTTTCAAAACGGGAGTTGTGGAGTTCTCCAGATATTGAGGGAAAGTCGGTGGTTAACTCTGCCCTGCCTTGTGGTCACTTGAGGTGCAGTCTTAAGGAGAAGCGTCAAAGGGTTCTTGTGATTGGCTAAACGACCTCCCGCAGCTCTTACAGCAGTCGATAACTAAGCCACTGGGTCTGACCAATCGGCAGAAAACCGCCGACTGTTTCCCAACAACCGGGGAAGAATTGAGTTCCAGGATTTTTCCCCCCCAAATGTCCTGGTTGAAATCTTGTCACATCTCGCAAAATGGCTAGAGTATTGTTGTTTGCCTTCATATAATGGCACTCGATCTCATAAAATTAGTGTGGGTGAATAAACGAGTCAAGATTGTACTGTCGAAATTTTAGAAGAGAGTTTTACGCGAGCAGGAAATTATTGTCTTCATTCATTAATTTTTTAGAAAAAAATAAATTGACCATAGGAAAACTTGTATAAATAGCATCTATAAATCTTTTCCAATTAAAGCTAAAAATTTCAAAAGTTATTCCAGGAAAAATAGCTGCAATTTTGTGTCAGTATCTCTGTAAATAAATTTAAAAAGATATATTTCTCTTGTCTGAAAATTAAACTTACACATTTTCTCTGCATTATCCCCGAGAAATACCGCACTATATATGTTTCCATGAAGCAGGAAATCCTTAAACCTTAGAGTAAAATTCACTCTCGTGGTAATCACGCTCGTGGGATCAGACATGATATTTACTGCATACTGACTGCACAAGTTGTTTCCATTATTTATGGAAAATAGGATCATAGAAGTAAAATTATGAAAGTCGGTGATAACCTCATATGAGATAACAGCTGTCTTGCAAAAGTATTGTCTTGTGAGTATCATTATGGAGAACTGAGATCTTTTTCATATTCATACCTCCACACAAAGCGAAATTCGCATTTATTTCGTTTAGTTTCCAGAAATGTTCTATTCCTGCTACAGGAAAATATGGGTGATATTTCTTTTCATAGTCTTTTAATCCTTTAATTTTTGCTTTCAAGAGGATAGTAAGCAAATGGGATCCGTAAGCTTCCCATTACAGTGAAATACTATTCTTGGAAGTGTTTTTCGAGTTTCATTACAAGTGTTGTATGAGACAAAATCATGCAAACAGCAAATATCTCGCGTAAAGACAATTCATTCTTTTCTCGAAACCATGTTTATGAAAGCTTTATTTTATATAAAGATTCGATTTAGAAAGTTGGTAGCCGAAGTCTAAGTCAGAAATATACTGACCATTGTTTCTCCCAAACAATTGCACTATTAATAAGAGATATTCCACACCTCACCTTAAAATGATACTAAATAGGTTGTAAACTTTGTACGAATAAATGTTTCTTCATAGGGATGGAAGCGAGACGAGAAACAGGGTTGTCTCGTCTCGTCTCGCAGGGGGTAAACCTCTGTCTTGTGTGGCGTCTCGCGCGAGACGTCTCTCGAGTCTCGCAAAATTAAGGACTGCGATTTTGTTTATTTATTTTTACTAGCATTAATACTATTTTATTGAAAATTAATATTAATAATAACAATTAGTTATATACATATTACCATATTAGTACATATATTAGTTACCATATTAACTCATATGTGCATTTCAAGTGATAATATTTCAGTTTTAATCCGTATATATAATGTGACAGCAATTCTGATTGAAAAGTAATTGTATCGTAAATTTATCCGAGACGAGAAATTCTCGCGAGAAATCTCGCGCGAGACAAGACTCTATCTCGTCCCGCGTCTCGTCTCGCAAAATATTTCCCTTCTCGTCTTCCAAAAAATTGCCTGTATCGTCTCGCTGCGAGACTATGGGAGATGTCTCGCGTCCATCCCTATTTCTTCATGATTTAGACTTAATCTTCGATCAATATAAAGAAACTATGCAGTCATGTTTCACTATGGAAAAGTTGCAGCTAATTGAACACCATTTTATGGTGAAATTTTGAACCACTTCTGTTAATAATGTGGGTAAGATTTTTTAAGTTTTATTTTTATGAATAGCTGTTGACGTATATACTGTATTGTATCTTTTTTCATTGTTTTTTAACATACTTTGTCAGGGTCTCAAAGTCAATCACAAACCATCTAAATAACTCCACCTTTGCTCACGGTAATTCTCACGGTACATGTATGTTTGCTCACGGTATATATCTATCAAATTTCTTTGCCAGTTAAAGTTAGCTTTCTCTGAGATAAGAACACTTTCTAATTTACCCTAAAACTACTGAATACGACATATTAAGAAGTCGAATGTAACAACAAACTCTACACAGAAACTGAAAAGTAGGAAGATCGTTAATTAAATTTCATTAACAAAATTTTCAGTATTTTTTTAATGATTGAAGATGTGCTTGGCAATGAAACCAAATGTGATAAAAAATACCGTTGCAATTTTCTTGGTGGCCCTCTCTTCCTTTTTTAGACGCTCGTCCACCCTCAAAATCGAGTAGAGATCGTTTGCTAGAAAACAAAAAGTATCGTCTCGTTTAGCATAGAAACGGAAAAGCTGTCTTGTCTCATAAAACCTGTATGTATTAATGCAAAATAGCCCTGTTTCGTCTTTTCTCGCAACCATCCTTAACCCTTTGAGGCGCAACCCTTTCCCAATGCTGAAAAAAGGGCATCCGTTGCCATCGCTCGACTTAACTACCAGCAAGATGGCGGACGATCGAAACGTTCATCGCGTGCCACAGAGACCCTTTTTTGACAACAGCTGGCTGTACGCGGTCAAAAAAGGGTCTCTAGATCTGTGGCACGCGATGAACGTTTCGATCGTCCGCCATCTTGCTGGTAGTTAAGTCGAGCGATGGCAACGGCTGCCCTTTTTTCAGCATTGGGCAATCTATTCAGCTGTTCTCGCATTCTTCCATTTTTCAGCAGATGTCAGTGCTTTTAAAAAGAATCGTGATCAATTTTTTACGGGAAATGAGGTGCTAAAATTAAAGGATTCTCGTGGACCTATGTCACCCGCAACTATTTTTATAGAAATCAAATCTATTCTTCATGACTGGCAACAGTCAAAACGTCAGAGCGCAGAGCGGGATCACGGCGCGTTAAAGGGTTAAGTCATTCCAGTTCGTTTCAGATCTTCTTCCCACAAAATATGAAATATGCAAGTTCGAAATCATTCGATTTCGAAGAATGTTTGTTCCTTTTCTATGCCTAGCATACGGACGATTCTGATATTCTGTTCAACACTCTCGCTGTCATCGAGCTTTTGCTTTTTTGTCTTAAGGTGGGTGGTAAACTTCCCATCGCAGCGACACCGTCCTTGGAAGTGGCTTGCGTGTTCCAGTCCGCTGGGTAAAATAATCCATCTTTCGCTAACCTGACGACAATATCGTTTTCAACCAGTTTCGAAACCACCCCCCTCCGGCTACTCCACCCCGAAAGAGCGAGTTCGCTGGATAAAATTCTTTTATTTTCATTCGTTTTCAAGGCTCTTGTTTTGCTTTTGCCTCTGCGCATTATTGCGAAAATGGTCGTCGTAAAGTTAGAAGGGCGGTTACAGTTTCCTCCGCAAGCGTAGGATTAAAAGTGCAATATCTCTTTACCACGTGTAAATAATGATGAAAACATGAGATTGGCTTGTCGTGGTTATAATTACCAGAAAGTTTGGTTGTAAGATGAATGAAACAGAAAAAGTTCTGGAAGAGTCTTGTGAGAAAAGTAAAGTGTTTTAAGCGGTTAAAAGAGTACTTGGTATTCGCGAAATTTATTGCAGATTCATTTCTCGATGGTCTCTGACAAAGCGACAAATTGTAATACATGTTAAAATATTGTATATTATTAGATTTTCAAGCGGTACTGGTTTCAGACAAATCTTTAGGTACAACTACAACGCAGATGTTTAAGCACAATTTATGTAACAACATTTAACTTTTCTTAGTCTTTGCAGAAAGAATAAAATTGAAGCAAAGTAATTACCGTTATCACTATCTGAGAATATGAGTAGTTGAAAAATGACATTTCACCATCACGGCGTACCCGAGTCAAACAATTTTTAGGAAGCCAAAAGTTATTAAAAATTATCAATCTGCGCTTTGCTAATCGATGAAATAATAAACGGTATTTCTTTAAATTGTAGCCGTTGCTTATCATCAGTGGATTGCGAATAGCATGAAACCAGCTTAACTGGCCTAACGGTGGAAGACTATATCATTCTTATGTGACTTTTATGAATGTTAACGTTATGAATATGAGTCTTGAACCCAAAGTAAAATAGTAATTTCTCACTTTTACATTCTATACATAAATGCTACATAAAAATTTCTTCTGAGATGGATGAAGGGATTTTTAAACATAACACTCTGTTGCATTTTTTTTCTGGCCCTTTACTTTCGCTTATAGCCCTTCCACTTTTTCGGCCCAATTTTACAGTATCACAGTTGACGTCTCAATCTGCCAAGCATTTCTTCTGACTTTTGAAGAAAGATCTTACAGGAAAAGAATTACATATATGAAAAAGCAAGAAATAAAATATAAGGAAAAATGTAGGAACACCAAATAATAACCCCTACGGTGATCGACAAAAGAAAAGTTCTAGCCCGTACCCCTCACTCCCTCCAGCAAGCTTTGAAATCCATCCTTCCATTCCTAATGATATTTTAGTACTGCTCGACTGCCCTTCTATGGCAACGAGGTTGCAGCATTATCAAGTATAGGCCTGCAGACGATGGAGGGAGAAGGGCCCTCGCGCTTGATGGACGATCGTTTTAATTTGTCAAAACTCTCCCCCCCCTCCCAGGAGTTGAGTTGAGGGGTTGTCTTGCGTTTGGCTTCTGTTGCTGTTCGTTCTAATTCAGCAATCCATGCAGCCCGCCACATAAAACAGCTGTTAAGATCATTCTGTAGGGTAATTAGCATGATGTAATTCAGTGGAGAGATCGAGGTTTGGGCAGAAGTGAACATAAATGAAGCATTGTTGTGCTGTTCCCTGAAGGATTTGATTCAAAATCGCTCGGGATTTGAATAAGCAGCTCTGGAATTGAATCTGCTGCGGTAAAAAAAAGGATCATTTCAAGGAGTATTTATGAATATATTTCCTCATCATACCGTGCTTACTTGCGTAATAGTCGCACTTTTTTGCCAGTTTTTCATTGTGAAAGTCTAGTCTAGGTGCGACTATTATGCGGGGAAATTCTACTACATAATATTGTAGGTACTACAATATTTTGCTGTAGATTGTACTATTGTAATGTACTTACAGTGTACCTATACTTTCACCTGGAAAATTGGCAATAAAAGTGCGACTATTACGCGAGTAAACACGGTATAATGAATTGAATTGACTTCGTGTGTTTAATGAAAGCTGTCTGTTGTACACACATATGGAGTTTAAAATAACTAAGCTTTAGAAATGCCTAAATATTTAATGAAAGCAGTTATAAAGATGGATATCTGTATAATGCTTTCAGGAGTGGGTAGACAAATCAGAATCCAGAATTCTTGGCGCTATTATAAGTAAAAATCGCAAATTCCTTTAAAGTTTCCTTTCTTACGGAACTTTATTGATTAATAAATAAGTTCAAAACCTAGGATTAAAGACTTTAGAATGTCTAGTGATAGGAAGCCTTTCACATGCCAGATTCAAGAAGGCATCGCGGTAGTTGAATGTTCCCCCTAACCCAGATTTCTTCCTAAGACCACAATCTCTTCTCAATAATATTCTGAAAGGAGTGTATATAGCTCCTTTATAATCACTCTAATTCCATAATTACGAGCTTTAGTACAGTTTCATGAATTAAATTTGCCATTCAGAGAAAAGAGCCAAGCACTCTCAAAATCATGTCATGCAAAAGTAAACGATTTCTGAAAGAAAAGTTAAAATAATTTTCAGCTTAAAAGTTCCGTTGTTTATTTTAACAATCCAATATACACATTCACGACAACTTCTCAAACAGTTATATTTGCACCACGGATCAGACAACCCCCCTTCCCCCCCCCCTTCTACGGACTTTTCTTTCTTTCTTTTTTTCTGATGGCGGAAATCTGCATGTAGCGGAACCCACCGCATTTTACCCGTTTTATCCGACGATTCTGCCCCCGAGGTACTTTACCCGGTTACAAGCCTCCCTGTGTAACAACCCATAATCTCGTTACCAACGCCTAGCCATTGATATAGATTTGCTGTTCATTAGCGTAACGAGATTAGGTGCAAAAGCGATTGCACACACGTTTTCGGGTGCGAGGCAGCAAAGGAAGGGGGTGGTTGATTTGATTGAGGGAAAGGAGCCGGACGATGTAAGCATCTCTCTTTTATTTTTATGTACGTATATATATATTTTTTTATTTCCTCATTGTTTACAGGTTTATCGCAATGCCCGGATGCTTGCGGTGCCACCCTTTTTTTTTTACTTTTTTCATCGAGGGATTTGTTGACTGGCACCTTCGCGCGTCAGTTTAAAAGTAAATAAATGCATTAATGGTTTGTCGGGTGGGTCGGGAGCGTTAACGAGAACTAAAATCGTTTAGAAGTATAGATAAAAAATAAAAAATATTAATAAAAAAATTCGAAATTTATGCGTTTTACTTGTTAAAAATTAGAACATAAACGTTTTTAATTGTTTTAGAAGTGCATCACTGTTTATTTGTTGAGAGCGACATATTTATTTACGACATATTTATATACACACGCACAAATCTTTCGAGTTATTGTTATTATGTAAACAAAATTATAATGTAGATGGCTATAAGTATTTATAGCCATTTCTTTTTTAGATAGAGAAATGATTAAAGTGTTTTTACCACTGAATTAACTTCTATCTAGAGAGAGGGAAAATTGTTAACTGCGAAAAACACTCTACTTGCATTAGTTAACATAATCATCTAAAGCTCCATAGAAAGTAAATAAAATATTAATTAGTATATTAAATAACCATATGACAGTAAATAAAATATAAATTAATAAATAAAACGAGTAATCATACTTTTTATGCATAAGAAGCGACTGTATATACAAAAGTATTACTTCTTATCAACAACATTGCCTTCATTTTAAATAATGACGCCTGAATTTTGATAAGCATATTTTATTTTATTTTTTTTTTTAACCGAGTAATAATTATATTAAATATATATATACATAGAATGTGTAATTAAAATTATAATGTGCTCCTCAGTGTATATAAAACCTCTAGGCCTGATCTGTAGATAAAAATCAACTGAAGAGACTATGTTAAATTGCGTAAAAGTTTGATTTTTCTTTTAGGGAAAAAAAGTATGGTAAATCTTAAACGTTTTTATAAATATTTTAAAATTATATTACTATCTATTTGTTTTTACTTTCTAATTTTAGAAATAAATGTAAATTTTCTTTAAAAGATTTAAAACTGTTTTAGCTTTAGCCTTCATATAAACACAAATATATTTTCCCAAATATTGAAAAGCTGAATATTTTGAGAATTTTACCATGATTCTCTTTATTTATTTACACATTAAACTTAGTTAAGAAATTTGTTTGGATCCTACATGCTAACATCTATGGAATAGTATTTCTGAATGATCTCAGAAATCCATAAAAATCACTAGGTTGAGATAATAAAAGAACAAAATGAAATGAACCACAATTCTCTTAAAAATGCATTCTTGGGCAGACCAGGTACACAACTGTTCCTGCCCGACGCTACAATCACCGCAGTCAAATTCTCTCGCGTTTTCTGCTCCTCTCCGGAATGAATTGAACAGCTTGCGCCATTCTGGTTCAGAAAAGCATCAATACAATTCAGCGGGACAACAGTATAATAGAGAGAGAGAGAGATGGCGTTGACGGGATTGGGGTGGAAAACTCCCCGTCCCCGAAGCGAGAGAAAATCATTCAGGTTCGATATTTAATACCGAGGTAGGTATAGTAGGTACACCCCTTTTAAACTCTTTAACATCCATGATGATAGAGAGGTGTCTTCTTGAGCGTGGTTATCTTGCGGGACGAAACGACAAGAAGAATGGTCGCATTTCCGAAGAAGATAACAATTTGTAAAAGAGTTTTAAGTGGGTTGTAATCCTCCAGATTAAAATGACCCAGATGGCTACAAAGAGTTTACAAGTGCACCAGAAAGAATTTCTTTCTGAAGTACAAATTGCAAAGATTTTCAGTGAGGTTTTAAAGGGGTGGAATTGTTAGGTGTGGTTTTGTACACGTTTATTGGATTTTAAATGGCAGTTTTTCTGTTATTGTCATTCGTTTTCTTGTTTGTATATTCTTGTATCAATTCCTTTTTAAAAATACTTTTAATACGTATTATAATTTCCAGTTTATTTGCTGAGGCATTGCCAATATTGTTTTCTCTGTGCCATTATATTTAACTTGTGTTTTGCAGTTACTTAAATAAATATATTGCGATTTATTTGCCCAAATTTTTTGTGTGTGTGTCTGATAGACAAACATACTAGTAGCTTTTGAAAATACTGTTGCTTTAATAATAATAATAAATAATAAATAAATAAATAAAATAATAAATAAATAAATTAAAATGAAAAAAAAAATCAGACACGCGTAAGAGAGAACAAATGCAAGTGTCTGTAAATTTATTGTTCCTTTTAATAACAGTATACTTTTGTGACGCGAGACGAGACGAGACTTCTCGTGGTCACACGCTTTTGCGAGACGGGATGCGAGAGGAGACGATACCTGGTCCATTTCTCGTCTTGAATGTTCACACTTCCAAACCCCTAATAATACCGTAATGTATGTTTCGGAACCCATATGTTCACGCTTCCAAACCCGTAATGTATGTTGTGGAAAAAAAAAAAAAATGTTTTTTTTTATAAATTTACGGAGTCAATTATATTCACCAACTCGCGTCCGAAGGCAGAAAAGATAATTACAGAAAAATCGCCCTAGTTGAACATTTTTTTGGGTAACGGAAGGTGCCAATAGCGCACACAGGACTTTCTATTAGAGGGGGGCCCAACTCCACCTTATAAAGATTTGACGTCAACAGTCTGAAAAAATGATTTTATTAAAAATTGTGACGCCTTTTTATTGCGCTTTTATTTAATTATCTTGACTGCTAAAAATAAAAGTTTAATAAAGTCTTCTAACATATTTAAATGTCAAAAATTACATGATTTAACGAAGCAAACTTTATAACTCTTTTGAGAGAGGTCCAGACCCCTTGAACCCCTCCCTTGTGTGCGCCACTGGAAGGTGCCCATAGCATTTAATATACACCCAGAAGTGTTTTTTTTTGGGGGGGTGGGGAGGGGGGAGCGGACGAATGCAAGTGTCTGTAAGTTTATTGTTACTTTTATTAAGAGTATACTTTTTATGTGGACACATCCAGTGATAAATAAATTTCAGACATCAGTGCTGGAACTGAAGGGCTGTTTGATACCACTGATACTTTCTCCAAAAAGACAGGAATAATTATGTGGAAAAATAACATGTACTGCTTTGCCACTCCTATAATTTATTATTCGACAAATTAAGACAGATCAAGTAAATGAAATAATTCCTGCGAAATTTTTGCGACCGTCAGAAAAGAATAATAAAATTTGAGCGTGTCTAAAACTTGACACTAGACACTATTGTATTGGCCAAACGCTTCTTCATGTTTGATGTTTGTTTTTCTTGCACTTATGTATGGAAATTACAATGCTCGCTATGCGTCTGTTAATATTTGAAGAAGAAAAAATATCCTACCACCTAGTTTTGTGTCTAAATTTGCACATTCCACTACTTTATTAAATAAACTACGTATTTACTTCATAAATTTGTACTCATCAAGCCAGTTACTTTAAAATAAAAAGATTTATAAAATATAAAGCTGAATATTAGTTTAAGAGTTAAGTGTAGCAATAAATATAGAATTAAATATAGAATTTTGATCAGGCTATCAGTTTTTCACGTTTTCACTAACTATATTCTAGGCAATTAGAACTGTAGAAATTGTTTATATTAAAATACAAATTAAAATTTAGTGTGTTCACGCGTAACCTTTTATAAATGCTGCATTATTTCAACATAGTCAAAGATTGCAATATAACGCAATTCAGCAATTCGTGTAATTAATACACTCCTCTTACAAATCCAAATTTCTACGACAGAATGGATCGATTCAGCCAGTATAGATAAAGGCGTTCCCGCTGCAAATCGAAAAAACTTCCCCACTTACAAAAATTAATAAGCTGATTACACGCTCCCAGAATCGCAAGACCCATCAGTGTCAATTTGCTCTCCTTACTTGGTGAATCCTATCTTGACTGCTGTCTTCTAGGATTTCCACGAGAGAGAGAAGGGCCAGGTCAGAAAAATACCAAAAAGCAAGTTCTCAAAGATTCTCCCATTCAAGTAAAGTCCCGCTGAAAGGTCTTTTATCGACAGAAACATTTTACCCCGGCCCTCCCTGTACCACTCTCTTCTTTTTGCGTCGACGTCAAGATCTCATGACAGTTTCTGTTTGAGGCGACATGCCTCCGTTTCGCCCCCCCCCCCCTCATTCTATACACTACCGCAAAAATCAAGAGCAGGAATTGGGAAGGAGGGGGGGCAGTGTATATGCTCTTTATTCCGTCCACCCCTATTTTCTGCCAAACTTATAAGCAGTACCACATAAAACTGATGCTGAAAAGGAGAGCAGATTCTGATGGCTTTGGCCAACTGAAGAAAAGCAACCTCTGAAGCATGCTTGTGTACGAGTGTCATATATACCTGGCCACCTACCCTTCTGGCAAAATCCCCCTCCCCAAAAGAATACATATATATGCAGTTCATATCAAAAGGTAAAGTGGCCCTATCGCTTACAGGGGAAAGTGACGACTTCGCAGGGCCTCTGCGAAAAATCCACACGGTACATATCCAGAAGTCTATTATGGAGGGTATCAGCCTTAACAAAAGATGGATCATATTTGGGAATCTATTGGATTTCAAAAGGTTTTTAGAGGTTTATTCGTATAGCTTACATAAACATATAGATATGCAATGAATACCTCATCATTCATTGAGTACTTAAGTCGTGGATTCGGAACAGACGATAAAAGTCTCTAGAGTATACTCATCTACCTGTAGAATGAGAATATGATTTAAGAAGAGAGATCCCCTCCCCCCTCTCTGGCTTTTATAAATCCAAGTGTGTATGAGGCTTATGAAAGCAATATACTTGAAGCTTAATCATACTGAGAATTTTTTGCTTGCTTTTCATCTTTGAGTGCACTTCAGGCAAACATATTTTATACACTTCAAAATTGTATTAGATGTTTTTATTTCTTTTTAAAAATATATTTATTTCGTTTCTCTTTTTGAAAGCGGTATAATGAAACGTTCTAGTAATGAATAAATAACTAAATACTTACAAAGTTCATCTTACGTTTTCAGTTGTTGAATATATTACAATCACGGGGAATGCTTTTCAGATAATTAATAAGAGGCGGATAAGGTTATTGAATCTTCAACTGCATGAAATTTTCAAGAGATTAAGTACTAATAAGATTGATGCTGTTATTATTTAAAAAAATTTTTAACGTTTAAAAAAATTAATGGACTATTTGCTTTTGTTTTACAGTTAAACAATGAGGTGTAGAAATAATTCTTTGCAAACTTTTATGCAAGTCGGGCGCAATTTAGCCCACAGAAAAATTTAAAAACTGGATCCTTTACCCTAGAAATTTTATATTAAACATTTTATGCAAGCATGTATCTCTGAAAGTTGTAAAGTTTTTTGAAGACTTATGCTGGAACGTTGTTGAGACGAGAACAAAATTTGGGCTGCAGAAGTTGTTCAGGCTTGATAAATGGAGCTTAAAGACAAGCTCTTTTAAATTAACTTAAGAATTTCACTTTTTCACACATATTATGATCAAGTCAAGTTTCATATTTTTTTATAGATTAAATCAGTAAGAAACACTTAAATATTTATTAAAAATAACCTTGTTACTACAAGCCTTATTCTCTTTCCTTACATTAGTAACAAGCCTACCTACAGCTATCTGAAGATAGGTTATTTAAGGCCATAGGTATTATATTACATATAGGCATGTATAACAGGCTGTATAGTGAAGTAATCAAGCCAAGTAAATTTTTTTGAATAACTAACTGATGTAAAGTATGAAATAGCATTAACTTCTGTTTAAAAAAGATAGTTGACAGAGACTTTTGAATTTCAACGTTTAGAAATTCGTCTTTCAACATGCTATTTAAGTCCGGATGCAGTAATAAAAGTATATGGCTACATGATATAGTTTGGATACAGTCTTATAGGTGTAAAGCACCACTTTCTAACATTAATAAAATAATATAAATGTGTATTCTAGACTTTCTTTAATTATCAAGAGCTTTAATTTATCTTGAGACAATGCTCCAACTTGAAAGAATTCGCCATACTAATTTCAGGTTATTGTTGCAACAGCACTAAAGAGATTAACGAACGACAATTTGCATTTTACTTTATTATACTTTATACAATACTGAAAATTAAGCTATTAAACAGAATTCAAAATAAATCCATTTAATTTATTTTATAAAATAGGTACCTATTAAATAAAATAAATAGGTACCTATTAATTTAATAATGCCTATTTATTTTATTTTATAAAATAAATAGGTATTTATTTTATTTTATAATAGCATTAAATAACATATAATGCTAGCGTCGTAGAAAGATATAGATTCATAAAATTTTAAAGTTTAATCTTGTAATTTAAGACCTTTTGTTCAATTAATTATGAGACCAATAATAAAAAAAAAGTTTAAAGAAAAATTCTCTGTTGATTATTTTACCCACAAATGCAATGACGCTTAAGATCGCGATGTCCTGATACCGGCATCGGCAACATCAAAAATTATTCATGCAATTTTGTTTACAAGCAGCACTCTTATTTGTTCTAAACCATCTGTGAAAGATAAAGAAAAATATGAAAAAATTGGAGAAGAAGAAAAAAAGAAGTATATGATGTGTCCCTCCTTTGTGCGCTTATCACCAGCAATGTGCTGTCAAGTTTTTTTCCCCTGCCGGGAAGATAAGGCAGTGCTCGTTATACCGCCTAGATAAGAGTCTATATACCTAGCCCTATCAGCATTCATCTCTGCAATTAGTAACTACGAAGCGAGGTACAATACGTCAGAAAGTCGCTGGGGTGAATAATTAGGACCTCGAAATTCATCAGAAATTCACCTTTTGCCAGCCCTCCCTCAACATGCGCACTAGTACTACTACTACTTCTTGTTCTGTTTCGAATCACAATTCATTGCCAAACCCCTTTTCCTGTGCGGGTGTTTGACAAAGATGACGTCGCTGCGAGAGAAAAGGTTCATATCCGGCTTGAATTAATTGCCTCATGTTTCGAGGAGTGGAACGCATTTTCTCTGCGAGCAAGAAGAAAGCGTGGAAGAGAGTGCAGCTGGTGATTGATTTACGTGCTTTGGAGTAGAGGGGCCGCCACGTGGATTGTGACGTTCGGTGTATGAAGTTACCTGGGAGACGCTGGCTCATTTCGACTGATTAATTATTCATCTCGACTCGGGAAGTCGAGACCGAATTGGATCTTGATAAACATCGTCGCAGGCAGATGGAAAAGAATGGTTACGTACATGCCCATGGAAGGTTTCATGAACATTCGTACTATAGTTAGGCTTTTTTGTGTGCGAAAGATGAACAATGTTTGATGTAAAGCATCCTATCAAAAGAATTGCATGTAATTGTTTTTATACGTTTATCGTTTTATCGCACAAAAACCTTTTAATATTTATTCATTGCTGTACAAGGTATTCTTCTATTTATTACCCATTTTAAATCCGACCCACCCCAATTCTCCGGAAAAAAAAGAAGAAACCTTTATATATTTATTTATTTAATTATATTCCAGTTTTGACATTTTAGCATTATTTTCTCATTTGATTATTATTATGGTCTGTTGAGTCTTGCACATTTTAAATGTTTTAACGCTTTAAATTCATGGACATTTAAAATATCACTTTGTTAAGAGATTCGAGAACAAAACAATTAAAGAAAATAAAATGAGAATTATCATTAGAGATGTAACGAATAGTGATTTGGCCGAATAACCGAATACCGAATATTCGGTCAGTAGCTCAGGCCGAATACCGAATATTTTGCCCATAGTTCAGGCCGAATATTAATTTTTTTAAAATTTCATTTTAATTGTAAACAAAATGTCGCTTTTCAAATTTGCAATTAAATACTAAATAAAGACTAATTAAAATTCATTCTATATTACTGGCAGGTACTTAAAAACACACAACAGTATAATATCTGTAAAATTAAAAATCTTTGCTATGAAAAATCTTTTACAAAGTTGAACACTAATAGCAGCAAAATTATATTTTAAGATATTCATAATTTAATAAATATACTATGATGAATGTGATTGATCTGGTAACTATACATAATGCTTTGGGTTTTACAGCCCCTGGGAAAACATATGTAGCAGCTTTTCAGAATTATGTAATTGGGTATCTGAAGAGATTCCTCCACACACAGACACAACACATGAAAAATTTCTGGCTACGCCACTGGTTACATCCCTAATTATTATTACTATCCTCTTAATGATTTTTTTTCCCGTTCAAGACATTTTGCCCTTTGTTTTTGAGAAGCAGATGAAGTTATATATATATATATATAAAACCTCTAAATTTCTCTTATTTACAACATTATTATTATCTTTCAATTGTGGACGGTAGTTTATCCTGTCTTGTATACTTAGCTGTATGATAAATTATTCAGCAGGATCATTAAAATATTCACGAGAGCAAAATTAGAATTAAAAAAAAAAAAAAAAAAAAAAAAAACCCGAAGTACCTCAATAATCAGAAATTTGTATTGTTTACCCCCACCCCTTTAATGTTCCTTCCCTGCTACACGCTAAATGCTTCAATCTTGATGTCATCGATTAGAAATTGCAATGGAAAAAACCTTTTGTAAAAAGGGAAAATGCATTTTTTTCCTCCCCCCTACCAGATTATTTATTTTTCCCCTTCCCCCTTTTTTTTGTTATTACTTTTCCCCTGTGGCCGGTAATTGGGCCTCGAGTGTCTCACTGTCGTGATTGTCGACCCCCCCCCTCCTCCCCCACCAAGGTGTTTGATCGATTAGATGTCTCGGGCTAGAATAAAGGGAGGTGGATGACATAAAAAATACATATCGTGGGTTATCGTTCAGTACGCGGCGTGTCACATCTAAAAGGTCTTGTTATTTGCTGAAAGTCGCCCTTTTTCGGTTTTATGTGTGGCACTGCGGTTTTGTTGCGATGCACGAAAATATGGTTTAATAGTATACAATTTGAGGTGCAGTGAGTGAGCCCTTTTAGAATAAGCGAAGGACGTAAGATGCTTCCTTTATTTTCAATGTGCAGTGGAAGGATCTTAGTACTTTTTTTTTTCTTTGATTAAGGCTTGAACTGTTGATTTATGGGTGTAAGGTCTTTTGTACGTAATGTTGTCCCTTTTAAGAAACTATGTAACTTTCGGGCAATTGCAAAGATAATTAAATTATGCCAGAGAATTGAAAAGAAAAAATTGCAATGTGCCTTCACAAGCTGTACTTTATAATCTTACAAAAAAAAAAAAAAAAAAAAAAAAAAATTAATCAGAGGAACTATGCGAACTCTGAATCATTCCGTAAAAATTTTAAAGTTTATTTAAAGTTTAAAATTATATTCTTAAGTGTTCTGTATTTTTAGCTCATTTTACAGGAAATTTTATGTGTGTGTGTATTTATATACGCACAGTTTTTTTCATATCTTGTATAAGTATAGTTTTCGAAGATACACTTTGAATTATAATTTGATGTACCACAGAGAATGAGCGTTGAGAAATTCTTTGAGTATCTAAAGTGAATTATGTGCTTTTTGTTATGTTCTAAATTGCCTGTGACATACACCTAAAAGAGGTTTCAATACACTCCGATATATTTACGCCTGAACTCTTATAATCAATTTTGATTTTAATTGAGACAAAGCTACATCAGAGCTGTCTGCCTTGAAAGGGGGAGGGGGGATGCCTTAAGCGGTGGGCTATTATGGTGCTCTAATTTGCATTCACGTTACAACCGAAGAAAACCGACCCAAACTCCAGACTGTTTGATCAACACCCGCGCAATAGGCCTTAATCCTGGACCTTCACTTGTCAGCCATCTACTAATATTTATCTTATACACTCGGTCTCGGTGAATTCAGACTTTAAAAGATTTCAGAAATTCAAATGTAAAAAATTGCTGTACATATCTTCAAGCACTACTTAACTTATTTAATTAAAAAAAAAAAAAAAAAAAAAAAAAAGGAAAAAAGGTATGTGCTTTACTGGCAATAATACTAATCGGAAGGAAAAACTTGTTTTACAGTCATTCATGAAACTGTTAAAATTAAACATGAATAATTAATTAAATACATAAATAAAAATAACAGTAATTGACAAAGATGGTAACGATAATCAAAATATAGATGATCAATTTTATTTTATTTTTAATTCAAACAATTCACCCTAAAATTTTTCATTTGATTTAGTAATCAGTATCATCTTTTACTACCTCAACCTTCTCGACTTTTTTGCTGTTAAACTGAGTCGAGGGCCTTGCAGGTTTCAGAAATTTTAAAATTCAGATAGCTTTGGACCTATATATACTTTTAAAGAAATGAAAAACCTTCTTTAAATGAGCACAACTTTTTGTCACCAACCTAAAAATGTTTTCTTAGTTTATTCGTTTATCCGCAAGAACACTATCCAAGCGGAAAAACTTGTTTTACAGAGATCCATAGAAAAGAGCGGGAAGAAAAACATACACAGAAGGTGTCACCAGTAATTCTGATAAACAGAAAGATGTTGATAATCTAAATCTTTTTGCCAGTCCGTAGAATAATTTTGAGTGTCTATTTATTTATTCATTTTTTATTGTTAACAATATCAATCACTGTCAGCTAGTTGGATTGCTTTTATGTCTTAAAATTTGCTTTTGTATCATGCAAGTCAAATTACAATATTCATGCGAATTTTCAGATTTTGATTATTATGATTAAGAAGAAATCTGTTCTACCTACTAAAACTGAGTGTAGCTTTTTTTTTTTTTTTTCTTCTTCTGCTGGAGCGGGGGAGGGGGGATGAAGGAGGACATAACACATTTATGAGAAAGAAAAATTTCTACCGACTTTAGAAAAAATATTTTAAAATTAATATTGGGGTAGGCATATGCTCTCTCAACATACCTCCCTCTCTTAATGTGATACTTATGATTACCTTTAAAAATAGACGGCATGGCTTCAGAATGAAGTTAATATCGAATATTTTGTTACAATTGTAAAGTTGATGTTCCGCTTTCCTATTAAAATAGTAAACATTTATTAAGTAGTAAAACTTTTTAAAAATAAATTAGTTGTACTATAATATACTTAAAAAACAGCTGTCATTAAAACGAAAGGTCTACTGTAATGACAGTTTCATAAAGCATCAATAAAACTGAAATACTAAGAGGGTAAAAAGAAAAATTAGTTAATTAAATTTGCTTTATAACTTACTAATAAGTTTTACTACTAATATATAACATTTAAACTTTATAGACGAACGTGATACGAAAACGGTTCTGATCAAAATGCAAGGAACATCTCTTTTCAAAAGGAACTAAAAGAAAGAAAAAAAAAACATTTTTGATATTACTCCTCGCCCAATATGTTTTCGGTGAAAGAAAAAGGAAATAAATAAAAAATTGAAATAAAAAAGAACTGCGTTCGTAACTGCATCAGCACAATTTATCAAACTTTTAATACAAATTAACTCAAAAAAGAATTTTCAAATTTCTGGTTTAAAACCGCAGCCAACGGTTAGCGAAGAAGAAGAGAGAAAAAAAAAATAAATATAAAGAAATAAAGAAGGTTTAAAATGGAAAAAAAAAATTCCAGAAAAAGTAAAATAGGGGGAGGAAAGCTGAATAAAATCCCCACAAATCCTATCCTGTGCAATGCCCCCCCCCCCCCAACTCCCGTGCTGCTTCAATAGATTCTATGCCGATTAAAAAAAAAAAAGAAAAAAAAACATATATAAAAAGTCGGCGAAGGAAATGAATTGATATCGTATTTTATCAGATCGCGCTTGTCACTCATTCTCTATCTTCATCGGTCATTGGTCAGGTCAACCGAGCATGTGATTGGAAAGGCGTTGCCTCGGATTTCCTTAAGCTCCGCCTCTTGTCTTGCGCCCCTGACTGTTAAAACGCATTGCACTAGGAGATGTAGCGCCTACGGATTATTATAGTTTTATTTTTTGAAATTCCGGGAGCCGTTTTCCTTCCCTCCTTCCCTTTTTGGAACATTCTTTTTTCTTTTGGGGTGTGTGTGTGTGTGCGTGGGGCGGCTATTGTTTATATTTTCCGCTTTCACACTCTTAAAAGAATTGGAGAGGGGGGGGGGATTCTTTGGAGCGCTCGTTCGCTAAAAAAAAGAAAAATAGATTTACTCGCTCGTACGAATTGACTGCGTGTACCTAGATTAATGTTGCTTGTTAAACGTAACGTTAAAGTGGTGTAGTGATAGAGGAGGTTTAGCGTGCTTTTGCTCGCAGGTTCTTGGGAGTAGTATAGTCAGTGGCGCTCTCCGCTCTGAGGGGTGAGGGTAACTTCTCGTCCTGGGAGAGCGTCGGTTTCCGAACGCATGCAGATGATACTCTCGTTATCAGACTCGGACAAATCTGAGTAGATTGGAACTTTCCATTTTCGTTCATTTAGAAGCGAGATTAATTCTTGACTGCAGATAGGTTAGTTCAGGACAGGGTGAGAAATTGGGAGCAAAAATCTAGGCGTCAATGACACCTAACTTCTTTTTCCCGGTTGCCAAACTGTCTTGTTCAGGTGCAGTTTCGAAAACCTTTGTTTTGTTTATATGCATAAACTATCAACAGATAGGCTTAATGATTATGTACAGTAATAATAAAGAAGATCAGGACTATTAAAATTAAGATAGTAATAAATAGTAAGTAAATATAAAATCAATTTTTATAGCTTTCCAAATATGCATCCAGAATAAAATATTATGATACATTTTACAAGAACATGGTCTTTTGTTTTAATTAGAAGTATTTTATAAATTGTTGCTATATAGCTACAATGCCTATGGTAGATAAACTTATGCAGCATACGTGTACTAGCTTCAAAATGTCACCTGATCAACTACCACTGTAAGCAAACAGATAGTACATGTTAAAATTGTGGAATATGTATTTGTATTCTCAGTGGGTTGAACTGGGGCCATCGTGATTCTACCGGGCCGCATATTACCAACCTTTACATTCATTCGGAACCATATAAGCCGCGTTGGCCTTCGTTTTCCTTCCGCCCGGATTTCGAGATCCCTGATTGGTTAGCTCACTGACGTCATGCATGCCCATCTAAGGCTAGCTCACCGAATTTGAAAACTGGCAAGTCTGTACGGCAAATGATGAATTAAAATGATTACGGCAAATGATGAATTATGAATCAAAATCATTAATTATCATGAGATGAAAACCAGCGAAATAAACATATAGGCAGCTTGAAGTAGTTTTAGATGATAAGTAATAAAAGAATATACAAATTAGATTACGAATCTTATTTTAAACCATATTTTCCACTGGTGCTGCCATCTGTTATTATATAAGTAGAATTATATGATACGTTAATAATAAAAAAAAAAAAAAATCCTTAGGCTGTTTTCAATGTGTGTCTATAATTATAAGCTTTAATTTAATGAAATTTATTATAATCTGAAATGATTCGTATAATACAATTATTCGAGATTTCTTTAGTACAATTTTTTTTTACCATAAAAGTAAAAGAAAATATTTTTTGAAAAATTATGAATATCATTTCTTGAATAATGGTATGTACTCTAAATATTAAGAAATGACTTAAGTTAGAACTCGATGCATGAGATTTATTTAATTAATAAAACAAGGAATTTAAATAATTCATTGCATTTTTGTTTGCAGTTATTTAGTTGTAGTGTGGATATTTTAAAAAATTTACAATTTAAAAAACATTTAACCACTGTGTGTGTATTAAGTATAATGTTGGATTTCAAGTATGTTTCACTGATTGAATTATGTTAATTCACATTACGACTTTTTTAAAATTTACATTCAGGTTTTTAGTTTTTGATTTTTATTTAATGTGGTTTTTAACATAATTTCATATATTCCAAGATGTTTTTGTTTTTTCTTGAATGCATGCATTTTAATTCTTTATTTTTGAATCCATGGATTACGATTTTATTAAAAAATTGTACTAAATAAATCTTGAATAATTGTATTATACGAATCATTTCAGATTATAATAAATTTCATTAAATTAAAGCTTATAATTATAGACACACATTGAAAACAGCCTAAGGATTTTTTTTTTTTTTTATTATTAACGTATCATATAATTCTACTTATATAATAACAGATGGCAGCACCAGTGGAAAATATGGTTTAAAATAAGATTCGTAATCTAATTTGTATATTCTTTTATTACTTATCATCTAAAACTACTTCAAGCTGCCTATATGTTTATTTCGCTGGTTTTCATCTCATGATAATTAATGATTTTGATTCATAATTCATCATTTGCCGTAATCATTTTAATTCATCATTTGCCGTACAGACTTGCCAGTTTTCAAATTCGGTGAGCTAGCCTTAGATGGGCATGCATGACGTCAGTGAGCTAACCAATCAGGGATCTCGAAATCCGGGCGGAAGGAAAACGAAGGCCAACGCGGCTTGTATGGTTCCGAATGAATGTAAAGGTTGGTAATACTATGCTACCGGGCCTGCTTGTGCACTCCGAAAGAGGCATACGGACATTTCCTCATTGGTTAAATTCGGCCGTTAGATGACGTATCTAAGTGATGGAACCAATAAGCGAGCATCCGTAGGCCTCTTTTGATGACTCATGGGAGTGCACCAGCAAGCCCGGTACAATCACGATGGCCCCGGTTGAACTGAAGTTGGGAGAGGGTCTATGAAAGCTTTCAATGTCACCAAGAAGGATATTTATTATTTTACATAGATATTTTATCTTACCAAAAATTATCTTTAATTAAATTACTTAAAACATATTTTAATACAAACTGAACTTTATCTTAATTATTAAAATTTTATATTTAAATAAAAAGTTTTTTTATATTTTCAAATAACTAATTCAATTTAAGTTTTTTTAAAAATTGACATTATCTTTTTATTTATTTACATTAACCCTCATGTCACCGAATTATGAAAAATCAGAGAAAAAAAAAATCTGTCTAGCATTTAATGCATCTGAAATACTATTATAAATCATGCAAAAACATTTTTTTCTAATGTCGATTAATATTAGATTTTTCTAATATTAATTTCTGCATTTTCCAAGCATTTTGTTATGCTAAAATTAATTTTTAAAAATGCACATATTAGGTAAAGGTTGAGGAATAAGAAAAAAACTATACTTACCTTAAAAAGAAAAAAAAAACGGTAGAAAAGAAGCGTAAATATTTTCTTAATTTTTGTCCTGAAACAATGAAGCGAAAACTGAAAAAATGATCTAAATTGACTAGTACTGCAATCTAGGCACGATTTATGCATCTATTTAAGAGCTCCATATACTTTCTACATGAATTAATGATATTCATATCACTGACAGAAAAAAATACTAAATTCAATTGTTTTTTCTCTATTTGAAGTAGGAGCCTCATATGAGGTTCAGGGTGACGAGAGGGTTAAGAGTTTTATTTAAAAAAGATAAATTTTATAATGTTTAAACCATCAAATAACATTTTTATTCAAATAATATTTTTATTTGAATTATCGTAATTTAGGCCGGAAGCCCGAAATTTAGATTTTTCCAAAATCCAGACGTTTTGCTAATGTCACCCCCCCTCCCCACGCACACAAATAAATAAATCTTCTTTCGTTTTTTCCCGAAATTGCATTAATTAATCGCAATCAATCCATGTATCGTTTTCAGTCACGAACTGCTGCACTTAACCAGTCGTTATTGCGGTGCTGCAACGCGCCGCAGCAAATAAAATCCAAGATGGCTTCCAGACCATAAACCTGTAGTCTCCCGCGGTAAATAATTATATTTAATAAATTCATATTAACTGATCCAAATAGCTTTTACACTGCCTTATTTATGTGTTCTGATCCTGTTCTGTTCCGCAGAAGCTCTCCAACTTAGGGTGATGTCCAACTTATGGGATTGTCCAAGTTGGGAGTTCCCCTCTGTGCATGAAATTATACACTACATTTATTAAATAAAAAATATTAGAAATGACATTCATGAACAGATGGAGTTATAACACAAATTGTATTTGCATATATTGAAAATCTGAAATATGATTTGCTGTATAAAGCTTGCATATTAGCATTAACCTTTAAGTAAAAAAAGGCGGATTTTGCACGAGCATTGTCATTTCTCTGTACATCATGAGCAGCCTCACCATGGCACAGTGGTTATGTCACTGAAAATGATAGACGGCCGAAGTGTGAAGGTCCCCGGTTCGCGGGTTCTATCGCGTGGCTGTCGATCTAATGGTCTGGAGTTTTGGCAGCTTTTCTCCAGATGTAACGTGAATGCGCGTTAGAACCCCTTAAAAAGGCCTTCTACCAAGCCCCTCCCCCTCACTCTTGGCAGATCGCCCTAGCATAGCGTTGCCATAATCACAGAAGCATCTGTACATCATGCCCACGTTGCAAGAAAAGCGTTACTATTAAAATTGTTCAACCAGACGCTAAAGAACTCTGTTGAAGCTGTAAAAATATTCCGTCATATGAAGAAGATACGAAGAGTTCCAATTTCTCGATTTGCCCTGCACAAGATGTTACAGAAATTGGAAACAACTGGGAAACTTGGCATTTACTCAGATGGAGGATGAGAGGAAATCCAGTCTCTTAGCTTCAAAAATGTGACTACCGTGGTCATTACTTATTAAGTATGCAAATTATTACTTTCAATTAAAAAAAATTTTAAAACAAAATAAATTCACAATTATGTAAGGAGTGAACATCGAATTGCCAAGGTTGAATGTCTGCGTGTGATTTCAAGTACAGTACACTCTTGATAATCCGGCGATTGGTTAGTCCGGCATGGTCAATGACCCGACGTTCTTAGGAAACACATATATTGTTTCTAATCCGCCGACCACCGCGGATGTAAACAAGTATGCCCGCTCATGTGCTTTCTTCCCTTTTTTGACATTGCTTTCTAGTTTACCTAATATATTTTGTTGTGTATTTATCTAGTGTACTTACTACAATGTCGATCAAACGAAAGCACACGACTTTGTGTGAAAAACAAGAGATAATCCAGAATTTTTCGATAATCCAGCGGTTATCGGGTCCCACATATATCGGATTATCAAGATTGTACTGTATATAATGGGAAAAGAAATCTCCAAAATTTTGCCACTTACTATACCTACAAAAAGTGTCCACCTTAACCCTTTGAGTCGCAACCCTTTCCCAATGCCGGAAAAAGGGAAGCCGTTGTCACCGCTCGACTTAACTACCAGCAAGATGGCGGACAATCGAAACGTTCATCGCGTGCCACAGATCTAGATACCCTTTTTTGACGCAGCTGGCTGTGCGCACAAGGATATCTAGATCTGTGGCACGCAATGAACGTTTCGATTGTCCGCCATCTTGCTGGTAGTTAAGTCGAATGGTGACAACGGCTGCCCTTTTTTCAGCATTGGGCAATCTATCCAGGTGTTCTCGCATTCTTCCATTTTTCAGCAAATGTCAGTGCTGTTAAAATAATCGTGACATTTTTTTTTACGGGAAATGACGTGCTAAAAAGTAAAGGATTCTCGTGGAGCTATGTCACCCGCAACTATTTTTATAGAAATCAAATCTATTCTTCGTGACTGGCAACAGTCAAAACGTCAGAGTTTGGTGTTCCCAGAGCGAGAACACTGAGCGTTAAAGGGTTATAGGAGTTATTATATTCAATCTTAGGTGGATGCTGTTCTCCAGAAAGTTGTCCGACTTACGGAATCGTCTTATCTGTGTGGTTCCACGGGAACAACATTCGGCTATTCGTCTTATTCCGTTGTTTTAAATTTACTAAAATTACCCTAAGCAGTTTTATTAGACTGATGCTCCAGGTTCTAAAAGCGACGTTCTGAAAGCCAGTTTTCAAACTGCGACCGAACCTGAACGACTATTTCACTTTAAGGAAAAAGAAGATCGAATAAAATATTTTTCTTTAGCAGAAAAGCGGAGGAACAAGGAGAGGAAAGAATTTTTTTAGAGCTTGTTTGAAGTGTCCGGTTTATCTGTCGACGCCGTGTGCGGTCCGAAAATTTCCTTTTTTCCAAAGGATTACTTCTTGCAGAAGCAAAAAAAAAAAAAAAAAAAAAAAAAAAAAAAAAGAACTGGGCAGAACAGAGTGAGAGGAGGGAAGGAGAGGGGGGGGGGAGGAAGCTGCCTTCCAAAAAATATCAGCGACGACGATCGGATCGTCGGTTGACATTTTGTCAACGCGGAATTTCTGATTTGGAGATGGCAACAGAGAACTGGTTTGTCCAGAAAGAAACTCATTTCTTTTTTTTTCGGATTTTTTTCTCTTTCCCTTCAGGGGATTACAAGTAAAAGTAGGCTATTAAATAGTGTTTTATCTACTTTTTTAGATTTTATATTTTGATGTACAAGATGCGCAGTCAAAATGAAAAATGTCGATGTTAGAGAGCTATAAGCATGAGCAGTATGTTTGTGTTATGGAGAAAAACAAAAAATGTAACAAAAGAATATACGGCAAAGCGGGATTTACAGTAAAGCGGTGCGCTGCTTGTCTTTCTGAATCTGAACATCATGGTACTTTACAAATATGATCTTTTCTCGAACATGAACATTTTCTTCGCAAGTAATCACATAAATCACAAAATGACCCATTAAAGCTTACAGGGATTGTCCTTAAAAATATTTGTAAATCATACTATTCATCTAGACATTCATGTACTCTCCAACTTGGAAATAGAATCTACAAGAGCCAGTAATGTTCCAAGTTAGATAAAAGTAAAGAAATCAATTTTTGAAGCTGTGACAAAATGAAAGTTTTCTTGTAGAAATTAAGTGGCTTTCTTAGTACCACAGATTACGTCATAAAGGGAATAGCGATTTTAGTAACCCCCCCCCCCCCTACCCCTCTCCTTTCCTGCACACACACTCACTTTTTCTTTTTCTTGAATTCATTTTGGTCCACAGAGATTTACAAGTAAACTTATTGTAGATATTCATTAACTATTGCAGATATTCATTAACTATTTTTTCTACTTCAGTAAAATATTCTAATCTGAAGTTTGTTTTAAGTCATTTTTATCGAAATGCCAAACAGATGCAAAATACAGCGGCTTCAAATGACTTTCTACAAGAAATATGTCTTCTCCTAACAAATTTTCCTATAATAATTTTTTTAACGTCTATCTATCTATCTATAGAAATGGTTCCCAAACTGGGTGTCGCGGCACCCTAGGGTGCCACAAGCATATGTCAGGGGTGCCGTGGAGATAATCAAGAAAAGTGTTTTGGTTCAGTATAATCAAATAATTTCCTCTGAACCGGTATCCCCAAGAAAGTGAGCCAAGCCAATCACTAAGTGGGCTCAAACAAAAATATTTCAGTCAAGTTCAAGACTGTCCTGTAGCCTCTCTTTTATAGGAACTCCCTGAAATGGGGGTATTGTCAAAATTCTATATCCCTTTCCCAAGAGAGTACTTTCTTGATAGTTAGCCCTATAAACAAACAAATAAAAAATAAGGTAAAATGCATCCAAACTGCTTCATTCTAACCTTCATATTCATATTGCTTTAAAGGAAATTTGCCGCGAAAGATTTTAGCCTGAAAAGGATGCCGCGAAATGTTTTTAACCTGACAAGGGTGCTACGAAATGCTTTTAGCCCGACAAGGGTGCCGCGGGTAAAAAAAATTTGGGAACCCCTGATCTATAGTATTCTTTGGGTTATATTTTCTTGATAACGCTTGTATATCAAATTAAACGCAAACCTGGTTTGAAAGACATTAATTAACTAGTTAATTAATAAAAAACTGTCATACTTTTGAAAAAAAAAAGAGTAAAAAAAAAAAGAGAAATAAATAATTTAAAAAAAATTAAGTACACTTTTTTTTCAATTAACTTAATTGTCTGATGATAGTTAATTTGATAATAATCTTTAGACTCGTCTTTTCATTTGTTTTTTTTACCCTTTTCAGCCGCCAAAATTCTGTGCGTATCGTCCCCGCCTGACACCTCACTGGAGTGGCCAATAGTGGGTCGGCCAGGAGGAGGTGCTGCGGCCTTTGGAGCCTACACCATGCCCCACAAAGGTGAGCAGGTCTCTCTCTTTTTTATATCACTTCTTTTCTTAAATGATTTTATTGCACTTATAATAGGGACAGTTGCAGAATAGTCCCCAACAGAGTACTCTTTAGATTTTCTGATAGCTGTTACCAGAGCGGTATGCTTGCATACGCTCAACTTAGTTGGTCGCGAATACAACGAATCTTAAAACAAAATTTGGTGATAAAATCCTTCTTTTCATATTACGTTATGATACGACTGGTTTAATTCAGCGACAATTTTCCAGTTTAAAGTACTTTTTGCGTTTCTGTCTTCATATTTGGGAGGAGAGGGCTTTCGGACACTCTATGGGAACGCTTAATGAATGACCTATTCTCTCGTTCTCCAGGCTTGTAACACCATGGTTTTCAATTTGTAAGTGAAGGTTGCTTATAAAGAGACCTGTAAGTTAAAGGTGGACAATGACTAGTCCAGGCATAGCATTGACGTAGCGGGGGTGGTTCTCGGGGGGGGGGGGGACAGTGTTCGTTCCGAAATGTGGATATTTGTTAGTTGGATAGAAATAATTAAGCCTTTTTTGTGAGAAATTCTTCTTTTATACCTTTTGAGTTCTCCCCAGCTATATGTCTAAGCCATAGTCATTTGTGCAATCTAAGAGATCAGAAGGTTGGCGTACTAATCAGTTGGCTAACAGTAGAAATCCTTGTCAAAAAATTCATCTATAAATCAGAGTTGTGGACCGACACACAGTGTTGAAAAATTACTATTCAAAATAATTTTCTTCCTTTCGATAGTTCGTTTCATTTATTATATACAGGTTGGTTATAATAAAAGTTCAACTTTGAAACGGCCAGAAAAGGAAAACTACTGTACCAAATATTATCAAACTTGGTAATAGTGTAAAGGAGGTCATGGGAATTTATTATCAGCGAAAAGAAAAAAAAGTTCAAAAACTCACCACCACTGGGAAAATGGTGCTGTGTGCACTATTGGTAAACGATATAAGACATGAAGACATCGGTTGACAATGTTTGTAATCGTTTCTAAAAGGAAACTGGGTGTGGGGTTATCTCAATAACACCGTTTATGGTGATAATCTAAACAAGTTGGCAGAATTGAAAGGTGCGATGCAACGCCATGTATGCTAAGAGCTGCAGTTGAGAATGCCGTAATACGATTCAACTTGCCTCCGGACAATGGTGGATGCCACATTGAACATTTTTGTAGCACGTTTCAGAAACGATTACGAACATTTTAAACCAATGTTTTTATGTCTTTAAAATGTCTGTAAAAGGGTGCTGTATGCAATATTGGTAAACGAAATATTCGTTTACCAATATTGCATACAGCGACATTTTACACCCCCCCCTCCCCCGGTGGTAAATTTTTGAACTTATTTTCTTCTGCGGATAATAAATTCCCATGACCTCCTTTACACGATTACCAAGTTTGATAACGTTTAGTCGAGTAGTTTTCTTTCTCTGACCGTTGCAAATTCGAACTTTAATTATAACCAACCTGTATTTTATTGTTTATTAAACTATAGATATAGGCAATAATGTATGGACTACAGTTGGTTTCTTATAATTTTTTTTTCTACAACTAAAGAGTTAATTACCCCGAAAGGCCAACAGTCAATAGAATGGCAGTATGCAAAGTTAGATGGGATGATTGCATCGTGCTTTGTATACACTCTTAAAAATTTGGCGCAACATTTCACCAAAACATAGTAAAGCATGGTACTTGAAAAGTTGGCTCCATAAGATGGTGAAACCTTGTTCCAACATTTGGTGCTCAGGTTTAACCATACTTTTGTGAAGCACCAAAGGTTGGACAAGGTTTCACCATCTTATAGAGCCAACTTTTCAAGTACCATGCTTTACCATGTTTTGGTGAAATGTTGCGCCAAATTTTTAAGAATGTAGAGTCTCACATTTGCCAGCGCTGTCTTTCATGGTCTTGAATGTCAACATTGATTACCCGACGAGCAATTGTCAAGTTTGGACATGTTGTGCAAGGCACGAAGCATATCATTTCGAAGCTGTTGGAACTCTCTAATTTTTGATCCACAGTGTCAAAAATACCTAAAGTACCACATGGAAAGTATTACCTTTAACAACGGCCACCGTAGTGGCCATCCTTGTCAACTGAACAATCAAAATAATAAGATCGTAGCAGAAGCGTCCTTCCAAACCGACGAACAAGACTGTGCAAAAACTAATGCTTGAGTGCTTTACTTAATAAGTTTATTATATAAATTGTCTCTGATACAATCTTATGGAGAATCAACTTCAATTTTGGGCGGTAAGAAGAAAGAATCTTATTCTTTTACTCATAACAAAACATACCAGTCAGAGCCTGAGTCACATGGGTCAAGGGCCCATGTCTTGACCCTCTCTACAGGCGTTATTGGGATGCTCGTGATAGCTTTCGAATATTATCCTGATTTTATCTGTTCATGTGGTTTTTGTATCATTTTTACATACTCAGTCCATTTTCTTTTTGTTAACTATCGGTGTATGTATGCCCAAGGATTTTTTGCGTCCAGTAGACCTAAGTCTGAATTTGAAATAAAAAAATGTTTTGGACTTAAGTAACTGAAAAAAATAATAGTATGCTACTGTTAAATTATGATTCCAATTGTTCCGAGCTAAGTTTACGCTTGGCACAAACTCCTTGAGATTATGTGACGAAGTTGTGCAACTTGAAGATGGTTCCATAACTGTGTTTGCAGGGTTTCTAGGTCTGAATTGCGCTCTCTGATAAAATCATTTTCATAGAACTGATAATAATTATCAACAGAAAATCGATAAGTTCAGTCTTTGGCAACCGTTTGAAGCTCTTTATAGATTTTAACTATCCAAATGCGGATGGAACGTTACAAGATAATGCTATATAATGGCCTATATAGTATTATTTTGTCCTCCACCAGTCGAGGAAGTAATACAGATAAATATAGCACGTGATTAGCTTAAGATCATGTAGAGATTCATTCATGCATACTTTTCCCAATGAAGAAATTACGGCTAAAAATCGGAAAAGTGATTGAACATTTCTTCCAATTCATTGCTACCATACTATATCTAACTGTTGTTTAAGCACCTTCAAGATGTCCATCACGATATGATAAATATGTTATGACATTTTGGCCTTCGAGTATAATGGGACCAAAATTTCCAAGATAATCTCATCTGTC
This sequence comes from Cheiracanthium punctorium, assembly GCA_038373885.1. Lineage (NCBI taxonomy): Eukaryota > Metazoa > Arthropoda > Arachnida > Araneae > Cheiracanthiidae > Cheiracanthium > Cheiracanthium punctorium. The sequence continues at coordinate 711,168 of JAWZYV010014284.1, forward strand.
TTATATTACACAAGTATTATTTTTGCAATCATGTGAAACAATGGTTTCTGTATCAATTAATATAGTTACAGACCTAAAGGATCACAGAGGAAAGGTGATATTGGGATAAATCCTTTAGTTTTTGAATTAGTTAGCATAAGATTTCAGATTTTTATGAAGTTCAGAAATTCCTCCTACTTATACAAGCCTAAATTTCCTATCTTCCTCCCGGAAAAATTCCTGTCTATGTTCCTGCAAACAAAATTATTGACTATTAAAATAAGAAGAAACAAGCATAGACAATCTTTGTAAAATTGAAGTAACCCATGTAATTAAAAACTATGCGAGAAATTCTTGCTGAGTAATTAAGATGTGGTAGAACGTTTGGATTTTAAATCAACGACATTTTACATCGGTAAAGAAGCAACCAAAAATGGCATGTACAATAAAATTGAAAAGTTACAATTGCTGTGGGTAAATGTATGCTTCGCCCCTTCCCCTAGGTTCACACCAAAAATGTGCATTTTGGATTAATTTGATGAAATAATTTTTGATTCATCTATTTATGTTTGTTCTAAAAGTGTTCACTGAATAAAAATTAGGAAGCAAATAAATACTCTAATATTATTCTGTCACTTTAGATCTTATTACATTGTTATCTTATTTAAAGTATGAGTAAAAGCTAATTAAAACCAACTTGTTTTAAACTTCACAAGCTAAGAATACGCCACCAAAACAAATGGCTCTTCTAACTTCCACAAGCCATATTTCAGCGACTCTAAAATAAACGACTTTCGCGAACGAAATGTTGTTTACAACTCTCATAGCCGCCGTGGACAATCTTATCGGCCATCTCGCGACAACTCCCGAAGAATTTCTGACATCTCTATTTTTTTGTTTTTTATTCTTCATTTTTTTTTGTTCTTGCTCTCAATTTGGATCCTCTCTTCCTCTCCTCCCCTCACTCTTCATTTCGAACCCCTCTTTAACTGTGACTGCATCTATCAAGTGGGCGGTGCGCCTCTCTAAATTGATTACCCCTGGATTTATTTCTCTCTCTCCCTCGCCAATGAGATAAGTACAGATTGGTCGCTAAAAACATGACAAAGTGAAGATGATTTTTCCCGAAGAGTGCCGTTTTCATCGGTCTGTTCGACAGTTTTTTTTTTTTTTTTTTTTTCTGGAGGAGGCTAATGCAGTTGTTAGACACACGGCACATATGTTGGGGAGCAGGATTTTTTATCTTATATTGTAGGTGCAATAAGAGGCAATTTTTTGTGTGCGTGGATGATGTAATGAAATTTATGATAAAGCGAGAAAGAACGTGTATTTGATTGAGAAAGGAGCATTTTTTTTTTATAACTCATTTTAACTTTTAAAATACCAATTTAGAAGGGTGTTTATTTTTGTTTTTTTGTTTTTGTGGGGACATGATTTCAATAACCACTCTCCCTTAAAGCGATGATTGTTTCTCTTAACCTTTTGCGAGCCGATGTTCCCAATTGGGAACATCAAATTAAAAATTTATTGAAAAATTAAATTTTATCAATATTGACTCTTGAAAAAACTAGCAGATATAGTTAAAAGATGACTTGATTCTTTGAAATAGAATTTGTATTTTTATAATTAGTGGGAAACTGGATAAAAAAATCATAAAAATAGCTATTTTACATAAATTTTTACGGAGTTATCTTGATACCTCCCCCCCCCACACACACACCTCCTCCTTCAAACTGAATTCATACCTTTGCTTGAATTTAAAAACAAATCTTTCATTCTTTCTTAATATTTAACTTATTATTTAAACTTCCCATAAATGTATAGTCAAAGTATAGCCTCTAAAAGTAAAGCCAGAAATGACCAATGTTCCCAATTGGGAACACAGAGAAAATTGGGGGGGTACGTTTTTTTTCCCATTTAAATGACTAATATCCTTTAATTATCGCATTAAAAGGCAAACTATGCAGAAAAGTAATTTAAAAATATCCCTAGATCTGAATTCAGTCTGTAAAAGAACAATTTAGGATCATAGTTGTGAAGGATTTTGTTTTTGATACCATCTTAGTCCATTTTACTATTTTTTAGTGTCTGATTAGACACCAAAAAGACACCACTTAAAGTCTCGTCCTGTGGTGAAAACATCCACTGAAGCAGTTAAGGATTATTTAGGGAGGGTGCTAAAGACCCTCACCTCCATTTTCCCCGTGATGAAGAAATAAAAAGAGAATTGTCTCTGGATTTAAAACTACAATAATTTATAGTTAAAAGGAATTTTCAATTTTCTTTTTCCGAAAAGAGCTCTAACAAAAGAAATCCGGGATTGAATAAATAATCATAATTTTGATATTATATTTGTTGTGTTCAAGACAACATGAATTTAATGTGATGCAGTTCATCATTTATATTTAATTATGTATTAAGCTAATCTAATTTTTATTTAACATGTTTAGTCCGATTTCCTTTGCTTAAAATATTTGATTCCGCTAAAAAGAGTAAGCTTTTCTACTCTGCCATGCAATAATAATAGCTCTCTGTCCAGTTTTTTTATCACTCGATAAAAAATTACTTCATTTTTCTTTTACTTTTCACCCTTAAAGAAGTGAGTTGACGGGAGGTAGACCTTAAAAATAAATTAACTATTGAATAGCATATTAATGAGTGTAATTAATGTGGCAGATGCACTGTGTGTTGCAAGTAAACCATATGCTGAACAAGACAAGAAAGTTAGTGTTTTGTAGACTTTTACTTAAACAAAACACTATTATTTGTGTTGAGCAATAGCACAGCTGGTAGCAATCAGAATAACTAAACTCAGTACAACGTCACAAGTACAAGTGTCACGAACAGATGAGCACTGCGCAAAACACATTATGCCAAATTGGCGAAATAACAAATCTGGCGCAGAAAAAGGGAAAACCAAACCTGTGCCTAGATGCAGTACAAAGAAAACATTTTTACCCCAAAGTTTTGGTAGATAAAGTAAAATAAGGTAATTGCAATAGGAACTCGAAAAAAATCAGGGTGATTCTTTTAAGCTGCACTGCACAGAAATAAATGACAAAACGATGCCTTTACTGAAAGATCAGGAAAAATTCTTAAACTTGAAACTTCACAGCAAAATTTTTCGAAGAGTGACACATTATTCAGAATTTTCGATTTTCAAGGATATGTCTCTTTAGTAATTTATACAAGTTTATCGTTTTATATCAATGCATAGTACAGTTTGCAAAGGGACAGTCTAAAAAGTTCTTGATAAATTTAGTTTTTTTTTAAAAAATGTATTTATGTAACAAAATCGCATGATATTTTTCGAAATACACCTTTAAAGGTGGCCATTAGAACAAATTTTGAAAACCGAGATTTGCGGAAACTGAAACAAATAGTGCCAACTGCAACATTAGATAAAAAATCAGTGGTTTTCAGGTTGGAAACAAATTTGGTCATACCTAAAAGCAAGGAAATGTAAATTTTTACTTATAAATAGGCAGCAAGAGGTAAAAATAAAAGTAATTTACTTAGTGAGTGAGAGCCTAAAAGTAGGTAGAGAACTATTATTAGCACATATCAGAGTTGCCAAGGGTTGAACAAAAACCTTATTATACCACCAACGAAAGAAATTTTTTTAACGGAATCAAAGAGTTTAAGCAAAAGAAAGCAGTCATTTAAAATGGCTCAGCATATTAAATTTTTTAATATGCTTAGCCATTAAATATATAATCAGTTAGGACAATTAAATATATAATCAGTTAAAAATATGTGGGAAATCACACTTACAGGAATCACTCCCTATTAGAAAAATAAATAAATAAATAGATGTGAGAGCGCCGCTTCATCTTGTAAATAGAATAGGATATATGATTTTAATGTATTTTTATGTTAAAAATAAAATGTACTTAATGCTTCTTGGTCTCTGATTAAAATGTAAAAAAGAAAACGTTTTTTTCAATTAAAACATATTTTCTTAGTTGCTATTCAATTATTTTTTTTTCAAAATGCAAGTGAGTGAAAACTCATTGATTATTTCAAAAAATATGAAAGCTTCAGAATTTTTTCAGAAGAGAATATTACAAAACAATTTATGCAAAATCTGGTTAAGTTAACGTGTGCATTTATTTTATTTTATTTTATAATAGCTGTTTTTTTTTATTAAAATTAATTATCCATTTATTTTAACCGGCAAAAATTTTTAATAACAATTTTTTTCTATACATTATATTTAAAATATATTTTATCGATATGTGCATTGGTTAACTGTGTGAGCATGTATCTTTCTGTACTTTAAACTGCTTGGCTATTTTAAAAACCGTTAAAATATATTTAAAAAATATTTTTTAAGTTACAAAAACGCAGTATTAATCCAAAATGGGTTGAAATATGTAATATATATTTTAAGAAGGTCATGTAAAATAGGAAAAAAAATTTCATTTTAAATCACGTATATTTGCTTCTTGAAGTTTTGAATACTGGAACATATTTAATATTTTTTATGCTCTAAAATAGCTTATTTTATACATTGTTGTTATTTGTATTGTATTTGTTATGAACCAAACGATAAACAAAACGTAATGTATTAAATTGTGTAGTAATTTATTTAACAGGACTGTCCGTAAATTTACCAAATAAAATATTTTAATAATTAAAACATTTTTTCCAAAGATTTGAACATTTTACTTTAGTAAATATGTTAATTTGATACATTCTCACATACAAAAGATTATTTAAAATAAATTCATATTATCTTTTAATACATTTTAAACAAATTAAGTGGCTCATTTTTCTTCAAGAGTACAATGTTTTGTTGAGAAAGTAGTTTTACAGGCATATTTGATTCTAATGAAATGTGTTGCACGTACTTCAAATACTCTGCATCCACCAGTAACCTATTTTTAAATAATTTTGTTGCAATTTCATCCATTATCTAGAGATAGTTTGAAAAGAACACAGTATAAGAGATTTGTAGAACTTAAACCTAACTGTTCAAGCTTAATGTACACGATTGACGTATCAGCTATTCTTATGGATATAATTATTTGTCTTACAAACTGACTTGGAAGAATATTTGTTTATTTTCTAAATAACCCCAATTTTGTTTACTACTAAAAACTATGTATAAGACTTCAAAAATAAGCATTTTAAATAAACTTTTAAATACAAAATTAACAATAAAATATTGAAGAGAACAATAGCAGATAACTTTTAAATGAAAATTTAAATTACACATATGCTTTCGTTGTTAAAAATATTAATCTAATACAGAGTAAATTAATTTCATTACATATAATTGTTTTGTTTCGTTCTCTCAATCTAAAATTCTGAAAATCACACACGAAAATAAACTTTTGTTAAACTTTCAGTAAAATTCTCTTAGTTAAACTTGTTTCATGTAATGAAAAATGATAAAACATTTTTCATCATTTAGTCAGAGAAAAACGTTATATATATATATATATATATATATATATATATATATATATATATATATATATATATATATATATATATATATATATATATATATATATATATATATATATATATATATATATATATATATATATAACTAACAAGTAAAACACAAAACATACTACAAATAAGACATATCTCGCATAAAAGTAACAGCTATTATCAAGAATTAGAAACCAGATTTTGAATCCAAATAAAATTATTGTGATAGTATAATGGAACGGAAATTATAACCACTGTCACCATCTTCAGAGGCCACAAACAGTGGATTATAATTTACAGTAAACCAAATAGTAGGGTTTCGGTTGTGTGGCATATCAGAAGAGATATTAACTCCACACATCTGGGCCCTACCCTACTATATAAAGGAAAGAAGAAATCAAAAAGATAACAAAAATTAGAAAGATAATTTTACATACCATACCTTGAGCACATGGAAATTTTATTTTGAACAGTTGATATGTGTTGCCAATGCTAAGAATTGTAAAAAGTGAAAAATGGTGTTGCCACTAAATAAAAGTGTAAAAGTGGAAAGAAGAAAGTTTAGGAGTTGCCAAATACTAATAGGTAATATTATTAAATTTTAAGAATATCCAGGTATATTAATATAATAAATATATATTGAATAATAATAAATTTAAAAGATTGAATAAAATAAATATTATAGCAAAATTAAATATAACATATTGTTAAAAAAAATATAATGATTATTATTATTGACTAAGTATGTATAATAAGTTATTGTATGACAGAGGATTAATCTAGTAAATAAGAAAAAAATAATGTATTTATAAATAGAACAAGAATATCAGAATTAAATACACATCCACTGCACTAAAAAAAAAAAAGTTATTTTTATCCATACGGTGTGCTGTTGCAACTACTGCAAAAGTAACTGCTGGAAAAGGAGATATAGTAACAAGTTACACCTACTCTGTATTGTAAATACAAGCAAATACGACACGTGTTGTAAATACAAGCAAATACGACGTGTCGTAGAAGAAGTTGAAGTTTTCACGAGCTTTTGATGCATCCTGTGTGCATCAAAATTTAAAAATTCATTTAGAAAGAACAAATAAGAATACAAAATTACTGTTTGTATGGATAAAATTAGAGAGATTTATTTTGTTTTAAAAATTGGATACGTGGTTCCCATTGCGCATGTCAGTGCCACCTATCGGTAGCATTTGGATCTTCAAACGTTCTTGTCATTAAAAAATCTCACCATCCTCTGGCTCTGTTATTGAAAACCGCAATTTTCTATATTGTTTACTCTTTTCTAATGAATTTTTAAGGTTTTACGGGCTTTTTTGTCACCCGATATTTAATTATAGACTACAGCAGCATTGTTTTATTTTACAAATTTATTATATGTCCTTTAGGATACTTTTAATTGAATCTGGTCTCTTTTTTTTTTCTAGGCCACAGCGGAATCAATCAGTTGGGAGGGGTGTACGTTAATGGCCGACCTTTACCAGACTCCACAAGGCAGAAGATAGTAGAGCTGGCGCACAGTGGGGCCCGGCCCTGCGACATATCACGGATTCTGCAAGTGTCAAACGGGTGCGTCTCGAAAATACTCGGCAGGTATTACGAGACTGGGTCCATTAAGCCACGTGCCATCGGGGGCAGCAAGCCCCGGGTGGCGACACCTCATGTAGTTGCCAAAATATCAGAATACAAACGAGAGTGCCCATCTATATTTGCCTGGGAAATTAGAGACAGGTTACTATCCGAAGGTGTCTGCAACAATGACAACATACCAAGCGTGAGTACACTTTTATTCAATGATTTTTAAATGCGTAGGGATGACAAGGGGTGCTAGTTGTGACATCTAGTTCTCTGATTCAGTCAATAGTTGACAGCAGCTGCACAGCCATTGGGGGAATAAATGTTACTGTTTGGTAAGTTTGCTTAATTCGCCGTATAATTCTTCAGTTAAAAATATAGAATTTTCTAGTAAAAAAATATGTTTTTTAAGGGGGGGTAAAATAAAGAAAAAACCTTAAAAGTAGATCAGATGTATGTAAACGATTAATGAATAATTAGAATATACACTAGTTCTCCAAAACATTTCGAATTTCAAAAGTTATAAAAGAACAATCTGTAATACAACTAATTGCTTTTGTCTATCCTGTGTAGAACCAAGTTTGTATTGCAGTGAGCGTTGAAAGTTTCAAAACTAGTTTTATAAAAATATAATAAAAAGGACTTCTACATATACAACACATTAAGCGTTTATTTAAATAATAGACAGAGTAATTAAAATATAAAAATAGCAACAGTCACAACTAGCCCCTATTTCCCTTTCTGTTTTGATGCACCAAACTACTTACTGCAAAATTTATACCATTCGAACGATGTGCTATGGAGAACGAATTTTGATTTTCAAAGAGAAAATTTTAAAACGGAGTTTCGCAAAATGTTTTACCGAACTAGTCAGAAGATTTTAAAACTATATGAGTGACGGGAAAGGAAACTTAGTGTTACTTGAAGTGAAAGAAATTGTTCTCAAAGATCTTTGGTGACAATTATATTGGGATGTAGTTTAATTTAGCTGTAAAATGTCTTAAAAAGCAATGTCAATGTTTTTCAATGACGTATTGCTGTTAAAAGTTGATAAACAATATAGTGTGATTATCAAGCACTATAACAGTATTATAAAAAATTTTGTACATACTTAAAAAATATTAAAAAAAGGAATGTTTATTTTTTCTTATTTATTTAAGGTTATTTTATTAATCTTTATTATTTATGAAAGTCTGACTTCGCAACTTTGTCAAAAGACCAGTTTAACTGTAAAAATTTAGAAGAGATCGTGCATACTATTACATAAAAAAATTCTATAGTTTGGGGGAAAAAAAGACACGTCAAGTCAAAAGATATTTTTCAAAGAATACTTTCAGATTCAAAATGATTTATAAGGTATAATTGATAGTAAAAATTAATTCATCATAAAGTGCATGTAAACAAAAACCCAATTCATACTTAAAAAATGATGTAATAAGAATACTACAAAACTGGCTTTAATCTTAAACAATTTATAAGTAATGAGAACTTTTTTCTGAAATGAAGAAATCATATTAGTAGATAAATTTACATTTTACAAAAGAAATTATTTTCCATAGAAAGATAAATATTTTTTATTTGCTCTTGTATGTATTTTCTCTTTCAACAACTTTACAAATATTCTAAAATTTACAATTTACTTCATCCAGCTTTAGACAATGATTTTAGTACTTTGACTTCATAAAACTAAAAACAACTCAAAATGGTTAATAATTACTATAGGATTTCAAGTCATGCACATTTTGCGTTATTTCCAACACAAAAATGTGCATTAAAGGGAAAAAAAAAAAAAAAAAAAAAAAAAAAAAAAAAAAAAAAAAACGCTTGACTGTTTACCACTTAAAATTACAACGATAAATAAGGTTAGGTGGGGGAAAATGGTGGGAAAATGAGTTATTTTTTTAAAGGTCCTAAAATCAAGCTGTTAAATTTATGTTAATTAAATTATTGACATATATTATACATACACTGGAATTATATAGATTGAAAATATAGCATTCATTTTTAATAGTATCAAATTAATTTTCTACGGTGTTATTTTTAGTTTGGCAAGTATTGTTATTCCCATTTTCCCCCATCAATGGGGTGGTACAAAAGTACCTGTGTATTTTTAATAAAAATATACATGCACTTTTGTATTTAAAAAAAACTCACAATTCGATGTATTCTTAATATACTTCACGAAAAAGATGCGTTGAAAAGTATTATTTCACAAACTACTTAGCTGAAGAAATAATGTCCATGGTTATCAAATTCACGTTCGCTCAGTATATGAAAAATGTTACTTTGTACTACACAGAGGTGTAGGCAGGGGATGGCTGATGAGGCTGTAGACTCTCCCCTCCCACCCCGAAATAAGTAAACATAAGATATGAAAAAGATTACGTATTTTTGGATAAATTTGAAAGTTCCCCTTAAAAATTTGATGTTCAGCTTCGGACCTAAGCCAAATTTAATATTTTCGCTAATGTATGCTTCTCCAACTGCAAATATTTAAATTCGACTTATGAATTTATTTTTTCTTTCGTTTTTTAAATTTATTTTTATATGCGAACAAAACTTTTAGGCAAAGTGAAGGGGCTCCACCCCCCCCTAAATATATATATATATATATATATATATATGTTATATTGATTTTTATAAGTTATACTGCATTCTAGTTTTTTGAGTTCTCAGTGAACTCCGAAGAAAATTCTTGGCTACGCCACCGGTTCCACAAGCTTAATTTCTTGAATAAACAGTTAATTAAAATGTCAATTTCATTGATTATAACTGTTGTTTCGGGAATATTTAACTAAAGAAGAAATAGAAATGTCAGTATCATATAGAACTTTGCTAAGTCTAACCATGAGGTGGGGTAACCCCCTCAAAAAAAAAAAAAAAAAAAAAAAAAAAAAAAAAAAAAATTGTCATTTCTATTTTTAATTATTTTGTATAATCCAGTTCTTTTGACGCCTCTGTACTGATATGTATCAAAGCATAAATTTTTTATCTAACTATAAGGAATCTAGAAGAAAGAATTTCAATATCACTTGCTAACAGGCAGTATGTTTAGAGCCAAAACAAGAAGTTTCGCACACAGTAATATGGTTGAAGTAACCCAAAACTTCATTAGAAGTACCTGTTATGTTATTAAAATTTTTATATCCCTTAAAAAATTGAAACATCTAAATTTTCATGGTGAAAAACGGTATTTTTCAATATACCCGCATTTCCCCCCAATACCACCATTTTACCCCACCTGACCCTAATAATTAAAAATTTCACCTAAATGTATTGATATGGTGATAAACGGCATGCAGCAATTTTTAAAGCACTATTTTAGTGCTCCTGACTGGATAGAGGAAAAGAAACCTCACGAATGTAACTTAACCTCTGGAAATGTGAGAACTTGAACCTTTGCGTGACTTTAGTCTGTGGTTGCTATTTGTTTCTTAGTACTGGAAACCCTTGAAAAACAGCGGAAGAACGATTTTAAACCGGTAATCCATACGTAAGCTTACAAAATCTTGTTTGACAGATGCTTAGTGGCTACCCAATGTTTTTATTATTTTTTTTATTGTTACTTTTAAATAGGTTAGAATTTATATTTTTGCAACAAAACTTACGAAATGTATTTTTTTTTTAAACAAAGAGGACAGATTGCAAATTTATATGCATTAAAAATGTACCGCATACTTAAAATTGTAATAGGCTTGGATTTAGGAATTTAGCAGCCATGGGCAAAATTCAGATAGAGAAATACATTAATCTTGTACAGATTAGAGCCACTATAACTTGATTGTAAATATAGTTGATTTCCCCTCTATTGTTTTAATTTTTTTTTTTTTTTTTTTTTGGTAAATATAGTGCATGCGAAAACTTCTAATTATTCAAGTTTAGTACATTGGGTAAAAGTGTGTTTTGTGCTTTACAGTTTTTGACATAAGATGTAAGTTTTCCGCCGTAAAGACATACATGTAAGTTTGAATTTTAGAGAAAATATAGTCTCAGCTATAGAAAATATTTTTTCTTGTTTTTTCACCTTCATTAACTTTTACAAGTAAGTTAATGTTGGAAATTTTATGTGCTAGAATTATCCGAACCTAAAACGATTTATCGATCATTCTTAAAAGAATTGTTTTTTACTGTAGGCGATATCTCGTCAAGGGATAGAGGGGCCTGTTATCCACTTTTTCTTTTGTTTTAAAAACATATCCCATTGTATAACATTATTTAATAATTTACGTTTGTTCAATAAATTCATGAACTTGATGCTATTTGAACTAGTATAGATTAAAAAAGGCACTTAAAAGTCAATAAAAAATTTATTGAAATTAATAAATGTTACTGGCACCGGAAAAAACGAAATTTTAGTATTTTGTAAAAGCTATTTTAATTGTGTATCTCATACATGAACAACATTTATAAGTAGAGAAAAAACAGTCAAAATAGGGGTGTTAAAAGACAAAATTAATAAAAACTTTGTTTAAAAACATACATAACATAATACTTATAACAAGATACGATCGTTTTAACTGAAAAGTTATTTATAAGTGTAAATTTATTTTTGTACATTTATAAGTGTTTGGTTAGATATATTTCATTCTAGTCACACGCATTCTGTTTAGATCCCAATGTTTGCAAAATAGACTGACAAAAAATTAAATTCAATCTATATGAAGTTTACTAAAATCATGGAAACAATTACTTAAAGTCAAGCGAAATTTGCCAAGTATTTAAATTCCCTGTTTATCTTTTCTTTCAGAAATACCCATACAAATTATACAATGCCCCAGATTTCGGAGACTAGGAAGAAATTCTAGCATCACAAAAATGGTATGACCTCAAGTTGAGTTTTAGCACCCATAAGGTCTATCAATACATAGTTTCATGTATGGTAAAAAATTTATAACGCGCTAGTATATTGCGTTTGTGCTGTTACACAAGCAGTTTTTCAATTTTTTGATTTTTTTCCACAATAATCCACAGGATTCTGTCTATAATTAAATCTGTAAAAATAAATATTGGGGTACGAAGAGGAAAATCGAACAGTATTTGATATTCCAATGCCTTAAAAATTAATGTGACTAATATTTTTGTGCTAATGGAAGATTAAGTTAAAAACCTCTATTAAACCAAAGATCTTGAGTTTCACGGTTATAACAATGATACCAATTATTTACCGCCAATCTCATAAAACTCTTAAATATGCTAGCTGTTTTATCCGGGCTATTTTAAACGCATAAACGGGTGATTATTTTAAGGCAAAATATAAATTAAACACATATTATTATTATTATAGTTATTATTATTATTATAATATTCAGTATAATCTTCGTGCATACTAAAAATAAATTAAAAAACAATCAAACTACTTTTCGTGTTTATTTAATTTTTATGCAGCTGAAGCACAGACAAACTGAAATAGACGGAATTTAAATTCAATTCTTATAGATCTTTCCATTATTTTGTTCACTGTTGGTATCTAGATCTATATGTGTGCGGGTTGCAAAGATTAGATGAAGAAGAACTGCATTTTTATTGTGGTACATAGACCAAACTAACCTACAAAATCAGTTGCATTTATGATTTGCTTCATTTACTGTGAAATTGTGAGAAATTTTACTATTAGACTATACGATTTGAGATCACAAGGTTGTAAGATCCCTTACTCACTACTGATGGTTTTTCTGGATTTAATGTAATGGAAATACAATGACAAAATCTGAGCAGACGAATGTGCAGTTGATTGCAATTTAAGTGACTTTTGTGCTAAGTCACCTTATTATGATCCACATCTTTTCCACACAATCTTCATATCGGTCTGGGCACACAACGACTCTCCTCAGACAAGTAAGTCAGATGATTAAAAATTCATTTACGGCCATTCTGCAATCGAGTGGAAAATCACTTGACTCTCTAGTTTGAGCGTAGTTGTTGAGTGCTAGGTCGCTAAAAATGATTGTCTGTGGACATGCTCCGTGCTCGCTAAACCCTTGGTTATGAAAGTCTTCTCAATGGCTACTAGAAATTTTTTAGATAAATTCATTTGCGTCTGATAAGAATTTTGATGGGGGAAGAAATCTCCCAGTAAGATTGCAAGTAGTTCTAAACCAAAAACGACAATGTTTTATGATTCTTCTGACATAAAGCATTGAACAAAATAGGAGACATAAAACAAAATATAAGTTAACCATTCTGAAAACGAGTTACAAGATTTACGCAACAAAAACAGAATTCAGAATGTTTATCTGGCAATGCTAAGTAGCATTTGGTGCAAAATGTTCAATTACATTAAGCTTAACAGAAACTAATAGGAATCACACACATGTAATGCCAAATTATGTAGGTAGGCGCTTTGGCGTCACGATTTTATATAGACAGCCGCGTCATAAGGTCTTCTAAGACAGACTTCATCGTTCAGTATTCAAAATGTACTTTCCAATAAATCAAAAACAAAATTAGCCTGCTCCGTAAACGTGACATGTTTAGCCATGGAAATCCTGACAAATTTTGACATCTTCATCGTGATCTTAATGCAATATTATTTTTTTCTTTCTTCATCGCCCAGGAAAATTTCCAACTTGAAGACTTCGTTTGTGTAGGCCGCTTTTCCGATTCGGAAAAAAAGAGAGTCGAACCTGTCAGGGCTACCCCAAGCAGCTGACGATGACGGTCACTTCTTCGGGGGCGCCCCGCGTGTGGTCCCCGCGGGGGCCCGCATCGGGCCCGTTTGATGCTCAGCGGGGGCAGACTCGCTCACGACGTATCAATAAAGCCGGGGATCTCGGTTTGCGCCCGTCACGCGTAGAGGTAAAAAGAGAGGAAAGAATGAACAAGAGCCGAGAGAAGGAAGTGTTGATGGGAGACGTTCGAATTTGTTTTCTTTTCATTAAGTTCGCCAGGGGTCGCTATTGAACCTCCCGAACGTGGAAAATTGTGCGGTTCTCTCTTTTTTTTTTTTTATATTTCGTTCTTTCTCTTGCTAACTGGCAGTCAGACCGGCGGATGGCTTGGAAAGGGAATATGCCTGTCAAAGTCTGAATGGCTCCCGCGATGGCGGGAGTGCGCTCCGTCTACGTTGCATAATGTGCGGATAAATGTATGGATATCGCAGAAATTAGGTGTTCTTTTCATGTTGAACTGCGGAGGATTCATACAGATGACAGGTCTGCGGCAGAGATCGGCCCGTGACCACTCATGCAGTTTGGTCCGGGATGCGGACTGCATTACACCAGGGGCATAGATATGGCATAAGTGTGGAGGGCCACGTAGGGCTGCTGTTGCCGTTTGGGCATTCATCCGAGGCTGGGAGGGGAAGGTACATTTTATCAAGTAGCTCACGATACCTAGTTCTCTTAGTCGTGGTAACCGAGCCGCACGTGTTTAATGTTAGTCATTTAAAATGTTCGTTAAGCATTTGAGGCGCAACCCTTTCCCAATGCTGAAAAAACGGCAGCCGTTGCCATCGCTCGACTTAACTACCAGCAAGATGGCGGACGATCGAAATGTTCATCGACCCTTCGACCTAGAGACCCTTTTTTGACAAGAGCTGGCTGTGCCGCACAGCCAGCTGTTGTAAAAAAGGGTCTCTAGATCTGTGGCGCGAGATGAACATTTCAATCGTCCGCCATCTTGCTGGTAGTTAAGTCGAGCGATGGCAACGGCTGCCCTTTTTTCAGCATTGGGCAATCTATACGGCTGTTCTCGCATTCTTCTATTTTTCAACATATCTCAGTGCTGTAAAAAATAATCGTGACAATTTTTTTACGGGAAATGACGTGCTAAAAGTAAAGGATTCTCGTGGAGCTATGTCACCCGCAACTATTTTTATAGAAATCAAATCTATTCTTCGTGACTGGCAACAGTCAAAACGTCAGAGTTTAGTGTTCCCAGAGCGGGAACACTGCGCGTTAAAGGGTTAACTTTTCACAGGCGTCTACTAATGTTATTATTTTATTTTTGTTGGGATGTTTGATTGGTAAATGAAAACTTAAAGAACCCAATACATTGAGGTGAGAATTAAAATTTACATGTTTTTTACATGCAAACTTTAAGCTGTCACTACATGTGAAATTTAAAGCTTCAAAGTGAACTTAATGGGCTTTTAAACATTTCAAATTGGTTGTCTTCACCCTCTGCGTGCACCTTTTCAAGCAAATGCCCTTTTTATTATTTAACAATAATAATAATAATAATAATAACTACAATTATAAATGTTTCACTTAGGTATGCTGGGCAATTACTAGTAACGAGACCGATGGTACATATCTGTGTAAATTAGAGAAAATTAGTTTGTTCAATTTTTTACAATTTAATTGCATACATGAAATATAAGAAACGTATGATATACAATTTTGTATATTTAGAAAACACCAATATCTACAACATTAGATTGTTCTAATTAGATCACTTTCCTAAATTTCAGTGATTCATAAAATCTTAAATAATAATTTAAGTGTAATTTTTGCATTTAACAAAAAAAAAAAAAAAAAAAAAAAAATCACATGGGTTATGTTATTGCATTTACTCAGCAAAATATCTGAAATGCGTTTCCTATAACTTTTTGTATAATATCATGGACACGTTCCATTTCACATAAAATTGTCCTAGTCACCATTGTCCTAGTTGATATATTTCACCATATTTGCTGTAAATGTGACAGTTTTTAATTTATCAAATTAACTATAGAAAGTAAAAATATATGAAAAAAATATTAAGAGTTTTTCTATGCGCATTACATTAAAAGGCCAGATTAAAAAAAAAAAAATCTGGAGCTAAAGTTCAAACTCTTTTCGTATCTTTTCTCTTATAAATATATTTGAATCTACAAAATAAGCCAATCTTTTACAGTTTAAACTTAAAGAACCTGAGAGGAGAGGGGGTGCACGTGATTCTGTGCCAATTCTGCATCAACAATATTGCAATGGGATATGATAAAAAATAAAATAAAAATGTTCTTGTATTCAAAATTATTACTATCGGGCAACCAACTAAATAGAGAAGAAATAAAAGGAAAAAAATTAGTATGCAGTCTTCCGACAAACATCAAGAAAAGTCTATTGCCAAATATCTTAACCTCTTCAAAGCCAGTTCAACAATCATTTAATCTTTATACACTAAGATTACCTTTGCTTACTTATTTATTTTTGTAAGTGTTAAAATCAGATTCCGATTTTTTTTATATATAAATAAAAATATATTTGAGTTTATATTTATGTACTTAAATCTACCTATCTCTGTGTAATGCTTGCAATAGGGAAAGTATCCATTTTGAAAGAGAACATTTGATACTTATAATTTAAAAAAACATATCACAGTGCATGCTGGTTTTATACTCTACTATACACCGTTTACCTCTGCAACTAAATATTAATCCTAACTGCTGTAAACCTTAGTACACTACTTATCTTACATTAGCCAAATAAATCTATAAATCAAAATTTAGAAATTGTTATTATACTAAATGATTTCTGACATACAATTAGTTCTTTTATGTTTGAGATGATCTCCCTTCTATCCTTTTACATTATGTGTAAAAATACAAAAATACTTAATGGATAAAATCATATTATACATTTTTGTAGGTTCGATATTTAATTTAATTTATGAAGTTAGATAATAAAGTAAGTTAGATAATAAAAATAAGATATAAATAGAATTTACTGCAAAGTTTTAGACGAAATGTTAAAAGAGCTGTTTTTTAAACTGCTTGAAAAGATATGCTTTAGGAAATTACTTTAAAGTCCAATGGTGCTTTTGGTACTTACATAATGTAGTGTTATTATACATTACATATACACAATGTATTTCTTACATAGTGTAATTAATGTAGGTATATTATGTTTCTTACATAATGTATTATGTAATGTTAATAAATATTTGTGTGTATCTCATTTAATATGTAAACACTTATTCTGTTATCAAAATTTTTTTAAATCATTCAAAATAATCAAGATGACTTTCGATTGTGAGGGAAATTAAAAATTATACTGCTATGTTATAAAAGGCATATTAATAGTGAAATTTTAAAAAGAGCAAATTCGTAGTGTTATTTTCTTTTAAACTTTGAGCAGAAAGAATAAAACTATTCATTTGAGAAAAATACAACTAAATTTTACCGTATATTAATTGCTTATCCAGAATTTTACTAATTCTCACATTTATTCTCCAATTCCCTAATTATAAAACTTTAACTGTGCTTTAATTTACTTATTTACTTTTTTTTATTTCTAAAAGTTCAGAATTTCAAATAAATCACACATACGAGCACAAACAGAAAAAAAAATGTGTGACAGATATGCGAAAACCTTTGTTTTATTAACTAATAATTTAACCAAATTAATGATTTAAAAAGAATGAAAATCATAATGGGAATTTTTTTCGTTCCCTTATATATAATGCTTACAATCTTAAACTCTTAGTTTGTGCCAATAATTATAAGTTAAAACATTTTAAAAGATAAATTAGGAGTTTTCTTCAAGATAAAAGTTGAAATTTTCAAAATTCTTTCACTTATGATTAAGATACACAAAACGAGTAACTTTTAAATTCTGCATAGGGTTATAGATTTATATTTGATTGAAATTTTAGAAACTCTGTGATAAATGTTTTAAGATATATTACTTTATAAAATGCATTAACTTTTTATTCAGGAGTTATACTGTGCAATTATAAAGGAAGTTAATATACATGTATGTATAGTATGTATAGCGTATATAGAAAATTTATATAGAAACCCCCCCCCCCAAGCCAGTCATTGTTAAAACAACAAAAAAATGTAAAATGCATTGTCCTCATCAGAGGGGGAAATGCACAATTGTACACCATAGGTTTCAGACTCACAGCCTGATATTTTGCCAAGGTAATGTATTATATTCAAGGCTGTATTTTGGAAAGATTGATTTAAAAGTATTAAAACAGTTTAAAGATATTTATAAAAGTGTACTCTATTAATTCGAGATATAAACTGTAACAGGCAAATCTCAGAGGTGTGACTCCCCCTTACCTATGGGTTAAAAGTATTAAAACAGTTTAAAGATATTTATAAAAGTGTACTCTATTAATTCGAGATATAAACTGTAACAGGCAAATCTCAGAGGTGTGACTTTAGTATTTTTATGACTTTATGATTTATTAGTGTGTGACTTTAGTATTACCTCTATTTATAAAAGTGTTCTCTATTTATAAAAGTGTACTCTATTAATTCGAGATATAAACTGTAACAGGCAAATCTTAGAGGTAATACTAAAGTCACACACTAATAAATCATAAAGTCATAAAAATACTAAAGTCACACCTCTGAGATTTGCCTGTTACAGTTTATATCTCGAATTAATAGAGTACACTTTTATAAATATCTTTAAACTGTTTTAATACTTTTAAATCAATCTTTCCAAAATACAGCCTTGAATATAATACATTACCTTGGCAAAATCTCAGGCTGTGAGTCTGAAACCTATGGTGTACAATTGTGCATTTCCCCCTCTGATGAGGACAATGCATTTTACATTTTTTTGTTGTTTTAACAATGACTGGCTTGGGGTTTTTTTTCTATATAAATTTTCTATATATTATTAAACGCATGTTTTCTTTTATGCTGCTTTTTTAAGCGCTGGAATACATGTGAAGCAACTGTAATTTTGTTGTATTTTTAATTAAAGTTCAACTGTATGTATAGCGTATATATATATTGTTAATTTACTGGAGGTTGGGTGGGGTTTTTGGTTTAAAGGTTGTAATTGGATGGATGGGTCGGGCGGAGGAAGATTTTCTCATATTAAAAAAAAAAGAGTAATATGTATAAAAACAATTTGGAGGTGTATATGCATGCATATATATATCTGGAGGGATTAAAAAAAAACGGGGTTCCTATATTGTGATTATTTTGTCCTAAACATTTTTTTTTTATTTATTAGATTAATCTTCTGTCATACAATAACTTATTATTCATACTTTGTCACTAATAATAATCATTATATTTTTTATAACAATATGTTATATTTAATTGGCAATACTATCTATTTTATTCAATAATTTTAATTTATTATTATTCTATATATATATTTAATTATATTAATATACCTGGATATTCTTAAAATTTAATAATATTACCTTTTAGTATTTGGCAACTCCTATACTTTCTTCTTTCCACTTTTACACTTTTATTTTGTGGCAACACCATTTTTCACTTTTTACAATTCTTAACATTGGCAACACATATTACTTGTTTAAATGAGTTTTCCATGTGCTCAAGGTCTGGTATGTAGATTTATAATTGCTATTTCTATTTTTTTGTTATCTTTTGATTTCTTTTTTCCTATATATAGTAGGGTAGGGCCCAGAACGTGTGGAGTTAATATCTCTTTTGATATGCCACACAACCGAAACCCTACTATTTTGTTTGCTTTTAATTATAATCCACTGTTTGTGGTCCCTGAAGATGGTGACAGTGGTTATAATTTCCGTTCCATTCTATTTTCACCTTAATTCTTGCACTTTATTTGGCTTAGCTTTTATTTTTATTTATTTTTTATTTATTTTCTTTTCAAAATGTGGTTTCTAATTCTTGCTTAAAGCTGTTATATTTATATGCGAGATATGTCTTATTTGCAGTATGTTTTGTGTTTTACTTATTATTTATATATATATATTCTTAAATTAGTTAAGAACAAGTTGTTGATTTAAAAAAAAAATTGAGAGATAATTTCAGTAAAATATTTACACTGTTTAAGTTAATTCATCATGTATCACTAAAATTGTCCCCCCTCCCTCCTCTAAAAACTATATTTAAATACAAAGACAAGCAACTCTGTGTGAAAATATATGAATTTTTCAAATAAGAACTATCTGTAACATGGCAAAGACAGAAATTTTCGAGTGTAACGTAAATAATGAATACAATTTTTCACTTATAAAACAAGACAAACTTACTTGTATGATGTGTTGTTTTTCACAAGAGAAAATTTCCATAAAATCCCTTCTCTTATATTATCAATACAATAATTTTGAATGGTGTGCATAATTTAGCTAGAATTTGCTTTTAATTTGTTGGAAATTATTTAGTCTGCACCCAAGTATTGATTTAATTATGATGCACACATAGTTAAGTTCCACATTAGATAAATGAGCATGCATATTAGATAAAATCAATGTCTGGCTTGACTTCGAATTCTTGTTTCAATTAATTTGACCTAAGCTGTCCACATCTTGTAGCATCCATGTCTTAGTTCTCAATCGTGTACAGTATATTTTAAAATGAAATCTGAAACAAATAAATAAATGTATCCGTTGTGGCTAGAACAACAGTACAGGTTGATTTAAAATTCATGTGACAAACTTCTAAGAAGGAAGAGTGGCTCAAACAAATTATACAATACTGAGTAGCAAATGTACAATTAACTCCTTAATTAATAATCACCTAATAAAAAATGTTGAATTTGTAATAACTTTTCACGACTAAGATTTTATAAAGGATGGGTGCGTTCTTTAAAAAATGAAAATTACATCAATTCATCTTCTTTTTTGACTCGGGGGATTTTGACTAAGATATTTTTTTATGAACTGTAGTTAAATAAATGGCCTCTAAAAATACTTTTTAAATTTTTCGATTAAGTGAGGTTTGAAATGAACATATTCCTGGGACCGCAACATCTCTGAGTGATTGTGAATCATCTTTGGGCATTTTACCCTTTCTCGTTATACGAATTTTGAGTCCTCCTGTATATGTAAGACTAACAAAGGTAATCTTCAATCAAACGAGTTTCAGAAACAAGTAAATTTTACGAAAATGGTTGAAGAAACATATAAGGAATAAAAGATTGTGGTCTATATGAACTGGTAGTGTAAACAAATATACGTGTTTATCTCCAAAATATGTCCGATTTTATTTTATCAGGGACTAGTTACTAATATAATTGTGTTATTTAAAAAAAAGTAATATAAATAATTGTTGATGTTAAGTGTTAGATGCCAGAGGCGAGAAGGGGGGGGGATCCTGACGAAATCCTTTACTGCTGAGGACCAAACACTTATGTAATACCAACACATCCATTTTATTTATCCTGTGACCAAATCAAAGGAACCATGGGAATGCCATATAGACGATAATAATGAGCAGTGAATATAATACTACGGAAATCTAAATATCAAGGAAATGCCTTTATTGCATTCTTCTTTAAATATCTTTATTCTCTAAATGTATGAGGCTGCATGCAGAATGTTTAATAAGAATGATTGCATCTGACAACAAAAATCCTAAAAACTGAATTCGCAAAGCAGTTATTTAATTCATGTTTTCTTCTTTTTCTGAAAATTTTCAAAATTGATCTTTTATAGAAAAAAATTAAATATTCCTGTCGCATCGCAACGCATACACATTTAATTGTATAATTATTAATGACGTGCTGTCAATATCTAAGCATTTTGTGGTTAGAAAAAGAGAGTGAAAAACAGAAATCAACACCAAAATATTTGCATTCTCTGTATGGTGATACTAAAGAAGAAACCAGTATCAGTTTCAAGGTCCTTTAGGGGAAATACATAGCTAAAGACAAAAACAATATTTTCCAGCTTACAATGTCATACTCAAAAAGTATTCCCGTAAAGCCAATTTTTCTTCCTTATTTTTGCAAACATTTCATTTAGTCTTTCTCGAAATTAGTTAATTAAATAATGTGTCAGAAATAGCAATGCTTTTATTTTCTTTTATTCTCTTGAATACTTGACATAACAAAACTTGAATAGTTACTTGAATACAACTAAACTAACTTGAAAAGTTGAATAACACATAATTGGACTTGACTAGTTTGTGAAAACAACTTGAAAGACTTGAATAGTTAGCGAACAAAATCCTATGCTCGAACATTTTTTGAGCACCGTAGATAACTATCAAAATATGAGTAATTATTATGATTATTTTTATTTTAAAGAAAGGGAAAAAAAAAATGTATGTGTATGAATAAAAACCTATTTGTATGTGTGCCATCACAGGATAAAAGCCTGTTACTGCGTTACTAAATGAGCAGTTATAATATACTTTCATCTTTTTTCTCTCTTTATACGTCATAAAAAACCTCAGCTTCGTTTTTTGTTATTCGCCATGATAATTACCAGTATTTACCACTCTGCTCCTTTAGTTAACTGGGGAAGTGCGTTTCCATAAAAATCAGAAATAATAAAGTCGAAAAACTGTTAAGTAGGAGGTTATGTGCAAATACTACACATGTGTGTGTGAGGTATATTTTTAAACGATTACCCAGGTCCCCTGTCATCAAAGTTGAACAGAACTGCTACATAAAACAACGCAAACATAGGGGTTGTCTGCCTAAGGACAACGTTGAGGGCTCTCATTTGTGATTTTCTCAAGAGCCCTTTGCCCGTATTTATTTATTGAGAAGCTTCACACTGTTGCCAACAGCTAAGTATTCCACTACTGAAGACCTAACTTAGTCTGATGTATACCAACGATCTATCAGTAGAGAATTTTGTCAAATAATCCACTGTACTATGATTTATTATTTCTAAGAAATGATAAATTTGATTAACAATCGCATATCTTTTTTTTTTTTTTTTCTTTTTTGTTCGTAAAATCAAATGTCATACATCGAATCGATATATGCAGAAATCTAATAGATCCAAATTGGTTTCAAATTTTCCTCGACGGGGGGGAAAAAGAAGGTTTTGTTAGATTAACAAAAATTTCGTTGATTCTACAAAAAATTTTGTTAACCCAATAAAATTTAGACAAATTCAACAAAATATTTTGTTAACTAAATTGTTCTGTTAAAATAAGGCCAACCAAATTGTTGAGTCAACAAAATTTTGCTAAATGCAAAAAAACATTCTCCCTGTCCCCCCCTCCTGTCTTTCCAGTTCTTCTCAAATAATCTTGCGAATTAACCTTTAATTTTGCAATGGCTTACCCATTAACCAAATTTTTCTCTGACATTGCAACATTCACAATTATCAAAATACAACTTATCTCCCAAGATATTACCCATCTTCTTAAAGGCAAATCGAGATACGAAAAAGAAATCGAAACCAATCCTTCATCACACGCATATTGAGAAACAGATACCCGATCATTGCCGTTACACAATACATAACAACAACAACAACAACATCAGCAGCAACTCTCTCATCTTTCTCCCAATCTCCCTTACTGCAATACAACACAACTTCACTCTTCTTCTCTACATCATCCCGAACACACAACACGCATCTGTCTCTGTAGAGATAATTAATTCATCGTCTTCGCTCGTTGTGCGTTCTTTTTTTTTTCCTGAGTTCTTATCCCTTCTTCTTCTTCCCTCCTAGGTGTCCTCCATCAACCGCGTCCTGCGGAACCTGGCCGCCCAAAAGGAGCAGCAGCAGGCCCAGCACCACGGGCAGCTGTCGGTCCCCGGGGCGGAGCTCGTCTACGACAAGCTCCGCATCCTGAACGGCGGGCAGCCCTGGCCCTGGTACCACGCGACTCCCGGCGCCGCGGCCGCCTCCCACCTGGCCGGCATGGGACACGGGGCGTCCCCGGCGGCGGGGCTCGCGGCTGCGGCTGCGGCGGCGGGCGGCCTGGTCGCGACGCCCGGGTCCGTGGGTGCGGCGGCGGCGGCGGGGCTGGGCGGCATGTGCAACGGCATGAACGGCAGCAGCGACGCCGGCAAAAAGAGTGAGTACAAGCATGCATACACATGTTCTTTCTTGGTTTGTTTTAATCAAGGCTAAACTAGATTTGCTTGCGGGTTGTTATCCATAGAGATACGAATACTTGGAGATGGCATTAGCTATCTTCATCATTGAACGAAATGAAGTAACTGTATTGGTCTAAGTATGGCGGATCATTTTGTTGGTTTCTTTTTAAATAACAGTGAAAGATGCTCGATTTTACGAATTAAAAAGTAAAGGTGCGCAGTTATATGTTACATTAGTTCTAACTACGAAATCTGAACATCCTGCAGTTAAAAGTTTTACAGTTATGCCAAATACGTAATTATTCTTGGCGCCAACTTTGGCGACACTGCTTCTTTAGAATTGGAACTGTCACCATAGAATAACACAGTCATATTGAGTTGTGGTCTGAGCAATAGGGCGGATTGGGTTACTGTTTCGGCTTCACTATCAGATAGCCGATGCCGTCTCCTTGTAATCATATCTCTAAGTTGTTATCCAGGCTTTAACAATTTCAGAAATAACGTGCAATTTGAAAGGACAGTTTTGAATGGAAAAAACCCGTTAGATGGCTCTGGATACATAGATAAAACCACGTTGTTAGTAATCACGTGTTTTTAATATCTGACGAGCCTATGTATCAAAATATGATTTGATTACTCGTAAGATAACTTTCGCCTCTTGGAGCACTGCCCACACTGTCTTTTAGAGATACACATTTAACATTGGGAGAAATTTGCGAAATAGTTAAAGCCTCCACAACAGGGAAATTGGCTAATAGTTACAGTCTCAACAGGGAGCACTCGTAATCAAGTTTAGCCTTTGTTTTATTTCCTTGGAAAAACGTATTCGAGTGAGAAAAGTCAAAGTTTCATTTCATGTAAACAGTGTATCACTTTAATACTAAATGCTGTACAGTCTTCGAAATTTCTAGTGAGTGATTTTCGAAAAGGACTAAATTGTGAAACCAAGGTAGGAAGTTAACACCAAACAGTGGCTTAAACAGAATTTCTTTAAGGGTGCATGTTGTTTATTTATTTATTTATTTTTACCTCAAGCGACGTTGTGAGATTTCCCACGTTTGGAGAAAACTGTGGTCCTATCTTCAACATGCCACAACGTCATTGAAAAAAATAAACCCTTAAAAAATAAAGCTTAATTTAAATACTAAGTTGTGTAGTTCTATCAATGAATTATTTCTGGAAAATGCAATTTAGTTTTCGACTGTTAGGATTAAGCAACAAACTGTTTGCAAGTTTACTATAATTAATTTATGAACAAGCTGTTTTGCAAAGGAACAGTTTATTCATAAAATAATTTTAGTAAGCGTAACTTACGTTCCAATACTTTTTTGAGTGCTTGTTCAAATATGAATATTGTAGATTGTAAAAAACTCTCTTTAAATATTATTATTTTATATATTTCCTATTTATATTAAACAAAATATTTTGATACTTACATTTTTGATACTATAATATTAAACAAGATATTTTATTAATTTTTACATACCAGAACATACTAAGTTTTTGAGCGCTTGGCAAACGTCTGACGGGTTCTACAAATAGTTGAACTCAGTTACCACAGGCTTATGATTTTCATGATCAATATTAGTAATCAGAAATATAGTTATGATAGCACTTATTTTTAAAACAATTTGGAAAATGTTAATGATTTCGTGCTAATCATGAGCAAAAAGTTTCAACATTTTTCAAATTTCCTAGTAAAAAATTCATAGGTTTACTATGTTAATTTCCTTAACTCGAACTTATTTTCCTCAATTTCCATAACTAATCAGTTTTATTGTTGTTTGAGTACACGAAGCTCCTCTCTTTGTGCCAAATAGTTTACAAAATGAGAAAATTTGTGAAAAATTAATTCCAACTCTTCTTAAATTTTTAACTTGGGAAAAGAAGCCAAACGCACTTTTACGATCGAACTCAATAACTTATATTTTACAATATTTCTTTTTCTCTTATCACAATATATTACACATCTCGATTCATCCTGAGCGCAGCAAAGCGGTAAGATTTTTTAAATAAGTAGTACATATTTTTTTTGTAAGCTATATCATTTTAACAGGAATATTAATTT
Organism: Cheiracanthium punctorium; assembly: GCA_038373885.1. Lineage (NCBI taxonomy): Eukaryota > Metazoa > Arthropoda > Arachnida > Araneae > Cheiracanthiidae > Cheiracanthium > Cheiracanthium punctorium. The sequence continues at coordinate 736,917 of JAWZYV010014284.1, forward strand.
TCAATGGAGCTCTCGAATATTCTCACCCTTAATGAACAGTTTTATTTTAATTAATAAAAAATATTATTTATAATGTTTAATCATCGTTATTTTGAAATCACCCGTTTTAAGTTTTTGCTGTGCTATATAGGTATTTATTTTGCTATAATATTAATTGTAATTAAAGCAAATAAAAAAAAATGTTCCGATAAAAAGATCGCGTAAGTTACGCAATAGATGGCGCTGGTAGCTTGAAATCTGTTTCAAGAAGTGCAATGATAAAGATTTGAACTGAGTGAATATATTATCAGCTTGGAGTTTTGCTCCTAATAAACAGGAAAAGGATACCGATGTTTTATTTTTTAAAATAATATTTGCTGTAACTTGTTTTACACGGTTTTCAATGTAATAAAAAAGTTTATTGCTCGAAATGTTGGCATGAAAATGGCATGAAAATCATGGCTTATAAAGTATATAAAGAAACATTAAAAGTTAAAAAATGTAATCGACTTATATATGAATATTTCGGTGTTCGGTAATCAAAATTTAGATAAGCTATTTAGTAAACAAACGTAGAAAAACGCCACATTTAAAAAACAGAAGATGATATTTAAAATATAATTCAAAAAACTTCATTAATTCAGAATTCAGATTTCAATTATTCAGAAATGAGGCATTTTATTGAAATATTATTTCACTTTTAAGGTAGTTTCACCTTGTGGAAAAAACAAAAAATGACTTTTTTAAGAAGGATTTTTCGTTTTGAGAATGCAATTTTTTTGCTGTTGTTCAAGAAAGCTGAATATTTATGTCAATAATCTTTCAGACTGAAGAGAGAGAATAGTTACTGAATATATCACTGAAAATGCTCCTTAACATCGTGAGACGTTAAGAATTTAATTTGAAAGTAGTACCAATATTCAAGTTTAATTTTACTGAATAATATATATTTCCAATTGTAAAAACAGAACTGTTAGTCAGTGTTTAATTAACAAGAAGGGATGTAGGACAGAGATTAGCAAAATGAATAAATGACAAACCTTTTTCTCGTTTCGTCTCGTCTCGTATCCATCCTTATTAAGTCAAAATACGTAAAAGTTGCTGTTTTGCTAGGACACAGCACAGAAAGGCTAGCTGCTACAGGAAGGAATGCCTTTGTCAGAGGGCTTTTAAGGGGTTCTAATGCGTATTCAAGTTACATTTGAAGGAAACCGCTCTCAACATGAGACCGTTAGATGACAGCTGCGAGGTAGGCCGGAACCCCGGGCCTTGACCCTACAGCCAACTACCAGTCTATTTTATCTATTCGGCCATTGGTTGACGACAAAATGTGCAAAAGAAAAAAAAGTTTTAAAGTACAAATGGGCTATTAAAATGAAGAGCAAAGAAAAGTCTTATCAAACACTTTGATTATGAAAATGTTCCCAGTTTATAAAATGGCCTCCATACACCGTACCAAGAGGTGATGTACAAATTCCAGAATTATATCCTAAAAAGTGTTAGGGATATGAAGACAAATATATTCTGACTTAAACCACTTTTCATTATGTCTCGAAGGAAATACTCACTTGATGATTGCATTTCAGGGGATGTATAGAAATTGCGAAAGAAAATAATTTTTGGACTAGCAAAAAATATTTAAAATTCAAATTCATGTATAGTTCCTGACTACATTTCGACACTACTCCTGACTACGACGACAGCTGGCTGTGCCGGCACAGCCAGCTGTCGTCAGAAAAGGGTCTCTAGATTTATGGCACGCGATGAACGTTTCAATCGTCCGCCATCTTGCTGGTAGTTAAGTCGAGCGATGGCAACGGCTGCCCTTTTTTCAGCATTGGGAAAGTGTTGCGCCTCAAAGAATTAAAAGCTTCTCGCAAAATCCCTCTATAGTTACAATAAAAACGTCTGTCTCGTTCGAACTGTAAATCTCTGTCTCGTCTCGTCTTGCATCCATACCTGAAAATGAAACTTGAAACATGGTATATCCTCATTAGATAAAATTTAGGGAGATTACTTTTTAGATATCATAGACTAAAAAAAAAAAAAAAAAAAAAACTGCACTATTATTGTACTGACTGCACTCACGGGGGAGTGTGAAATCCTGACCTCCATTCACCGATATCATTTCTAGTCGACCCCCCATCCGCGCATGCAAATCTTCGGCTCTACCAAGGGATGTGGAGGAGGAATAAGAGCGGTAATAATAGGGGGAGGGCAAGATAAAAAAAAAATAAAAAAATTCGAAATCGGGAACAAGAAACTGTTGTTCAGTCCGCGACTATCGCATGAAGGTAATGAAATTCGTTATCCTGCTCCGACTATTAAATTTTTTTCCCCCGTCAGTCGGAAAATACTATTTGGCGGGATTTTCCCAGAGGAGATTTAAAATATTAGCCGACCAAAGAGCGGAACCCTTCGGCTAGGCACCCATTTTGTTTCGGAAGTTTATAGCGATGTGAAGTGATTTAGGATAGACACGGGTAAGATAATGAATCAGCTGTATACCCAAGTAATTCCACCTAGAGAAATAAAATGCAATTAAAATGATACTATTTGGGTTTGATTTGTTCACAAAGAGGCATATGATAACCATAGGTGCTCTAGTATTTCATGTTATGACTTAAAGTAAATAAATCAACAGATAAAATTAAATGAATCAGTGAAGATCAGTACATATAGTAGAATCGTCTTTCCAAAGTTAAATAAATAAAAAACATTTTGATTATATCAAAACATAAAATATTACTTCAGCCTGAAGAGTGAAATAAGTTTAGTATTTTTTAATCACAATTTAATTTGTTATTGTGTTGATGTTGATTAATTATTTTACACACAAAAACAAGTTTTAAGTTTTTACCCTGTATTGAAATCTTAATTTGGGCTGCACCCGTCCAAATATTTTTTTTTTTTTTTTAAGATGAAGTTTTGGCTATTGAAATAAATGCGATCGCAAAATATATTTGATTGAAAATACCATTTACCAAAATATTTAGAGAGCAGATATCGCAATATGTGCAACGTGGCTTAAAACACACCGGCCAAATCTGTAAGGGAAAAAGAAATCTTCTCAAAGACAAATCGTAATCATATAGCAATCGGACCTATAACACCTCAAAACATAGAGAAATGCTAGTTATAAATGTCCTCTCTGCGAAAACTTCTGAACTCGAAAAAATATTGGAAATTTATTATTTATTTTGATTAATTTTTGTTCAGAATCTGTGAAATACGTGCACGGAAGTTGGCTAACAAACAAACATACATATATACATATTTAAACATTATGAGGATATTTGAATAACATTATGAGGACAACAAAAATACATATATACATATTTAAACATTATGAGGATATTTGCATAACATTATAAACATTATGAGGATATATCCGATTTCTGTTGGTGATCTTTGTCTTTCTTACAAGCTTTTTTAAAAAAATCATATTTTTAAACAACTCTGGTACATTATGATGAATATTTTATAGCACCGAGTCTTGAGAAAATTGAATCTTATAACTTTTAGGTAGGCTATCTTGCACTAAGGATTTAAGCATGGGGATGAAAATACCTCATTAGAAGTCTTTTCAAGGCAACAGGCGTTTATTTAAGAGATGTACTAAAAAAATCATTAAAGTTTCAAATATCCAACCCGAACGATGTTGGCGAATTCAAACTTAAATCCTTTTCCTTCACAGTGACATTCCATTATAAACAGTTATCCGAAGGCTTCTGACCATTTTTGATGGTATACCTATCATCTGATTATAAGTACATCCAAGCTTAATAACAAAAACTAGCATAAACTTCAACGACGTGAAAATTTTAAATAATAATCGCATAAAACAACGATCCAAGTAACTTGAGAGAGGGATCTTTGTTATTATTTAAACACACTATTTTAGTATAAAATCCAAAGTGATTCTAATGCTGTTACATCATGTATAAATTCCAATAAACCAACTCAGAACAATGTAGAGATTCTGAAAAGGTTGCACTCACATGGAACGCTAAGGTAGTCGAATCAAACGAACACTTGGTCGATGGAGTGACAAATCGAACTTCGGCTGACTAAATTAAGTGTTTGATCAATTTAAAATAAACAATTTTGTTAACGAGTAATTTTAATTAATCTAACCGAGTAATTTGACTGGATTAATGGACGGGAGAGAGGATAACAAGGACAGCGCTATTAAATACACCAGCTTTCTGCACATAAAATATTCCAGTAATGGTGCTTGAAGTTTTACCTTTATCATGAATTTGATATGAACGACTGCAAAATTACAGACTTTGATCATTTTCTCTTTATATATCCTCATTTGAATGATTTTATTCTGAAACTTGTTAAAAGCAATTAGAATTATCGTCTTTTTTCAGAAATCTTTAAAAACTCAGCTTTAAAGCTGGTTCGTCATTTTTAATGCTTAGAGTAAAAATTCTAAATAAATATTAACACTAAGAAATTTTTATAGAATACAAAAATATTAATTCACCGTAGAATTTTTCCCAAATAAAGACTAGCACATCAACGTAACGTAGCTGAAAGAAATTTGTAGATGTGACCGAAAAAATACAAAGCCTCAAGGTGACTATGATCGTTTTCAATGATGTAAGTCTGTGATTCCCAACCTTTTTCTCCGTGCGAACGTCTTCTATAACCCTAAAGAAACGGGCGAATTCCTTATTTAGTTATTGCGTACTGGTATATTATTTTGGGAACTAATGGTGTAGATGTAAAACGTGTTTCAATGGCATAAAAAGCTGTGGTCAAACAGTAATTGTGCGTGGTCTACATCGATGGCTTTAGTGAGCATTCCACATTGACCCTAACTCCAGTTCTGACGGTGACATCGGTTTTGGTGTCTACATTCAAGATCTCATTATGCTTATAGTCACTTTTTAAAATGTTTTGACAAGAATTCCCCGATTCATGTTTAATTCATATACATTGCAATCTTACTGGCATTGAACAAGCAATCTTGCCAAATTTAGTGCAAGTTGATATAAAAGCATAGAACTCAGATTCATATTTCAATTGATAAAGTATAATTTAAAATTTGGTTGTAGCCTGTTTAAAAATTTATTTTCTACTCCAGTTCCGGCTTGGGGGAAAAAAAAAGTATTAGGCATTTAGCTCTACGATTCCAGCTCCAAAGCTCTGGTCACATATGAGCTCGAGCTAATAATTCAGTTGATCTGCTTGTTTTGGTCTTTAATGTGATATCCTAAGGATTCTGCAAGTCAGAAAGATTGCTATATGTGCATCACTCTCGTTAGACCACATTTCGGAAGAGTCATCTGGATCACACCAGTTTCCCTTTGAAAAATATCTGGCTTCAATTACCATCTTACTTTCAGCCCGGGATTCACGAGTCTGACTCCACAATTCTGATCATTTCTAAAAGTATCTGAGAATAGAAACAAAATGGTGGCTTATACAATGGAATGTATTTTCTCTCTGTTCCAGGGCTCTATTAATACCCGAGACCGACGGCAAATCCCGTTTTTCTTGATCCGAATTTCTTGAGTAAATGCAACTTAGGTAGATTCGGAACTAAGCGACGCTGGTTTTATATCCCCCCCCCCTAAACTCGTACAAATGTACATTGATAGGTATATATTTATACGCGCTTTGGTTTGTAGGAATAGAGGGGTGAGGCAGAGAATATCGTAACGTGCGGGTTTGTATTTTATGCAGTGTTCTAATGGAGGAGCGTGTAAAATGGTTATTATTATTATTTTTTAACCTGCCCTAAAGTAGTTGTGTCGATAAAATATGAGCTTTGTCAAAGAAAAAGAGGAGGACAGCGAATTCAGTCGATTAGAAATTTGATTTCATTCAGGGATAGTGTCGATTATTGTGACGATGTTTTTTTAGCCTGCAAGAAAATCAGGATTAAAATGGTTAGTGCTTTTGCAAGGAAAGCGATGCCAGAAAAGAAGAACCAACGAAAAAGTAGGAATCAATTTGAATTTTGAGAACACATTTTGGATTCTTTGATGCATAGAATGCTATTCATCTTTTTGGATTTTGGATTTCACGTAGCTGGCAAATGTTTCTACTAGTTTTATTTGGAAGGTTTAACTGTTAGCAAGTACTATACAGATAAAATCTAAGCGCTGTCGAGAGAGAAAAAAAAGAAAATTAGAAAAACTAATCGAAAAATAATTTTATTACATTGATGGGTGAGATTTAAATTCAGAAATAGCGCCAATCTTCACCAAAAGCACGAAAAAATCTAATTTGTATTAGAATTTTTTCTGCTAGTATATAAATGATTGCTTAAAAAAGTTAACTAAAAAGAAAAGAGTCACATTTAATTCGGAAAAGATTTTTTAAAACATTAACAGATTTTAAAAAAATCTTTTATGATAGTTTTAAAGTAGAAATATGTTAATTGACAAGATCGTTAATTTTTTTTGGATTTATGAATACTGGTGAGCATTTAGTGCTGTTAGAATGCTGTGTAGTTTATTGTCAAGAGTAGTTATGCTGATAATATCTAAGTGTTATCAGAGTCGAAAAGAGGATGACAGCGAATGGAAATTTGATACCATTCAGTGTTGGGTATGAGTTGCTGAAAGAGCACTGAATCTATCCAGTACTGAACAAGAAAAGGCGTTTAATCTGTGTTATAACCATTGCCGTAATCGCATAAAATCCGTTGCTCGAGTTAAATTAAGTAACAGAGAATAAACGGAGAATACATTTAGGATTCCTTAGTGTGAATGCTTATGCATCTTTTTAAAATTCCTAGTAGTGATTGATGAAGAAGTAGCTCCGTTGAATCTGTCTAGTACTTGTTATATCCTATAAAGTTGTTTCCTTAAACAGCCCAGTTGCTAATGATTCCTCCGTACAAATGTACAATAGGTAGCCTAGCCATTATAGGGACACTACTCAAATTCTTCTTTTATCTAGTTTAAAGAAATTTTTCGAGCATATATTATTATCATAATGTTTTTTACTTGATTTTTGGTGCGGATATCATTTGTGTTGTTTTTGATAAGCGTCAACACATGCGTCGTCGTGTGCATATTAAGTGTGCATGTGATCGGGAAGCTTATCCCCATAGAGAACATCTGGGAGTTCACCAAGTAGGCGATTGCCAAAGAACTGATCAGTACTAAGCAGCAGTTAATTGAAACTCACATCAGAGAAAGAGATCATAATACCGGATTCCGACAACATGCAAAAATACATATGTAGTGAGCACGTCTCGAATAAAGGCTGTATTCGCAGTAATGGCACCACGCACCAATACTGAGATTATTTTCAAAAAATTTTCATTGAATGTAAATTTTATTTAAAAATAAAAAAGATCTGCGTGGTATATCTACGTGATGTGTTGTTTTTGTGATATATTCCTATAAATACAAAATACTCACAAAGCCTAAAACCAGGCCTTTGATCAAAAAATTAACTGAAACTATACAAAAATATGAGTAATTGTGCCTAATAATCTGGCCACCTTGTACATTGGTAGGTATATATTTATACGCTCTTTGGTTTGTAAGAATAGAGCTATCAAGAAAAAAAGAAACAAAAATGTATTTACGGTGCGAAATTTTCTTCTAACGTATCAACCTACCCTGTACATTAAATATATCGGAGCAATATTCTGTCTGATGACAGTATAACTTGGCAATATCTTGCTTGCGCACCTCGGTAACTTATAAAGTAAATGCACCTTTTGACACCTTAATATACGTTCCAGCAAGTCTATTTTTATGCTTGGAACATTCTATTCTAGCGTCTATATTAAGAATACAAACTAAAAGAAAAAGGAAGATTGCTACTTAATGCTATTAAAACTATGCGCTTTGAGCATCTTTATATCCATATCTTTTCTTTGGTTTTCATGATAGGCTCTTCAACTATTTGCTAGCTATGATGATAAAAAGCATTTTCCATAAATATCAATTTTCCATAAATTGATATAAAACAGATATTTTGCGGCATGTTTATTTCCAATTATCTGAGCTTTTAAACTAGATAATGAGACCGAAGTTATAAAAACATTAGCACATATTAATATTTGTTCCATATTTTTTTTCTCTTCATTTCTTCTCCTTTTAAAAAATACCTTTATTATGACCTCTCTTACAATAAAGCAGTTTCTTTCAAAAATTTTCTATATGCACCCAGCTGTGTTAAAAAAGGATTTAATCGAAATTTTACTTTTCGTGCTGTTAATGTAAATGTATGATAAAGGAAACACTTCTTAAAGATATACTGTTAGCAGTCCTAAAGTTTATTCACCTCTAAAAATTCAAACAGATGTTGTGGTCGTACAAGGGGGGTGGCCTCTACTCAATCCTATAATTTAAACATTCAAAACTTTCTTTTAAATTGCTTTAGCTAGCAACAGTTTAACCACAATTTCAATTTTTCAAAGTAATGCTAAGGACTGATTTATTCTTCTTTGTAAAAGTTTGTAACCCGAAAAGCAGGAATTAAAAAAAATAAAATATAAGAAAGAAATATAAAAACTGAGAGTCTTGGCCTTGACTTATATTATCAAGTACAACAAAACCACAGATGAGATTCATTCCCTACAATATTTACATATAAATAAAACTTACTTTCACGCTTGAAAAATTCTCTTCAGGCATGGATCATTTGAACTGAATGTTGTAAAATGGTGGCGAAAAAATCTGAGCTATAAAAAAAGTAGCGATCTTGCAATTTTTTTACGCGATTCTTCGAAACTATCTGAAATTTCTTTTTTTATTTCTTATACTTTGCATTCCAACAATACGATATTCTGATTTCTCAAATTATCTGTTTTCACACTCGGAAGAGCATAATCCATTTGAATCGGGCTGGAAAGGAAAAAAAAAATCTTCTTTAGATATTCTTAAAAACATACAAAGAAAGCTGGGGAAAACACCACTGCATTGCATATTCACCCCTTGAAAGGAAGCTGATCTTCCAAGGTATACGATCTTGGTTGATATTCTTCTCCCCGCAAACGGCTTTTAGTGGTAATTACAATCTCCATTTGCTTCAGCAGCTGGGCTGACAATCAGAAAGCAACTAGGCATTGGTAGCCACCGAAGCAATGGCCGGCTTTTAAGGGCCCTTTTGTGGCCAAGGCATTAGGAAAAAGGGACTCGATTAAGGTAGTCTGCGGTAGAAGCCGCTGTTTTTCGGACCTTCACAAGACCCGAAAAGCGACAAGAGGAAAAAAACAGCCCCTCTCTATGGATAAGAGAGATTTTACTCTGCTCTCTTGTTCAATAAGATGGTGTCTGGGTGGTTTCTACTTGTTCAGACCTACGCGGCTTAATCCTTTCATAGAATTCTATCAAAGGATTCGATGATCACCTTCCTCAGAAGAGAAAAAAGTATCTGAAGCCCCCTCAAATAAGCATCGCGATGAAGAAAGTTTCTGAAACAAAAAAGTTTGTCGTCCACTTTAGATCTTCCTTGTTCGTGGTTAGGTATTGCGGACTGCTTCAGTTTGTTTGTATTTCAAATACTTTAGATTATATTCTTGTTAGAATAACATGGTTGCAGTGTCACCAACCAAGTTTAGGCAGCTTGTGTTTTTACTAGAGACTGAGAAGTTTCTAAATACTGTATGGTTCAATACAGAATATTTAAACTCAAAAAATTATTAATTTTAAGTTTCTATTAACGAAGAGTAAAAACCCTTAACAAACAAATTTCATTTTATAGTAATACCCCCTCCGATATCTGACAACCCTTGAAATGTGAAACGCCACTCAGAAAAATAATTTACTTGTAGTTAAACAAAATATTTCGGTTTAATCTTTGTGTACAATGCCAAAAATTCAGACTGCTTTTACCAATTTAACAATGTACTGAAAGTTTAGTTTGCAAATGTTTGCGATCGTTTGATTAGCTGTTGATGCCTTTCCTGATAAAAGAGTAACGTCGTATAGTATGCTGTAATAAAATACAATCCTTTCGTTTATTACCACTTTATCTACTGTCTTTTTGGAGTATACAAGAAAAAAAGAGCTGAATTTTTAATGTTCAATCTAAATTTCAACTGAACAAGACCAAGCATTAAAGTGAATGTAGCTAAATTTAAAAAAGAAAATCCCTCCTATCATCGATAGGTGTTTTCATTTCCTATGTTTCGAAAATAGTACGGAATAAAATAAGGGTTACTGGCGACTGAAAAATAAGACGCGGTCAGTATCATAGCCCGTAGGAAGATTACATGCAGCTTGGGAGATTTTGAAAAAAAGTGACAAGAGGCGACACTATGAAAGAGAAAAAAAGAAAAAGGAAGGAAGTGATTTAAAATCCGATTTGATGCAGTTTGAATTCAGAAACGATTACAAATATTCTGTTTTTTTTTTGTTTGTTTGTTTGTTTGCTCGCTCTGCTTTTTGGTTGATATACGCTTTAAATCTATGTGATACGAGTAAATGTTTGAGAGTAAAAAAGCTTTATTGAACTATTTTCGTTTTTTTTTTTTTTTTTTTTTTTTTTTTTTTTTTTTTTTATGAGTATGCGCGTGTGTAAGCGGCTAGAAAAAAGAAGGTTTAAAATAAAATACTAATTATACTGGTACTTATAAGCGTGAATATTTGAAAAATGAACATCTGTACTCAGAGAAATGTTTGAATGGACTGGTAGCTACTGTTAATTGGTTGAAAAAGATGAGAAAGGAATTATTAGCCCATATTACACATAGATGATGATCATATCTTTAGCAAATGAAAGATACACCTGATTTTTTAACATAAGGGATACACAGGATTTGCTTTTGCGACGAGGAGAGTCGAGCCCATATGAGCTGTAATATCGATTTTCGATCTACCACTAAAGCCCATCGTGTACAAGCGGTATATACGTGTCCGCTAAATCCAAGGCTCTAAAAGTCCCCCTCATCTTTCGTTAGCAATTTCGGAGAGCTGTTTGTAAAAGTCCCTACCTTCTGAAGAGGATCTAAATAGTAGTAGGAAACCTATATAGCACAATAAAAAAGGCTGTAGATCGCATCACTGTGCTACAGGTAGGCCTATGTCTATAAGCATGTAAAAGCTGTGGTACCAACCACCTGGAGAAATGTCGGAATTTTTTTTTTTTTTGGAAAAAACCTTTTATAAAGATCTTTATCGCTTTGAATGTGTTTCTTAGTTTAAATAGCCCTAAACTTTTGTATTCACATAGAGCATGACTGTTCAATAATAGATTTTCTGGACACTAAGTGTATTGATCCTCTCCACCAGTATTTCAATTTTCATTGTCTTAAATTATGTATTTATTTATTGCTATTTACTGTCAAAAATAAGAATTTCATATTTACAGAAGTTAAAGCATTTAAAGAAAAAAGCCATTTAGAAACTAATGTGTAGCACAGATGGTTAAAGCCACTGACATTGGGAGATGGCTCAAGTGGAGGAACAGGGCTCTGTCCTCTCGCGGGGGCGTCGGTCTAGCGGTCTGGAGTTTTGGCCGGTTTTCTCCAGATGTAACGTGAATACGCTCTAGATAACCAGAAAAGTCCTTCCTCCAAGGCATTTCCCCCCCCCCCCCCTTGTGTTTGTCCTTTCTCTGACGTGGATTTGTAAGCGGTTCCTCGTGAACAAGCACACAAATCCGATTGCATGTTCCAACACCACAACAAGCCATTTAGAATTTAGCAAATATTACATGGCGCTTTAACGAAACCGCGTTTATAATTATTTCTTGGGCCCCTCGTTGTGCTTCCCCTATCGGAAAGTTTCCAAGGCTGGGTTTACCTATAATAACGAGCCGGTCCTTGCGAACATACGGACAGGCAGAGCAGGGTAGATACACAATCCTCCGGTGTTTTTTTGCGTCTCATCCAATGTCATCCAGACCTCGTTCTCCTTTGCGTTGCGTTGCGCTCCCATTGTTTTTGATGGATGAGTCGCAGCCCGCCGCCAATAGGCGAGGCGCCCCTGCGATGACTGTGCAAGTGGATGCTTATCGCCCTTCTCTTTGGGAGCACGGTTGACACTTTCTTGGAAATCATGATGCCGGGGCGCCGGTGATTTGTCATTAAGTGGTTTCCCCCCCCCCATCTTCTTTACATCTGCTGGAGCTCAGCCGGCAGACAAAAGGACATATATTGCTAGCGACATCTCAGTGAAATAGTGGAAGATTCATATTGAATAACTTAAAAAAAAAAAAAAAAAACGAAATAATACCTGAAGTGTTCTTTAATCGTGGTTTGGTTGTTCCTTGGGCAAGGTTTAATTGGGTATTTAGTTAGGTCTAATAAAGGCTAGTTGTTTTTCAAGCCAGACTACATTCAATCATTTACGTAACAAAGTTCGAGTCTGGATGAGCGTGCGTGAGATAGCTCTTTAATCTATCAACTTAAAAACTTTCTTTTGATATTACTTAGTGTGAAAAGAATAGGCCTGTTTTTTTTTAACAAGCTCGTAAAAATATTTTTTAAAATATATATATTCTTAAAACGACCATGAAATGTTTGAGATTGTCCAATGAGGTGTTACGAGAGATGTGAACATTGAAATCTTAAAATATTACATACAATATCAACTTTATTTTATAGCGCTCATTAAAATAAAATCGTAGTGTAATATAGTTAGCATCGTTTTTGCTTTTTCATTGCACCTTACAGCTGATATATGAAATATGGATTATGGAACTTTTTAAATGTTTAAAAGATTAGATTTCATGCAATAAAAACACTTAAAATATGGCTCCACTTTTTATCAAATGCCTCTTTATATTGTATATCTTTGTTAGTTAATTAAAACTACATTTATTTGATTTATGAAATTTTATGCATTTTAAGTTAAAATATCGAATTACATATATAAGTGTCAATTAAATGGAAACGAGACAGATTAAAAAAAAGTAAGCAAACTATTAATTTTTTGAAAAGTAGCTGTAACTATTAATACATTTATTCCACTGTGAGACAAAACGATCAATGTCTTCATAGAAAAATATTTGTGGTTGCCTGTCGAACCATAATAGTTCCCAGGCGTGCATCTCTTCTTCTGAAGCAAATAGACATCAACATGTCCAGGCCAGGAATGCTGATGGACGGCCATCATGCAGTTTCGAGTGAAAATCCGGTGTTCTCCTGTCTAAACTTTGCTGGGAAGCCATTATGCAGTCAAAATCTCTCCCGATTTCCCTATCTTTAACCCTTTGAGGCGCAACCCTTTCCCAATGCTGAAAAAAGGGCAGCCGTTGCCATCGCTCGACTTAACTACCAGCAATATGGCGGACGATCGAAACTTTCCTCGCGTGCCACAGATCTAGAGACCCTTTTTTGACGACAGCCGGCTGTGCTCGCGCACAGCCAGCTGCGTCAAAAAAGGGTCTCTAGATCTGTGGCACGCGATGAACGTTTCGATCGTCCGCCATCTTGCTGGTAGTTAAGTCGAGCGATGGCAACGGCTGCCCTTTTTTCAGCATTGGGCAATCTATTCAGCTGTTCTCTCATTCTTCCATTTTTCAGCAGATGTCAGTGCTAAAAATGTGTCAGTGTTAAAAATAATCGTGACCATTTTTTTACGGGAAATGAGGTGCTAAAAAGTAAAGGATTCTCGTGGACCTATGTCACCCGCAACTATTTTTATAGAAATCAAATCTATTCTTCGTGACTGGCAACAGTCAAAACGTCAGAGTTTGGTGTGCCGAGAGCGGGATTACTGCACGTGAACGGGTTAAAGCCTTCAAGAAAGACATTTGTGTATTTGCTTTGGACGAAGGGGTGCAAACTTGGGTACAATTATGGATTCAAAGGCAACTGCAATCTTCCCAAGAAGATATTGACCGTTTTGTGTAACAGTAGGATAAATGTATTAACAGTTATACATAGAGATTACTTTTGAATAATTAACAGTTTATTTACATTTTTTTCTATCTGACTCTATTTCATTTGGTTGACTTTTATAAAACGACATTTGATTACGAACCAAAATACTGCAGTTACATTTTATTTTAATCTTACTAACAAAAATCATGACATACTCCTGTAATTTTATTTTAAGATCAATTTTATCTTATTCGGATGTAAATGAAAATGTAATTACGCTAAATACTTTGTCTTCTTTATTAAAAACGGAAAAAAAGAAAGTGTTTAGATCAAATATATGGGTCAAAACATGAAAGCATTGAACAGGGAAAAAAAAATCTTTTATCAAGCCACTTTGCGTGAGAAATTCGAAAACAGGATTCCGACCTTATACTTTTCGGGAATTACACGAAAGTGAACAATCCAAAAGAACCATAAATGCTTTAAGATCTTTCCCTGTCTTTTTTTCCTCCCATTCTTTATTCTGATATATTTTTCTTTTTTCAAAGTAGAACTTGCATAAGAGCATCGTCGCAAATTCCGACAATGATGTTTTATAAGTTATAGGTCGAAATATATTCGCTTTTGATACCAGGCGCTTTAAATACGTTTAAAGGATGAAGGAAAAGAGAGAGAGAGAGAGAATAAAAAACGAGCGTAACTGCACCTGTAACTGAGCATTATTGCAATATGATTTCACGTGCTATTATGATCCTTAAGAGGAGGGGTGTATATGAAATGGAAATGAAGAAAACCGCCAAAACAGCAAATATGTATATTTATTTATTTATTTCAGGGAAGAGGGTGGGCGATATATTTTTTTAATACTTCGGCAGGCGGTAAACAGGATTAGAGGGGTGCCTATCGCGCTAGGATTTTTTTTTTCCACGGTGACGTTTTTTGGTAAACAACATGGTCTTAGGTGGCGAGCAATACAATGGCGTTACATGCAGTCCTGCTTGTTAAAGTCGAGAGTAGTTGGAGTGGAAGATGTGACGAAGGAAGTGCATGGAAAAAAGGGAGAAAAGCTGATGGCGTGTATGTGTATTGGGGGGGGGGTTTCACAGGAGAATAATAAGTCTGATTCAAACTGTGCCGAAAATCAAACGTAAAAACTGTTTTGAGCCTGTTTTTTTGGGGTGTACAGGGGCTCAAGCTAAATTAAACCCCTATTTCAAAAGTCTGAATCCAGGATTTTATAAGCACATACAGTAAAGATTATTTTCCAAAGCATAGCTTCGAGTGAGTTTTAACTCTAAAAGGAAGACAAGTTTTGCGACTTCTTTAAAAAAAAAAGTGAAGTTTGAAAATTAAAATATTTAGTATAAAAATTATTAATAATAAACCATTATATTAAATCAATATAATAGTTTTTTAAGTCAAATATTTAAAAGGTGTTCGAATCGAATATGCATGGTATGTATAAGTATCAAAAATTTTTGAATCTTACAAACAGATTTAGTTTTAGAAACAGACTATATAACATAGTTAGTTTAGTCTTTAGTATTCTAGCCAGTGAATGTTAGAAAAAATATCTTATTTTGTTTACATTATTTTTCTGATGTAGGAAATATTTAATATGGAATTAATAATCTGACATTAAAATACCAGTTTTGTTTATACTGCATCCCCCCTCCCCTCCGGACCTTTTTCAGTAGGTTGAACGTTAGATAAAATGATTTCGGTAAGTAACCATATAGGGAAAAATATTCTCTTTTTTTCTTACCAGACCAAAAATGTTTGGGTTGGCATTTAAAAAAAATGTGAATGATTGCATACACATACACACCATACATACATATACTTAATGCACAAGCCTGTACACGCAAATATACGTTAGCTTGAAAGTTTCTACACATTATTTATGTAATACTTGAAAGTTGTGGAGTAATGCATACAGCGTTTATTTCTTAATTATAGAAGAAAAATTTTCAAAAAATCTCTAAAAATTGGATTTTGAACGTGCCAATCTCTTGGCATTTTATACATTAGGTTTCAATTACAGTAGAACCTACTAAAGTGACCATCCGAGTAAAGAGACCACCTGTCTTTAGTTTTGCGCAATTTCACTTTACAACCACCAGACTGTACCACGTCTGTTAGGAGACCATCTGTGTAAGGTGACCAGCTTTGTTCTTCCCGAGGGTGATTAGATTATTCGGATTCAACTGTAATTAGATTTTTAGTGCAATTAGAAGTCTGTCTATACTTTGTATGTATAATTAGTTACAATATCAAATGTATTTTTTAAACCCACTAGGGTCCAAGGCCCCTAGATTCGCTACGCTCGCTTTTCGTATGAGGCATTCGGCCCCTAATGAGGCTTATTCGTAAGAAAAGGCATGATTTCAACAAGCAAAACCCAAATGTTGGATCAGATAGAATGTTACAGAGCTACACATTGCTTGGTTCTTGCATGTTCCATGGAACATAAAAATTAAAACTTCGCACTATTTTTAATTATGTGAAACCCATGGAACACCTTGCGTATTAGCCAATTATGGCGATTTTTCATAATTTGGCGACTTGCGTATATGTATAGTTAATAATTAGCTCTTAAGAAAACAGTACTCCATATGTTTTCTTTGATAAAAACTACGGATCAGCTAGGATAGCTTGCCACCCATGGCGACTTTTCATTATTTGGCGATTTACACGTGCTCACAACCTATAATTACTGCTCATGTAAGGTTCCCGGAAAACTGTTATCCATATTTTCATATACATAATCCTTTGCAGATTGGCGTATTTAGCACCCCCAATTATATCATCTCGCCGCGCTGGCAGATATTCAAAGTGTACTATAACTGCTATAATGGCATAGTTAACACCACCAAATATTTCTAATAGTAGCAAATACTCCAGCTGGACTGAACTGGCTTTAAAATAATCTGCATTTTAATTATTTTTCATTTTCAAGATACTGCGTTCTAACATTTCGGAACTCGCGGTTTAGATCCACCCTCCTTGGAAAGATACTATTTTGCCAGATCGTACCTAATGCCAAGATGGCACTTTTAAAATCAGTTACAATTAGTCATTCTGTTTTGGTAAAACGAATAATCGCTCATTCTAAACTCCTGTTGTCTAAGCGAACTTACTATTTGAAATTATCAACTTTGTGTAACATACTTTGAGTTATTTATTTCATATACTTTTTAATTTAGCGTAAAATGGGTGTCATTCTACTTCATGTTTGTCAATTTCACGTGATTCTACATACTTGGAATTGCTTTGTTGCAAAGGAATGAATGATTTTAGACCAAATCTAGCAACCATTATGTTTATTTTTTTCAGTTTATTAATATCTTCTAAAATAATTCGATTTTCGAAGTTTAAGTCAGCTTATCAGGTTTCTCGGAATTTTTCGAATCTGTGGACACCTTAGTCGAAACTCAAATCCCCACGGTTTAGGAGGAGATAGCCCAACAAGCTTTGACAGCGGTCGTTACATTTTTTTTTTTTTTTTTTTAGAATAGAGAGAAACTAGCTATAGAAGTTTCATCGAAACTTCTGTAGCTACTTTTCACATGGGAATTTGTATCAATATTCTATATTTTTTCTTCTTTCTTTTTATTCTGTCCCCCCCCCCCCGCAATAATATATAACGTAAATGGATACTAGTTATTTGCAAATTATACATATAACTGAAAATTACCACATTTGAAGAGGCTTCAACTGAATCCACGAGCATGTCACCTTTGTAAGAATGCACATATGTATATTATTGTAATCTTAATCCCAGGGGACTGGTCACCTTTGCCACTGACCAAACTGCTCGGACAATATTGCTGTCACCAAGAGAGGGTTCTCGCTAATCGTTCTATAAAAATTCTCGTGGTCAGGCGCGTGCTGAGACAGTCCCAGGAGCCTTGTCAAAACAGATGTAAAGAAAGGGTTGTCACTACCCTGGTAATTTTGTCTTAAATTTATCCCTTCTTTCTTTTAATCCTTCTTAGCCCGGTTTTTAACGTGTTGAGAGTGAGCGTAAGAATGTGCACCTGTGCAAACCTCCAATGGAACATTTGTGCACTTCACTTCTTTGTAGAATGACAAAACTAACAAAACTAAAACCTAAGGAAACTTTGATGTGATGGACATTTTCACGTTAATCTTGAATTCTGGGAAAACAGGCGTTCATGATAAAAAGATAAACACGAAATTTTTGTTATTTGCAAGTCTACTCCCAACCTGTTTATTCACGTCTACAGTAACCCGTCCTGTTAATCCGAGGTAGAGTTAAACTTTCTGATCAGAAACAAACAACTTAAAATTCAGTTTTCAAACATTAAATCTAGTGTGATGTTGTTTAAAATACATTTTTCTTTATGCTTACAAATTTGTGTGCTCGTTATTTTTTTCGCTATTCGATCTCTCTGTACGTGTCTATGCAAAACTGCATTTTTCTCTTCGATTTTATTACCGTGTTTACTTGCGTAATAGTCTCCCTCGCATAATTATTCGCAACCTCGATTTGAAGCAGAAAAAAGAGCTTTAGAGTTTCAATACTATGTAGTAAATTTTTCCTGTAAAATACTATGTAGTAAATTAAAATAATACTTTTAAAATACTATGTAGTAAATTAAAATAGTCGCACCTAGACTTTCACCATGAAAAATTGACATAAAAATGTGCGATTATTACGCGAGTAAACACGGTATGTAGTCCAGATAATACGAGTTTTCAGTAATCCGAGTTGGTGCCGGTCCCGATCAACTTGGATTATTTGGACTCAACTATATTTTGAATGGTTGGATTATGGATATAAGAAACAGACATCTTCCGTGTCTTCAGATATTTTCTCTAGATAGCTTCAGATCAGTTTGTCTCTACTAGCATAGGATACATCCCCATAGCCCACAGAGGGGGGCTATGGGGACTAAAGCCCCTTCACACCCCCGAAATCCGGAGAGTTAGATGCGAAAAGCTTTAAAGATTGAAAATTGTCACTAATGAATTAAAATATTTTATTTTAAAAAATTGTCTTCAAATTATTTCTAATTTTCCATGGGGGGGGGGGTTAAATTAAAAGTGTGGCAGGGGAAATTCGGTTTTTAAATAAATACTTACAGTTAGTGTATAAAATAAACTTGGGTACAACATCACTGAAAAGATTGGATAATTGATACATTGACATGGAAAAGGTAGTAAGTCAAGAAAATATCGATTTTGAGATTTTTAATTGGAAAAGTAGAAGTTGAGCCAATGGCATGGAAAGAGCAGTAAGTCAGTGTTTGAAGTAGTTTAGTTGTTATGAACGCTGGTAGATGGCTCTGGTAACAAGAATGCCTTGGCATGGAGACGGTAGTTAAGTCAACACCGTCGTCATTGGTATCATAACCTCCCTAAACACTGTATTTGCGTGATAATATTCAAAGTATTAAGTAACAGTGTTTAAAAGGAATAATATTATTGTCCTATTTGTGTATCAGTATGCCTCCGAAACAGTCTCCATTGAAACTGTGAACATTTTGTGAATAAAACTTTCTAAGAAGTGCAAAACCGTTTTTTGCTTCCCCTGTAAAATTAGGTTTTCTAGACTTACTACCGTTCCCATGTCAATGCGTCAATTATTTATGACTCTAACGAGTGACGTTGATAGTGGGATTGTGTTCTATGTGCAAGTGCTAATGAATACTTTGACGTTATAAGAGAGTTATAACTATAATCTAGGTCACTATAACCGAGTTCAGCAGTATTTGTAACCCCAGCCTCCCCTAAACCAAAATCATGGGTGCGCCAATGATGCGAAGGATTGGTTTTTTGCATTCATGCAGACTGTTAAAACTGTAATGTATATCTAAAATAATTTTAGAATGTAGGAACAGGCCAGTGGCTGATCCAGAAAAGCTTCAGGATAGGGGCGGTATGTGGGGGTAGGAAAAGCGTGTTATCAGAGATGAGTCTTTTTTTCAACAGTTTATTTTTATTCTTGGACCCATGTTTAGCCTGTTAGATGCCATCATTAGAAAGTCGCAACCGAGAAGACCCCTTCTTTGACAGATGTTGCTTTCTAAAATGGTTCTTTAAAGCTCCACTGGAGCCCAGAATTGAGCTTGGGCAAATCGCTGGGTTCCGGCGAATCATTCAAAGAATCATTCTTGGAAGCAACATCGGTCAAAGAAGGATAGTCTTCTCTGTTACGTTTTTTTTTTTAAATGGAGAGCGAGCAGGTTAAACTTCGGTATAGTAGTGGTGTTAAGTGAGCGTAAAGGGGATGCAATCTCCCTCCTCTTGAATCCAACGCTGGAATAGGTTTATGGTACATAATTTAAAAGGATCATTGTTTATTATTTTATTTGTATTATACTTAATATCTAGCTTGCATAAATAGTTCTATATTTTAAAAACTTCAACAGTATTTTAATCTACAGCGCCTTTTTTTTTTGCTGTTTGTTTTCTTTTTAAAGAATCAGTCATATAAAAGACAACAGAAATTTAGAGAACTCAAAGTTTTCAAGAACTTTCTTACAAATTTACTACTCTGATTGTTTGCCACGGAGTCTTGAAAGTAGTAGTGTTTGTCTTGAAAAATAGAAGAATTAAACTTCAATATATCAAGATTTCGATTAGCAAGCTAAGCTAACATCCACATTTACAAATAGATGGTGGATATTTCGACTATTAAATAAGTATTCAGAGAAGGTTTTCATGGGAAGAGCACTTCCTAATACGGAACTGCATTACATTATTCATTAGACTGATTGATTGTGTGTGATTATGGAAACGATACACTAGGGCGATCTTGCTAGAAGGACTTTCTAAGGGGTTCTAACGTGCATTCACGTTACATCTGGAGAAAACCTACCAAAACTCCAGATCTTTAGATCGACAGCCGCGCGATGGGAACCGAACCCGGGACCTTCACACTTCGGCTGTCTACCATTTTCAGTGACATAACCACATTGTTCATTAGATTAATCTATAAGGATATTTTTGCTGTGGACGAAAATGTAATCTCTCGTAGTTTCACGAGAAATTTTGAAGAGGTGTTCTTCATAAATTGCACGAAGCTGATGAATTTTAAATATTAAGTATCAAGAATATAAAATTAATTTTGAAAGGTTAATAGTAAAGTACCGTTTATGCGTTTCTCCTTTATACGACTTACATTTAAGCGTCGTTTTCGTGAAGTCCTGATACATTTCTATTTATTTTAATGCAAAAATACTTAGTTTATAGGATGCGTCGTTTCGGTTATACGTCCTTCTTCACTTCTTTAAACTTTGAAAAATTTCTTTCTCGGTCATTATTTTCCTATTTAGGGAGAAACTTTTCGCAGATAGAGCGTTTAATAAAGGGTATGCCTTTAAGCACCTTTCTTTAAACACGCAGTCGACTATATTAAAAAATTTTTTTGGTTTGTCAGAATACAGGTGAAAAAACATCTCATGAACTTAATTCAATCTGTAAGTGTATAATTAACAGTCGAAGGCAATTAGACGACCATGAAAGATTTTTTTAAAATTCAATGTCCATATGAACTTGAATCATATAATAACTGGCACAGCCAGCTGTCGTCAAAAAAGGGTCTCTAGATCTGTGGCAAGCGATGAACGTTTCAATCGTCCGCCATCTTGCTGGTAGTTAAGTCGAGCGATGGCAACGGTTGCCCTTTTTCAGCATTGGGCAATCTATCCAGCTGTTCTCGCATTCTTCCATTTTTCAGCAGATGTCAGTGCTGTTAAAAATAATCGTGACAATTTTTTTTTTTTTTTACGGGAAATGACGTAATAAAATGTAAAGGATTCTCATGGAGCTATGTCACCCGCAACTATTTTTATAGGAATCAAATCTATTCTTCGGCAACAGTCAAAAGTCAGAGTTTGGTGTTCCCAGAGCGGGAACACTGCGCGTTAAAGGGTTAAACCTGTAATTAAGTTATTTATTAATGTTTCAGTTATACGCCTTTTTATTTATACGTCGTTTTAGATCGATCCCTTCAAAGACGTATAAACAGTGCTTTACGGTATTTATTTTAATAATACGGTAAAACATAGAAAGCGTGAAATAAAATGTAATAAGGAGACTCTATGTGAATTCGCCTGGTAAATTCATATGATTCGTCAAAACAGCACAACGTCAAAGCGTTACACCATCAGTGTCAAATACTGTCTTTTCTATCTCAAATACTGCTTAATTGGTCTTTTGGTGGAGGCACAACATCAGATAATGAGTATATGTCTCCCATTACGAATTTCATGCTGCTGTTGTCAGTACTAGCTTGCTAAGTATTGAAGATGAACAAGAAAGCTGAGTACCTAATCTCGTTTTGTACCTCATTAACGTCATTTCATCCACACACAATGAGAGAGAAAACCTTGATAACCCTGGCTATTTTCGAATCGGAACCATTTTTTAGATTTAAAAAAATCTGCAGTTGAATAACTTGAGGGTTTTTTATTATTTATTTTATTTCTGCGCGGGTGTCTGATGTTTTCGTAATTAGATGCTTAGTTGCTTTGAAAGGGCAGGTTAAATAAAACTGACGAAAGTTATATAAGTTATTCAACCCTTGTTTCTTAAAATAGAAACCAACGAACTTTTTTGAGGCATTTTGCTTAATGCTCTTAACTTGCTTTTTTTCCTTAGAAATTTAATGAGATATTGTACAATGAGATAACTGACTAAATATGCCTTCTGGAAAAAAATAAATACCTTTTCTCTGTCTGTACTTTTATGCATTGTTAAACTGATTCGAAAACTTGTTTAAAAATTACGATTTTCGTTTTACAAATGTTCTCTAATTATATATATTTAAATAAATAATTAATTAATTATTTGAATTACTCACATTCCTTTTCTTTTTATATTTTTTGCTTTTAAAAATTCGTTTGTAAATACTAGTTTATTATGTGGGAATTAGATTTCATAATTTTATAAACATTTCATGACCGTGTATATAAAGCCATAAAAATTATAAATCAAGTATGCATTTATGAGTAAGCTGTAGGGAATAATTTAAACATCCAGAAAATTATAAGTATTGCTATGTGAGCAGTTAAACATGAAATCATGCAAAAAATTATTAGTCTCTGGCATGGTTAAGATATTGAATCTGTCGATGTACTACCAGTAATCGAATCGACAAGAGTTGCAAATGATATTAAACTTCTGGTTCAAGTAATTATATGAACGTAATTTTAAAGGTCATAAACTTCCTTTTTTAAAAATTCTTGTTTATGAGAAAGTGATGTTTTTTTCTTGTTACCCTGTCCAGAGTAGAATACGTAAATGTTAATATTTTGTGCTTCTAGAAGAGATAAATTTAAGAATGCTGTAAGTCCCTTTTCCACTGTCAACTAATAACGCTCTTAATTAGAGAGTTTCTACACCGTTTTGATATGTACCTTGCTTTTAAAGGTAGAATTGAGTCATAGTTTGAAGTGTTATTGCTATCAACGCATGTTAACCTGTCAAAGTATGCTATTAAAAATCAAAACTCTTATTAAGTCGTATTAAAACTCTATGAGAGATCATCGGACGATTTTGAAATGAATCTATCATCTCAATTAGAATTATTTTAAATTTTTAGTGAGTGCAATCAAATCTCAAGGTAATAAATAAATAAATAGTTTTCAAAATTTTCAAATTTTACTAAGGAAATGAGTGTTCTGCATAGAATTATACCCTGTGTTATCACGCTTTTTTACTTTTGTGCTTCAAAATGTTGTTAAATAAAGAATTCTATTGATCGACTTCCACACCTTTTATAATAAGTGTGTTTGAATGAATGGCGTAGTTACTCTGTAGTATCCCTAACATGACCCTTCACAGAATTTGCATAGCTTTTGGAATACAACAATAAAATTTTGAAAATGAAAGATTGGTTTCAAGATAGCTTAATATGTCAGTGCTATAACTTTTTTCATCACTGCCAATGACATATAAAACTGCATCAAATAGATGTGGAAACTATGAACCTTTGCGCTTTTGGCTCTCCTCGGTGTTTTATAGGTATGTCAGATCCAGTATAAATTGGTGCAATCATGTTTTGCAATTTTTTTTTAAACCCATTTATGCCTAGTGTCCCTTTTTTGCGACGGCATCTTCGCTATCAGTCGAAAACGTTATTTTCTCTAGCCATTATTCACGAGTATTGAACCTCAACTCCACAAAATATTTTAACATGACCAAGAAGGATGTTGAAATTTCAGTTTTTATACATGATGATCTTAAAAGAAATCACCCCTTGTTCAAGAAGTTGACATCAGATATTTATCTTTTATTGCAGGTATTAGCAAGAATCGAAGAAAGTCACAAAAATATCTGGGCACAAATGGGTTAATGGTATACAACACACAAAACATTTTACTTAGAGTACAACGCGAAATTCAACTATTACCTTATTTTCCTTAACCGATAAAAAGTATGATAAAACCCACATGGAACTGCATATTTTGTTTATATGATTTTTTCATATAAGCAGAATAAGACTTATTGTCTTATTACAGGATAACCATTGTGTTGCGGTGTAAAAACTTTATTGGATTTTAAGGAATTTCAAATACTTGGAACTGCATAGCAACTTCTGTTTAGATGAGTTCTTCTGTATTTTGTGGCAATTTAAATAATGATCTACGAATTCTTTATTTTAATCTTTGACTTGTTAATAAAGCAAGTTTTATATTTCAGGTGGGAACGAAGCGACCTCTGACGGGAACTCCGAGAACAACTCTTCGGCGGACGAAGACTCCCAGATGCGCATGCGTCTGAAACGTAAGCTGCAACGCAATCGAACCTCGTTTGCGAATGAGCAGATCGAGGCCCTTGAAAAAGGTAATGCCCTCAGAGAACAAACAGCAAAACACTGCGCTCCAAAAAGGGGTAACCTATATTATTAGGTTTCGGAAAAAATATCATCGAATGAGAAATTAATAAAATTTTCATGCGTAACTTGTTTCAAGTAAGAAAAAAACATGTCCGATCCTAGAGTACGAAAATTTTTCTTTACGGATAAGTCCCTCCCCCCAGTCCTCAAAATTATATGTTATAACATCATAAATGTCTGTAAAACTTAACATTAATGTAGTGCTTTAAACATGAGCACTCCAATGGATTGTAAACTTGCCTCCCCTCCACATAAGGGGGTCATAAATTTAAGATAAACTTTTCTTCTTATGTAATAAAAGTAATCAAGTCTTATTCTGTAATAAATTAATCTAAAATACATATCTACACAACGGAAACACGATTGATTTTTTGATAGCCCAAGAGTAATTTTTATTTATGCAAACATTAAAACATAATTTTACTCATTTTATTAATTTCATAAAATTTTATACAAGAAAACACGTAAGTCATTCAGAACCTAAAGTTATTAAAAAATATTTTAGATTTATTTTCGCTCTATGACCCATTTCAACTGACAAAGAATTTTATCACAATTTACGCTGTTATGACTGTTTTACGAACTGAAACGCCTTTGCAAAAGCAGGTAGAGCGCTTCTTGTATCTTGATGTTGAATTACTAAGTATGAATATTTTGGCTAAAACGAAAATGCATTGCATTTCTGCTTTATGAGTAATGTCTTACAGTCATATAATACCCGTAGAACATCGTTTTTCAACCTTTTTAGTACTTGGAATTCCGTAAAAGCCAACAAGTATATGAAAGGCTTTATGACCCCCACACAATGAATGCGGAAGCTTAGAAACGAAAGTTTTGAAAACATTGATCCCTTTTGACAAATTATACGAAAAGGGCATCTGTTCCAAGGTTTTAAAATCAAAATATAAAAACCTTTTGAAATATCACTTGAAAATAATTTACTTTGTGCTTGTCGATGTGGAGATCTCACACAGAAGCCCTTTTATGAGAAAAACAAAGCCAGCTACAGTAGGATTGATAACTAACGCTTAGTTATTTCAAACTAATAATTTATTTTATTTAAAAGTATTAACGAACTCAAAACACATAAAAATTGTGGGAACTGCTTGTTACCAATCTTTTACTATCTTCATACATAAAAAATCCACTTTCTTTGTATTGGAAAAAGTGGAGGAATAACCTAGTGCTATCACAATGTCATCAACCCACCCAGAACTAGTTCGAGAGCTTGAAGAATGTTCTAAATAAAGCATAAGTCAAGAGTCAAGACTTTTAGTTTTCGATGAATTTTAATTAATAAAATTTTAATCATGAGGGCATTTAAGCGTTAGTAAATTGTACAAGTCCGCGTACAATTTCTTTTTTAACAAAGATATGCCAATATCTCCAGAGATAAAGAAAAGAGAAAATCTGTATAATTTCACTATGCAATTTTTTATGTCACACAGATAAGATCATGAGAGATATAAAAAACTAATGAATTTTTATCAATAAATAAATAAATAAAAATGAAAATAAAAATAAAATTCTCATTGATTAAAAAAATTATTGCCGCATTCGATAGAGTTAATATCAAATATTTAATTATTAGGAAACAAAAGTTACAAATATGTTTGCCAAGGCCTTTTTAATAACTCAGTTTCTCATTCCAAATTAAAAAAAAGACACTGTATATTTTATTTATTTTTCCACGCCATCACCGTTAAGAATCCCCTTCCTTCCCCTATAAACCCATGTTGGATAAGCTATACACAATTGAATAGCAAGTTTAAAAAGAAACTATTCAATATATATTTTAATAAATAAAATTTAAATTACGGTAACACTTAAACATCGAAAGCAATTAACTATCTTTCGAAATATTCACCTGTTTACTAAATTTAATAGATAACATGACTTCACGTTAAATTTTATCGCTAGAAGACTGAAGGTAATTGATTTTCAAGGGCTTATGGTTCTGCATTTGTTTTGGTGTTTGTTTGATGTTCTACAGTTTGTCTCTGTTGTTGTTACTTGTAATAGCGCAGTTATGTAGTTCTTTTAAAGCCTCGTACCCATACTGCATGAGTAGCTCATACCACAGTACTTATAGTCGCATGTGGATGATATGGCTGATGACATTTCTGTTTATAGCGTAATTTATTAGAATGAGTAGTTAGCTAGTATTCGTGGTTCGAAAGTCTTATTATAAGAGAAAATTAGTTCAGAAATGAAACAATTTATACTATATTGAATGAAAATGAGTGGTATAAATCTAATCCATGCCATTAGAAAGAATAATTATTGCGTATGTGTATGAGTAATTTGCAGTCAGTCCTTCGTGGGCTTAGCCTAACTGAGTGAGGGCTGAGCTCCCGTTAGTAATAAATTATCTCCCTGGACAAAAAGTAGATTTTCTATTTGATCAGTAGTTAATCATAACGGTAATATGTGAGATGGGCAGACCTTCCTTGCCCATAGGTATGGGTGCCCATGGTCGGATATCTTCATTTTCTAATCTTTTTGTGCAAAATAAAAAAAATTCCGGGGAATGGGTGTTAGTTTTCTTCTAGAAGTTCTAGAAGAAAATCTGTATCTAAACATTCATTAATTTTTATTACATTGAAAAACTATCTAAAAATTATGAGTGTAAATTTAAGTTTAGAATATTTTAAACAATTTAAGGATTTAAGTTTGGGAATTAATTCATTTTTATAAAGAAATTGAACAAATCTTTTTTTAAATACGTGTAGTGCTGCCCTCTGTCATTTACAAAAGAAACCAAATATCCGTCATTATTTATATCTGCCAAAATGGATCGAAAAAATTTCCTTTAATATCAAACACGGTTTGAAACGGCTTGAAAATAATGTCCATAACCACCAATGTTTCCAACCAGCAAATTTAGAAGTTAAGGGCTCCAATACTTTCATGGGGATCATGGTGTGGGGGAGGGGGGGGGTACCTTTCCTTGCGCCTCTGATTCTTAGTAACTTTTCGATCATAGTAAAGTATATTATCATAAGATTCAAAGTATCGATTTAGAATACGAATATTTCAAAAACTATTATATTTGCTTTACCGTAACAAATGTATTCCTATAGTAAAATAAAATCGTATAATTTATTTAATTCTTTCTCGTTAAACTTTTGAAAAACGTATCTTAATTAATGTGTTATAAATGTTAAGATAAAGATTTTTTATGCATATCAAAAAGTGAAATGAACATAAAAATCGGCCTTCAAAAGTTGAAAAGGAATTTGAAAATTTTATTTTCTTTATTTTATTATTGTAGAAGAATGTCTTTCTTAATATGCTTTTATTAAATCAAAATTTTAAATAATGGTGTGAGATATGAAAGTTTGTGGTGACATTCGATCCTATGTTTTATAGGTGACTCATTCCACAGTACATCAATAATAATTAGCCAAAATACCAAAATAATAATTAACTTTAAATTGCACTTAAATTTGTGCTTAAAAAAATTCGTAAAGGATTCATGAATGTTGGATGAAATGATAGTACGTTATTATTATTATTATTTTCCGAATCTTTGGATTATAATACTTTGCCAATTTTTCCAACTTAAATTACCTATGCAAGTAACAATGGAGCAATTCCGGTGATTAAAAGAAGTCATGGTAAAATACTAATAAAATTTTATGTAAAGCAAGTGCACGTCAGAGTAAGATTCAAAGATTCATTTATTCATTTCAACTTATTTTTTGTGATGCGAAGAGAAAATTTACGGATTCGCTTCTCATATCTCTAAATTTAATCCAAACGGTAAAATATGTTAACTTCATTGTTTCAAAGACCATTCAAAAATTTGAAAAAAATTCAGTCTGCATTTTAAACCGACTATCATACTATCATGAGGTCAGTTTCTTTACATCCACTTCAATAAAAAATTCATGTAATGTTAACAATAAATTATATGATACATAACTAATATGATAAAATATTAATACTCATGTGAAGATTTTTGTTTTATATATTCATAAGGAAAAGAAAAGCGAATATGAATAGTAGCTACACTCATCACAATAAGATATAATTAGTACACATTAATTTTAAAATTAAAAAGTCTTCTTTAAAAAACGAGTTTCTGGAAACCATTCCAATAGTAAAAATTTCAATCTTGAAATATCTGCAACATAATATAATATTATACGACAATGTAATATAATTATTATTCGTATTGTAGGAAATTTAATATTTTTTTTCCTTTAACAAGTAAAGTTTGTTTTGAAATAAATGTAAATATGCAATATAGATCAGACGTCTGGTCGTGTTTAGTTTCATTTTCAAGGAATTAATATTTATTTTGCATAGATTTTAATTTTTTGTTCCTATACTTTAATTTTCTAATTAATTTTACCATTTTAAAAGCGTGAAAACCGAAAATTTCAAGTGATTTCCAACTCAAAATTTTGGCAACCTCTACCTAGCGTCCCCGGGAAAAGTAATATTTAAATTCCGCAAATTAATACAGTTATCTTTGTCACAAAATTTTAATTTAATCAAGAAAAATATCCGTAGATGGAAGGAACGCTAACGAAAAATTAAAATAAAGCAAAACAGAATTATAAATGCAATTGAAAAAAAAAAAGAAGCGTATTTTAGCATAAATTACTCTTTTCACTAATTAATGGCAGCCGAAATATATTTCCATATAGCCTCGGAGGTTTTTTTTTTCCCTCTAAAACCCGACCTTTCTAATCTCGCTTTTCAAAAGCATGGTCATTCACGGGAGAATTTTCATTTATGAAAATATTAACCTGTCTCCACGTCCCGGAGAGTAGTATTGTATCGCCATTGTGACCCATGCCATCCCGCCACCACCGCCAACCCCGCCCCTCGCATCGCACACACCTCTCATAAAAGCTCGTATACGCGATGGTTTTAAAATCCTAATTAATTTTTACGAAAGTTAATCTCCATATGAATTTCTGAGAGCAAAAATTTTCATTTCGTTTTTATTTCAACTGCATTTGTACGAGAGGGGGGGGGAGTGGAGGAATGAGGAGTCGGAGTAGGAAAGTAATCAGAGGGCCTAAAATTAAGAAGAGGGGAAAACTATTTATAAAAAAAAAATTCAATTTTTGAGCTGAGTTTTTATATTTTTTTTTATTAACTTTGATGAGCGAACGGGAGAGTGAGCGAGAGGAGGAGAGATTGTTTGCCAATGTAATTAATGATCTTGTCCCTTTTTTTCTTGTTTGTTTAATTAATTTCATTTAATTTATTTTTCAGAGTTTGAGAAATCTCACTACCCAGACGTGTTTGCCAGGGAGAGACTAGCAGAAAAAATTTCTTTACCGGAAGCTAGGATACAGGTAAGGCGATAAGAAAAAAAAATAATACGCATAGATTAACTTTTTTATGATTTATCTATATAAACTCACCTTAAAATGGAAAAAAAAGAAAAAAAACACTTTTAAGATTAAAAGTATTTAAATATGTTTTTTATGTATTTTTTCTTTTTTAATTTTTTAAATTAAAGAGACCTCTTTTAAAATGTAGTCATGATGTGACTTGCAACGCAGAGTATTCCCCCCCCCCCCTCCCATTTCATTTCTTTAAGTGCTGGTGATGTAGTGTATGTTTAGGTGAGATTTATTTTAATGAAAATGTATTGATAACAGCTAAAATAAATCAATGTGTTTTTTCGTTATTTACAATTTCGAAATAGTTCGTACTAGCGTCCTCATGTGCAAAATGTTTATTATCCCAAATGTAAAAAAAAAAAAAAAAAAAAAAAATTCCTTTGGCTGCTCTACATGGTTATCAGGTTTACACTGAAAACCTGCTAAAATAATTCAGGAAG
Organism: Cheiracanthium punctorium; assembly: GCA_038373885.1. Lineage (NCBI taxonomy): Eukaryota > Metazoa > Arthropoda > Arachnida > Araneae > Cheiracanthiidae > Cheiracanthium > Cheiracanthium punctorium. Next base: position 767,328 of record JAWZYV010014284.1, read on the forward strand.
TGCGAATATAGTTAAATAATAATAACAATAATAGTAATAATACTGATGTTAGGAAAAAAATTGTATAAAATACATATAACAGTAATAAAATTTGAAAATACATTTAAAAATCGAAAAGTTCTTCCTTACACGTCAGAAGAACTTTCACCAATGCACATTGGCCGAAAATGTTGAAGTTTTATTACTGTAATGCGTGGTTCTTTTATTTAATTTATGAAAGGTTACTAACACATTTTATAAAGAAATTAATGGAGAAAATTGTCGCTGCATGAAAAAATACTAGATTTTTTATATACATTTTGATGTAAGTACACGCATTAGCAAGCCCAATGTGAATAAAAATTACATAAACAGGCGTCGCAGTCGGTCCTATTTTTTTAAAAATTTCTACTTCTATAAATAACAGAGTAAACTGATCTGCTGCTTCAACAGTTGTTAAATGTTCCTTTAGATGTTAAGGTTTCGCCTATCAAACCATTAAAATAATAGGCTATGTAAATAAAACTTTGATGGAAGTAGGAATTTAAAAAAAAAATAGGACCGACTGCGAGGCCTGCATAAAATGATACCTAAGAGACAGGGTTTTAGAGAGGGCTGGTATCAATGAAGTAAGCGCTAAACTACAGTAAAAGAAAAGAGCTTTTATTTATTTATTTATTACTTTTTAACTTGTTGCACTTAAAATGTATGGTTGCAACAATTTAGCATTGTAAAGTAATTAAAAAACTTTGTAAAAAACACACATAAGAAGTAAAAGGAAAGAGGATACGCGTTTCGTTCAAAAATTGTTTTGAACTTCTTCAGGACTGAAGAAGTTCAAAACAATTTTTGAACGAAACGCGTATCCTCTTTCCTTTTACTTCTTATGTGTGTTTTTTACAAAGTTTTTTAATTACTTTATCGTTTAACACCAGTATTTTGAGTGTTTTTTCAATTTAGCATTGTCTTTTTGTTAGCTTTACTACAAGATCATACTCATCGCCAAGTTTGTGACATTGACTCCTACTCCCCTTTTTCATGGGGGATTTTTGAATTTTATGTATAAAGGCTAAATTTAGGGTACTGTCCTTCCGTTTCACTTGTTTAAAGGTGTATACGTTACATTTCCACAAAGAACTAGATATGTAAAAGATGAGGTTTTAAAAAAAAATATTAGGAAATGCATATCTTAAAAGTCTGAAGTCTTCTTGAAAAGCTTTTCTAGAGACTCCTAGAAGTATTTAGAGATTTTTCAGTTCTTATACATTTCCTAGCATATATGAGTAAAATAATTCAATAGGGGTTTGTGTAAAGCTTAAAAATAAAAACATTGAAGTAAATATTAAGTTCTAGTTTAAATTAACGTAAAACAGATTTGCGGATATATAAAATGCTAGTATTTTCATAGAATTGAATAGTTACTTTTAGAACACTTTTTATTAAAAGTTGTGTTATTGATGATCGTGTTAGATAAGGAAACTAAGGAGTTCTATGCGGGAAGAGAAGAATTGCGTGGAAAAATCATCCTGTAAGTTTTTGGATGCAACGACGTCTTAACCCTTTTGTGGCGCAACCCTTTCTCAATGCTGAAGAAAAGGCAGCCGTTGCCATCGCTCGACTTAACTACCAGCAAGATGGTGGACGATCGAAACATTCATTGCGTGCCACAGATCTAGAGAACCCTTTCTTCACGCAGCAGGCACAGCCAGCTGTCGTCAAAAAAGTGTCTCTAGATCTGTGGCACGCGATGAACGTTTCGATCGTCCGCCATCTTGCTGGTAGTTAAGTCGAGCGATGGCAACGGCTTCCCTTTTTTCAGCATTGGGCAATCTATCCGGCTGTTCTCGCATTCTTCCATTTTTCAGCAGATGCCAATGCTATTAAAAATAATCGTGACATTTTTTTTTTGCGGGAAATGGCGTGCTAAAAAGTAAAGGATTCTCGTGGAGCTATGTCACCCGCAACTATTTTTATAGAAATCAAATCTATTCTTCGTGACTGGAAACACTTAAAACATCAGAGTTTGGTGTTCCCAGAGTGGGAACACTGCGCGTTAAAGGGTTAAACCAAAATATCTAAATATATTTAAAATAGATCTAGACACTTTTCTGTCTTTTGTAAGGTGTATAAATACAGAGTTATTCAGCCTTCATACCCAGATGGTTCCTTAAAAAATGAAAATTTGAAAAGTTAGTTCATTTCATTAAACAAAACAAATAATAATAACAATTCATCGTGTGGAGATCGTAGGGGTTCTGGTAACGCCACTGCCTATTACAACTCCGTATTGATAGTTCTTGTGCTGTAACACTGAACTGATCTTGGTTAGTGCTAGATGAAGGATATGGTGCGATGTTCTGGAGGAAGGACGTGCGTGTCGAGGGCTCGCTCACTGTTCATTTCAAAGATCATCACATCTGTAGACCTCCACGTTTACATCTTTATACATTTTACAAGATATTTCCACTTCTGATATATGAATACGGACATTTTTTAACGTTAGGTATCCTTCAGTACTTGAATTTGCAGAAAAGCATCATCGAAATCGTTTACACTGTTCTAACAGCGAAGATGTGTAGAGTATGGAATGGAACTCAAAAGTGCTCCGTAATAAATCTTGCCTTTACCTTGTTGAAGGTCACTGGTGTGAGAGTCTGTGGCGATAATGTGGCAGCATGGCCATTACCATTTTATCAGTTTTTGAAGCTATATATTTAGGTTCTGAAAAAGAAGCTTCTTGATACACAAGGGGTCACAGAGAGAATTTCAATCTAAAACTTTTGATTATTTATTATTGTTGATGTTCCAAAGAGGCGGTGGTACTTCGAAAAAGATCTAAAGGACTTAGTTGTCAACATCACTGACAGTCACAATTAGTTACTTAGTAGTTTAATTTGTCTTGGGAAGGGTAGCTGACTTTGTCCCATTTCTTCATCTTTCTCGCATACAATGAGTTGCTGAGCAGAAAAATACTGTCTTGGAAAATTTATATTCATTTATATCTATAGTATCATTTTTTTTGGCCATATCTACCACGAAAAACTATCTGAGGAAATTTACTCTAAAAAAATGCTAACACTAATACTAATGATGTGCTGGTTATTGTCTTCCTTCAGGTATGGTTCTCTAATCGACGTGCAAAATGGAGAAGAGAAGAAAAACTACGGAACCAGCGTCGGTCAGCCGATCAAGTCAGCACTCCGACTGTAGCTGCACCTAGTGCTGGTCGTTTACCTCTCAACGGGACGTTTGCGAATACAATGTACCCTTCATTAGGCCAACCCATGGGCGCAATGGCGGACTCTTATAGGTAAGTTCACCTGATCTGATTTAGCACTGTTTCGAATTTTTGCCTAGATGCTAATTTTATTACAAATGGGCTACTTACTGATCACTAAAACTTTAAATCGGAACTGTTTAAAGACAGTGAATGCTTTATTTCCTTCTATTGTAACACAGGAACAGTTCAAGTTATTATCATTTAAAAAAATGAAATCAAAATTTCTCTGATCTATCACAGATTGTAACAAATATTACATGTTAGGCAGAAGCAAGGAGTTATTGGCTGAGGAAACTAGTGAAAACTCTGCGCAGTCTGATTAGATTCAACAGGAGACATATAAAATAAACTATCTACAACAAACATGATGCTCCGAGGTTCGACTTTTGAATAGCCAACTTCAGTGTTTTTCCCAGTTTAGCATTTTTTTTTTTTTTTTTTTTTTTTTTTTTAACGTTATGATCACATTAAAGAATTTCTTACAAAATTTACCATTCCAAAACCTATTCGTCTTACTACGCACTGTTTATAAATAAAAAATAGGCATTATGCATCTTATTTTTTTTTTCAAATATTTATGCTCCGATTATGAAATAGAAGGTTTTCAGTTACGAACTTTTAAAATAAGGCTGAAAACATAAATATTAAATGGAATAAAACAAAACATTTAGCGGCATAAATGAGAGAAATATTGGAATTGGAAAAAAAAAAACGTAAATTTACTATAAAAATAGACTCCAAAGTAATTTGTATGAATTGATGTGTCTCTGTGAACCAACTGTTTATTTTCAGAAGTTTTAGGCAAGCCACTTTCGCCTGCGTGAAATAATTCAAGCAGTGATACAAAGGTAACAGTACACCAGATACAGGTATAGGTATTGCAGGAAGCATATGCCTTTAAAATGCGGATAAATAATTGCAAATGAACATTTTCTTCTACTAATTGGCAACAACACGAAATAGAAATTTTGAAGGAAGTTCAAGATGAGATGTTCAACAGTGTATGCAGAAATTTTTCTTCAAAACTACTTCAAACAGCCAATGCAGAATAATAATTTTAGAAAAAAAAATGTTCAGAAGACACACTTTAATAAATACTTTCAGGAGCAACTAAATTATATATAACTGTATAAAATCGCGGTCAGTTGGCAAGGCCCACGCTGTTGGAGAACTCAAGTTCAACTAAAACCTTAAAAAACTTAGACTTAATTATCTTCTAAATACTCTGACAGTCTAACACTCAATGAAAATTCTCTAGTTAATGGTTTTAACTTAATTTGTGTTGACCTGGACTTTAAGAAATTAAAATTCTTTTTCGTTGGGGCTAATCATCCCGAAAACTACTGGCCTCACGGTCTTCGTATAATTTCTACGTTCTATAAAAGTCAATATGCTTTCAACAGTGTCTGATTAATTTTATTTTTTTCGTTTTCGCAGCATGGCACCAGTATCCGGCATGACGCCCAGCTCCTGTCTGCAGCAGAGGGACCCCGGTGCGTACTCCTACATGCTGCACGACACTCTCAACCTAGGAGCGTACTCCAGAGCAACCTGCACTCCCGCACAGCCCATGAACACGCACCCGTCTTACGCGGTCAGCGGAGCTAGTCCACACAGTGCGGGTAAGCACACTTGTCAAAATTGAAATTAGTTGATAATCATCTAAGAATTGTTTGCCAGGAACTTGAGACCATCCACAAATGGAGCTCTTCTTTAGAAACTTGATTCATAAAGATATTAAAAAAAAATCTACATCAAGAGTGACTTTTAATTGATATAATACAGTAGAAAGTTGCACATGAAACGTTAGTATACCCCGTGGGCATAGTCAGGATTTCGGGGGAAGGGAGTATGAAATAAGTCGTAAGTAAATAAAGAATTTCTGCACGACATAAAACTAATCAGAATTTTTTTTTTTGGGGGTGGGGGCGGACATAGCATGATATCTCCCCCCAGCCTACGATTCTATTATATTCGTTATTCGTTACTAGTTAGTTTCAGACTATATCATATAGTGACTTCGCTAGCAAGTTATGTATAAATTTATTTAGTATAGTTTCCCAGTTTACCTTATGTGTAGAGTATCTTATGGTTACGGCAGTGGAAAAAGTTGATTAAACTAGAATTGAAAGAGGTTCTGCACTTCTCCTTTCAACCCTCTCCCCTGTTTCCCAGTATAGTTTCGCAGTTCACTTTATGTGTAGAGTATCTTTCTCGGCACTCGTTAAACTAGAATTAAAAGAGGTTCTGTACTTCTCCTTTCAACTCTCTGCCCTGCGATATTTAGAGATGATTCATTTTTTAATCAAAATTATTTAATTTGAAATTATAAATCTTGGTGATGGCACTCTTTTTAAGATATCTCGCTTATACTATAAGTCTTAAAACGAATGGGTCATACTTTTTATTTTTTACTAATGAGTTCATGAGTCACATTTTATTTGAATAATTCCTGGTATAGATGCCCTAAGTAAGGAAGAGAAATATTCTTTCTATTTGCTTTTCATATGACAGAAATTTAGATATATTTTGTACTTAAAATTTCAGTATTTTATAAATAACGGAGTATTTTTAAATTGTTTTGAACAGGAGTGATTTCACCAGGAGTAACTGTGCCAGTGCAAGTCCCAGGACAGACACCAGACATCTCATCCGTGACAAGCAATTATTGGCCTAGGATTCAGTGACGAATGGACTCCAGTGGTCGCCAGAAATGGTCGTCCAGTGGTCCTCAACAAGAAATAAGTGAACATCAACATCAACACCACCATCATCAACAACAGCAACAACAACAACAGCAGCAGCAACAACTCTCCATTCTCGATGGTCTGAGGCTGGGAGATTCTCCCTACCACCTGCACCCGCTGTTTTTGCACTTGGCGACGTCGGGGATGGAACGCAATGCGGCTTGGAATATACCTCCCCTGGAGCAGATGGATCCGCCAGCGACAATTCCAACCAAGACAAAAACGGAAGATCATCCCGCCTCAGATCCAGACCAGGCTGTTGTGCAAGATCTGCCAAAAGTTCTTTAGTCAAGATGGGAATCAGATGATGTATATATCTATAATGTGCAGCGACCATGATCGGTTTTGAAAGCGGCCTTCGTGTTAGCCAGTGGAAATAGTCTGAGCAGCTCTGTAAGCATATTCTTTTGTTATGCAATAAAAAGGAAAATAATGATATCAAATTACTAGTAATTGGTAAAGACAGCAGTGGAATTCACTTTAGGGATGCAAAATTGAATTGTAAAGATACGTTAGAAATTTAACTCTTACAGAACTTTTCAATACTTACCTTCCTATAACAAAATTAGAAAACGAAATTTAACGTGTTTAGCATATTCAGAATGCTCCTAATACGTTTTTAATAACAGATTTTAAAATACAGACATATGAACTTTTCAATCTAAAATACATTTTACTGGATGAAAACTTTTCCATCACATGGAAAAAGCTCATAAGTAGCATATTACATCATGTTGATTTCTATAATAATCACCAATATTTATTCCAAAAATTTTCGAAAGAGTATAGTTAAATATAAATAATAATTTTATTTAATCGACATATTTATTTCTTCCATTTAAATATGTCAGTTTATTGGAAATCCACTGTTGTTTTAGATACAAATTACAACTTGTAAGAACTTAAAGAATAATTATGCCACTGATTTCATTCTTAAAGATTAAAATTCTATTCTTTCCGTTTAATTGAACTTATAACATTTTCAAAGTAGTCGTAGCAACAGAGATCCTTTTTAATCACTCTAATGTAAGCTAGTCTCATATATTACATTTTTAGTAATGTACTTTAAAAAGTGTATGATTAAAAAAAAGAGCTGTTATAAATTTTCATGCTTTATTTTTGATCAAGCCATTTGAATATTTTACAACCGTTTTTATTTTATTTACGATAAAATTGTCTATTCATTTAAGTTATTTGAAATTATTTATATAATGCGCAGTGTTTATACTTAGGAATTGTTTGATACTATAAACTTTTATTTTTTTATATATTTTGGCTTCCTCCCTCCTCTCTCTTTATAAATCTTGCGGCTTGTTATTTACTTTGGGTAGTATTTATTTATATCTGAACATAGTTAAACTTAATTAAATACAAGTAAATGAAAGAACCAATAAACCATAATTATAAAAACAAAAATACATGTTCGTTATCAGCTGTCAATAAAAAAAAGGCAGAGATTGACAAGTTAATAATCGTTAAGTACTTCAGTTTTTATAGGCAGTGTTTGTTATTGGTAAATAGAATTACTTTTAATCGCCTCCACCCCTTAAAAGAACGCAGTAATACTGCAAAAGTGGTCGATAAAAACTTAAATCTCCAAAGATATAGTGCTCTTACTTAAATACATGACCTATGTTTTAACTTAAATGCATTAATTACCCGAATAAAAAACTAAAAAATTAAAAAAACCGAATAAAATAAAAGTTTCAAAGGGTGTTTTAGAAGCAACGTCTAAAATTTAAAGGTAAAAAATATATACATCAGAGCAACAGGGAACACTGCCAACTTGAAATAATTGTGACTGGTCTTTATGAGTCTTCTCACAGGTATTTTAAATAGAATTTTAGTTTAAATAAAAATAATTATCTCGAACTTTGATTTTTCAGAACATTTAAAGTTTCAAAAATTAAAACAAACGCAAATATTCTTATCTCTACGGAAGGAGTTAAAAATCGAAACCTAGAGTAGTCTCTTTAAGGCAAAGATGATGAGCCAGGTGAATAATTACTTAGGTTGCTGCTTGCACATTTTTCATTTCTGTAGTGCTGTGGCCATCCATCAAGTATTCCTAAGCGGGTTAAGGTAAAAAAAAAATAAAAGAACAGAGAAATCGATTGGAACACACACCAAGTATCGAAAGAATATCAAGCATTTTAATTTTTTTTTTCTGAAGGATGTCTAGACTATATCGAATTTCACATCACAGTATCAAGGAATATCTAGTTACGGTAGTAGGAACCAGCTTTTTGCAAAGGTATGTCATTGAATGAATGATGTGGCCGCAAGGAATAGAGAGGGAGGGTGATTAAAAAGAAATGCTAGAACTAAAAAAAGTAAAAAAAAAATTTTTTTTTCGTATAAATAAATAGAAGTAAAAGTGCTGAATAAACCCTAAATACAAAATAATCAAAATATTGGCCGATTTATTTGGAAGAAAAATAAATAAAAGAGTATTATTGAAAAGTAAACTTTTGTTTTCAGACATTATATCGGGATAACGCAGTACGGGGAAGCAGGAGAAACCATTTTAGACCTATATTTACGGGTCTATGCCTTTTTAAGCATTAATTTTATCTTATTAAGGGTCATAAATCATTTGAAAATAATACATAGTCTAATAAAAACATCGTTATTCACTTTGGGTAGTATTTATTTATATCTGAACAAAATGACGAAACAAAGTCATTACATTTTGAAAGCGATGGTTTAAAATTTAATATTTATGGTAACATTAGATGGATAATATTTTAGGGCTTTGCTTATATAAACCACGAGCTGTTCGCCAAAAATAAGAGAAAATTTGAAATTTGAGCTTTTATTTGCTGGAAAATTCAAATGTGAAGTGAAACGAGGGTGTGCCAGTGAATTTTAAAAATTGGAGTTTGCTTATTAACAATTTAACGCGCGGTGTCCTCGCCGTGAGGACACCAAACTCTGACGTTTTAAGAGTTGCCAGTCACGAAGACTAGATTGGATTTCTATAAACATAGTTGCGGGTGACATAGCTCCACGAGAATCCTTTACTTTTTAGCACGTTCATTTCCCGTAAAAATATTGTCACGATTATTTTTAACAGCACTGAAATCTGCTGAAGAATGGAAGAATACGAGGAACAGCTGGACAGATTGCCCAATGCTGAAAAAAGGGCAGCCGTTGCCATCGCTCGGCTATCTGTGGCACGCGATGAACGTTTCGATCGTCCGCCAACTTGGTAGTCTCTCTGGTAGTTAAGTCGAGCGATGGCAACGGCTGCCCTTTTTTCAGCATTGGGAAAGGGTTGCGCCTCAAAGGGTTAAGTAGATGATTCCCATAATAAAAATTCACCGAACACTCTATTAGAGAAAATTTATCTAAGTAAACGCATGTCCTACTTTTGGCACTACGAGAATTAGAACGAAAAACATCACTTACGTTCAGGCGCTTTCTTTGCGTATAGTGAGATTGTTCAATCGATTGTTTGCGTTGTTATGGCAAAGCTATAAATGAGCATCTGTCTAGGATGGGTGGTGCCTTGGTTGGAGGACTTTTCGGAGGATTAAAGGGTTCACACTTGTATTCATGTTACATCTGGAGAAAACCGACCAAAACTTCAGACCGTCAGATCGACAGCTGAGCGATAGGTCTAGACTCGGGACTTTCATACTTCAGCCATCTACCATGTTTAGTGCCTTATGCACTCGGCCATGGTGGGTCACGTAGATTGTTCAAATAACAATACTTCTGCCAAATGCAGACATTTTAAACCATTATTTGGGATATGGATTTAGTTTTTCCAATCTTTATTAAGTAAAAAATAAATAATTAAAAAAAATATTATCTGTAGCAAGAGCTACATAAAATTTCTCAATTCGACCATAGTGTTAAACCACAATATTAAAAATTAGGTAAAATATGGAAATTTTTGAAAAAGAAACAATACTTTTTATTAGATCAAATTATTATATTTTAAAATTTATATTTTACAAAAAAAATATTTATTAATTTTACTTGTTATTATTTTTACTGTTAAGAGTCAAAATAAATAAATAAATAAAGTAAATGTGACACAAACTAAAGCTTCCGATTGTTTTTTTTTTTTAATTTTAAACTAACTTTTAAGCATACAAAATTTTAAGCGTTTTGACCATATCAAAACAATATTACTACGATTTTCGGACCAAAGTAATACCAGGTTATACATTTAAATGCCAGGTTATTATAACTTAACATTAAACTGTATCGTTTGCAAGGCAGCTAATCACGTCATTATAATATCATATCAACAGCAAAGCTTGTTGGCCATTGTGTCTAATTACAAGCCAATCAACACAATAGCATTAATTTAGTTCATATTATTTTGGTCTACAATTGATGTCATAAGCATTGGTTTATGTCTAATCAGATAGGTGGTATATAATTATGCCTACTTGACAAATTATTGGGAACATGGACATTACAATTATTTTGCTGTTTAGTTTTTGTACAGTATTCTCGATTCTTCATTTATAAATAATTTGCTGATTCTTGAAGTTTAAAATTTCGTCATACTTTTCCAATACGATTCTTTTTGTATGAGTTGACAGAATCAGTTCTTTCAGTTTAAAGGGTTAATTCAGTTTTGTTTCGTTGTAAAACCAATGTCAAAACAAAATTCTTTACACTGCAAGACTTTTTAGGAAAGGGTAGTTATTCAGTACTTGAGCATTTCAAGGCAATTTTATGAAGAATCAGATAAAACATTTAAACTATTATTTATAGCATCATGGGTTAGGTGAAAAAAATCGCATGTACTTAAAACCTTTTATTTATTGAATTATTATAAAGAAAATTATAAAAATAAAGCTTCTTTGAGAAATTCTGTATCTCTTCCGAAATATAAAGACCCTGATTGAGGCTCTCGTTATGAGAAAAATTCAAACCTTCTATGCTAGTCAAACTGATTTTTTTTTCACTTGTTTCTATTGGAATGATGCATGTACAGCTTTAAGAGCATGCCTTGATGGCGTGAAACCAAAGGAACAGATTATGTTGTATATGTTGATGGTAATGCCAATGACCAAAGTTGTTATTTATGTGCCATAGCAATGATGAAGTTTTGTAATTATTAGAAAAAAAAGTTCTTTTAACTGCTAATTCTTTTAACTGTGTTAACGTTTATACACACTGATTTCTGCAAACATTCAACAGTTGTTTCAGGTAATACTTACGAAATTTTACGATTACAAGACATTAATGTCAGTAATAATGAGGTAATAAACTGGGTGTCCAGTGTTAACGGTGCCCAATGGCTATTTCCTAAACCGTTAGTCAGAGACACATAGTTTCAATTGCAAAAATGCTTTAAATTGTATAATCTATTATATCAGAAGCAATTAAAGAAAATAAATCAATTTCTATAAAAATTACGAAATTTGTATTTTTATACGGTTCCCTGGTCCTATCAGTTATATTTATAAAACTTTCCTTTATACAATTTCATGCACAATAAAAAAAATTCGTCCTTCTACGACCAAAATTCATCGATTTATGAAGCAGCAAACACTGTGACTAAAGTCACTTTTCTAAGTTTAATGTCCCGTTATGGTAAACCGGTAAGGGACCATATAAATACTGAAATTTTAAATTATAGGTTTTAATTTTATTTTCTGGCACAATGCTTAAAAGAAGCAAAACTAATTTTAGAGTACTGATCTTCAAGCAGACAGGGCCTTATTATCGCCTGGGCAAATCAGGACTTTGCCCAGGTCCCCGGCTCGAACCCTCCTCCCCCTCCTCAATTTCATATGTTGTTCTGAAATAGTCTTTTACATATCAAAATTTTATTAAAAATAAAACAAATTTCATAGATCGCCGCCCCCCCCCCCCAAATCCATCAATTGCACGTCCCCTATTGGTCATAATCGGTCCCTGCAAGCAGAGGGTTACAGTCAAGCTCTATTAAAATCTATCTGAGGTCAGACTTACTAAATCGTATATGTGTAGCATGCAGATGTGCAACATAAGAGTGTGCTACGCAAAGTACAGGAAGTTTCTACACGGGTGCATATTTAGATTGCAGTCAGAGGAAGTTATTTAACGCCAGTTCATTTAAAAAACTGTTTAAAAAATTCCATTTTCAGCATAAGCTATATTTTTATGTTTCTTTATTGGATATAGATAGTTAAACGTTAATCGTCTTTATTGCAATCTATATTAATAAAATATTTAATGAAATTGCTAATAAATATTACAAGGCTCAAAACCATTTACATTAATTTTTCTCAAATTCATTTTGTATACAACTCTTATTTCGCAGCTCGAAAAGTGCTCTAAGCAGCTGTAACTCGGTGAATTTTAGTGGTAGAAGGACAATTTTTTTTAATTGTGCATGAAATTGCATAAAGAAATTTTTTTCTAAATATAACTGATAGGACCGAGGCACCATATAAAAATTTAAATCTGATAACTTTTATAGGAATTGATTTATTGACTTTGATTGTTTCTGGTATTATAATAGATTTTACAATTTAAAGCATTTTTGCAATCGGAACTATGTCTCTGACTAACAGTTTAGGAAATAACCATTGGGCACCGTTAGCACTGGGCACCCTGTATATATAATATAAAACAGCAAAACTTACGTAGTATGGATATCCTATTAATCCATATATATATATATCTGTGTGTGTATAACAAGAAAAGAAGATGAGGATTAAATGGAGACGTAGTTTTATTTTTAGAAAAAATATTTCAGAATAAATTGATATTTTAAAACATGAAGTATTTTTGTAAAATATGAACTTGTATACTAAAAATACAAAATAAGGAGCATAAAATAGCAATTTAACATTTGTAAAAATTAGATAACAAAAACAATAGTAAGAAACAGCTTTTGAATGTTTCAAAATTTAGTGCGTATAAACAGACTGTTCTTTTCTTCTTGTTAATTTTTGAATACGTTTTGAAGTGTTTTAACCAATTTTTGTAATTATTGTTTATATAGAGTGTAAGATATTATTATGTTTTATGATACTATTGCAGATGTGCGATTATGCAGATAGTTTTATTTATTTATTATTTGAAAGACAATTTGTGTTTCTGCTCGAAATACCTTTGCGATTACTTTTCTGTACATTAAAAGTTATTATAAATATTATTTGTTTAGTGACGAAATATTTCTTTGTAGATAAATTTTTGTTAGATAAAAAGACTTCCTCCCATCGTATAAAGTAATTATAATTCAGGTGATCAAAAGATAAAACAGTCATTGAAAAACTGGCTTATAAATGCATTTAATTAAAGTTTTAATAATGGTCTAAAAGCCTTTATTTTATTAGAAAATTTAAGAAAAGAAAAGATTTTCGTTAACAAATTTATAAAATCTACGAATATTTCTAATTGTTTATAATTTAATGAATAATTTATAGCAGTATCGCTATAGTGAATCTTTAGCAAAATATTATCATATGTGTAATCATTACGGGTGAATAATAAAGACTGAAGGAAACTAGATAAATGAATATCCTAGAAAATGTTTAAATTTGTTAGTCCTTTGAGCCTAAAATGATTTATTATTTGTATAAAAACAGCTACTCTTGCAAGGCTTTAACTGTCTGCAATGCATTTGGGTAATTACATTATCCCCAATTACCCTATCCTTAACGTAAAAATTCAATTTTTAAGATTAGATTAAGTGACCTAATCCCATGAAGTGTGCCCGTGACTGAATTTAGATCGTATCCATAATGTGACAATTCAGAAAAGTATGAACAAACTTTTATGAACATAATCGCAGATCTTCCTTTTGTAAATTTCTAATATATATGTTTTAATATTTGATTTGCCTTTTGACTACTTTTTGTCCCATATGTATATAATGTAAAATCAAGAATCAAACTGCATTTTTTGTTACACCTTAAATAAGACGCATTTAGAAAATACTTTTGATAAAAATTAAGAGATGAAGACTGATTTGCTTTTTCTACTAGGGAAGGGTAAAACAGTTAAAAAATGAATGTATAGAAGTAATTAATTTTTTTTTGAACACTGGTTCACTCTCGATGATCAAGATTTGTTTCAATACATGAAGTTGTACTAAAATAACATTAATGTTATTTTTTTTTAAGTGAAATAATCGCGACAATTCCCTTTAAATTGAAATAAAACTCATTTAATTATAAATATTTATTTATAACCAAATTTTAAATTTTAAGAAATCACTATGTTTTACTTGAAAAGTATTTAAGAATTGTAGTTATAATACTGAGAAATAAATGCCGCTTAAGAAAAAAATTAATATACAAAGTGAATTTTAACTTTTTTTCAATTTAAACAAGTGTTTTTACAAAATAAAACTACAATAGAAGCCAGTTAGTTAAAACGATGGAATTTTAACCGAGCTTCAAGAGATGACGTATAGAGCGTAAAATATATTGACCATCTGTCAGACAAGTTATAAAGATTCATATGCCGCTTATAAGTAAAAAAATGACACAAACATAGCTACTTTTGCCTCTCTCAAAGGTGTTCATTCCCAGCACGTTGTAAAATATATGTCAGAAAATATCACACCTAATCGCTAACATTAACTGTAACTATATCTCTACCCGAAAATCTAACACAATCGTGTTCACAATGTATATTTACAGAGATACTGACTGTGGTACATTTTGTAATTTACATTCTTCTGTTGTGTGAATGTACTTTGTAAAAATAAATAAATATGGTTTTGTATCGGGGAGTTTAAGACTTCATCAGATCAGTTCATGCAATCTTGGCAGGGTATAATTGTTAAACGTTAAAATTATTATTGCTATTTGATTGTATATGTTTGTTGATAAAAATACAAATTAACACTTTTGTTCGTTTTTAAACAAGAAAATAGTACTGCATTGTTCTAGTACTTATTTAAAAAAAATATGTTCTGCTTAATACTCGGTGAAAAGGAAATGTGAATATATGCTTCATTCTTTGTTATATGGATTTATTGAAAATGTATAAAATACGCTATATATTACTAAAAATGTCTCCAGGTGTGTAAATAAATATATATATATTAAAAATATTGCTAATTATACTCCATAAGTATGAAGCATTTTGGTTGATATTTCCTTTATCAACAAAGCAAGTTGTATCAATGAGGAGTTTGCTGTATATATAGAAAAGACGGGAGAAAACGTAAATTTACTTTTCCATTTTTGGTTGTTGCTGTTTTATGAAGCTCTTATGACTCCCTGATATGAACGTTGATGTGCATAAATTATTATTGTACAGTACAGAGTGAATTTCTCTAAAAGAGTTCGATTTGCAAGATGGAATGTTCTTTTTGCAATAAAAAGTTAAGTGATAAAATTTGTGTTTTTCTGCCTCATTACTAACTCAGTG
Organism: Cheiracanthium punctorium; assembly: GCA_038373885.1. NCBI lineage: Eukaryota > Metazoa > Arthropoda > Arachnida > Araneae > Cheiracanthiidae > Cheiracanthium > Cheiracanthium punctorium. Next base: position 782,676 of record JAWZYV010014284.1, read on the forward strand.
TCTCTTTATTCTGTTTTTGTTTTACGCATATTCCAGACAAAAACGTTTACAATAAGCGAAAATATTTAACGTACTGTTTTCATCGATAGTCAGTTGCAGATCCAGAAGAGAGGCTAGGAAACTTCAACCCCTCCCCTCCCCTCAAAAATGGTAGGTGTGGTAGGATGTATAAAAGACCATTTTGCTTTGATGTATCTTTCGTTTAGGTCAAATGTTTCTTTTCAAATCCCCCCCCCCTAAAATATATGTATCCTTCACCGTAAAAGTAAGTGTGTGTGTGTGTTGGGGGGGGGATACTCTGGTGACATGTAAGTAGAATTTTTGTAGAACTGGAAAACTCAATTTGCTGACGTATAGCCCAAAAGTAGAAATATGAAGTAAAAGAAAAGAAAAAAAAAAGGAAGAAACAGATACTGTGAAAATGACGGGTTTAGTCTTTCTAGTCTTTGTAATAATTCACAAATTTAATAGTTTGAGCAAATAAAAGCCTTTAAAAAATTCATCGAGATAATTAGACCATTTTGAAAAATGTTTACAGCATTTAATAGTCTTAAAAGTTTCAACTTTATTCGGCGTGGAAAAACTCTTAAAAAAAGAAAAAGGAGCGCTATAAAATGAATAAAGTAGAACGTGAAAGAAAAAACTATCGTCTTGCACGAGGAACACATTGCCAAAGATACGCGAATAATGATTCATCATTAAACGTCAAGTGCATTATACAGTTTGTATAATGTTACTTGTCATTAAACATTATACTTAAAAATTATAACTGAAAATAATGAAAATAAATAAAATTTAAAACCCTTGTTTACAAAAGAGAAGCATACTGGAATTGTAAACAATAGAGGACACTGGGAAGACCTGGTTTTAAGCCTAAAGCAAGAAACAATATGTAACTAAGTTGATTAAATCAGCAGCATTGATGAGTTATTTCTGACCAACAAATATGATACCAAATTTTTATTAAAGAAATTTTATTTCGATTTTTCAGAAGAAACATCTGATTTCTTAATGCTAAACTTTTTTTCAGTAAACAGTTTATGTTTCTTCTCTTTCCTTTCCCATTTTTTTCTTTTTGCAAAATTAGACTGAATAAGTTATGCTTAGTACAGAATTCACTAACATTCCTTATTACCTAAAGTGTCATTTAAATATTTTACGGTATCATTACTTTTGGAGTAAACGCTTTTTAAAAACACACATCCATTAGAGACACATAATCTTCGACTACGAAAAAAATCTTCAAAATATTTTTTCCCAATAAAAGTAGCAGTTGCGTATTTGACCTTCATCTAGAAAATAAAAAAATATCGGTTGTACTCTTTCCAGAACTATACAGGGCAACTGATACATTTAGGGAAGTAAGTTATTATTTATACTTTATTGTATTTCTTAAGTATTTGAATCTTTTGTCAAAATTTTTTCAAAGATTATTTGTGAATATGTCTATAAAAATATTACCATAGGAAGAAAAATGCCTTTATTTTGTGTGTAACTGACGAAAACACTATTTAATAAATCGCACATAATCTGGAAACATTTGATATGTTACTAATTTTACATAATGTGTTTTTTATGCCAGTAATAATTTAGCATCAAAGAGTATTATATTGTGAAGTAGATATCCACGCATAATAGTCGCATCTAGATTTTCACAATAAAAAATTAGCAAAATAAGTGAGACAGACTATTACGCGAGGAAACACGGTAATAACAATAAGAAATAGGGATCGACCGATACCACATTTTCACCGATAACCGATGCCGATACTTTACCTATAAATTCATTTTTAGAAACTGCCTATAGCTAAACTTTACATGATTTAATGTCATTTCAGTCTACATCTGTGGACATTTTTTGCACCGATAGTGCTGTTCTCATTAAAATGAATAATATCATGATGAGCCCATAGATAAAAATTTGAACCTAGTAGAAAGCATTATATATAAAAAGAAAAAGCAGTGAATATATTGAAGTAAGCGTACGGTATTTATAGTCCAACTTTTCTATTAAAATATGCCGACCAATGGCCGAATGTATAAAATGCTGAACATTGGAAAATGTCTGAGGTGTGCAGGTTCAGAATTCTTTCTTCTCGCGTGGCTATCGATCTAACGGTCTAGAGTTTTGGGTGTTTTTTTCCAGATGTATCTTGAATATGCGTTAGAATCCCTCAAAATGTTCTCCTACGAGCAGTGGCGGCCCGTGGTCAAAACTGTTATTGCAGCCGGAAGCATATGAGCCCCCCCCCCCTTCCTCCGGACAGGAATGGAAAATCTTTGTTACTGAATTCAAAGCTGCGATTAAGCCCTCACGAGGAACATAAAAAAGAAATTACATAAAATATGTAAGAGATCCTATTTTACTTCCATAAAATGGACATAAATTTCAACCGGCCGCTCTTATCCTCAAAATTGCATTAATCCGTGTCTGATTCGAAGTTTCCTTAGAATTTTCTTTTGAAACGATAACTTGAGAAGAAAAGAAAAAAAAAAGAAAACTTACTTATTTTTTATAAGTCAAATCAATCCTCCTTCCTTTTAAACATGCGAATCGGTCAGTGATGTCCCCATAAAAAGGCGTTGTTTTAATTCAGATATCAATAATTTTAAAAGCTCTTTAAAATTTCCGATGTTTAAAGAATTTTCTCGCTCGCCATGGCCTCTAAATGCCAGTTCTTGCTTACTTAATACTGCTTTGATGGGTAATTGTCCATTCATAAGCGTCTATTCAGGCTTACCTTCTTGATAAATTCAGCAATATAAAGTCTAGAGTTTTCCAAACATATAGTCTCCTTACCCCCTCCCTCACTTCTCGTGCGAGCCAATCAGTTAGTCGAGTTCTCAAGTTCAGCCGCCGTTAAAAAATCTTTCATCGGCTGTATCAGCTGCATACTCCCTATGCCGGAGAGGCTGCTTACGTAGTCGTTGTCATGGCAAAAGTGCTTTTTTTTCTAAATGAGCGATCCGGCCACAATACGTTTTTTTTTGTTTGGTTTTTTTCGGAGATTTTTTTAATTTACCGTAGGAATTCCACAATTCTAATCTGAATTTAGGAAAATTAGTAGAATAAATTATTTTAAAGTATGTGCTGATAATTTCAAGTGCAGCCCGGCTGTACTTGCTGTATCCCACGAGCCGCCACTGCCTACGAGTGTTTTTAGAGAACGTACCTTGTCTAGGTTGTCAGACTATCTCTAGAAATTGCTGTACGTCATGTTTTTGAATTAGCCGGGTATAACTAAATTATAATTTTACACTGAGCACAAGACTTTTTAATTAGTAAAATTTATTTTTAAATATCAAACAACAACAACAAAAAAAATAAATAATAAAAAAAAAAACAAAATTTCTCATACACCTCATTACGCATAACATTTATAAGCTAAAACCTCAAATCGTTTCATGAATACGATTGACAACACACATATTGTGATGAATCAGAGTGAATTCGGCCTCAAAAGATCGCTTTCGTAAAAGAAGTTTTTATTTATTTTTTCATGCAAAAATCATGGATTACACAAATTCAACGCTTTACACTATCGCATGTGTTATAATATTCTATGCTAGTTGTAAAATTAATCTTAATCCAAGAAATGAAACAATTACGAAAAATGTCTCAAATAAATTACTTTTCCTAAGTCGGGACAGATCTAAGAAAATTGAACAACATAAAATAACTCATTTTATTAAATTTTACCGTAAGATTTATGTGTTTGAGATCAAATTTTCTAAAACTTTCAAACCCTTTCAAAGCTTTGATAAATCTTTATTAGTTTCGGAAAAATAATTCCTCCCCCCCCCAAAAAAAAAAGTGAATAAGCAAATAAAAGAGTGGTTTTTTAGTGCAAAGGTTTGCCATAAATATGAAAACTCGCACCGAGAATTTCTCTGTAAAAAATTCAAGAATATAAATTTCTACTCTACACACAGATATCTAAAACCTAGAAAATAATAATTTTAATATTTCTTAATATAGCAAATTTTTAAAACAGACAAAAAGTATAAACTAACTTTTCCTAGCCGCATATTGATTATAACTACATACAAATTCCTAAATCCATACAAACGGTCCTAAAAGTTTGCAATTATGAATTTCTTAATATCTATGAAAAAGCTTGTAAAATATAAAACAAAAACGACGGCCGTATGCAATAGTTAATAGTAACGAGTTTAGAAAGAATAAATATAGCTGCTGTAAAAAAAGGAAAAACTCCATGCTCCTAACTATTTTCTAACCATGTTCCTGTTTAAAAAAAAAATTAAAAAATCTGATTTTTGCCCGTAAATTGTTTTTTAAAGGTAGGCTGTGATCTTAGTAGAAATAAAAATACTAAACAAAAAGAAAATATTAAAATTTAAAAATTTAAGACTTAGTTGATCAGTTGCGATTGCCAGCCTCGAAATCTTCATGCAAAAAGTATACCCGTAAACAGTGGCATAACTACATCGTTGTGGCCCGTAGCGAGTTCATTGCTTGGGCCCCCTTTATTACTACAAGTTACCAAACAGAGCTATTACTTTTTCTCACTGATACCTTTAAATTTTATGCATATTTTTTGCATGTTGTTTAATTTATGTACTTCAGTTGGTAACTTAAATTATTGAATACAATTGAAATTTTTAATATATATATATAGCATTTTCAGTAAATGTAATGAGCTTGCAACAGTCTCGTGTTGGGGGGGGGGGGCTCCGTCTGGGAGCCTGTGATACCTTGCCCGGCCTGCCATCCTACTGTTATGCCACAGTCCGTAAAATACCAGTGGAAACAGAAGTTCTTTTCGCGCCACTCTGCTAAGTCGGCATGTGTGTGTTTTCAGGATAATGCCGGAAAGCAGCGATGTAGTCTTGAGGGAAAAAGTTTGAGGAAGCCCACTTCTGATGTTTAACTTAAACATGGTAGTTCAATGAAATTATTCCTAAAACAATAAATTAATTAAACATTAGTTTTTATAGTTCATTACTTGATTAATATTAATTACTGCTTCTCATTTGACTAAGACTGCTTCGATCCAAATTACCATGTTGTTTTTCTCTGTACATTATTCAGTATTTACAATGAGCGTTTTGTGTTATGGAAAGTCTATACGATGGAGGTGCCCTGAGCGGCGAACTTTTAAAAAGCATTTACCATCAGACCGTGCAATCACTCACAAGAGTATTTGAGTAATAGTCATATTTCCTACTTTCGTTTTGTGAATAACCAATTAGTTTTTGTAAAAAACAAACATTTAAAAGAAATTTTAGAACTTACTGTTGAGTGACAGGATTCGCTTTTACAAGGAACAAAATTTTAAATATAAAACTGGCATGAAACTTAAACTCGCGAAAACTTTTTCGAAAGGGTGTTTGTGAGTCTTAAGGCTAGTTTCGGTTTAATTTCTCACTCAAAATAACAATATGAAAATTTTAAAGGGCCGATTTAAAATAAATTATTTAAATTAGGGGTCACTCATAAATATCAATATCGATAGTTTCGTAATTTTAAAGGCCGTCATCCCCCGAAATATCAAACGATGTCAACGACAGTCTCCCACATCAGTTTTGATATTGATATCCTACCCAAGCCGAATCAGATGACCGAGCCCCAATTTTTAAAATAAAAAATTTAATCCAGTTTTAAACAAAAATTCAAAGGCCATGCACCTACCCCCCCCCCCCCCCGCATAAAATTTATGTGTGCTTGTCTGGTTGTATATATATATGAATAACCCCTTTTTTTAAATCTAGACAGAGAGAAAATAAATGTTCATAAATCTGAAGTAAACATAGCCTACCTCTCGACATCTGCTCTTTGAATTCGCTGCAGATCGCATATTTACTGTTAGGCTCCAAATCGAAATATTTTAACAGAATAGACGACTGCGCTGTTTCCACAGTCAGTCATCTGACGTTTCCTCATCCATACTTCCTTCCATACTCGATGATGGTACATCCATATTTAGTGATGGTTTTAAAAAAAGCAAAAACACAATTCGAAAACAGTTAACAAATATGCCAATGAAACGACGCCTCTAATCTCATCACCAGAATAGATTCTTGAGTGGTATTGCGCCTGCGTGGTTTTTCCATTGAAAAGCTAAGTATCGGTAAAATAATCGCGAATGTATCGGGAACCAATACTTTTCCGAAACTTTTGAAATATCAGAGAACCGATACCGATGTTTAAAAAAGTAGGCGGTATCGGCGCCGATACTATCGGTCGATCCTTACTAAAAAAGAAAGTAAGTCCATGACTCAAAAGAAGAAGAATAATTTTGATGATTGTTCAGATGAAACAGATTAAGATGAACAAAGTTTGTCCAGCCCGCAGTGGCCTAGCCGCTAAGCTCCGCTCCCATAAAAACGCGGAAGGTGAAGCAGCACCGGCTTGGCCATTGCTTGGGAGGGTGAAAACTTCTTCCAGCTGAGCTGCTGTGGAACCGTGTACGCTAATAGGAGCTAGTGCACATAAAATCTGTCCGAGGCTTCAATATCCTACATGTTCAAACAACGCATCTGGGGATGCGGATTTCAGGTGCTAGGTCTCTCATCTGGAACTGGCTCAAAATTAGGAGACCAGTCATAGGGGGCAACATTGGTCTGCCTAATAGGTGACGCCATCATGAAATGACCAACATCCTCAGTCCTCGTAGCGGCCAAAACACCAGTGGGCCGCTGACCCGGCCAATAGACAGAAAAAAAAAGTTTGTGCAGTGACGTAAAGGACTTCCGTCACTGTACGATTTTGAAGAAAAGAAAATAACTCATTTTAAGGAAAAAATTGAAAATTAAAGTTTCACCTCTTGAATGTGAAATCATTTTTCCGAGAAAAGGAGAAATTAGTTCTACACAGTTTATATTTATCGAAAAAGTGGGCATAATCATCCATTAAATCCTCAATATATCGTGCTAGGGCAAACCTACTCGAAGGGAAACTCACTGGGGGGAGAGTGACTTGGGTGGAGGACTTCTTAAGTACTTCTAACGCGTATCCACGTAACATTTGGAGAAAATCGCAAAAACTCCAGACCGTTAGATAGACAGTCGCCAGATAGGCCAGAACCCTGGACCTTCACACTTCAACCATCTAAGCATGTTCGGTGCCTTATCCACTCGGCTATAGCAGGACCCGTCGAACCCTGAAAACAGCACAGCTTTAACATTTTTATTTGATTTTTCAGTCTTTGAAAACACCATTTGATAGTTAATTTGAGTCATAGCAGATCAATAGTGATTCATAAGAAAAATAACAATTCTTACTAAATGTAGATTTTTCCTCGTGTGTTTCTTTCTTTATCTCTCTCTCTCTTTTTTAAAAAGTCTTTTACATATTCAACAATGAATTTTACTATAAATCTGAAACATTAAAATGCATTTTTGTTCCAAGGATCAAATTTCCTTAGGCAAGGGATCAAGCGTCCCTGCAATTATTGCCTTTCAGAATTGCTAACACCTTTTTTTTTTTTTTTTTTTACTTGATAGTAAACAAATATTTATTTAATTTTTTTCTGTAACATAAAATAAAAAAAAACAATTAAAAGTGCTACAATAAAGTAAAAAAAAAAAAAAAAAAAAAAAAAAAAAAAAAAAAAAAAAAAAAAAACAACTTTTAGTGAAAGCTGTTAGCACAGAACCCTTTATTTTTTCGAATTAAAAATAAATAGGAAAATGAGATCAAGTCTCGAAAATCTTCTCTAGTGATAGTTAAAAAATATCGAATTCTTGAGCCCAAATGGGGTATTAGATTAGCTGTATTTCACAATATTTGAAACTAATTATTTAGGGAGTTCAGACATTTACTTCTACGCCAGACTTTTAGCTGATTCAGAATTACAATGGAATTAACAATGTCTTCATGCAGTGACGTAGCCAGGAAAAAAAATAAGGGGATAGCGTTGGAAACTTTAATAATTATATATGGTTCGCCCAAATGAAAATAGCACTATGAGGGGTTTTAGAAATAGTTTAATGGTATTAATATAAATTAGTATACAAACAAAAGAAGTTATACAGGTGTAGCAGGTAGGCTTAGACAAAGTCACCTTGTAGGTTGAAACAAGTATCCCAGCGCTCAATGCGATGATGGATACATTCGGAAACAACATTCGGGAATAGAGGCAACCTTTCATGCAGTATTGTGTGCACACTTCCTTTGCTCATAGACATTTCCTCTGCTATTTCGCAAATGGTGATTCGCCGATTCATTCTCACGGGACTATCCAAAGCTGCACCTGCTTCCTCTGTGATAACCATACACACTTGACCAAGGTCTGACTTACCATCAGTACTGCTTATTCCATTACGAAAATTCCTACACCATCGGAACACCGATCTGCGTGATATACACTCCACATTTAAAGACGTACTAGACACACGTACCTATTTTGCATGATCGTCTCGTGAGAATGAATCAGAAATGTCTATGAGCAAAGGAAGTGTGCACACAATATTGCATGAAAGGTTACCCCTTTCCCCGGAGATTCTTCACTCAGGTATCCACCATCTCGTTGACCGCTGGGACACCTGTTTCAACCTACAAGGTGAATCTGTCTAGCCTATCTGTTACCCCTGCATTACTTCTTCCTTTTGTATGCTAATTTATATTAATACCATTAAACCATTTCTAAAACCCCCATGTAGTGCCACTTTCATTTGGGCGACTCTTATAGTAACGAAAGATCCTAAGATTATGAAAAAGTAAACTTCTAAAAGTTTTTTTAAGGTCTATGTCCATGGTCCTTATCCATGGTCATAACTAATGCTAGGACACATGGAGAAGTGTCCCGGTACCCCGAGTTTGTGAAGGGGAAAAATGAGAGAAAAGTAGGCCGTAACGGTAAAAACTGGACTAGATTAAAAGTGGAAGTAGAAATTGAGGAAATAACGAAGGTGGGGCCCCATCATCATTTGTTGCTGTAGAGTTGCCAGATGTGTCTAATTTAGCCATTGGACCAGTTTCAGAAGCTGCTATAAATTTTATCAGAATGATCTAGCATCTGTGGGATATTTCAGTGTCAGATTATCCAACTATTGGTTGCAGCCATAAACAATTAAATTTTATCAGATTTTTGTCTATTAAGGCTGCTACTCACTTATCAACTCTTTCCTCAGCTCCCCATCTTCTAACCCTGTAGTTACTTATTTGCCTGTAGCATCAGATCTTTTAAATCATAACTGCAGGGGCTGAGGTAGATATTTAGAAAAGTCTTATTTGACCTAAACAAAATGTACTTTAATGCAAAATATTGCCTTTAAGAAAAATCTTTGCAAATGTGTGTGTGTGTGGGGGGGGGATTCCACGGATCCTTCACTGGTTTTGGTATTGGTATTATTGATACACAAATTGTTTTAGGGAATATTTCCCTAACTCATTAATAATCTGTAATACATTTTTAAGTGGGATGTAATGTTCAAAATACTTAAAACAGATATGAGTTCATTAAATTAACTGACATACACTGGGACTCTTTAGCCAGGGCCAGGGCCTGATTAACTTCTGAAGTGAGCGGAAGCTGTCTCATTTCGTCCCCCCTTCCCTATTTGTTTGGAAAATGTATAGTCTTAATGATTTGCTTTCATAAAAATATTTTCTTCGTTAAAAGGAAATTTAATTGATTTAATTAGTTCTAATAATTTCTTTTGATAATAAATATGTTATTCATTAATCTGACATTTTCCTTTGATAAAAATATTTTAATTATTAATCTTCATAATAGTTTAGTTCATTGTAACGAGATTTTAGAGTATTCTTGAAATTACTTTAAATATGTAAACTAAAAACATTACCTTTTGGAACATTAAACTTAACTGATTTAGTCGTATTTTTTTATTAGACATGACTTTTTTCGGGCATTCTTTGCTTTTTTTGATATTACAAAAATCACAACATGGAAATTCAGAATTAATTTTGACATTTAGTAGATGTTTAACAGTACTTATTAAAAGTCTATCCCTTTCTGCAGACCAAATTGTGTTATAATCTTGGGAGTTTAAAAGCATATTTTAACTGCAGCTTAAACATAACAAACAATGGAATTACAGATATCTTTTTGTAAATAAGTGCGATTTTATGTCGTACTTGTGGGGGCATGATTTCTCGCGCTTCTTTTCTTATACTCTAACAGTTGTACTGTTACAGCCACACCCTGACCAACTCTGGAGGATTTCAGCCCAAATTTTTGTCATAAAAGTGCATCCCATTGAACAAAAGCCGGTTCCCTACTAGCAATTTTGCTCGGGCCATCATCGGCCGGCTACGTGGCCGGTGGTAGCCCGAGCAAAATTGCTAGTAGGGTTGTCAGCAAGGAGGACACCAGAAATGCGAACAACTTTGCCAGGAGAATTTTGACAAAGCAGTTCGTCAGAAGCATTATCGAAATAACAGTCATAGAGTTTTGTGTTGTGTTTGTGTATCTTACCACAATTACTTGGAATCAATGAAAAATACCGATTAAAATGTTTATAATTTAAAGAGTCTCGTGAGATTATGAAAATAAATTTAAAGAATGGATGTTGCAAGAATGCACGAAAAGGAATCTTATTCACCTGAAGAACACTAGGTACCCGGAAACCCTTACGCTAGATAAAGACGGATGTACTTTTAAAATGTACTGGAAACATTTTACGACTATGAGAAAATTCGAAGGTAATTCAAATGCAATAACAGTTAGGCTGACAGATTTTCAAAATAAAAACTCAAACAGAAAACAAAACACACCGAAACCTGATTATTAGGAAGGAAAAAACCCGCAAGGCTTCTCTGCTGAAGACTTCGTTGCCATGACAACGAGCGGGTGAGATCGCAGCGCCGTCTAGTGGTTCCGAATAACCTCCAGCAATAAGGGTTGCCGAGTTTGGGGAGAAATGGCATTAGTAGGCGATTATTATAATTATTGTTTTTATTGTTTTATCCGAGTGTATAATGAGCGGATAGTATATGGATTTTAAGGGTATTTTAACTCCATTCAAGTGCATTAGTGAATCTTGCAGGAAATGAGTAAACACATTCTTCGGTAGTGATAGTGATTACTTATCTATTTGGTTCCATTATAAAGATTCCCATAAGTAAATAATTTTGGGAAATTTTGAAATTTTGTGTAGTGCCATTTAATCCCACCAAAAATTCGTAGCTTGATGTCAAATAATCAACAACAGAAAGAAAAACGTTATAGGAAACCAATAAGAAATAATGCATCAGATTGGTTTAAGTGCGACTTAACCTTCTTGCACTGAATACGGTTAGTCATACTTACCAAAACCAGACTCCGCTGTTATTCCTCATTGATGTTCTCTTATGCTGTTCTTTCTATTGTTGACAGTTTAATCTTTGTTAACATACGTCACATAACATAACATACTAAAACATTGTTCTGTCAAACAGAAAATATTGAACCGATATAGTTCAAATTTTGAGAAAACATAGTTTGAGAATTTAAAAGAACATAAGGCTACAGATGTAATGGAATAATATGAAAACAGACAACTGAAAAATCAGACTTGTTACGATTACGTGGATTATATTTATTTCCATTATATCCGATATATGCTTTTCAGTATAAGTTTGAAATTAGTTTAAAAAATGTTTAATAACTTGTAATTCTACATTCTACGATACAATTGTCGTAACATCATACAAGAACATATTTCAAGTAATATTTAATCAAGTAATGTTCCTGTAAAAGCACTATAACTTAATATATATATATATATATATATATGGCCATAAACAATAATCCTAATTTCTCACTCACAATATCTCTGAGTTAACTATGAATAAAAAGATATTAGCTTATCATAAATTACTTAAGTTAAAGCATGACAATCTACAATATCCTTATCTAGTGCTAATACCCAAGTTTCACAAAACGCCTCTAAAATTTAGGACAGTTACTATAGGTTGAAGCACATATAATAATATAGCCAGTAAAATATTACTTAAAATACTTACCTCTATGCATGATCTGTTTATAAAATCTAATACTTCTTCTATATCTATAGGTAATAGCTTTGTACTAAAAATATGATTAAAGATCTACAAAATGTGATTAACGTATCTACTTATGATTTCAAAGACCTATTCAATAGCATACCCTTAGACGATTTGTACCATGTTATCTTAAATCTATTTTCTATTAGTATTAATAACATTAACTTGCCCTCTAACATAGATACTAATTATTTCAAAGACCTATTAAAGTTTATAGTTTATAATAATTACATTCTACATAATAAGAAACTATATAGGCAAATTTTAGGCATACCACAGGGTGGATCTAACTCTAGCTACTTAGCTGACCTATATTTATATAATTATGAAAAAAATTACAGTAATTCTCTTGTAATATATAGGTACATAGATGACATAATTACAATAGCCACTGATAATAATTATAATGATTCTGACAATTTCCCGATAGCTTACCCTTCAGCCCTAGAATTAATAAAAAATCCTACTGATAATAAATTAATAAACTTCTTAGACTTACAACTTAAAATTAATGATGATAAGAGTCTATCATTCAATATTTTTAATAAAAGAGATGATTTTAATTTTCATGTTAATGCCTTTACTCATTTTACTTCTTGCATGCACACTTTTGTTTTTAGAAACATAATTTCCAATCATAAATATAGAATAGAGTCTCTATGTACCAATAGTTTTAAGGCCCACAACTTAACCTACCTATATAAATCAGCTCTCAATTACAAATATCCAGGTAGATTTTTAAAATCAATAATCTATCCACAATGTAATAAATAAAACTGTATGTCCAAATTAGTATATTGGATGGTGAGGTTGGGGTTGGTAGTTGGTCTCTTCTAATATTAAAAAAAAAAAAAAAAAAAAAAAAACCAATGAAAATCATAAAATATATATCTGTATATTTTATACAAAAAATAAAAAAAAATACAATATAGAATTATTGATTACTGATACTTTTTCGCTTCTTTTTCAGGTACATTTTAAATCTTATTTCTTACTCCTCTGTACCCATTATAAGCCTAATTAAGTGTAATTTTACCTTTACTGCGCAGTATAATATTAGCACAAATAACACTTAATACCTATGTAATATTATTATTAATATAATAGTTGTTATTAATTACAATTTTTATTATTTTTATTTTTTATTTTATTTTTTGTTTTTTTATTTTTAACTTTTTTCCCTTCCTATTTTCTGATTTTCTTGATATTTTAACATGGTTCTGACAGCATTTTGTCTATATTTCTTCCTCCTGCTTTTTCCTCCTTGGATCTGGTTATTTTTGTCGTTTATTTTTCTCGGTTGTTATCGACTTCTGGTCTTGTCTTGACTGTTCTTCCACCTCCATGTTGCGATAGCATCCATGCCTGTTATTTCTTTTAGTTAGGTCGTACCCCCAGGACACGTAAAGCGACTTCTTTTGCCAGGTGGCCTGCAGAAACCTAACTATTTTTGTTTTTCTTTAATTGAAATGTGAGTACGGTGGTACTTGATAATGGAGTACTCCATTTCAATTTTCCATTCCACATCCACTTCCATGCATGAGTTTTTTAGCTAGGTTTAAGCCCACGTGATTGCTCATGGCATGTTTTTCCCAATTTTTGGCTTTGATGGCCCTGTTTCAAATTTATTTATAGCCTCTGGATTTCATTTTTATTTTCATGGTTACGTATTATATCTGTTATAAAGTGCTTTCAATTAATATTTCACTTGGGATTCCATTTTACGTAAGTTAAGCTATTTTATATTATATATATATATGTATATATGTTTAACGAGTACATTTATTTCATATCAGTTTTTACAGAACATAATTTTTTTTTCTTGCAAAGGAAGTGTCATTGATTTTCCTTAATTATACATTATTTATTATCATTGAAAAATTACATAAATATCCGTGTAACAGAACATACACTTTATCATTTAATAGAGACAAAATTTATCATTTAATAGAGACAAAATATTAAGCATTTTTAAGGAAGACAAAATTTCTGAGATTAATAATAAAATTTTTTATTTGCAGAATCGTTTTTTAACATTATTTTATTAATGAACAATTTAAAATATTTATTAAGACTTTCAAATATTTTAAAAGCAAATTTTAGAGCATAATAATCTGCGATTGCTTTTAGCAATATACATTGAAGTATTAGTTTATCTGATTTCAATTAATTTTTGAGAGTTTGTGAAATACTCATAAAACGTACATAAAAATTACATATATATAAAATAATCCCGCAGTTTGATATAATTATCAAAAATCAAACGATTAAAATTATCAAGCACTTTGAAACAGTTCGCCAAAAAAATTGTTTGATTATCCAATTTAATAAAAAAAATTGTATGTATGTAGTATTAGATTTTTTTTTTGACAATTATTCTTAATACTCATAAACAACTACCCGAATCCTCAATTTTTCAAAACAATTTTACTTTTTTTAAGCCGGAGATTTTTAGCAGATTTATACTAACCCACTTTTAGTAGTTTCCTATGTTTTTTCGGAGATTTGGTCTACAAGGTGAAGACACATAACGATGGCAGCACTTCTTGCAATAATTTCTACATATTTAAAATATATAACATTTTTCAACACAGTGAGGAAAGGGTAACGGAAGACTACTAAAAAGTAAAATTTGCGGGAAAAGGGAATAGTCATTAAGTCATAAAACTAATTTGTGAGTGGGGGATTTTGAAAAGGGTTTCATTGGAGTCAATATGAATCATACGTGCAGAACGCTCAGGAATGGGTCCATAAAAAATTTACAAATTAAACAAAATGTTTTCGTGTTTTTCAAGTCACAGGAATTGCATATGTAATAAAAGTCACTGAAGGAAAATAACTAAATTTAAAATTTTGGCTAAATATTAATGTTTTTGTAGTGCGTTGAGTCGAGATAGTCATTCTAGTGTTAAGTAAAAAGCAAGGTTTATTACCTGTGTTTTACCACTTAAATTATTGTTGGAAAATTTACCCCGCACACCTGGTATATTTTTTATAACTTAAGATAAACAGACTTTACATGACTTGAACAGATTTTTTTTTTAACTTAAGATGAACATGTTTTCTGTCAAAATCTGTCAAAAAGTATATTTACGTTTTTGAAAAGAATTGTGCTAGTTTGTAGGTCACTATATAGGAAATACAATGATTTCACGTTAACCTCAAATCAGATAAAAATATAAAATATAAAAATTGAATTTAAAAAAGTTGGAAAATGTTCCCCAGTCTCCCCTATACATTATGTATTACATAACCTGCAAAGATTAAAATCAAGAGAAAGAGAAGAAAAGGATGGGGTATAGAAGATATAGGAGGTACTAAGTCAGAAATCACATAGATTAATGCTGAATGGAACCCCTATCGTGCTGCAATACTAGGGTGACTGTACAGATGTAGTAATTCCCAAGAAAGAATGCCGTAAGAGCAGAGGGAGCGTTCTGAAACTCACTCATCTATCAATTCCCTTGTCAATCTCAACTAATGGCTTTTATAACCGATGAAATATGTAATATATTTTTCTTTCTTTTTAAGCCAAAAAACGATAAAAAAAATTGCAAATATTGATTTTCACTCCCCCGCCTTCCTATTTTTAAGTTCTATTTCAGAAAAATGGGCATTCAGACAAAATCTAAAGGACGGAGCTCTTACTTCCTTGCTTCAACGTACACAATGTTTAACGTAGAAAAGTTTTGTAAATTACACGGTTGATATAGAAGTAGTTCATTATTTCAGCTCAAAATGGTGATCCCTGTAAAGAAGTTTGTTGTAAAAATACGCAGGAATTACTGCCATGTCTGCCGTATTTCCTACATCCCACAAGTAGTAAGCGCAAATTACAAAACTTTGATTAATCTTCTTTTGTGATTTCTACATAACACCAGCAATAAGCCCAAGTTAAACCACTTATGCTGTATTTAGTACGCCATTTGGTACGCCCTGGATCTTCACGCTTCAGCCACGGAATCAAATAATGGTGAAAGGAATCAAATCATGGTGAAAAATTTCCCCATAGATTCGTTGTAACTAATTTAATAATACTTTATGATGAAATATTGAACTAATTATATTTACTAGTGTATCTAAGCACTTCATGGGGTCGAGTTGCATGAACTTAATCCTATGAAAGACCACGAAAATCACCCTTGTGGCAATTTATATTCACACTATAAAAGTAAAAAGTAAATACGGATAAAAATGGTTACTGTGGACATCAGTAAATTGTGTCCATATAATGCAAGTGGCTAAAATCATGAATATTGACTGACAGGTCACTTTTAATGGCAGGGACTACGTTATTAACTCTATTAGGTTTATTCATATTTTTACACAAATATAACAGTAAACGGCATTTTTAAAAGCATCTATCGTTTCTACTGAATTAAGTAAAATTATATACTATTATTAATTTGCATATTAATCAGTAAAATAACATTTCAAAGCTAACATCTAAAAATTAGGTGTTTGTGATCTAGATATACTGCTATTGTTTTAATTGTTAAAGAAAAAAAATAATTTTGACCACAAAATTTGAATTTTTATAAAAATTTTATAATCTAATTAATTGGCAAATTTTTAGGGGGAATGTAATTCTAGGAATTTACGAAGCAGTATTTTCTATTTAACATATTAATTCTTCAAATAAATAAATAAACTGATGAAAAATCAACAGGGCTGATTTTTTACTGCATTTAGCGCGTTAATACAGGGAAACTTGTTTTACAGGTAAGTAATGAGTTTAACATCTGAGGTGTTAAATTTATAACAGTTAACCGTTTTAATTTATAATAGATCAAACTAATTTATTCTTAAAAAGAATTAAAATAATTCTTAAAATTATAAAAGAGTATTTTTATATTATACTGCACAGTTTATATAAACCATTTCAATAATGGTGTGCGATGTTTTTCAAAAAACTTACTAGACATATGTTCTACCGCAATCAAACTGTTAATGCAGGAAAACGTGTTTTACAGGCAAAGAAGAAAAAAGGGGGAAAAAAAAGTTATGTATTCAAAAATATTATTATTTCTTTTATTATTATGGCTTTCAGACTGTTAACGTCACTTAGTACTTGAATATCGATAATGTGAACACTTCCTTAAATAATCTTAATATATAATGCCGGTCAGTGGTCAAAAATCAGGTTTCACTTCCGAAGTGAAAATTGGCAGCAATCAGGTCACCGAATACAATTCACTTTAAATTAATGTGTCTATAATATAATAATGTGCCGATCCTCAATGCAAACTGGGGATAGAGCGGGGTGAAATTCAAGAGGTCGATGTCATCAACTTACGTCCAAGTTTCTTGAAGGGGTAAGAATACTTGGGCTTAATAACGAGTGTTGTGAGGTGTAAATTAATGAAACATAAGACTTACTTAACAAGCAAATTTATTTAAATTTAGTGTACAACATTTAGCACAACAGAAATGGGGGAAAATACAACATATTTTAAGAAAACGCTGATGAGTATTGTAGAAATGCAAAAAATGATGTATTCCAAATTTGAATTTAATTGTATTAATTTACATCACACCTCGTTTATTTATTAAGCGCAGGTGTTTTTAAGCTGAGGCGGAGTTTAACAACCGGAAATTAATTGACGACAACGCCCTTATATGTTTTTGTGAGAATCTAATCCACTGATCTCAGTTTATATTCTTAGCAGACGATAAGCATCTCCTGAATATTGGTACTACTCGAAAGCCACCTGCAATAAATAAATAATATAAGATCAATTTTATGTTACCCTCCAATCTCCGATTGAGTTGAAATCCTAAATGCTAATATATATTTTACCAACAGTGAAATATTATTCAAAAATTTGGATTATTTCTTGTGTTCAGACCCCTTTTTAGCCGTATGTAGTCTATTTTAATCCTATATAATTTAAGAGCCACCATCTTGGGTGAGGCTAAAAATTTCTGATATGTGATTGCGATCGCAAGTCTCTACGAAACAATAAATAATAGTTTTTACTATTTTCTTTAGAACATGGGTGCTATTATTTTCACGTCGGGATTTCATAGTGAATCATCTGCATGAAAAACAATAAAAACAGTGTCGACACATGGATTAGGATACTTTTTTGAGAGTAATGAAACAAGAAAGGCAAATAAGTCATACGCTTCTATTATCCTAAACTTTACAGATTTAACATCTATAAAAAAATGGGCCTAAGCATGGATTATGATACACTTTCCAGATTTAACAACAAAAGAAAGAAAGAAGGTCCACGCATGAATTGTGATACACTTTTCAAATTGGTACACTTTCCAACATAATGAAATAAGAAAGACAAATAGGAACTACATGTGGATTATGATACACTTTTCAAGTTTTACTGCAAGAAAAATAAATAAGACCTACGCATGCATTACAATACACTTTTTAAATTTAATAGCAGCTAAAAGAACAGGAGCCAAGGATGGACTGTGATGCACTTTTCAAATTGACACACTTTTCAATAAAATGGAACAAGAAAGGCAAACAGCCCCGTGTATGGATTATAATACACTTTCCAACATAATGAAACAAGAACGACAAATATTATCCGCACATGAACTATGATGTACTTTCCAGCATAATGAAGCAAGAAATACAAGTAGGGTTGACACATGGATAATGAGACACTTTCTAACAAAATGAAGAAAGAAATCCAAACAGGTATCACGTATAGATTATAATGGAGTTTCCGACATAACCAATGTACTTTTCAAACTTAGCAGCAAGAAAAAGAATAGAGCTAAAGCATGGATTATGATGCCCTTTTCAAATTTAACAGTTACAAAAGGAAACAGGGACTACACATTGATTGTGTTTCAATTTTCAACACACTGAAAAAATAAATGATGAGCACGTAAGTGTGTAGTTAATCTGAAAAAAAATCAATTTTTATTTTTTATTTTTTTTCACAGGTAACTAATTTTTAAGTAAATATAGAGTACATATCAAAAAAGGCAAAAAATAAAATTAAAAATGCCAAACTGCAATTAGTTAAGACAGACGAATATAGACGGTTCTACAATGTCAAACGCTGATTTATACTATTAATGGTGAACAAATTAAATTTTTTGAATCAGCAGAAAATATTGCTAAATTGACATGAAAACTTATTATTGACACTTAAAAAATAGAATGTATAATTCAATGATCCAACGAAAATTCTAAAATATGTTCACTGTATAAACCGACATTTGGAAACATTATCAACTGAGACATTTTCACGCACGTTATTTATGAAGATACGCAGAATTTTTTTGAGCATTAAAAGGTTTCTAATATTAATTTAAGACTAAAATATTCTTTAATATTTCATAATCATCAAAGACGATACAGCAGAGCTTAAAAAACCCCAAAGAATCGTTTTTTAAAAGATCCAATAAAAATGAAAGATAAGACAACTTGCCATTAATCTGATAAGATTAATCTGCGATACTATTCCATGCTTTTTATTTTAAACGTCTATGTAACTAATAAAGTTTAATTAACTTTTAAAATAGTTGTGCTAGCATATAGTGAGTTTTTTATTTCCTTTCGGGGTTCCTCTAGAGCGGGTTCCTCTAGTAAAATAAATAATTTCTATTTATTTTTTCAGCTGAATGTATTTTAACAGCCCATCAAATAATGTATTAGTTTGAAAAATTGTAAATGAAACTTAAAATCATTTTAAAACCGTATTTTACACATTTGGAGAAGAATGTGTCAGCTCGAAAGTAACATAGAGCTTCTCCCCCTCCCCCTCACTCTGGTGGATATACGAGTAAATATTTTTCGATTAGTTTTCTTAGAAAATCGTTTATCCCTGCGTACCAAAATGTAAAAAAAAAAGGCAAGAAAGGAAAAAATCCCTAAAAACTACCACTAGACAGATGGATAAGCAAGGATAACAAATTGTTGCAGTATACTACTTATTTCTTAGAAATAGTAATTATAAAATGTAACATGAAAGGATTAAGCTTAGATAAACTAAATGGGAAACTCATACATTCTTATACTGATCCACTAATTGGTCCGTTTGTAATTGTATCTAAAAATAAATAAATAAATAAATAATCCTTTTTCAATTTCGGTGCGATGTATTAGTGAAAAATTTTTTTTTTCTTTTCAATTACAGCTTTACTGCAGAAGTTGTTAAGCAGTAAAACCTGTTTTACAGAACAATAGAGTATGTGTGCATCTTTATTTCAATAGGTCTCCTGAAAGTTTTCTGCATTTTTCATTTTTTTTTTTATTTTTTTTGTATTTGATTGAAATACAATCAATAAAAAGGCGTGATTAGTTTTTCCTTTTTGTTTATCTGACATATTAATAGTACGAATTATGAATTTAAGTACGTTAGATAGTATAAATAGATGCATCAGGCGATTTGTATCCCTAAAACGTAGATTTACGCATAAAGTAATAATAGTAAGTTTCGCTGTGTTTACATGGAAAATAAAGAATAATAAAATTGCTCAAGATAATTCAAATATTTATTTAAATTTTAAAGAGTTAATATGTATCATCTAACCAAAGGTTTTTGTCTAAAATGGTTAATAAAATTGAAAATGTGAATTTAAGTATTGTAATGTGTTCAAGGCAAAACACAGGAGGGTATCTTCCTATAAAAGGTGCCTTGCGTGGTGCATTCACATTTCATCTGGAGAAAACTGACCAAATTCCGAACCGTTAGATCGACAGAACTCACTGCAGTCTATAACCCTGGACCTTCACACTTAAGCCATCTACCATGTTCAGTGCCTTATCTACTCGACCATAGTGAGGTTTGTGCGAATTTATTCAAGATCAAAATGGCTTGTAGAAACTTCATTCATTTCAGTGATACAAATGATAACGATTGGATAAATCTTTGTAATATCATTACATGTGACTCTTCGAAACATTTCGTACATAATGTTTCTTAGACTACGTTAGCTACTTACTTCTCAGAGCTTACATATCTTTGGAGTCAAGGTAAGGTCTGATAATTATTATTCAAACTTCTATTTTAATTGAATGTAAAAAAATACCTTATAAAGCATAAAGAAACATGCTATTATGTAATGAGGAAACTATTAAATACAAAATAAGCACGCATAAATTAAATTTAGGCCCTTTTTATCAGCATTTGTCAGCAGGTTTTATAAAATATTCAGATATACCGTTTTAAGTACTATTATTACACAACTAAATAATCAGTAACTTAAGTGCATTTAATAAAATTAATAATTACAGTGGCCGGTATCAATACAAAAAATCAAATACATTAGTTTTCAAAAATCTAAAATAATTTGATAAAACAAACAAACATAAATGAAATGCAAATATTATGCTGATTAAATAGTTTTAAAAAATCATTAAATCATAGGAATGTGTTATTATTCTGGAGAACATGCAAATTAACAAGAAATAAACACATTTCGACCAAATAAAATATATTTATATGTATTTTTGGAAAGTGGTTATTGAAATATTTATTGAATTATTTCAATGAATAATTTTTATATCATTGAGCCAATTTATCATAAGATTAGATAACGAGTTTCATTTAACTATTTTTTATTTAAACAAAATATTAGGTAAAACTCACAAGTAAAAAAAAAAAAAAAAAAAAAAAAAAAAAGAAAATTGTGCATTTGTAGTAACTAATAACTAATAACTCCACGAAAAAATCTCAAGTTACATAAAATGAGACAAAATAAATTTATGAAATATTTTTTAAAGTAAACAAAAAAAGAGAAAAAACTTTTTACATGTTTTTACTCTTTAAAACCCGTCAAACGACTACTGTACGAAAATATTAATTCCGCAAATTTCCTCAGTTATTAATTTCCGCATATTAATTTCAATGTAAACAACTGTATCCTTCAGACAGAGCGATTTCAGCTCGCCAACGGAACTGCCTTGCAGTGGAGCCTCTGCACAGGCAGCGAGAAAACAAACCGCGGTTGGCCTTGCTCTTGGCGCGATAATCTTGGCGAGACGTCCTTGACTGGGGCAACCCTTGCGTTAGGCTTCATGCTTCGTATTTCGCCTCGCTTTGTTTACATTGACACAATTTCGATGCTCCTTTTGATTTGCAATTCGAGCGTGTACAAAAGCGGCCAACTGGACTCTACCAGCGATGTGATCGACGCGGTGGATTCGTAGAGGCGGGCTGTGTGTGCGTTTTTCCTTTCTATCCCGAAAAATCTCCGTTCCCAGCCTGGATTACTTACACTGAATCAAGCCATGGCCAGCTGGTGAGAAAGGCTGCCGATTCAAAATGGAGGCCCGGTGCAGTGGAGGCGTACAAATATGTAACACTCGCGACCTGTGGACAAAACTGTGATTCCTGTGGTTCCCATGGGGAAAGAACAGGAACTTATAGACGCTGCCCGTAGTGGAAATATAGCGACAGTTGAGCGGTATTTGAGTCAAAGAGCCAAGAGATCCGGACCCCTCGCAAGGTGGGTAGAGTCTATTTATGTCCTCGCTCGCGGGGGTTGATGGGTGGTTGACGGATGAGGGGCATGTTTCTCTCACTCATATCTTTTTTTTTTTCTTGCCTTCTCTCTTTTCTCCCAAGTCTGGCATTGTAGTTTCGTTTTTACTATATGTTGGCTTTCCCTCATAACATGTGAGCGTTTTTCCTTGGTATTTTCTCATGCGCCCAAAAAACGAAACTAAACTGGGAGCAAATGATACCCCGGTTATCTTTGCGTGCTCGCTAAGCCTTCTCACTGCAGTCCACAATGTACACGATTTAATTTTAAGTAAGGTGCACAGTAAAATCTATCGGCAAAGTGTGTTTTGAAATAATGTATATTTTTCTTCTGTATTGCGGAGTGTAATTTCCGAGCATTGCTCTTTTTTTAATCAATAAAAATGCCGGCTGGTTGCATTCGTTCTGCTACTGTAACCCACTCCAAATATGGAATACTTTCAGTTTTGTGACCGTCGATGTTTTATTGTGGATAAAATAATAATAGATCTTTTCTTTTCATGAAAATAAGAATGATTAATTTAATCTATAACCGCATTATACGTAACAATTCATCTCAGGCTTTAACATTTTGTATTTACGCAACATATTATGCATAAATAATGAAAAGAAGTCAATAATATTATGTATTTTATTATTATTATTTATTTACCGATCATTTCTTTTTATTCAAAATAATAATTCATTTTTTTTTCTAACTCATAATAATGTGAGAATATATAACCAAGCATTCATGGAAGAAGCATTCCTAGGCGTATTATTAAGTCTTCCCCATGCTAGATTTCAAAATATTTATAAGTAAATGTAGTTTTAAACATAATAAGTGAAAAATAATTTTGAAATAGTGTTTTGCTCAGGAGAGCATTCTTTACTATGCATCTCTAGTAAACGCTTTTTTTCTCTTAAACCTGTACACGCAGAAATATTCAAATATTTTCATCTTAGTCAATAGTGAAATTACAAGAAAAATTTTTGTTTCGTTAATGAAATTCAACTTATGAATAAAAAATGCATAAATAGTAAGACTGTGCATTCAAGAAATGAGATTAGCTATTAATATATGAATTCACAAGCCTTCTAGATATACTTTAAGTTATAAAAATAATCGATTTTATAATTTTCTCCCCCTAACTCAATATTTATTTCTGTATACGTCAACTTGAAGTGTTTTACTCATTACAATATTTTGTGCTTTTATAAAATCTTTTTCAATAGCAATCCTCGTATAAAATTAAAGCAAGCGCATGATTGCTATTTCATGATGGTTAGGACAATTTTGAGTGAATCAGTAATGCATGAATTTATACTACATTAATAACATAATTAATGACATATTCTTATCAGAACTGGCATTTAATATTATTTTTTTTTCATTGTACATTCATAAATTTCTTAATTGTGCCAATGTTTTTCTGGGTCTGAAAATCAATTATTAGTGATTAAGAAATATATAATAATAATAACAATAATAAATGGTAAATAAAAATAATAATAACCATAATTTAACGATTTTTGTTCAAATTTTATTTTTATTTAATTTTTTTGTCAATATATATTCATTAATTCACATACTTACAGAATTATTTAGTTTTATGTTTCAAAAATAACGTACTAGCTAAAAATTTTTACTTTAACATAGAAAATTTGGCGTTACACACACACACATATATAAAATCTATTTCTTAAATTGTATCTTATTTAATAC
Organism: Cheiracanthium punctorium; assembly: GCA_038373885.1. Lineage (NCBI taxonomy): Eukaryota > Metazoa > Arthropoda > Arachnida > Araneae > Cheiracanthiidae > Cheiracanthium > Cheiracanthium punctorium. The sequence goes on from JAWZYV010014284.1 coordinate 806,818, forward strand.
ATTCATTATAACACAATACACTAAAACTATATATAATGTAAACATAACACAACACAAACCAATGCCGCCTATATACATTTTGAGCTGCGTAATTATATATATAATATAAAAAATATTATTTCATTATACACTTATATGATTTGAAAGACCTGTTTAATGATATACCTCTAGTAGTATGTTACCAGCCCATATAGATTTAGATTACTTTAAATGTTTATTAAAATTTATCCTATGTAATAATTACATTCTACATAATAATATAAGTTATATTTCAAACACATATTTTCTCACAAAAAGGGTCTGGCTCTAGCTACCTTGTCGATTTACACCTTTACTATTACAAAAAAGATCTTTTCAGTAATAATATTATATAAAACGATATATTGAGAGAGATTTGATATTAATACCTATCAAGATAATCTGCCTTTTACATACCCTTCATGTCCCTTCAGATAAAGAACTACTTAAATAAAAGCAGTGATAATTTTGTCACTTTATACATTTAACACTATCTATATTACCTAACAATAATTTAAAATATTAATCAACATGATCAAAAAGTGATTTTAATTTTAAAGCAAATAACTTTACATACTTTTCTTCTTGTTTACACAATTCTGCTTTTCGAAATATTATCAATAATCATTTCAGCAGGATTAAATATCTTATATTTTCAAAAGATTAAAGCCACCAATTATAAACTTTTATTTCAAACCGCCACTAAATACAATTACACATCTAAGTAAGTTAAAGATCCATTATATGCCCTCGACCTGTCTTTTTCTATTGTTCTTAAAAAAAAAGGAGGTTGGGAGGGGTTGGTTATTTAGGTACTGTTTGGAGGTTGGGACGGGAGGAGGAAGTTTTTTGTCATGAATAAAATAAAATAAAATAAATAAATAAATAACAAACAGAGTAAGTAAAAACTTATTTTAGAAATATTTTAAAAATGAAAAAAAAAAGGTTCTGTGGTTTTTATTAGTGCATTAATTATTATCATAGATGTTGTAGTTTGTGATACTGCATTGTTAATTTAGGGCGAGATTCAAGTGAAACACAATTCGAACGTTTTCTGCGTCGAACAGGGGAAACTTCGAAATACACCAATGTTTCTTATTCAACAGAAACAAACCAATCGTGTTTTCATCACGTGACAGCGCGATAGGTTTGTTCATTGGAAGCATTCTGGGGACTGAACTGGGAACTGGGGACTGAAAAACGTTCGATTGGAACTCGATCGCGCGCGTGTTACTTGAATCTCGCCCTTAGTTAAAAATGGATTTTTGAGCCGTTTACTTAGTCACTTACAGAAAGCCTACTATTCTTGTCTTTATATTTACAATATACTGTGCGTGGCCCCTGACGAGAGCCATGGCGATTGAAAATATTTTCATTTTCCAATAAAAAATACAAAATGACAACATGACAACCAAGACTTGTCAGATGGGAAATGACTCAGTAAATTAATATAAAATGATGTTTCTTATGATACATGATGAACATGATTTTTATATTAATTTATAGAACCAATTTGTATCTAACGTGGCTCGGTTGTTATGGAATTATTTTGTGATGTTAATGTTTTCTGCTTTGACAAATACACAAGGAAGGGTTTGTTGTGTAAAATTTAATGTTGCAACAATGCGCTGGTATTACATGGCGGTATTTGACTATATGTTGCCATTTTGATATATATATATATATATATATATATATATATATATATATATATATAAACCTATATATATATTTGAGGGTAAATTAGTCAAGGACCTCATTGCAATATATATTGTTATTTATAAAGTATATATACTTTGTTATTTATAAATGATAATATGACAGCTTCATGTTGTATTTGAATACTAATGTACAAAAATTATGCTTTTGTTAAAACTTTTAAACATAAAATGATAGTGAAGATGAAAAATCAAGCATTTTACATTTATATCAAAATCAAAGTACGTTATATTTAATGAGAATTTTACATTTTAATTTTGAAAATTACTGTTGAATTTCGTTTGAAAAGAATGTTAGAATAACAAATACGTAAGAATATGAAAAAATCTTTTATCAATGTTTATAACATTTAATTAATAGTAAAATAAATAAATTCAAATATTCCTATATTTGCACTCCTGTTACGGGCTTGAAGATTTATCGTATAATTTGAGACAAATTTGGGGAAAAAAAAAAGACGTTTCCAAAGGCCTGAATTGAAGCACTAACTGTAATAGCATAACCGAAGAACTTTTATATTACCAAATTTAGCAATAATTCTTTAAAACCATGCTTTACTAAGTAAAACTTTCACTTTATCACTAAAACACAAACAAACATATCATGCATGACTTCTCTAAACTGGAGTAATGACCTGTGGCCTTTTGTAAAACGTACAGAGGTCAATGCTATTGTGATAATTGCGATAAAGAAAACGTTGTCTAGAAGAGTTATTTCGCCAGTGTTTCACCAGGGTTCTGTAAGTGATTATCGATTATCTTAGCATGTGCCATGGAACTCCCTATTGCCTCGTGTGCTGTACAGTATTGCATCATAAAATGAGTAGAATACGGTATGCTTCCTACATGTCAAGTGCTGCTGAAAATGCTTAAGGATCAGGCACAGCGCCTGGTTTATGATTAATTTCAGTAGGTTCAGGCGAAGAAATCTCACAGAATTGAAAAACTTATTGCAGTGATTTTCTGCAAAACAGAATATTTCTTATAAGAGTTAGAAAATAACTTTTTTGACTCTGAAAGACTCTCAGTTAGTGATTGTTTGTAGAAAGAAGAAAGTATTTCATATATCAGTGGAAGTGAAGTCAAAATTACTGAAATTATGTTCACTTTAGTTGTAAATACTTAAAATATGAAAACCACTCAAAAAAAAAAAAAAGAAAAAAAAATTGAATTCAACAGAAAATTTTTGCTAAACATCTTAATAGTTATTTAATGGATTTTGGTTTTGCTAATCATAATTATAGGTATATGATGCGTATAACTATAATTATTGGCTGCAATATTGTAGTCATTTTATCTCTGTCTACATATCTAAAACGCTTAGGGAAAAACCTGACTAATATTTTTTCATTATAACGTATTAATGGTGGCATTTTATTTTGCCTGTAAAAGTACTACATTTGCGTGCATTAGTTTATTAATTTATTAAGACAGCGGCTTCAGGATATCGGTATATTTGTGTCTTGAAGACTTGTGCCACATAACTCACGACTTAATTCTCCTGTTATTTTAACAGCTCTGTATTGTATGAAATACACTACATAGATATAATTACAAAGTATTAAATAAAGACAATGTCGAAAAAAATCAATTTCATCGTTTTACAAATATATCTCTTCTAATTCAACACCGGACCTTATTTTCTCTCACTTACAGAAATAATAAATTTCTAATATAATGTGCCTTTAAAATAAAAAAATTGAAATTCAGTTTCCTAAATATACGAAGAAACAAGCAATCTTTCTATTAGAAGTGTTATTCTTTATTTATGTATTTATGAATTTAATGTTTATGGTATTTGAAATTATACATAATTCGGCAAAATGGAGTATATTTTCTATCTTTAACTTTCATGTCTACACACAAGTGCTACACAAAAGCGAAGGTTACGCATGATCTTCCAAGAAATGGTGGGTAAATGCTTCAATTTTTTCTTCTTTAACAGTAATTATTCTTATCGAAGCAACACACTTTTCTTTATTTCCCCTGAAGGAAATTCCTTTTTAACTCGACTTTACTTTTGCTTCACAATTATGTTCCGAAAGTTGAAAGTTGAATATTTTGTTAGATTTTATTTTCTCTAATAGTTTTTGTAAAACTTTTGACTCATTCTTCAAAATGAATCAGTGTTATATGGTTGGTAAACTTGGTATAATAAGCTATTTTGAAGTTTTCAGAAAATTTCTCTACGCATCACATTTGTAATAAATTTTCTTTTCTTTATATTCTCTTTACAGTTTAATAAAACTGTATACACATTGCTAATTATGTTATATTAAAAAAAAGAAACGTGACTATTAAGAGATCCATCGATTAACAATCGATGATTTTATTTCTTGTTTTGATTTAAATACTGTATTATATATATTCCAAAGTTGCCTTATGATAGCTCATTTGACTTCCGTACGTTATATTTCCAATATATAATTAAAATACAGACTATCAAATATTTCGTCAAGATTGTTTTTTTTCTTTTGTAGTGACATTTTGTAAAATTGGGTTACAGACTATTTAACAAGATTCTTAAGGTTTAAGTGTAATGATCTGACTATCCAAAATTATAACGAAAAACAAACTATTTGGAAAGACGTTTATGATATTCCTTACGATATGCTTTCTGCAATTATTAATTAACATTTCTTGATCTATAAAATAAATAAATAAAATATGTGATGTAATGGATTATTTTTTGTACTGGACATCCTGTTTATTTAAAATCTAGAATGTTCGTGCAATATGTAAAATAGACAAAAAACACTCGGGTACATTTATTGAAACTTTATTTATAAAAAAATTAGATAGCACATCAATAGATAAGATAAAAAATAATCTGAACACTGCGTTATTATTATTATGCATTGCATCAGTTATTATCAGCATTTGAATATGACAGCTTTTATGCAGCATTATTTTAACCTTCACACACTTTCTGCTTGCGATGCGTCATTTTGTAGTCCTTTAGCACAATTACTGAAAATAAAAGGAAAAGGGAACAGATTAATCTAAGTGCTCGCAAAACATAAAAAATGCTACTGTACTTTTTGAATTTCAAATTTATGGTTATTATTAGGGATGCACCGAATACCATATTTTGCCGAATAACGAATACCGAATATTCGGTTAAAATTCTAACCGAATATTCGGCCGAATACCGAATACTTGGTTAAAATTTATTAAACTTATTAAACCGTTATTATATTTCTTCAATTGCAATGATCAATTTGATTAGTTTGTTCTTAAACAATATTTCATATTTCGTATGGTGTAAAATTTCATATCCAAGTGTTTCCTTTATATATTATTAATAACTTTTTTAAATATTAGGGAAATGTTGGTAATTTTTTACCTGCATATTTTATTTAAAAAATAGCAGTTAATTGACTTTACATATTTATGAGCACTTAATGTTATGAGGTTTTTTTTCCCCTATTTACTGTTTCAAATTTAAATGAGTCAGTAATAGAAAGGTTAATGTAATGTGTCATAAGATTTAAGAAAAATTGAAAAGCAACAAAATTTAAATTTAGCATCTGAGTGTTTTCTCTTACATTAAAACTAATTTCATTGTGATATTAGTTTGTGTGATTGTGGCAACGCCAAGCTAGGGCGATTTGCCAAGAATAGGGGGGGTGCCTTGTTAGGTGAACTTTCTAAGGGTTTCTAACGCGTATTCATATGTGATATTAGTAAGTAACAACTTGAATAAATTTAGTATTATGGTACTATACTACATCTTTCATTCATGATAAAAAAAAATAGTATTTGTTTACCAATTTTTGAATACTTAAATTTGTTTACTATTCGGTTGCCGAATATTTAAGTATTCGGCCGAACCGAATATTCGGTTTGTCTGCCGAATAGGCAGTATACCGAAAACCAACCGAATATTCGGTGCAGCCCTAGTTATTATTATATAGAGAAATTTTTGTGTTTAGTACAAAATGAAATGAGTAATAAAATGTAATTGAAATTTAAGAAATGCATATAAAAATAATCTGAAAACTGTTTTATGACATTTTAAAAATTATTATGCATCGCATCAGTTATTATCAGCATTTGGATGTGATTGATTTTGTAACATTTGCTATGACCATCTCACACTTTTTGCTTAAGTTGCATCATTTTGTAGAAATTTAGCACGTTATAGCTGAAAACAAAAGGCAAGATTAGCAGATTAACCTCTTTTAAGTGCTAAAAAAATGTAAAATATAGCGTTATATTTTTAAATTATAAAATTGTGGATATTATTTTGAAATCTTTTGTTTATATTGTGTAAAACAAAATCAGCAATACCATGCAAATGACATTTAATTTAAGTTTTTTGTGTCATAATTGAAATTATAGAAAGAATGAAATAGATAATTTGGCCAGCATGATCAAATACTGCATTGAAATTTTTAATTTCATATTTAAGCCATAATAAATGAAATAGAAATGTAAGTAAATGCCAAATGTATAAATAAAAATTGTAAATATTTTATTTGATACCATGCCGCCCAGGTGGTGTAGTGGCTAGAGAACCATTCTATCACGCCGTGGGTCCGGGTTCGAATCCCGGCTTGGACATGGATGTTAACTTGTCCGTCCCTTCATAGGGGGTAGTTCTGTACGCCCACTGGGTGCTCCCATAATAAAATAGACAGTAACTAGGGCCGTTGATGGCAAAGGCTTGTGGCCAGTGCCTGCCCATTAGAAAAAAAAAAATTATTTGATACCATACTATGAAATCGATAAATAATTCTGCCTCGTTCTTAGTATTCAGTACTTTAGTTCAGCTGACACAAAATTAGCATCTGTAATGAAAAATTAAGATGGAAGTGCATCATTAATGCAGATATGTTTAAGTTAAGGGTCTGCCCAGTATAGCCCAAGACCTGATTTCTAATGGAAATTTCATTTTTGTTAACAAGATAATTGTAATTAAGCGTATTTGTAAGAAATTCTGCTTCTATCACGTTTCGAGCTGCCCCGAAATTTCTGGCTATGAGCCAGATTTAAACATAGCACTAATTATCTAATATGTTTGAATATGTTTATTTTGTTTCATTATTTTTTTGAAGGATTCTTAATTCTTGATTCTTTTTCTATATTAAGTAGCTTTTACACTTTTTATTGAAATTTAAGCTTGCACATGCAATACTTTTAATTGCATGTGCAAGCTTAATAAATTAATATTTCAGCAAATTTTGCTCTGCCTTACTTTTAATGTTGTTGTTGTTGTAGTGTCAATGGATAGACCATGGAAAGAGGGGTGGCACGTGGCAGTGCCCCCGAGTCGGTCTTTTAATAGTTTGCAAAATTCAAAATCACGAATAAGCATTATTTAATGATCAAATTAAAATTTTGATTTTTTTTACTGTGTTTACAACGCAAAAATTAATTTTATTAATTTACAATAATATAAAGCTGAAATCGATTTTACAATAAATAATGCAGATAATTTAATACCATACTTAAACAGTGGATTCATATAATTGATTAATTATTTCAATTTTGGTCATGGATGTATGTTTGTATGATTTTGTTAAATTTTTTGAAAACTTATGTGTTGGTGAATTTAATATTTCCAATCGCAGTTTATATCTGAATTTATATCAGTGATATTTTTCATATATTTTTTTAAATTGTGAGTTCTATAAGTATAACAAAAGAAAATGCTTTAAATTTAATAAATGAATCTTAATACCGCAAGTATAAAGTTTGAATATAGATGCCATATTTATATAGCCTCCTAAAGCTGTAGACCTACAAAGAATTATTAAAAATAATGGACATTTTTCTTTTAAAATTGTTACTTTTTAATTGATTATTATTTAAATGCAAGCTCAGACACTGCGACCAAACTCCCAGTTATTTTCATAATTAATAAATGCCTCTAAATTAAAGCGCTTTCTAAAAAAGTTCATAACTTCTTGAGAATACTTTAAGAATCATTATTTCAAAAATCTCTTTCGGTGTTGTTATAAATATCACTCCCATGATGCCGTTTACCTGATAATCCTCGCTAATGACGATATAAATTTTAAACTTCAATTCTCCCAATCGATTTTCCGAGTATACTGCAAATTACGCGTCTAAAAATACTCTTGTCAACAGATTAAAACGGTGGAATAAGTCTTCTTCTATTAGGAAAGTGGCTTGCTGTTGATTAAAGTATTGCAAGACTTAAAGGTGCATTGGCTGATGGCTCGCTCGGTGCAAACTTCGTGCTCTAGTCGATTGAAGTCTTGATTACAAAAATAGAGAGCCTTTAATATTTGAAATTATGCATCGACTGAGAGTGTAATTTTGGAACGAAATCGACCGTATTAGGTTTTAGGTGCATTAAATGATTTCGAAATGTTTTGAGCTAGAGAAATTACATTTCTCGTAGTCAAATTGAATGATTTCTCTGAGTAATGAAGTTATTCTGAGGTTGACTACATTGCGTATTTAATACACAATGTGCATTAAATACGCAATATAGTGAGTCCCATTCAGACTATACAGGTGATTCAAAAAGGTGATAACATGCTTTAATTTTTTAAATATTAGAGATAAGTGGACAATGACAATTGAAAAAATGCTCAAAATAAGGCAGGAGAAAAAATTACATAAAAAAAAAAATCTTTCAAAAAGTTACACTTTTTAAATTTGTACACAACCTTCGTACAAAGAAATCCAATTAGTAAAATGTGCTCCATACTCTTATAAAGTGATGTGCAAACTATGTAAATTATAGCCTAAAAAGTGTCAGAGATATGAAGGTAAATATATGCTCCCTTAATCACTTTTAAATAGCTCTCGAAAGGATAAAAAATCACTTTGGATTATCTCATTTTAGGGGTCACACAGAAATTTCGAAAGAAAATAATTTTTTTTTCACTCTACAATATACGTTTACATTTAAATTCATTTATAGCCAATGGCCATCTATGTTTTAAGATTTAAAAAACATTTTATGATGAAAACTTGAAAATTTGTAGATCACCTCATTAGTGTATAGGGCACATTTTACTAATAGAGAATTTTTGGGGTCGGGAACTAATTGTAATTGTACGGGGGTCGGATGCAAATTTAAAATTTGTAACTTTTTAAAAAAATAACGGAGAATTTTTTTCTTAACATAGACGTTTTTGTTCCTAAATAATTTTGAACATTTTTTCAGTTTACATTGCCCATTTGTCTCTAATAGATTAAGAACTAAAACGCGTTAACACGTTTTTGGGACATCCCGTAGATATGCACTTGCGTAACGAGCTAGGGTTTGGGGATATTTCTAGGGAGAGCTGCATCCTCCTAAAAGTTTCAGTCTTCTATTTTTCTAACAGAAAATCTGATTTTTCTTGTGAGGTTAAGTCTTTATAGGCATCCATCTTCGCCAGTGTTGATACATAACATTCAAAATGTGTTGGTATGGGATGTGTTATTGCTCAGATACATTAGCTACAGAAACACTCCTCGAGTATTTTTATTTAACCAATCAAACAGTGTAATAATAAAAATAGTATTGGGGCATTTGAAATCATTTAGATCTTTGCGTTCAGTTATAGCAAGTGAAATGTATTTTTAACCCTTTAACGCGCAGTGTTCCCGCTCTGGGAACACCAAACTCTGACGTTTTGACTGTTGCCAGTCACGAAAAACAGATTTGATTTCTATAAAAATAGTTGCGAGTGATATAGCTCCACGAGAATCCTTTACATTTTAGCACGTCATTTCCCGAAAGAAAATTGTCACGATTATTTTTAACAGCACTGACATCTGCTGAAAAATGGAAGAATGCGAGAACAGCTGGATTGATTGCCCAATGCTGAAAAAAGGGTAGCCGTTGCCATCGCTCGACTTAACTACCAGCATTGGAAAAGGGTTGCGCCTCAAAGTGTTAAAAGTTAAAACGCAATATTTTTTTAAATAGTAAAACATGCAGTATTATAAATTTGAACACCAATAACGTTCTAGAACCTGCTATAAAAATTTAAACTGAATATGTGATATTTTCTTACAAATTAACCCGTAGTTGATTGAAATTTTGAAATACACGAAAGCATGCCTTTAAAATCTGGAGCAGAAACCATGTTACATGCCTACAACTACTATAACTATTATCGTAAAAGTTAATTTAACCTTTTTTTATGGCTTATAAAGAACATGTTCCTACAGCTGTACTTAAAGTCTAGACAGCTATAAATAACAAATTTATAATCTGCCTTAGACAGCGTTCTTTATATAAATCGCCCCTACACCCTTCACCCCGCAAATGGAGTAGTGTGTATAGGCATTTTTCTCGACATAAAAAAAGAAAATCTTCCAAGGAACGTTTCTCAAGCTCACAAAGCATAATATTTTATGATTTTTATGAGCTAAACTCGTTGTGTTTCACGTTTTACAAGGAATGGGTAATATTGACCTCGGGAAAATGAGTTTTTAATGAATGTTTTATCTATTTGGAGCATGTAGCGAATTGTACTCAGAAATGTGAGTTCAGTGCATTAAAAAGTAAGAATTATTTGTTCGAAATGCATAGACATGCACATGATGAAATAAGTTTTGAAATTTCAAGCAGGATATATTCATTATTATTATTATTATTATTATTATCATTATTATCATTTTCGATTTCCAGTACCAGTAAGATCGCCTACAAATTACTTATGGGCATGTACAGAATACAAATTTTGTGATGTCTTTGTAAAAAAAAAAATGGTTTCATCTGGTCAATAGAGATTGTGGCTCTCCTTGTTGCTTTCTAAATCTGAAGGTGATAACACTAAATCAAGTCATTGATAAATGCTTTGACAAATCTTAGAAAGTAGATTTTAACAACTAGAGGATTATGTGTTTGAAAATGGGCCGAGATTGCCTTAAAATATTCTTAAAAATCAAAAGTCATTGATTACGAATGAATGAGATCTGGATTACGTATTAATGCTCACATAAATCAAAATACATACATCTCAGGATGCATTCTTTTTCTACAATAATCGAATGGAAAAAATAAGAGGAAAGCAACCCTAGTAGCACAACTAGTTCAAAAAACGTTTAAAGTACGTTGGAAACACTTTCTTTGACGTTAAAAAACGTGTTTTAAACGTCTTTTGGACTAGGGAAAACACATTGACAAACGCACACAAAAAGAGTTTCACTGTGCAATATCGCCATTTTTAACAAAGGGAATATGTAGATGCTTAAGTAGGGCTTTTCAGATTGAACTTTAACTGATTTTATAGGAATTTGGCATTCTCACTGTACGGTAAATTTTATTCGCTCATAGATAATCGTTGTTGAATTAGTTTGGCTGTCCTCGAATTATTGGCCTTCAAAATGCAGTTTGATTTTGCAATTCATTTTAAAGTATAAATATTCAAGGATCAAAAAGGAAATCTAAAATATTTCCTTTTTAAATCCTGCTTTTCAGTTTCCCACGGTTTCTCTGCAGAAAAATTCATAGCAAACAAAATTTGAACTTTACAATTGGAGAAAACACTGTCTCAATATCTCGTTATATCCTTTAAGGATCAGTTTGTGTTCTGTTAAATTATCTTCTAAGATTTGTTGAGAAAAGTACATTTCACTATTCACAGAGTGAATGCACAGTTGATTCATCACTCTGCCAGATATGAATGGTCTTCTAGCTTTAAGAGTTGGAACTATACGATGGACTTGACTACAGAAAACTTTTTAGGGAGCTACATCGGTAATATATAATTCTCTTGGATTTTCGTGATTGTATGCCCAGAAAAAGTTGTTTCAGGTTAGGAGAGACATTAATAAGTAATTCGGATTACAATTTTAACTTACAGAGAAGGTAAGGAAATTAGTGTTTTAAGGGAAGGTTGCGATTCAGATCACACATCCTCTCGATTCTAAAATATTTCCTTTTTGATTCATTTTTGTAAATCAGTTTCATTTCCTTCATGTCCCACTTCGCTTTTCTGGTCGATAAAAGAAATGTTGCCGTTTCTCATATGCCAGCCACCCATATCTGTGAAAAAGTAATTTATTTTTGAAATAACTACCGGTTTAGCATATTTAGTGTTATTTACAAGTGCATGTATGTGTGTTCCATAAGCATCGGATAAGCAGAGTTGCTACGCTTGTGTATTGGCGTTCGGTAAAGGTACACTTCTGAGTTGCTGAAATGTGTTAGACCATGTTTTCAAATATTTCGTGTGTGCTACGTTTACCTGTTACAGGTGGTTAAGTGAGCAGCCACTTATGTGTGGTTCAATTTTTCTCGCCAGTCTGTAAAAAGCTGGCTTTTGTGTATATTATTGAAACACCTCAACTTGTGTTGTTGATCTGAAAGGCCGAACTTTCTTACATAACTCCAGCATTCCGTGTGGCAAATGCAATATAGTTAGACGGTTCTGGAATATTTTGTATAAAAGACATTTAAATATTATTTTGAAAGAGTTTTTAGGAATTTATTTTCAATAAAGAATGCAGTACATAGCGTAATAGTTTTATTTCTGCGTATGGACTAATGTGTTCTTGTCGACGTTTTCTCGTATGGATTTTCACCGCTGTACGTTTTAAACGGCCTACTACAATGTCTAACTCTGCAACAGAGAACTTCGGCATAAAGGTGCCGTTCGTATGTTGACACGATGGCAAATAGTTGAAAGAGTCACCGGATACATTTTTCAGGCACTGCCACTGAACAACCAGTATCGAAACTGTTCTCATATTTTTAATTATTGGATTGAGATTGGTGCACACAATGTAAAAGTGTAAGAGATATCAGCAGTATACTGTGAAAATATTTTGCATTAAGAGTATTATATTTATTATACAAGCCTGAATGAGGAATGATTCTGTTTAGTGAAAGTTTAATGAGTTGATTTTACATTGATTTCTCCCAATTAAAATACGGCCAGGGTGTCTTCATTGTTTATGGCAATTTTATAATAAAATTAGCATGTCTTATTTTTTTATTATATATATATATATATATATATATATATATATATAATAAAGTCATACATATATATATATATATATGCTGTTAGTGCGTTTTACTACATTAGATTACCCTCCAAACTACATTTGTAACTTAATCAAATACTTTCCATTTCTTCGAAAAGATTTCGACATAATTTTTTTTAAATCTAGAATTGCCAACAAATCTATGTTATAAATTTGGAAATTAGTTATTTCGTAAGATAATGATGAGAACGGTGTAAACTATTAAGACATTCCATGATGTACCTACAAGGAACAAATTCCAATTCCATCCAACGCGACGTGACGAACAACTACTCGAAATTAATTGTGAAATGGAAAATAATCCCATTAAAACAAAATTTGTAATCACGTAAGCAGTTCTGCAGTCTAAAGCAAATATTTAATTAAACGTAATGAGCGAGAGATAAACGTTTTTAATGAAACACAAGCGAAATTCGGAAGCTATGTCTGACTTCACTCCGTTTCATCTCAGCTGTGGCAGGAAATTCGATCGATCCGCAAGTGGGCGTAAGAGAAAGGGGGAGAGGGAGGTCGAGGCGGACACGTTGATCGCATTCTTTGAGATGATTCTGTCGCCTTCGGCATATCTGGGTCAACGAGCGAAACAAAAACGATTTTTGCGTTTTTTAGTTTGCAGAAAGCAACAACGGGTCAAGATGAAGAAAGCGTAATTTGCCTGGACGGAATGCGAGTACTGTTATAGTAGAGCAAGTTGGTAAAGCATCCACACAAACATGCATAATATGTAGATTGTGGCTTGATGCCAATTAGGGTTTGGATGGTCTTATGCCTGACAAGGCCCCCGAAGCCGTAAGAAAATCTTGAGGTTCCAGCTATGCGCCAACATGGCTCCGTCTAAAGTACAAAATTTGACTTCAAATTTTTTATTAATTTTTTTTTTTTTACTAATATACGTATTTTTAAAATTATTATGCAGAATACTTAATCTAGCATGTTGGCCAACTTAGGAATGCACAAAAACCGAAGATATTTTAAAAGCACAAAAGACATGAAAAACAAAAAAAAAATGTTTATAACTTTTTTTTTAAATTCATGTCTTTTCTCATTTGTGTGAATTGTCATTTTGCGCACTTACATAAATTAAAAATATGCGTGCCAAATCTGGAGCGTATCCTGGATGAGGCGCATTTTTTTTTTTATGAGCTGTATGATGAACAAGGATATATGTATGCATACCTTTGGGCACTATTTACTTTTTGAGCCGAATAATGAAAAAAATATTAATTTATTATTGAATATTGTTTTATTGGTTTTCAACATACAGGGTATCCGAAAAGTTCTTGACACATTTCAAAAATTCACAGCAAAGCAACAAAATGTTGTATGAATATGCGGTTCGCACAATAATGCTTGACAGAATCAAGAATTTATTTTTTCATCTTAAAACAAACTATTTCCAAAATGTGTACATAGATGGCGCGTTTTCAGGAATGAGAACCAATAGGGATTTTTCGTGAGTTTCAAACAGCACTGACGGTGCGGGAATATTCATGCCAGCTAAGGTGACTGCTATTGAGAAAATGCATTGCGTAAGTTGGTATTTCGAATCAAAATCCATAACTACACTTCAGAGAAAGTTTCGTAACATGTTTAAGAAAAACCGCAGTCCATGCTATCTAGAACATGGGATGAACTTGAGCATAGAGTTTTAGAGTTTATGAGTTTATAGAGTTTTAGAGTCATTATTAGAGTTTTTGTGTGTTCAAATATTCAATTTTTAAATGAGATGTTGGCGAGATCGCATTGTCATGATGAAGAATGATCAATATGTAAATATTAAAATATTTACATTTGACTGTCAAATGAAACTCAAAATAATAAAGTAAATACTCGATTTTATTTAAATATTGTGTTGATAAATTTAAACTTCCTCCTCTACTGTATGCATATTTTAAGGTAGGAGTTTATAGTTTCTTCATGCAAGTGTTATTAGACAGCAGTACATTCTTGAGAACCTTCAATAAAAAATATTTAGGATCATTAAATCCTTAAAATTAACCATATGAAGTGTCATTAAGGGAATTTTTTTTAAATCATAGCTTGGGGATTTTCATAATTATCAGTCGGGAATTTTCAAATTCAATTAGAATAAGGTTTGATGATAAATAATTTATTAAGGTAAGAACCTCTGTAGAAATAAGAAAATATGATTAAAATCGTGTTTTACTTAATGATTTTTTTTATTTATTTAATTACTTATTTATTTGTGGGGTGGGAGATTTGCTTCCAATCCGACGGTTTGGCTTATATAGACGTACTGTAACTAAAACGTTGTTTCACTTTTGAATTAATGGTATTTTTGGTAGCTTTGGGAATTAGAACAGAATTTTTAATCGGTCAGCTAAGTCACTTATATTCCTAATTTTAAGTAGCAATTAATGCTGTAAAAGACATTGAGAGTGCAATAAAAATTTGCGTACTTTCATTAAAATCATTTATAAAATTTGACCAAAAATATGGGATGCAATTATGTGCTATCGTAAAACTCAAATGAGTTAACTTATAAACTTAGAAGGAAAATAACTCAACACGTATGAACGCTGAAGTGTTAAGGATGATTGGAAAAAGAAAAAAATACATATTTTTTTTCAAAAGATAGTGCAAAAACTGTTAGTCATCAAAGAAATTTTTTAGTCTTCCAGACAGCTGTTGATGCTCTTCGGTCAACAGAGAAAGACGTTGGCAGATCCAAAAGAGACTTAAAAGGAGTGAAGTTTCATTTTTTATAAATACGATGGATGATCAGAAAAAATGTTACGAGCTCTAGCATTTGAAAACTACATTTTGTGGAGAAATGTCGGGCATGTTGAGTGAAGGTGTCACCCTCCTGCATGGCAATGCCAGGCCCCATACTGCTCAAGCAACGCAGGAATTGTTGCGACACTTCAGATGAGAAATCTGGAGTCACCCCCATACAGCACAGATTTGGTACCCAATGACTATTTCCTGTTTCCGAGGTTGAAGCAGCACTTATCCAGCACGGTGCTGTGGAAACATCCACCGAGACCTGGCTCAGTGGACCTAATTTCTACCAGGACGTGTAAAGCAAGTTGGTTCTGCTTTCTAATAAATGCCTAAATAGACTTATGTGCTTATGTCGAAAAGTGATAGGCACATATGCCTCTTAATTCCCTTTTGTATTTTCTATCTATTGTTAATAAATGGTAAAGAAATTGTAAATAAATTCGATTTGTAACCTTTTTTTTATCACTCCTCGTAGTTGTTTTGCTACGTGGAAAACAGTGAACTCTATTCTGGATTCTCCGCTGATACGAAATTGATTTAATCATTTCTGTTTCGATCCATCCAGTTTCGCCGCGAGTGGAAACATTTTACGAAGATTGACGCTTGATCCCAGTGATCAAACTCTCGCGTGCACTTTTATCCCTAGTCAGATAAAATGCATATTTATCTGCATCTGCCTCTGGGTGATGTCAACGGCGGTTATCTCTGTCCGGCATCCCACAAAACCTTTTTAAATGGGTTTAACCACACCCAGGTATCCACAGTAACACGGTAGGTCCCTTGGGAGTTAATACCTCGTTAAGGGGTTGATCATCACGGGAAGCATTGTCTGAGCCCAGTAATTACAGCTTCTTACGTAAAAGGGATAAAATCAAACTGTCATTTGGGAGGATCGCGTGATCTACAAACGAGTAAATGAAACCGGCGATATCTGCGAGTCCACGTTATCAAACTGTTTGTGATTCTATTCGGGAGGCAAATAAGACTTGACGCGTCAACCAAATTGAAATTTTTAATCTACCATGATTGTCTGATGATTCGAATTTGATTGCTTTGTTTGTTGACTTGTAGTTTTGTGCGTCAGAAAAGGAACATTGATGGAAAAGCGAGTGAAAAATCTGAGGAGGAATAAATAAAATGTCTCAATAATATATATATTCAATAGCCTACTATTAGATAATTTATATACTGTTATATTAAATCTATTTATCAATAGTGTGAATATATTAACTTGCCTTCTAATATAGGTACTAATTATTTCAAAGATTTGTTAAAGTTCATTGTTTATAATAATTACATTCTGCATAATAATAAATTATGTAAGCAAGTTTTAGGAATCCCACAAGGCGGATATAATTCTAGTTACTAAGCTGACCTATATTTATATCACTATGAAAAAAATTACTATAGTCAATCTCTTATAAGTATATAGGTACATAGATGACATAATTACAATAGCTACAGACAATAATTATGGTGATTCTGACAATTTACAAATAGCTTACCATTCAGCCTAGAATTAATAAAGAATACGTGTGATAATAGATTAATAAAATTTCTAGACTTACAAATTAAAATTAATGACGATAAGAGACTATAATTCAATATTTATAATGAAAGAGATGATTTTAATTTTCACTTTAATGTATTTACACATTTCTCATCATGTTTGCACATTTCTGTTTTTAGAAATATAATCAATAATCATAAGTATAGAATAGAGTCTCTATGTACCAATAGTTTTAAAGCTAATAACTTAATATACCTACATAAAATAGCTTTAAAATATCGATATCCTAGTGTTTTTAAGATCAATCATGTGTCCTTATGTACTTAGTAGTAACTTAGTAATTCATGTCCAAATTAGAATTTTTAAATGGAGAGGATGGGGATGGATGATGGCTCTTTAGAAAACATAAAAACTATACATAAAAATTATATAAAATGTACAAAAATACCATAAAATGTATGTTTATATATTTTATAAAAAAATTATTAAAAAAAAATTTAAAGAAATGTTGATTACTTGTACATTTTTCTTTTCGGGGTGTTTTTTTTTCTTCTGGTCCAGATATAAGCCACACTCAGGGCATTGTTACAAATATATTATCGAGGAGTATACGCACTAATAACATAATTAATTACATATAGTTTATATTATTATTTCTTAATAATACTATTGCGATTTGCTTTATTATTAATCAATTTTTTATTCATATTCTAAAAAAAATATTAATTTATTTACTTATTTTAAATTTTTTTAAATCCATTTTTTACATTAATAGTTCTTTTTGTACTCTTTACCTATTTAAGTCTGTATTTTTTTGCTCATTGGATAACTATAGCTAATACCTGTTTCTTTTGTATTTTACAATTTCTTCCCTTCCCCCCCCCTCCCTCCCTGCTACTGTTTTTCTTTTGATTTCTCTCTTTTTAACTACATTGTTCAGGCTACAATTTCATCTGGTTGTTTAATGTCTCTCTTTCTTTTTTTTTTACTCCTTGGTTCTTGCTGCATTATTGTCACTTAAATTTCTATTCTTGCGTCACCTTTTTCGATTTTGTCTATTGACATCATCTATGAGCTTTTTACTCCATGTTCAGTTCATTACCACGTTTATTTTCTACTTTAGCTGTGGTAGCGTCCCTAGGTTGATTTCATCTTTTTGTCATGGAACCTACATCAACCCAGATATTTTGATTTCTCTTTTAACTAGATTAATTCAAGTGGCGGCGCCTGAAGACAGAACTTGATTAATCTAGTTTCCTTTTCCACTCCACTTATTTTTGGGGGTTCTTGCAGTTAGGCTCAGGCTCACGAGATCTCTTTTGGTAAATATTTCCAACCTTTTAATCTCTTACAGCTCCGTTTTCTATTGCTCCATAGGTTTGTATACAACATTTAAGGCGTATGTCCCCCTTATTATTATCGGCTCCGTATTTTTTTTCAATGTGCTTTTGTATTGTGCATACTCTCGCTCAATGGATTAATGATATATTCATATTTCGTAAATTTGGCTGTTTTATATTATATATATATATATATATATATATATATATAATTTTATACTATATATAAAATTTTATATATATAATATAAAAAAGCCAAATATAATATAAAAAATGGATTTCATCATTTCTTTTTATATGCAAATGTAACTTTGGATTTTCTTTTCTAAAGAAAAGGAAATCATCAGATATGAAGTTAGGCTTAAAATATGAGTGATTCTTGTTAATTTTAATATGTGTGCAGAGAGTGTATTTGGAGAAAATTCACAATCATTTATTCGGAAAAATAAATGCATTCCAACAGAAGATGAGACGGATTAATGCAGTTTTGTAGGTGGGGGCGGCTATTGAAATTTTAATCCATTTTATTGAATTAAAATAGGATCTATTACATTTTTAATGTAATTTCTTTTTTTTTTGGGGGGGGGGACACCCTCTCGCACCTCACTGTAATATGTCAGTGAATAGAAGTTAATTTAGAACGTAATGGTTGTATCAGAAATACTTAACACAGAAAAATTAAGCAAACAAGAATTATTTAAACAATACAAGAAACAAAAATTTTACTGAATAATTTTCCAAGCTTTAAGTAAGAATTACTATAAAATATTTTTGAAGTTGTATTCTTGATTTCCCCATGTGCCTGTCTTGTGTAAAATCATTTTAATCTAGGTTTCTGACAAATCATAAATAGCTTTTTTATACACATATTCATGTGCCTTGTTATATAATTATTTTATTCGTTCTACGATTATTTCACATGCATTATGCATCTTTTCTAGATCAAGTTTATTTACATGCACCTTCCAAAAAAATCACTGATATTACTTACTCAGCTTAATTCTTTTTAATGTGAAAACTGTTCTCATGCTTAAAATATTCTTCGCGATACGCCCTGATTACAATTAATGTTAAATCTTAAACTGTAATATAAACCAGAAAAATTTCCTTAAAAAATAACACCATAATTTTTTTAAATTGTTATTTTTAACACGAGAATTACTGAAGCGGCACTTTTGACCATCACGTAACTTAAATACTACTAATTTTTCATTTGCTACAAATTATTTTCATCTTCCTTAATTTATCTAATTATGCATTGTGTATGACATAAACAATGTTTTAATCATTTAAAAATAATTAATTTTGCTGCCATTTGTATGCATATACCTATATTTACGGCTAATGGCTATTTTGTCTTCTCACAAGGAGCACTACGTTTATCGATGCAATTGCTTTTATGTGTAAGTGGTAAATATTGACCCAGTTTTTGGCATTAAATTATCTTGAATGCGAATATATAAAGGAACACGCTCATCATGAGTTTGGAATTGTACCTTACTAAGTTTGTCTTGCGGGCTTAAAGCACGTGACGGTGAATTTTAAATGTGTAGATATATAAAAATAGTAAAATAAAAATGTATATTTTGATGAATAGCTAAATTAATGAGATTTTCCTTTGTAACATTCAACACACTATTGGATTGGTTGAATAAAATTTCGTAGTAAAATGAACAAAATATTTTTTTTAGCCATGAAAACATCAGTTAAGAAAAACATTTTACAATTAATTTTTTTGTTTTAATTCAACAAAATAATTTGTCGATTTTAACCAAATGACCATTCAAACAAGTAGAGTGGTTAAATTAAGAAAATATTCTGTTAAAATAAACAAATAATTAAAAAAATATCGCTCAGAATTTTCTTTTGCTAATTCAAAAGAAAATTTTGCTATCGCTATTTCATTCGGATAATTTGGTTGACTTTAATAAAACAAACCCTTTAAACCAATAGTTAAATTAACACAATGGACTACCAATGGTTGAGAGGATTTCAAAACTGGAAGGCAGAAGGTGCAATGTTCTAAATCCGGTCGTACCTGTCGTCAACATAGCCGTTCGTGGTTTTCTCCGAAACCTCGAGTAAATAGGGGCTAGGATCCCTTAGAAAGTACCCCACGGAGGACATTCGTCCTATAGGTCTAGGACCCTAGTGTATTCAATCGGCACTAATCCACAAATTAACAAAACATTTTGTTTAGATAACAAAATAATTGTAACGAAATTTTTTGTTAATCCAAAAGAAAATTTTGCTGGCTCTATTTCACAACCAGATAATTTTGTTGATATAACATTTTTTTTTTTTAAATTCAGTGAAAATTTCTTTCAGAGATCATATTTTTATAATCCCATTGAACCCAAAATTAATAGCATCCTGTGACAGTTTCAGTTTCACCTCTGAAAGTGCGCTTGATCGGAACCCATATCCGGAGCATTGTCATTTGCTGGGCACAAGGAACATCCTTGTCGTGAATTGTTTGTGCGCTTCCTTGCTTCTCATTTGGTTGCTATTGTGGTTCGTTCCTTCAACTAAACTTGATTTTGAGTTGTAAGTTAAAATTACGCCCTGAAACAGTTCAATATCGAGAAAAAAAAATGAGAAGATCTGTGCTCCAGAAGACTGTCAAAGTCGTAAAAAGACTCAGGTGAGGAGAAAACTGTTTTTTTGTGAGACATATTTGTATGATAAATGCTTTAGCGAAGCAGAGTTAGATAAAACTTTACTGATTTAAAAGTTTTATTTTTCAAGTTATTACATTTGTGTAATTCCAATATGTTTTATAAAAGAAAGTCTCTATTTATTGATATTTCTGGTTGAGAATTTTGTAAATAATGAACTCATTTTGAACTATCTTACCAGCCAAAAAACCACCAGTAAATTTATTTTCAGGAAGTGTTGAAACATGTAAAGTTATCAAGAAAGTTTCATTAACCCTGCTTTGTCAGTGAAAGTTGAGAAAGTAACAGTTATGTTACAGAAATGTTGCATGCTTCTTTGTAAGCTTTATGCTACGTAACAGAGAGTATCACAATGTTACGTTCCGATAATGTTTTCTAAATAATGTATGAGAAATATTCGGGTGCTATGTAAATAAAGGATTGCTATAGTTCTGAAATGTAGCGGACGAAAGATTTAGTGTTCTCATAAGCTGTTTGGAGTTCACTTCCCTTTATTCGCAGGAAATAGGGATAGATGCTAGACGATTTATTGCTAGACAGGACAGATTTACAGCTTTCTGCGAGACAAACTTTTGAACATTACACGATACAGGGATTTTCCGAGACAAGATAAAGCTTTTCGGCTGTTTCGCGAGGCGAGACAAGGCTATGTTTCGTCTCGTGGCCATGCTTGGCAGAAAATTATTTGCAAATTTTTAGTCGTGTTTGTTTTGAGTTTGAATTCACAATTTTTTGTTTTACAACCATTTAGAAATTATTGAAGGAGAACTGAAAGTGAAATACGAGCTTTTAATTTTTGTTTTCGTTATCAGAGTAAAGCATATTGATAATTGCCCTCCCTCTCTTTTTTTGTGAAGTTTTTAGTTTTGTATGCTGTCTTGTCAAATCCTGCAGTAAAAAAGCTTTTTGCTACAGGGAAATATTGTTTTTTTAATTGATACTAAGGGATAGTTGATAAATAAATTGAATAATAAACTGTTGCAAACCAATAAAACGTGGTATATGGTTGTTTGTTTGTAGGATTACGGCCCATTACCTACACTAGGGATATAGGCCGAGGGTGGGGTATCCTTCATGGAGGTCTTTCTAAGAGGTCCCAATCCGTATTCACACTAAGTTTCGGAAATAACCACGGAATACTACGAACGGCTAGGTCGACAAACGCAACCTGGGTTTGAACCAGGCACCTTCCGTCTCCCAGTTGAAAGCGGGTATACAGTTGAACTGATCCATTTTATTTTACTGTTACAAAGCACATTTCTTTCCTTTCTAATGGCCGAGCCAGCTGCCTATTTGAGGCTTGACCACAACGAAGTCCGCAGATGCTGTTCATTTCATCTATTAGGCAAACCAACGCTGCCCTCTATGAGGGGTCTCCTAATTTTAACCAATTCTAGTAAGAGACCTAGCACCTGAAATCGGCATCCCAAGAGGTTATCATTTTGAGCATGGAGGACACTGGAGCCACGTAGAGATTTTACATACACCAGCTCCCATTAGCGTACACGGTCTCACGGCAGTCCATCCGAGAGAGGAGTTCACCCTCCAAAGCACTGATTAAACCGGTGCTGCTTCACTTTCTGCGTTTTTACAAGAACGGAGCTTAGATACCAGGCCACTGCGAGACCTGTTTCAAAAACACTTTTCACGAAAATATCTGACTGCTTGAGATAAATGATTCTTACTATTTAACAGTCATCACATTTAGAGCAATAACGATAACAGTTATATGATAAAAGAGACTTTACTATTTTGCACATCACAAAAGAGGAAATATACTGTGCATTTTACTATGCATTCAATGCAGAGGAAATTGTGTTAAATTAAATTAAATTCACCGCTATGTGCTTTAAAATCTGAAACAGGCATTATCATTGATTTAAAAGCTGGAATTCTCTGTGCTTGACTGCTCTTAAATTGACAGCTTTTTGGAGCTGATAAAGCAATTTTTGTCTTTTTAACTGTGCCTGTTGGAATTGAGGAGTGCACAGATAATTGTTTGAAGAGAATTTGCTGCCAAAAATAAATGTATGTTTAATCTTAAGATAAATTCAACTTGACGGAAAACCATTTTGCTTTTAATGAAATTTGTTATTGAAAACTTAATATACGTTAATCTAATAGTTAAGGATAATTTAAAATCTTCCATTTTACAATAATAATTAATGTGTAATAAATTTACTGTAATAACTTCCTGTTGTACTTTAATAGGTCTTGTATAAAATATACCGCGCAATAAATCATGGCGATGTAATTAGTAGTCTTTCTTGCAAGATAAGTTAACGTTTTTATATGTATAGAAGCAGGGTACCGAAATTTGAAAATATTTTGATTTTAATTTCTGCTTATCTTGATTGCTATATTTCTGTATTTTTTTCAGACAGAAACTATTTTTTAAAGCTGTAAATGTAACTGAAATTTTAAAGTGTTTATTTCAAGCCTTTAAAAGAAGTAAGATGGTCACATCATTATTCGAAATCTAGTTATTTTAAATTAAATATTTTCAGTTTTGCTTTTTACGACAGATATCAGTAGAAATATATTTATATTTCAAATGAATGTCAAAATGACATTTTATTCAAAGTAAACAAATCAATAAATATCTCCTGCGATAAATCGAGATTTAAACCCTGATTTTGTTTATTATTTACTTCACTGAAAAGAAATATTTTGTTAATTCAACAAAATTTTGGTTGGATCTATTTCATAATAATATTTTTGTTGAATCAATAAAATTTTTGTTGATTTAACGAACTATTTTGTTAATTTAACAAAACTTTTGTTAACCTAAAAAAAATGTTCGTTTAAATGAGCAAATTTTTGTTGAGTCAACATAATTTTGTTCAATTAAATGAAACATTTTTTCCTTCGTGAAATGATCGAAATCTGTCGATGAATAAGAGAATACCCCTGTCTATATATTTTATACTTTATGCTTCCGAGTTGGATCATTTAAACAACGAATTCACTTCATGAACTCATTTATATCCTGAGTACAAACTAATATGATCATAACGAACTTTTGGCTTTCCGAACCCGGAAGAGATATGCAGTTTTCATTGACCACTAATTGCCTTTTGGTCTCGAACTTTTTTTGTGCGAAGCAAACTTAATATGGTTCAGACCCTTTGTTCCTCAAAACTCGCGAAATTTACCGCCGAAAATGTTCTTTTTCCTTTTTAGCTTCCCGCAAAAATTAATTGAGGATGCCGACATCACTAACCTCTGAATTTCCGGAGGGACGACTGCGCTTTTTGAACCTCCAAAATGGCTCTTTGTTTTCCAGTAGAATGACACAAAGTGCATTGTTCTTTTAGGAGGAGAATAGTTTTGGTTGTAGTTAGCGTTTATGGATTGTTAATCATATTATACTGGCAAAATACGCGTTCATTTAAAATTTTATTTTTAGATGTTGTATAGTTTAATTAAATTCGAGCATTATTAAGTAGAAAATGCTCTTGCTGATAAAAATTTCCTGATTATAAACTTTTTTAAATAAAATTTTAACGAGTTTTTGAAAAAATTTCGAAAAGCTGATTGCATTTATTGACGAACAATCACTTTTTAACACTTTCCCCAAAAAGTTAAGTGTATGATTTCTATTTGTCTGTGTTGTCCGTTTATTCTCTAACGATCGTAAATGTGCATCGATTACTACAATATTTAAGCATGTTATTTTTCGGTACTGTAACATGTACCCTATTGAAAATGGTGTATTTATAGTTCTTTTACAGGAGAAACCAAAAGAGTTCCAGTATATTACGCTCTTTGGGCCGTATTGTTTAAAGCGTATTTCAGAGACATTCATCTGTTTCAAGCAAAATAAAATCTATATGCTATTAAGGTTTACAAAATAAAGCTTTCCATCAAAAATAGTGCATCTATCATTTATATTTCAGGAGCACTCAAAAGATTTCCAATACATTGCAACTGTTGTAGTTTAGAGACATTCATCTATTTCAAGCACAATGAAAGAAATATGTAAAAGTTTACAGTAGCTCAATCTTTAATTAAAGAATGGAAATAACATTGAAAACTATTTTAAGGAAGGGTTTTGCAAAACTACTTTAAGAGTGATGAACAACTTTTTTTAAATTATCTCCGAAATAATGCAAAATTTGGGTGGCGATATTTCGCCAAGCTTGGCAACTGCTGTCTCCGAAAGTGTTTTGTAATCGATGCACTTGTCATAATTTGATTGTTTTTATTTGATTTGGCTTAGTGAGGCACTTAACCATAAATATATTTTCAAATGCGTTAAGCTGAGTAAACAGTTAGACATCATCAAATGAGAAGACGCCAATAAAATATAAAACAATAAAAATTTCATGTTTATTTGTAAAAATTAATGTGCAAAATTTCGCGACCCTCCCACTGTTATTAGTCAATACCCTGTTAAATTTTACGACATTTCGAAGCTGTCCACTCCCAATGTAACCGATCTTATATCTTGTGCTTTTAAAATGGGGCTGTAACAAGACGATTTTTTATTTAGGTCGTGTAGAGAACAAAAGCTCTTTTACAAGAATTTTATTCACAACAAAATTTAAATATACCGAGAACAACCTAAATGGCTTTCATATTAGGATGCTTTCTCGGAATCTCTTTTAGGTGTTAATCCTTTCTGAAAGAGCTAATTTCTGAAAATTTTGCCATCATCAAGCTTGGCGAAAATTTGGAAAAGGTATTTTGAAGAAATATCGCCAAGCAAAATTTCTAGAACTGAAGCCATCTATGTGATATCACTTATATTTGACGAGAAATACTCAAAATTTAATGTAAGTGAAGTGTCATATCTCAATTTTAAATTAAATAAGTTTAAGCGAAGTGCATCAATATATATCTATATATAATTAAATTGATGTAGAAGGAATTCCTGTGGTGTTCAGATTTCTTTTTTATAAAAATGGTTTAACATTTCCAACTTTTGATTTGGATATATTGAGTTCCATAGGTATCTCAGATTTAGTTCAGTGTTGATTGTTCTCAATTAAACATTTGATTTATTCACTTTTAACAAAAATTTATTTCAAAAAGGGATGCCTTTCTCCAATGAGAAATGTACATTACAAACCACTTCTGACAAATTCCGATCAGTCGCAACACCTTCTCCGTAACCCGACCAATTTTATTCTTTGTTGCAATTGCGCTTTTATGTTGGTTGAAATAAAAAAGGGCGTTATGACAAAAATTTTGCTTACTGTCCATCTTTAACAACAGAAAATCGGTGCAAATATCAATCAATTTTTAAAAATCTATTTAGGACAAAAGATCATTTGTCTCTTGTCTTAGCTATGTATATTTTCAAATTACAGTCGAAACTGCTTAACGGAATATCATATTTATTCTAATTAGCGGTATATTCCGTTATCCGGTATCACATTGACTAATTGTTGCGGTTTGGTACATTGAAAATATATTACAATAAGCTTTAACCGATGTTCCATTAAAGCGGATTCGACTTTACTTAATCTAATATATAAAATGAATGTAACCTGTATCAGAAAATACGAGATTATTCGATCTTACCGAGCTTATTGTCTTTTAATCGTAGTTGACGTTTACGTAATTCATAAGTCATGATTTAAAAAGTAGTTTTTATATCAATTAGATTAACAAGTTATTTATTAAAAATCACAGACGTAATAAAATCTATAGTTTATATGGTGTGCAAAATCAGGAATGTATTTAAATGTTTCTTCACGGCATATACCAAAATGATAGAAATCAAAGTATGTTCTTAATACAGTGCATAATCTTTTTTATTGTAATTATTTTCATATTTACTAATCATTTATAAATAAACATTTCAAATGTATATGAAAAATTAATAATTCTTTACAAATAATGTGAGAACTAACTAGTTTAAAAGATTGTACTCATGTGGTATGCATTTCATCGTGTTATTTTTTTTTCCAAATTTCTATTTCAATTTATTTTCGAGGTTTCATTAAACTGATAAATACATATCTTTCTGCATATAATGCATTCATTCATTAAAGTTCCGAACAATGGAGCAGCATTCTTTGTTCTCGTGGCCGCTACATTTCTTTACCACGCATTTCGAAGGTAATTGAACACGTTTCTTTTAAGTGAAAACTTAATAATGCATTGGAATTATTAGCACTTTCGCATGTCCTTGAGGCAGTTAAAAAATAAAGTTAATGGACAGCTACCTGCAGATAACACAATTTTGGGTTGTGCAGATTGCACGAGTTAGGACAAAAATTATTAAGGGCATAAAGAAAAAATCTACCTATTGAAAATAAAACGGAAGAAAATAAAAACAGTGATAGACAGTAAAAATACGTTCAGTCGAGTTATAGACGAGGTATACAGATGCCAATTTTTCCACCATAAAGAGAAATCGATCAGTATTTCTCAACATTTTATTTTTCTTGCAGCTATAAAATGATTTCAGTCAACCATTGACTTAAAATTACATTCTTTTGACTAGAGAAACTTCAGTCTTGATTCTAAAGATTTATTGGAATTACTTTTGTTATATAAGTTCAAAAAATTTGTATATTTACCTTTCTAAAAGTTTGATTTTTGCACCTTTCACTTTTAAACGGTAGATTTAAAAGTGGTTGCCTTTTTAAAAGTTGATTCGTTCTTTATTAGCAAAATTTTACTCGTAATATTAATTGAATAATTAGGTTTTAGGTCTATATATATTGTCAAATCGTGAAATCTTTCATTTGACACGACTGATTGAAATGATCATTACTTATTAAGATCTAATAAATTTATTCTTCAGTCCAACCCCTCGGGGGCAATGGCACCTCTTTCCATGGATAGTGCTATTGTCTATCCATGGATACAAGAACAACAGAAACATATTTCTTCTTTATTAGGTTAACTTGCCGTACTCTTGCTATTAATATTAACTTATGTGTCTATTTCAACTGATAGCCGTTAGTTATTTTTCTGTCACTAATTCAAATATAATACCTTTCCGCATTTTTAGTATTTATTCCCTGCCTACTGGCTCAGTCAGATGAATGTGCCGCACCGTATACCTTGAAAAAGCTTAAGGAGTATTTACGTTCCTTACTATCGCTTTTATTTTCTTAAACTTTCCCTTAGAAGAAAATGCATCGATTTTTAAGGCTCCCACACAAATCAATGAAGCGAGTTGGGTCTGTCGGAGAGAATCTTTCAAAGGTATACTACAGCTAATTTTTTCTCTTAATAACTGCGCTGCCTCGCTCTGTGCATTAAGTACTATTTAATATTTGTCTAATAAAGACAGATCATTAGGCATACGCTCACTGCTTGAAATTTCTTCTCGATCAACAGCATTAGGTTAACGTTGCTGATTTTTGTGTTACGTAGGAAGAATATCTTGAAGGAAAGCTTCTGTTTTGAATTGCTGCAGAAGCGGCATGAATTTTTGGAATTTCCTTCTTGGCCGTACTCCGACCATCATGGTTTCCTATGAGGGTGAAGCTAACATTTAAGGCGATTTTGTGCCAATTTCATTATTTGGCCTTACTTTTTGTATGTGAGCGAGACATCCCGGTACTGTGTCAATGATTATTGTCATTGTTGGTTAACTACTATGCTTGTTCTAGTAGAACCTGCTCAAACCGTTTTACCCCTCCGGACAAAAAAGTCTGCCTGTCTTCTTTGCCAATAAAAAAGAGTATTCTATTAATTAGACCAACATTCCACCTCTCAAAATGTGAGCTAGTATAAGATTTTAGCGAAATCAAAAACCGATACATTTAACATATGAATAATTTTTAACACTCCCAACCAAATACTACTTTAATTGGCGCCACGGACAAATGTCTGAGTTTTTTGTCCCCCAAAGCGAGTTCCTAAAGTGGTTCTATAGCTTATCTGATTGATCTATGATCCAGTGTTACTCTTTTTGTGCTTACGAAGTTGAATTTACTATAAAGGATATGCATTTCTTAATCATACCCACTGCTGTCGACATGCCACTGTAGACGTAAGTTGCACATGGATCATGTGTACGTAGTGTTTTATAATAAGCTTTGAAGTGTTTTGCATTAAGTCCGATGAGTAAACTGTCTAATTAGTGTTGTTTGACTATTCATTCATTAAAAATACTGGAGGTTAAAAAACAACAACAACCGAATAATTCTCTGTGATCCTTCAGTAACTAACCTAACATTCATCATATCGGTTCTTAACCTGATTTTAACACAGACCTGATCAAATAATTTCTCTCAAATAGATATGTATGCATACAGGGTATTCCAAAAAGGAACTAACACGCTTTTACTCACATAAGTGGGCAGTGTAAATTCAAATAACGTTCAAAATAAGGTAAGAAAAAAGACTAAGCTACGAAATAATTCCTCTCGTTAATTTTCAAAAAATTACACTTTTAAATTTGTGTACAGCACCCATACGAAAAAAATTTCCGGTAAGTAAAATCTGCCTCATACACTAATGAAGGGATTTACAAAATTTGAGAATTATAGCGGGTGATTCAAAATAGATATTAAGGCGATTATTTTTTAAACCGTAAGTGACCGAAGCATACTTCCAATTAGAAAAGTTCGTCAAAGTAAGTGTAGCTTTCAGATATGGCATTTTTTTACTGGGGCTTGTATACATATTAAAATACGAAATTTAATTTTTATACGGTCCCTCCTTTCCTACCCTTTATATTTAGAAGAATGTTGCTCTTTGCCTAAGAAAATTAATAAAACAAATCCCGTGTCTCTATGTAGAATAGTTAGCGAGAAAATTAATTTTGAAAATATGTATACAACCCCCCATTAAAAAACTGCTATATCTGAAAGCTACTGTTAATTGGACGAACTTTTCTAATTGGAAGTATGTCTCGATCACTTACGGTTTAAAAAATAATCGCCTTGACATCTATTTTGAATCAACCGGTATATTAAAAAGCGTCACAGAATGAAGATAAATATAAGCTGACTTAAATTACATTTCAACGGCTGTCAAATGTAAAAAATCACGTCGGATGATCGCATTTCAGAGATCGTGTAAAAGTTACGAAACAATTTTTTTTCAAGTCTAGATTTATACGTTTACTTTCAAATTCATGCATAGCTCCCTATCATCTTTGTTTATAGATAGCTCGGGCCAATTAGCTTGTATGGTGGATAAAGTACCGTACTACGGTTTCAGATTAACTCCCGGCGATCGACGGTTGATCCTCAACTGGTAGTGGATGTCATTGTGTCCGTCCCTTCATAGGGGCCAACGTCGGTCCTCCTACTAAGTGCCCCCATAATAAAGTGACCAACAACTCCGGCCTTAGCGGTGGCCAATAGAGATGAGTTCGAGCTCATTTTTTGAAGCCCGAGCCCGCCCGAGCCCGAGCAATATTATTTAAGTCGGAGCCCGAGCCCGCCCGATCCCGAAATTTCAGCTAAAGATAAATAAAATTCAATAAAATTCAAAGAAATAATTCCTTGATAGAATACAATAAATTTTGCCGTTTGTGCAAATTAAAGACAAATATAGTTGCAAACTCTCAATGCACTTTCTAATTCTTTATATTTATATTTATGAAATAATGTCCGATCTCATGACTATGCAATATATCTATGCAATATCACATATACATGATCTGCTATACAGCTATGCATGATCTATATGCAATATAGACCGCCGTTCTGAAATACCCAAAGAGCTTCACGCGCCTTCTAGGCACCCGCGCCGCTATTTTTTTTATAAGTACTTTTATTTTCCATATGAATCACTTTTTAAAAATCTGTTTCAAGGAGTATGTTCAATAAAACAGAAGTTTTTCACGAGCCCGAGCCCGCCCGAGCCTGAACGCAATTGTGAGTTACAGAGCCCGAGCCCGGTTCGGGCCCGGGCTCGGGCTGAGCCCGGCTCATCTCTAGTGGCCAATGCTTCCAAGCATTGTTAAGGCCCGCCATTTGAAGGGGGGGGGCGAATAGATAGCTTGGAAACGTTTTATGATGAAAGACTGAAATTTTGTACATCCCCTCATCAGTGTATGGGGCACATTGTACTAATTGGGAACTTTTTTTTATGGGCCGGGGGTCGTGTAAAAATTTTAAAAGTGTAACTTTTTGAAAATTAACTAGTGGGATTTTTTTCTTGACATAGTCTTTTTTCATATCTTATTTTTAAAGATTTTGCAATTTACATTGCCCACGTATCTTTAATATATTAAGAATTAAAGCTTGTTACCACCTTTTCGGGACATCCTGTATATGTATATAGTAATTATAATTACAGAGATTAAATTAGTAATAAAATAACAAATTCGATTATTAAACTCTCGTTAAAATGTACACTTACCGTTTTCAACTTAAAATGATTAGTATTTATTTTGCAACATTCTTTCAAAATTTGTGTCATTAATTGTGGACGTCTGATCTAAAAGGGTTAATTCAGTCGAGTCTTCTTAATGGAATAGCTACTTTGCTCGGGAAAAAAATCTAATAAGCGGGATAAGGGTAATTAATTGTGAATGCAATCCCGGATAAGGGTATTCCCTTATTGATTACTATGGTTTAGTACCTCCCAGATTACTATGGTTTAGTACCTCGAAAACATATTACATTAAGTGGGATATTGTTTTAACCTCCCATTCCATAAAGTGGGTTTGACTGGATTTCCTGCAGCCTAAACTAACATAATAAAGCATTTACTTAACCAGAGATGTTAAGGCTTTTTTAAAAAATGATGTTTTTTTAAGTAACATAAATGTGAATTTCAATGTTAACTACTACTTTAGCAAGTATCATTAACTAATCCTTACACTTTTTATATAGTTTATTTATCTTAACAGAGTTATAAAACGTAAATTTTGATAGTTTAGCATTGTCAATGAATAAAAAATGTTAGCCTTGAAGAGGGTTGGCATTGAGCCTTCTTTTTTGCAAAAAAGCGAGGAGCATTGAACAAAATAAAATAAATTTGAAGAAATGAACAGAATGGAGAAAGTTAAATTTAATGAACTTGCTTAAACGCATACTATGATGTTGTGTCTTCAGAATTAAATTTTGTTTCTAAATTTTATCAAAAGTGTCACTATTTAAAAACTTAATTATAAATTTGTCATTCACTAAAGGTATTATCCATTAATCTTGTAGAATAAGTCTAAAAGACAAGATTATTTATATATTGGAACAATTAATTTTGTGGAAAACTTTATCGTTTTTTGTTTTGTAAAATTAATTAAATTTAACAAAATAAAAAATAAATCAGGGATTCAATATTAATTATATTATTCCAATAATTATTGCATCATAGTGTATATGAATATTAAAAGAGAAATCATAATTTTGACATTTAAGTTTTTATGATCTTTACTGTAATCTAATACTCAAAAGAATTAGATGTACCCAAAAGTAATGTCGTGGTGTTTTTTTTACATTAAATTCCAATAAACAAATTTTTAACAGTTTCCAATTTTTAACAGCAAATGAAAAAAGAGTTTTGCCTAAATAATGAATTCATATTTGTTGTTTTTTAAAGCAAGAATATTTTTTCTAAGGTAGGGGGAAAATGAGGCTCCTTGGAGGGCGAGTTTTAAAATGCCCTGATGTTGATTTTAAGATATTTGTGTGTGTTAAATTTACATTAAGAATTTTCTGGATATCTCTTTCTTTCTTCGAGATAGATAGGAATCTGTGAAAATACAGTTTTGGTTCCAATCCATAAGTTACGAAGTTCGGAAAATCCTCTCTTATCAAGAACTGAAGCTACAAACTTCATAAACTTGTCAATTCTCTTATTATTAGCTTCAGTACTTTAAGCTAGGCTAAAAACGGACATATGAAAAAAAAATAATGCCTTTCCGCCTGATATTAAATGATCCCATAATTATATGCTTTTAAAATTAATTGCCTGCATTTTAAAAAACTGTTTAAATTGAAAATTCCTTTAATTTCGTTTGCATTATAAAGCCATTTCTGTGCGACATACTAAATGAGTTTTTCTTCAAGCTTGAAAAAACGAATTTCAAATTTACTGTTTTTCAGCTTCCTTTAAAATAATAAATAAATAAATGAACAAAAAATGTACCAAATGGACAAAATGTTCAAAACTGTTTTGCCTGGGAAGGTTTTTTCCCAAGATTTTCTCTGCGGTTTTTTACATCCTGGATGAAATTAGATAACCCTGACATTAAATATAATGACTACATATCATGAAGATATCTGGACATAGTTTGAATGATCAGGCTGCTCATAAGCATCTATTTAGAAAGCTGCTGAATTTCTTTTAAGTATCTAAAGCTATTTAGCTAAAAGCGTTTAGTATTTTAGTGTACAAAAATAAAGAACCAAAATCTTACAAAGCCCGGTTTTATTATCGTTCAATGAACAAATAAAATAAAAGAGTCTGAAAGCAAGTTAGTTCAATAACGAAACTCTCCGTTCAGCAATAAAATGTTCTACACGCTATACTCTTCCTTGTACGTTACAGAAACTCATGGTTTTTACTGAAGTCGTCTTTTTTTTTTCAATTGATTTCTTTTCTTTTTTTACCTACAAGGCACGCAGGTCATTTTGAAAGTTTTATGAGCAAGGGTCATTCAAGAAAAAAAAGGGAAAGCAAAGTTTTATCTCTCCTTATCATCGAAATTATTTTGAAGAAGCGAGAACGTCTTTGGGGTGGTGTTAGGTATTCCTGGGTACCTATAGTCCGCATTAAAAATGTACGATAAGGAAAAAACATCGTTCAGAAACTCATTTGTCCGGAGCTACGGAATGCATAAACTTCGATGCACGAAATAAAATTGCTATGTAGCGAGTAAAATTGCTAGAACATATTATATCTACGTATATGCTTTGAGTATCAGAAGTGCCTCAGGAATACAGTTTTTAGCACTAAGAATGTACATTTAATCATGGTGTATTTTATTTTACAAAAATCCTATTATTGCAAAAGGAGTCAGTAGATTGATATGCATCTATTTAAAGAATGTCCCAAGATTCTTATAAATGCTTAAAATTTGCGTGCATAAGCGATTTTATTAATAAAATTGAATATTCCTGTTATTTTTGGTACACAAATTACTGTTTTTATAGTTAAAACAAATTGGAAAAAGTATGTTAAAGGTTAACAGGATTTTTATTCCTAAAGCCCCTTAGTATTTTTTTTTTTGTTTCAATTAACACAGAATTTATTGTTGTTATTAGAATACGTCATTAGTTTCTACTGAAGCAAATTTTAACTAAATTTTAAACTTTCCAAAATTTTTATTAACACAAGATGCGTTTATGATGCAAAATTAAAGTATTTAAAAACTGTCATAAAAAAAAGAAAAAGTAAAGAAACACGAAATTTAATTATTTACAAGCATAACTCATTCATTTAAACCTTCATTTCTAGGTGTTTAATCACCTATTTCCGAACTTTTGGGCCGACCAATGGCCGAGCGGATAAGACTCTGAACTTTGGTAGATGACAGAGGTGTATGAAGTTCTAGGGTCCTAACCTGCTACATAGCTGTGAATCTAACGGTCTAGATTTTTGGGTGTTTCTATCCAGATTTAACGTAAATACGTAAGAACCCCTCCGAAAGTCCTTAATCCAAGACTTCTCTCCAGTCAGATGCCCTTGTATAGTTTTGCATTAACCAATACCTGGTTTTTAAGTTGGAACTAAACGAGCAATGATATACTTCTAAAATGATTGTTATAGTGATTAAAAAACTTCTGATGTTATTGCTGTATTAATTAAAAATCTGATTCGAATAGCTAATCCTCTTGCTTTTTGAATTATGCTATTCAAAACACGCTATTGACCAAAATTAGTCCACTGAATATAAATAGACATCTAAATTCCGTTTATCTTCCTTATTTTGGTGTTGTTTATTTTTTTTTCTTCAGGATATTACAGTTTATATATCCTCAATATCCACTTCATTTAATCTAAAAAAATATCATTTTTGTTAAATTAAATGAACCGGAAAATTTTGACAAATCATTCTTTATTGCGTTACCTGTTTGTCTGTGTGATATTGCACGCAAAATAACTCTAAAATTTGGAAATTTTCCTCAGTGTTTTCTGTTAAATAAGCCATTAATTTAAAATTAAGACTGAATAAGTACTTTCTAAATAAATTGAAAGAATCTTTTGCAGTTAATTTGCGCTCCAACACATTATTATAGAACTTCACTTTTCTTGTTCCATTGTTTCTGAAACTGCCTCACAGTCTTGGTGAACAAAATAAAAATTTACTAACAGCAAAAAGGACTCGGAAAAGTTAAGGATGATTCTTTATCAGCTGTTATACATATTGAAATAAATGAAAAAACGGTGCCTTTAATGGAGTTTCCAGAAAAAATTCTTAAACATGGAACTGCACAGCAAAAGAGTGACGCATTCTTCAAAAATTTCTATTTTAAGAATTTTTCTAAAAGGTTCGTAACTAATAGAGGTTTATCGTTTATTTCAGTGTATATTTTTGAAATGTACTTTTAAAATAAGTGAGTTGGCCCGTGCCTATCATAGTATTGCATTTTACTTAATTTTAGCAGTGAGAAATTTTCAGAACCTCAAAGAGGTTTAGAAATTTATTCATATTATTCTCATTTTGATTAATGAAGGTAATATCACCTCTCCCTCCCCCCACTTAACGAGCCTCTAAACCCTGGTATCATATTCTGCATTATGTTGATTTTTCCTGATGCTACCTGTTAAATTAAGAACAAAATTAAATGGCAGTATCAGACAGCGCCAGTAAAATGTCTGAATTATTTTCTATTTAAATTTAAAATTATATAAAGTTATTCTAAGGATTTTTTGGTCATTTATTGGTTGCATAAAATGTAAAAGACAAACTATCCATTGTGTATAAGATTCCATTTCATAGAAGTGTTCAGTTTCATAGAAGTGTTCAGTGAAAGACGCACTTGATGCTTTGCATTTTTTAGACAGCTGTATACCATTACAATATGTTTTCTGCATGCCCATGAAAAGAAATCTCGTTCTAACTCTCCCTGAAACTTTGCTACGAACTTAAAATGCTGCTCCAAACTTCCAGCGAGGTTATATTTTCAATTCCTTAAGCTTCTTTTAAACTTACTTATTATTTGATAAAGATTTCAATCTGAAACCATCACGAAGAGCCAGTTGACAGAGCATCACGCCTGGCCATTTCTTTTTCGAAGAGAGAACCAAAAGAGTGTATTTTTGTGGCCATAAAATATTCTTTTCATCCTGTTGTCATTCCTGAACTACAGAGAACACTTTTAAGAATTTGTTCGGAGCATAATACTTATAAATCTTTCATAGATTATGAGGGTTTTTTTAGAGATAGAGAGAGGGGGAATCCATGCCTTCAATTGTTATGATTACCGGAAGAGAGAAGCGCATCTGTCTTCCGCCCCGCAAATCAATACACGCCAGAGCATTAAAAATGCATGCCAGAGAAATTTTTCGTTTCGTTCTGAAATCGAGCGATCCATTCTGATCCGCTTAATAAAAAGAGGGAGAGCTGGGGAATGTTCGTGCAGGATCGCAATTTAAATCCCATTTAACAAATAACGTTTTGTGTGTGCATAATCGTTGTGTAGTTCATTTAAATTGTTTTCACAGGGAAACATATTAAGAGCATAGAAAGAAATGGGCTATCTGAGAATTTTTTTACTGTTCATAGTGTTTTATAATTGAAGATAATACTGTATAATTATTTTTATCTCCAGTTTTGTTATATCTTCAGTCAAATGAAAACGAGAGAGATGGGAAAAAAAGTAAATCAACTTTTAATTATTTCAAAAGTACTCGTTGCAACTGCTAATACATTTATCCCACTGTCAGACAATGTCTTCATGGAAAAATGCTTGTGGTTGCGTATGGAACTATAATTTTACCCAGGGTATATCTCTTAGTCCGAAGCAAATAGACACCATCATGTCCAAACGGCCAGGAATGCTGATAAACGGCCATCATTCTGTTTCGACTGAAGACCTTGCGGTTAGGGATGGACGCGAGACGACTTTTTTGCGAGACGAGACAGAGATTTACAGCTTTTTTGCGAGACGAGACACACATTTTTAACATTACGATATAGGGATTTTTGCGAGACGAGACAAGCTTTTAGGCTATTTTGCGAGACGCGAGACGCTTATTTTTCGTCTCGCGTCCATCCCTACTTGCGGTCCTGTTCTGCCTGAATTTCGCTAGGAAGTTCTTTTACAGTCCAAATTTCACCCTTTTACCGTCTTCTTAAAGCCCTCAAGAAAGACTTTCGTCTATTTGTTTTGGACAATGAAGTGCGCTCGTGGGTATTTATTATAGCTTAAAAAGCAGCCGCAAACATTTCCCCTGTGCAACAAGACATTGACCGTTTTGTTGCACAGTGCAGGGGTCGATCCAGGTAGTTTTTCTAGGGTCCCATTTTCGTGCAAACTGCTTACTTTTGTGAATTCCAATGCTTTTGCGAATTTTTTTATAACACTAACTTTTGTTGTTAAAAAATTCATAAAACAGATTAAAATGTAGGGTTAAATGACAATGTAGGGCCGTTTTAATCGATTGCAATTTTGTGAAGGGTCCTCAAAACGGACCCAACTTTCTCCTGCATCGAACCCTGCAGTGGAACAAGTGTATTAACAGTTACTTCGATTACTTTTGAAATAATTAATAGTTCATTTACTTTTTGTCTATCTGTCTCGTTTTCATTTGACTGACCCATGTACATTATTTGAAAAAAATCGATATTCAATCGATATTCGATCGATTATTTTTTTTTACGACAGTGTTTGTACATTCTAGCAGGGTATGATTTATTAATTTGGAAATTTTCTTCAAATTACCTGCTAAAAAATTAATTCTTTTAAATTTTCTTAAATGCTACGTAAACCAAAAAATTATGTTTTAAAAAAATAAAGCAGCATTAAAATTCAGTATTGTGGCGTATTTTCATCGATTAAATATTTTACGCATTGTCAATTTTCTAGTGAAAGGAAATTAAAAAACAGTAATGTTAACACGGTTGATTTTACCACTAATGAGGTTACAATCTGCCACCTTTGAATTCAGTTTCACTTCTGCGATAAAACACATAAGAAACCTTATAAAATAAGATTTTACTTGGAATCTGTAGTTTAATTTCCCTTTTTTTTTGTATGTAAGCAAACTCAACTTTTTTTTTAAAGTTCAGACATGCTTGTTGTTTAGATTGAAAAAAGAGTAATTCCGTCTAAAGGTGTCTACTTTCATTATGAAGTTAGAGTTATAAAAATTTTTGCATCAGAAAGCGAAAATTTTTGTTTTCCAACGTACATTAAAAAAAAAAAAATTAAACGAGAATTCTTGTTTCCCAATGTGTTGAATTAATATGAAGCATACGACTAGTGTCTTCAATACCGAACCAATAATACGATGACGGTATTTGGTGTTTTTAAAGGTTGTACCGGTATACCGGCATTAAAAACAACAACAAAATACTAATTTTGTTGAATGTAAATCAGTTTATTAGAACATGACTTACAAATATTTGAAATTCCCATTAGATAACACTATAGTTAGTCAATTTTTCGGCAAATACCTCCAAGTTGTCCTCATTTTTGAAAACATCATTCAGACGACATCTTTGGTGATACATCGCTAAACATTGCCAAGTTTGACAATTTTCGGAGCAGTTTTGAGGGAAACGCATAATTGTCGTCGGATCATTAGCGAATTATGTAGTAGGATGAGAGAAATTAGAAACATTATGACATTACCGTGTCATTGACATATTTTGTTTCATACAGCCTTCTTAGTTGACCTTGAAACTACACAGAGAGGAACTGAACGAAAGTGAGACAGCCATTGATTCATGTGGGTACTGGCACATCGATTTTGGTTGCGCGTGTGTGAGGGGGGGGGGGGGGCGTGTCAAATAGCTGCAGATGTCCATATAAGTTAAGTTGAACCTTTTATAATGTGGTTTGTATTAGTGAAAAAACCCTTTAATAATGAATAGTTTTCTATTCTGATAGCGAAAATACAGGCCTTATACGTCCGTAAATACTGGTTTCTCGAAATTGCAAAATAATTCGAAACATCGATATTGCTACATAAGAACGTTTGTTTTCCACCAATCCTATTTTCTTAGCTGAAGGCTAATAATTGTGATATTTAAGTCCTTTACGTCGGGAAATAATCTAAGAAATTCTGTAGGTGGACCAAAATGCATCATGCTTACGCATTGTGAAAAATTTCGCATCATTTGGGGCCACTTCCTTTCATCGTTTAACTTGCGTCTGAAGTTGCGTCTGGTAGTTTTAACAACTCGTAGACAACCACGCGGTTTAAACAAATGACCTTAGCAGTGACACTGTCTTGGTGATAATTGAGGCCCATCTCCTTTCTCCTGACACTTCCTTCCTTAACGAGGAAAAAATTCCGCGCTTTAATTTCGCCTTCACCGTCACGTCCCACTGCCCGTATGCGGCGCGTGCTACTAAACGAGTTAGGCGGTTGTTAACCGCCAGCAAAAGCATTTGCCGATTTCGGTTTGACTCGTTACACACGCACGTTAGAGAATATTGGAGATAAGAACTGTGTCTGCCACTGATTAAAATGCCGAAATGTAAGTGTGGTGATTTATTTGCGCGATCCAGAGTTCTAAAAGTCTTCTCAGTTCTAAGAGTCTTCTAAAAGTCATTTGCAATTAAAAAGTAATAGTTTTCATTCATTAAGTAATGATACATTCATTAAGTGATAGATTTTAGGCCTCATCTGTGGTTAAGCAGCTTCGTTTTCTGTTGAAGCTTTAGAAACACTGTAGCAACGAAGACCATGGTTTGAGATTGTCGATCTATATCTGTCCAGTATGGTGTGTATTAGTACTTTCTTCGTACATATTGTGAATTTACCAGCCATTACTGTAAATATTATTACAACTGATGTTGTTTCTTGCTGCACTAAACATGTATAGCAGTTTCAGTCCTAATTTTGGCTGTTTAAATGTTCCATAGTCTTGTTAATATTTCGACAAAAGGCATTGGCCAACAATGTCTTTTATTTTAGACGGATACGGGATGAGGAGTCGCCCATGCTTCCGGGCGGAATGAAATCTGTTTACAAGGCAATTAGATTGTTTAAAGGTATTGGATCTTGAATATAATATCCAGACGTTTCGCTTATGGCTTTTTATTTCTTTTGCTTGGGCTGATGCCCTGAAAAAAGGATGGTTTTATACTGTAAACAATATCTCTGAGAAATCTGACTCTTACTGATGTCTTACGTTCTAACAGTCAGAATTAACTTTTTTTTTTATCATTCGATGATTTTTAACCAGGCATTCTTTAACTTACACTTTCTACTTCTTTCACTGCATAATCAAAAACTTTCGAAAATGGTTTATGAAAATTTCACTAGTCTTTCGTTAACTTATTTCTTGCATCATAGTTAGACATCTCTCAAAATTTGTTACTGACATCATACATACTTATCCTTTCTCTAACCATTGGAGTATTAAACCATCTCGTTTTAACTGAGTTCGTCGTACTATTTCGTGTTTTTAAAATCCACTGCTTTCGTAAAAAGTTTTGGAAAATCATCTTATTCCTTGCTTTAACAAAGGCATAAATTTTCATTATATTGTTATTGACACCAGTGATATCCTTTTTTTCCAAATTTTGATTTTTACATTTTCATTTCATAGATACTCACGTTTCTCTCGCATGTGTCGAGTGTTTATCAGATGATTGAATGTGATTTGTGAGTTCTACAGTACACAGAACATTATTGAATTGATGTAGTCATGTTTGTTTTTACGCAAATAATTCATGTACCATTATTAACGTTACATTAAATATGGTGGATATTATTTATCTCTGTATGTCGCGTACAAACAGTTAAATTTCGAGGTTTTATCTAAAATTTTTGTTGAATATGGATATCTCAGAGGACTTTTAACAACGTTTATCCCTATAGTACCGACGGATTGCGTAATTTCTGATATTTTCGTAATCATCGACAGTTTACCAATTGATTTAAGTTACCTAAAGTGGTCTACTTTTATATGTCTCTCTCGATCATGCGGCGTGGCTAGTAAACGTTTTCGGATTTAAGATAACTATACTTTACCGTATTTAAGCAATTTGCATAAATTAACCGATATTTTGAAAAACAATGCTGATTTCTTTCAATAGCTTTTGCATTCTTTTTAATTCTCCACGACTATACCTTTCCAGTGACATTTTCAAGATTGACTACTTGTGGTTCATTTTCTTTGTGAGACGCATATAGGAATAGCGCTTTTGAATGTGTGTCCTGTTACGTTTCTAAAAAGGAATTTTTTACCTTACTTTTTAATTAAAATCTTACCCTTGCATTTTATCAGACATTTCAGTACATGGCAGAATTTTCTCCAAATTACTTCCTAAGGAGATAACATTACTACCAATGCACATTTCAATGTAACTTTTTTTCAGTCAGACATATTTAAATTTTAAGCTGCAAATGCTTGGAAGCGTGTAAATATCCTGCATCAGTATATTTACATATGTCATCGAGAGGGAAACATGCTACACCATGCAGAACATTCGGTAAGCTTCCGAATGAATGAATCGTACTTCAACCCTTTCCGAAGATTACCTGTTTATTTTCGCAGATTATCACTATCTTAAACGTCCATCGCCGAGATTTTTAAAAGCCATAACGTGATTCATTGACGCAGTGAATGAATCTGCCATTTCGAGTGACCAGTCATGTGCACTTCAGTGAAGATATGTTTTTTTTTTTAATTTGCAAGGGATATTGTATCACGCATCTTAGATCCTGTTCAATTGCCACTTTACCTGTGTTTTTATTTTTAAACAATTTTACCATATCAGTTGATGTTTCAGATGGTCATCTCCCTAGAATAAACGAGAACATTTCCACGTAGCGCCCCTTTTGACGCTGTTTTGGCTCCAAGTTTTAAAAGGAAGTGGGCTGATTAAAGAGGTCTTATCGATAACACGAGAGAAAGTCTTGCTGTAATCTAAGGGTACACTGAGATGCTAATTCTGATTAAAATGTTCTCGAGTATTCTGGGGTAACTTACCTGTTCCTGCCTAGCTTGTTTATCTATCTTTTGAATGGTTATTTAAGGAACTATATTTTAGGTTGTAGTTTGTGTGTATATGGTAGGAAAGTACTTGTTAAATTTATTTTCCTCCGTGGAAACCTAAGTTCAGACTTCCTTAATTTAAAATTACAACACTTGTATTTAGTAGCATAGATGCAATTTAGTTTCCTGAATTTTTAAACGATACGATCATCCAAAAGCAAATAAATAAAACTTGCTAATATTTTAAAACATCGCGGAGAAGAAATTAATTAAATATGTAAGTTAAAATAATTATTATATTAACTAATTCCTCTATAGTGGTACTCAACAAGTTTCATTATAATTAGATGTACATTTCTATCACCCCTTAAATAAATCTCAGATCCGTGCATGTTTTATTAGAAGTTAGAAAACATTTCGTACATAAGAACTTTATTACTTGCATTGGTGATTCATATTTCGTATTAAAACTTGAAGTCTTCGAATTTCTTATTAGTTGGAGTTCAAAATACTAAATTTCGAATAGATATGCTGACTTTTATTCTGTGCCATATTGTGCGACATTTGAAAAAAAAAAACACTTAAATTTTTGTAAATTACCATGCAATTTTTTATAACAAGAATTTAAGCAATATTCTAATGGATTCCTTTGGTAAGAGAAATATCCCATATAAGGAAGTTTGCAGACTACCAATGTTTTCACCAAAATCAAAACTTATTTTTACGGCAAATAAGTAATCAAAAACCTACTTTGAAAGGGAAATAATTGAACGGATTGTTTCCATATGTAAGAACAATATCTGCGTGTTATGTCATTAAAATACATGAAGCCACAACAAAAGAAATAACGAAATTCTAGTTTTATTGCAACCAAGTGCAAATAGTGAACAAAATTTGTCCGGAAAATTACCGGCTATTACGGCGAATTGGAACAATCGAATTGGGTTGATTTTTTTGCGTGCCTTTCTTTTCTTATATAGCTTCCACAATTAACCCATTTTTTCTTTTTCTCTCTTTTATGAAGCCCGAAATCAAATCTTTTGTCTGCAGTCTGAACATTTGCCTTCTTATTTTCATTTTACGTTTTTACATTAAGCGTTTCCTTTGAGCACTGGAAAAGTATGCTTTGCCTTAGAAAAAATATTGAATTTTTTCAGTCAAGCTTAAGAGCGATGATGACTTGGTGAGCGATCGTCGTCACAGGACTTTTGAACAGCTTTAAAAACAAACAAAAAAAAGATGCTAAACAGCCGAAAAATTAATAATGCTTTTTCACCCAATGCATTATGGACTAATACTAACAGTAAAGCTGTATGTCTCATACAACTTTCAGAAAAAATTTATTAGCACAAAAATCGCCTTTAAAAAAGGGCCGAAGAGTTACCATAGTTGCAAAATTGCGTATGTTTAGCATTTTTTCCTGGATGTTTCGTAACTTCTATAAGTTTATTGTTTGTAACAGTTCATAGAACAACTTGTAAAATGACGTTCTAAATTTTCCCTAGACTCTAGCGCAATGAAATGATTTAAAAAGCTGTTCAAAAATTGCATGGTTTCCAAAAAGAACAGCTTTAAGAAGATAGATGGAAACTGAGACAGACTGTTATGTTTGTTCACAGCTCCAAAAGTCAAAGTCTTTTTTCTTTTATGAACACGAAACAACGAAACACATAAATTAATGTGTAGAAAAGTGCACGAAATGTAACAGAAATTGACTGCTTTTGGATGACGAGTGCTAAAAAGCACAGAAAAGTGTAGTGATTCTAAGGCGTCAAAATACGAATTGTAGATCAAAATTGACGATTGCAACGTTTCTAATTGCAATCCAAAAAAGCAGACGCGCTATGAAAAATTTCATCAAATTAACGAATAAGTCCCCATGACTGTTTATTTGCATGTCATAGCTGTTCTAGGAGATCAGACATTGATTTGGTCATTCCCAATGATGCATTTTTATATTAATTAAAAGTACGGTGTATGTAAAAGAAGTAAATAAAAAATAACTATAAAGAAGAGTTTTAAAAGATTGATTGTTTAGTTTTTTTAATTTAATTTCACTAGAAAATTTATATCATATTGGAAGAGTGTACGGTGTATGAGAAGAGTGATTGTATATGAAAGAGAAATCAAGAAAATGTAATGAGCAAATGTCAATAATAATACGAAGTCAATTATATATTTTTGAATGAATCTTCGGTGAATTTGCTATTATTGTAGCGATTAAAAAAATGTATACTATTTAGGCAACCCCCCCTCCCTACATTTTACGAATTGGAATTTTTTTTTTTACACGGCTGCCGTATAAGAATTTAATTTATGTATTTACTGAAATTTAATCTTCTAGTAATTTTAATCGATTTTATACTTTTTTTTTATATATGTTTGAACTTTATAAAGTTCGTAATTTATTATGCATGCCTGTTATCAATATTTAAGGATTAAAGTTCGAGGTCAATATTTTGAGGATACCTTGTATATATATATATATATAGTAAAAGGGCATAACTTATATATATATATATTTATGAATACACCTGTTGAAATCTTTTCAAATTCAGTGTAAAGGATTTTTATATTGCAGTGTATTGCTACCTGGTGAATGTGCATCTCTTTTAGCTTACGTGCACCTCTCTACTTACTTTTGTGTAAACCAAACTGTGCTGATCGTATTAGTAAATTAACTCAACCGTTTCAAGATGAAATATCAAATGGTCTTCAGCAATTTCTATGACTTTTTTTTTGGTAAAAAATTGTATAGCTAGAGTTAATAATAATGGGTGTTACTAATTATTATAGTTAGATTTGCAACTTTTGAAATTTACGTGCATTTTTGTGTAGTTTCTTAAAAAATACACGAAGGCTGAAAAAGATGAAGTAGAGAGAAAAATATCTCTATTTACAGAAAGGTCTTCTGTAGCTGTTCGTTTTGGAATAGAGATCAGAAAAAAAATTACAATAAGCATTATTTTATTACATGGTTTATTGCTTCCAATGACGTGCTATAAA
The DNA here is from genome assembly GCA_038373885.1 of Cheiracanthium punctorium. Classification (NCBI taxonomy): domain Eukaryota; kingdom Metazoa; phylum Arthropoda; class Arachnida; order Araneae; family Cheiracanthiidae; genus Cheiracanthium; species Cheiracanthium punctorium. The sequence continues at coordinate 851,790 of JAWZYV010014284.1, forward strand.
TGAAAATCGATAACCTAATGAATTTTCTACCTAGCAGAACGGAGGTTTTTTTTTATTACAGTGATGAGAAGGTTACAGAACTGGTCTCTTGTTAAATTGCAAATGCGAAATATGTTATTTATGACCAAAGAAAATTTCTTTGTAGATGAGATTCAACGTCCAATTGAAGTTAGTGGTGAAAGTACTGTGAAAAGACTACATAACTTAAATCTATGCCATTCGTACATGACAGTTGAAAGAGTGATTCAGCATGGTTAATGTGAAACTATCTCCCATATAGTCCTAATTGGGTAGCTAAACAATTTTCCTCTCTCCCATATGAGAAACACGTACAAGGAACAAGGTTATCTTCAGTTGGCAAAGTTCAAGCAACGGTAACAGAACTGGGTACAATAACATATACCAATACCGGGTACATGTTTCATAAAAAAAAAAAAAAAAAAAAAAAAAAAAACATGTAAAGGGCCAGTCAGTCTTCCGGTCTGATTAATGCTCCTGTCAATTTAAAGATTTCTTGGAAAGATTATGTGTAATATCCTTCCTACGTCACAATTTGCATTTCACACCAGCAATTAATCGTATTTTTTTCCTTGACGTAACCATCTTTCTGATACACCTACGTATCTTAGAAAAATATAAACATAACAGTCGACAATTTTCGAAGAAGATAATTTCCGTCCACTTGTAACATATTCGACAAAACAAAAATGAGTTGAAACTCCCACCGTTATCTCCTTCAGACACTCTTATTGCAAATGAAGCACGCATGTTTTTTCAACCCTTTGATGCTAGAGAACCCGTGCAATTTTTCCGGAGTTTTCAGGGCTCCGCACGTTTTTCTCTCTTGCTGAATGGGGGAGATCATGATCTCATTACACGGCCAATACGTGCTACTACCGTGCTCTCTCTGTCGCACTTCCTGGCAAGTCGCCAAAAAGGCAGCAAGTCGCCAAACCTTCATAGTTCGCATGTGTGTGTGTTTCCTTGGAAGATTTCTTTCGTTATTGATTGACAGGGTTGGAAGAGGTAGCGGGGGACGATAATCGTCCTTGCCGATCCATCATCTAACGCAATGATATTGGAGCGAAATATTTTTCGCTCGTACGGAGGTTTCACACACACACCAGTCTGTGATGAAATTATTTCAGTAGTAATAAGAGTTCATTCATAGGAATTCGGGTCTGCTTCCTTCTATTTAAACCGCCTTTGTTGGATTTGTGTGATGAAATTGCTGAAAATGGGAAGCTCTTGCCTTTTATAAATATGCCTCATTATTAATGTACAAAATCTTCTTCGGGTAATAAAGTTTGAGCTCTCTGAATGAAATCATCATGAAATATGGAGGAGGTGTTTAACCCTTTGAGGCGTAACCCTTTCCCAAAGCTGAAAAAAGGGCAGCCGTTGCCATCGCTCGACTTAACTATCAGCAAGATGGCGCACGGCACAGCCAGCTGTCGTCAAAAAAGAATCTCTAGATCTGTGGCACACGATGAACGTTTCGATCGTCCGCCATCTTGGCAACGGCTGCCCTTTTTTCAGCATTGGGCAATCTATCCAGCTGTTCTCGCATTCTTCCATTTTTCTGCAAATGTCAGTGCTGTTAAAAATAATCGTGACAATTTTTTTACGGGAAATGGCGTGCTAAAAAAAGTAAAAGATTCTCGTGGAGCTATGTCACCCGCGACTATTTTTATGGAAATCAAATCTATTCTTCTTGAATGGCAACAGTCAAAACGCCAGAGTTTGGTGTTCCCAGAGCGGGAACACTGCGCGTTAAAGGATTAATCCGTCTAAATTGACCATGAATACCAATATCAACATTGTAGAAACGGATATATGTTTGTTTAAAATGCTTTATGTGCAGATAAGTAAAAATTTATTAGGAAATGACAGAATTGTTGTACATTTTTCCGTAATTTTCCTCAATTTGAGCCATAGCGCAACCGATGAGATTTCACGCTCTTTGCTTAGCTCGTGTTTTAGAAATTATTGGGGATGAGGAATTCAAGTCTCAGCCAAATGCTATTGAAATGTGCACAGCTAAGTAAATTTTTTAAGGAACACACATACACACATTCATATGCATCTGCAAAACAAACACTATAATCAATACACTCAGAAAATAGCAAAATTACCGAAAGGATCAATAATCTGGAACTCATATGAACCAAAAACCGAACAATTATGAATTTCCTTTATATAAATGCTGTATCGGTAATTAGACAGACAGAGAGGTTTAAATCGATCTTATTGATCAAACCATAATCTTCAACAAAATATATTGTTGCAGAAAACTCAGCTTAACTTTCGGGTTCGTCCAATATATATAGGAAATTCTAGTAATCAGTCTATTTGACGAGACGAAACACAAATTTCATCGGTTTTCCAAAAATCTTCAATACACATTTCACAGAAATTAACAAGCAATAACACGCCTGTTTTTTCTAATGTCCTATGTCCAGTTGCGGATGAATGCGATTTTGTAGATGGGGGCTAGTTGGAAGATTCACATATACATCAATTTTATGGAAGTAAAATAGGATCTTTTACACTAATTTCTTTTTTCTCGGGAGGGCGGACTCCCCCTTTAATCTCTATTCTGACCTTGCCTCTGTCTAACTGAGTGGCAGCATCCAGACCCTCCATATAGGACAGCGATGGGTGAAATAGAGAGGCTTCCATTCTATTCAGTCCCAGTGAGAGGAAGATGTGACTCCAAATTTTGAACCAATTACAGATGAGAGACCTAACACCTGAATCGGCACCACCGATATAGATAGAGATATTTTTTCAATCTGAAAATTGGAGTCTGCTGTGCTTTTGTTATCTGGAAAAAATGTCTGACATGCCGTTTTTGTGATACAAAAAATTAAAAATTTTATTAGATGTAAGAGGTTGAAAAATGTTTGGATCTGCTGAAACGTTACATATTTGAAGTGCTTTGTCCAGTCTAAATTTTCAATCTTCTCAAACGTTGCCATTTTAAAAAATTTGTTAGAATTTTATTTTCCTGGAAAAGAAGAAGCAAATGTAAGAAACATTCACCATCTTTATTTTTCTGCAGTTTAACTGAACTGCGTGGTTATGAATGGAACATCAACTTATGTATTTTTTAATTATTAATTACACATGTTTACTGTTAGTTCATTATGCAGTTTTAAATATGCAGAACAGTTGATAAGAAACAAACAGACAATAAAAAAAAACCAACGAAACGTTATTTTTTTAAAAAGTTATTTGAAAACTGTTAAAACGTGTGTTGAAATATCAATGTCGTAAATATCTATATTTCGTCACTGATTACTAGATAAGACTGAATCAAATGCTTTCATAAACTGAATGTGTTTAGTAAAATCGTTTTCAAGTTTTTGTGACAAAGATTAGGGCAACAATCAACATAAAGTGCAGCGTATTTTCTCGAAAATTTAGCTAAAAGATAAAACTTGGCGCCTTTATGATGTCCTTTGTATTTGATTAATTTTGCGTCAATGAGTGACGTGAGTATTTGTTTTTAATCCATCTTTTGATTTAAAGCGTTAAAAGATTGTCTGATACGTATTTTCCAAACTTCATCTGAAGAGAGAGTGGATGAGCCAGTTTTTTAACAGGGGCCCGCAATGAGACACTTCTTTTAAAAACGTAACTCAGATATCCAGTGCTAATGCCAACTTGCTGGGATATCACAAAGCATCATGTGCAAGGGAAATTTCATATTAGCGCAGAATTTAACTAGAGAGGTATCATGTTGCTCATAATTTATACATACATATTTTTTACTTCAATCAATTTTTAATTACGTTAATTAATTTTTAAAGTTTTCTAATTTTCTAAATTTAGTTAAATTTAATCCATTAATTGTTTTATACTCTTATGAACCCTAAAAGGAAACGCCCAAAATTAATTGAAACTTTTTTTTTTTTACGATAATTTAACTTCTGTTCTTATTTATTTTCTTACTTCGGTTTTCAAAATTTGTGTTCGGTTTTTGCATGCTCAAGCTTTTATATTTAGTAAAATCATTTCCAGTAAGAATGACGGTATATGTTCTAAAAATGGATTTTCTTGTTTCGGTTGCAATCTTAACGCGTTTCGCACAAATTGGCTTTTGACAAGCCGAACGTGTTCAGAAAATTGTTTAGAGTATTCCTTTTACTACAAGGCTGTTTACTACAAGGGCTTTAATTGCTGTTATATATTTATGAATCAAAGTTATTAACCTTTGTCTTTTAATACCTCCATTTCTGAAGGTTTTTAATAGTGTTTATTCGGTTTTTGCATGTCTGTTCTGTGTAACATCCATGCATTAACAAAAAATCTAAATGATTTTAAATTAAGTCACACACGAGTTATTCGTGCAAGCTTCGGTATTAATTACAAAATATAAAAAATAATACTCAGATACTCAGAGCAATTATTAACCTTCACCCCCCCCCCCCCCACACACACACACCTTTAAAAGGCTTCGAATAGTGTTGCTAAATTATTTTATCTTAAATGTTGAAAAAGTTAGTTTACAGGACCCTAAAACACAGTTTGGTGTGAGATTTATTTAAATTTTCACATTTTTACTTTGCGTGAGATTAAGTTAAATACCAGAGAGCATAATTTTGCTCCTATATGGTTTATTATATTTCCCCTTAAGCTAGAGCTATTACTCGCAGAAAGGAAAAATAACAGTTGCACAATGTGTGAAGAGCTCGATATTGTGTAATAAGGCGAGCTACTCGAGGGCTATCTGCCTAAGGTGGGGTGCCTTGGGCGGGGGATTTTTAAAGGGATTCTAACGCGTGTTCACGTTACATCTGGATAAAACCGCCCCAAACTCCAGATCTTTATATGTATGGCCGCGCGATCAGTGTCTTTATCTACTTGATTATGGTGGGCCCGAAAGAGAGCCTGGTTTCTTAAAATTAAAGTTGCTTTATTGAAATTGGTGCTTCCGATAGGTATACTGTTCAGAGTTCTGTTTAAGAATAACGGTATTTCTAGCTGGTACTTTAAAATACTTAGCCGGTAGAAAAAAAAAGTATTAAAATAAAAATAGTTAATCTTTTACAGGCCGATGTTCCCGATTGTAAATATCAAATTAAGAATTCATTGAAAAATTGAATTTTATCAATATTGACTTGAAAATGTTAGGAGATATAGTAAAAAGATGACTTGATTTTTTGAAATAGAATTTGCATTTCTATCAGTAGTGGGAAACTGGATAAAAAATCACAAAAATAGCCATTTTCACAAATTTTTAGAGCTATCTGGATACACCCCCTTCCCCTTTCAAACTTAATTAATATCTTTACTTAAATTTAAAAATAAATCTTTTATTTATTCTTAATAGTTCAATCATTATTTAAACTACCCATAAAAGTATCGTAAAAGCATAGCAACTAAATTAAAGTCAGAAATGACCAACGTTCCCTATTGGGAACACAGTGAAAATTAGGGGGTACAATCCCCCCCCCCCCTTTAAAAGACTTTTATCCTTTAATTAACGCATTAGAAGCAAAATATGCAAAAAAAAAAAAAAAAAAAAATATGCTTGGATCTCAATTCGGTATGTAAAAGGTTAGGACGTACAATCATTAAGAAAACGCCGACGTGCATAGATAAAAATTAAAGAGGACTCAAGAGTTGGTGTGTCCAAAATGTAAGATCAGGAGCTGACATCTCAAAAGTGCTCATGTACTTGTTTGTGAACGTTTCATGCGAGTGAAAAAATCAGCTGAATAGCCCGCCGCAGCTGTAGTTTATCACAGCTGAAAGATGTTACGACACACATTAAAGAGAAAGGATGCGATAACAGTGCGTCACAGAAATCGCTTCATATCAAGTAAAGATTCGCTTGCCTTTTGCAACGCAATATGATTCAGGTTTATTTTGGGGATGTTTGTAAGTGTCGAGTTATCTCAAGAAAGAAGTATCTTTTTCCTTTTATAGTTGGATGTCTTCTGATTAGAACTTCCGATGAATAGAATTGTTTTATAATGTTTGTTTGGATCTTTACACGAAAACGTTTAAATATAAAAAAATTCCCAAATAAGGAATTAATTAAAAAAACTGGGTTATTTTTATGGCTTTGAGTGTTTTTTCTTTAAAATATACTTAAATATAATAATGAAAAAAACTGTGGGATAAAATGGGTAATAGATTTAGAAAACAAAACCAAAATAAATAAATAAATAAAGTAATAAAGTAATAATAATAATAATAATAATAATATACTGTCAAATTTTATTTACTTTTTATCATGACTCTTTATCATAAATTATTCAAATTGAAAAATCGTATTTACAGGGCTGTTAGATTTAGGCTCTAGATAAACATTGCATTCTGAAATCTCATTGTTGCAGGTGAAAGTGGGGTAAAATCAAACAGTCATCTCCTTTTTGATATAAATATTTTTAAAGTTGTTTTTTGCACCTTTTATTTTCAAACATTAGTGGGCAGTGGTTATATTCATTAAAAAGTTTAATACTAGCAGTTGGAGAAACGTAATGTGAACTAATCCTCAACTTTCTATCCATTTTAACCCACTAAACTAAAACATTAATATCAATGAAGATATTTTTAGAAATTCTGAATTTTTTTTTGTTTTGATAATAAGCTGTTCAGATCTTTTTTAGACTGAAAGCAGCAACAGAATTTCTCAATTTTTTAGAAGCATTTTCTTGAAAGTTTTTGGAGATGCAAGAAAGGAATATGAATTCAATAAGCATACAAAAACTAATATTTTGTTTCGAAAGGCAATTAATAAACTAAATGTGCATAATCCTTGCCAATTACTGTCTGAAAATACAGACTACTTATATTTTTGATTAAAAAAAATATCTATACCCATTTCACCTCACCATATACCCTATTTTCTTTACATTCAACGCACACCTGTGCATGCACCTGTTACATCTAATGATGATGCTTCGGCAACCTCTCTTTTCTTTTTCGGTTATGTGGATTGATAAATAAGGAAGTTTTTGCGCACTTCAATTATTTTGGGTATTGCGTCAAAGTAGTCCTTCAAAAATATAGGAGCGACCAGATTAACACATTTGTTTGTCTAGTGATTCGTGTGTATTATGAGATGAGTAATTTTTTTCTTCTTCGAGAGAATGTAATGCAGATCGTGCCTTGTGATAGTGCTGTACATTTGAAAATGTTTTTAATTTCATACGTGAATAGGTAATTAGCTGCTTATTTTAAGAAAAAAAAAATGTGATTAATGAATTGTCACAGGTAAAGAAATCAGTATTACGATTACATTTATGGTTTTCTTGGCATTTGATATACTTAGAAAGTTAAGAATTTTACACATATTATTCTACATAAACTAATAACATCTACGCAGCTCTATCAGCTTTCGAAAGTGTTAGAACTTTGGAAAAAACTGATGTATTTTATGAGCTTGTTTTCTAAATGTTAGCTGTATACTTTATTAGAAGACCATTTCTAGATAATGATTATAGCGTATTTAGCATATCATTTATTAATTATTATTAGATCATATGGAAACATACTTTCATTGGGGCGCATTTAATCTGTAGTAAATTAACAGAAGTTTATAATCAAAATTTATCAGATATTTTGAATATAATTTTAATTATAAATGCAATATTAATCCCTAGAACTTCAAGTACTTTTACATGCTTGTTCCCAATAACGTCTTACTTTTATTTTATTTGAAATGAACTTCAAACACAATTTACTCGTTTGAGAAAAATGATGCATATTGTTCGAGCTGTTTAGTGCAATAAGATACTAGTCACCAATAACATAATTTAAAATTAAAAAATGTAGATTCTCTGAAAATTTTCAATTTTTAACTATCAAGTATTACTCAACATAAGAAATTACCTAACCCAAATTAATTTCGGATGAGTGTTATGCTAGAGAGCGAATAACACTATTCTACAAAAACAATTAAATTAAATGGGTTAAAATAAGTCTGTTAGTTCTGTTAAAAATAGAATTCAATATAAACAAAACTACTCCAAACCTGAACTATCGCAGTATCATTCAATTTCCGTTTCATCAAACCTTTACGGATATCCGATGCATCAACCACCGATTCATGTCGGAGGATCAGGACTCTACCCTTCCAGCATGATTCTGAACATAAAAAAAAACTAAACGGCATAACCCTTTGTGAAAGGTCAATTCCCTTTCCATCACGTGCAGAAATTCCGTTGTCGTAATTGCAGCTTCCAATAAAATGAGCCTTGTCTCCCATTGTGTTTTGGTATCCGACCTAATGATGATGTTCATTTCTACCTCTGGAGAAGCAAGATTCGTCATGCTTCATCGCGCTTCTGACGATAGATACAGGGGAAAGGGAGTATTCCTGCCCCCACAGAGGATAATCGCATGTTTTCTTTGTCCTCTCTTTTTGTTGAGCCCGGATAACGAATTAGGAAATTTTAATGTTGATTTTATTTTGTTTTCATTATTTGTTCTCCGGAAAAGTGAAGTGCTGTTTTGCGAAGTCTTAAATTTATGAGTATTATTTTCAGAGTGTGTTTATCTGCGTGGTATCTTGCTGTCGTAATATTTAATCACACGTTCGAGCAGCATTTAAAATTCTTTAACTTATTAATCATTAAAAAAAGATTGTCCTTTAGTTCAGTATTTCATGTTTAAAATGCACGTTTTTAACATGCAATAGGTTTTTCGGATGTACTTTCCTGCCCTGCCGCACAGGTGGTGTAGTGGCTAGAGAACCATTCTATCACGCCGTGGGTCGGGTTCGAATCCCGGCTTCGGCATGGATGTTAACTTGTCCGTCCCTTCATAGGGGGTGATGCAGTCCGCCCACTGGGTGCTCCCATAATAAAATGGACAGGGACTCGGGCCTTTGTAGTGGCGAATGCTTGATGAGCAAGTGCCCGCCCATTGAGCCTGATGCCCGGGAAAAAAAAAAAAAAAAAAAAACTTTCTTGAGGTAAAGTGTATTCGATTTTTATTTTTTTTATTTTTATTTATTTATTTATTTATTTTGAGTATACACATATTATTATACAAGAGTTAATTACTTTACAAAAATTTTACTGCAAAAGCAAGTAGCGCTTTTTTCAGTACATAACTCAGCAACCTATTTTGCATTCTAAATTTAATCACTACAAAGAATCGCCAACCATTTCACTTGAGAAGTAAAATCGTTCAATATTGTTCTATGTTCGAGCAGTACTGGAGAAAATACAAAAGATGATGTCAAAGAGAATCAATCAAACACTCGTTCATCGACAGTGAAAAGACGACTAAAATATTTTACAAATAAAAAAATGGCTACTTAAGAATAATAGTGTAATACTTGCATTAAAATTAGTTTGTAAGCATTCAGTAAACCAGACTTATAAGATTTTCTGTGATATGAACGTATTAGGAAGCTGGTAAAGATGCAGCTATTCCTTTACTAAGAGAAAAAGAAAAGGGAAGAAGTAGAATAAGATTCTGTTCTACATTTCAAACTGCTAATTCTAGAATATCCATGAAAAATAGATTAAGTATAGCGATAACTTTGAAGTGAACAATGCAGCCCAACCGCAATACGGCCATCACAATTGTATCCTGAAATACTCTCGCTCCCAGTAATTTGTCTCTCCTAGTAAACTATTTGTTCCGTTATTTCTCTTCTTATTATTCCGCAGTAATCAGCACGGTTGTCGATGTGCAGTACAATATTGAGATATCATCATCAACTCGATATGATCGCTAACGCGCATTCACGAAAAAATTTGTGATCAATACTTAGAGTCGAGCTATTTCCGTAGATCTTGTGCCAGCATTGTGGAACGAACAATGAACATTGGCTATTGCGGATAGTTCGTCGGGATTATGCGATTCCAGGTCGTTAAGGATGAGCACGTGCTTGGCGTTCATCTGTATAGTAATACGATCAATTGTGCGGGACAAGTTCGTCACGACAGAGACTTGGCGGACGTGACAAATGGGAACGTGATAAATCGTGCAGAGTTCAGTAAATGTTGCACAGTTACTCGCAATAGAACGACCAAGTGATGTATTGGGAACATAGCAATATTTGTAATTCAAGAGCAGTGGACTGTCTATAAAATCGTGTTATATTAATCACATCGGCCGTCTGATTTTTTTTTTTTTTTTTTTCAGTCTTCATCAATCTCAGAAAAACTCGTCTTCATTCACTGATTTATTAGTCATTTTTCAACGAATAATTTCTCCGTACTCTATGAAAACGGAATTTTTCTGGGAATTCTTCTTCCCTAAATCTGAAGAAAAGGAAAAAAAACTCGTCGAATCTGAAGTTTCAACTGTCAGGAGAAAAAAAGAAACGGATATTCATCAAATAAGAGATAGTCTGGCTTCACTGCTACCAGAAAAATGTCCGTGAATTGAAGTAATAATTCCTCATTTTTCAACGAATAATTTTCGTACTCCTTGGAAACATCATACAGAGTGTCCCAAAAGTCTCCATACAACTTTAAAAATTTATCACAGAAAAAATAATAGGCCTACAGCAAAAATAATTACAACAGTTCATAGAGTGACGGTAAAAGTTTTTTCTCCGAAAACACAGTAACTTCGAGTAGCTACTTAGATATGCGGGAGATTTATGCACTTCCACAACTGCATGAGCTTCAATAGAATATCATATTCCAGCAGGACGGTGCCCCTCCTCACTGGGGATTGATAGTTCGTGAGTCGCTGGACTGGCAGAGATGGCCCCATAGCATGGCCTCCCCGGTATCCTGATATCACTCCACGGGACTTTTGAGGTTATGTAAAAGATTCTGTGTACCGAACGAAAGTGAATAGTCTCGTGGAATTGAAACAAAAGATCCAAACAGCTGCAACTAATTTTGATGTTAGCATTCTGAAACGTTCGTGGATGGAATTGGAATATAGATTTGATATTCTTCGTGCTACGAAAGGATCTCGTGAAGAAGTATACTAAGGTAGTAGAAAGAACTTTTTAAGTTACTCTATGTACTGTTGTAATTATTTTTGCTGTAGGCCTATTATTTCTTCTGTAATTAATTTTAAAAGTTGTACAGGGACTTTTGGGACAACCTGTATTTCCGTGAACTCTTCTCGAAAATCTGGAAAAGAGGTAGAGTCTTCATTGAATCTGGAGACGTTTCTACAATTGACAGGAGAAAAATGAAACGGATGTTCGTCAATTGAAGAATTTTTGAGAATGTGTACATTGCATGCGGATTTTGCATGCTCATGTACATATTCTCAAAAGTTACATTTTATTGCCAAACATTTAAATAGAACTTTGAAAAATGGAACGATTTTTTTAATTGGCTTGAAGCGATGCAAGTGTCATTTTCAGCTGAGCTATAGATCTTGCTCTGACAAAATTCAGAAACTCAGTCTTCGCGAAGAACTCGCTAATTCTCTCCCAGCATGTCACAAGAGTGAAACGATTCCTGACCCCTCATAGTTTTCTGAAACCTCATGAAGCAAAAATGAATTGGAATGAATTCATTCCGGAAAGAGGGAGAGATTCTCTTCCGCCCGTACATTGCCACCGTAAATCAACCACTTCCTCGTCTCTCCCATGACGTAGAGTGCAGGCGAAATGCCAGAAACGGTCGACATATCTAATGCATACGAGTGGTCTTTTGGACATTTATACATAGAAATGTACATGTTTATTAAAATATTCTGTCTAAGAAAAATATTGTTCCTTATATGTTCAATAACTTTACAGATTATGCTTGGCATAAATTATCTTTATGAACGTTTTTTCATTGTCAGTTTTTCAGGGACTTTTTAACTCAGTATATTTCCTGTTCCTAGTACTATTTATTTAACAAATTTACAATACAGTTTTATTCAGTGGACATCTATTTTTATCTGGAAAATGCTTCGGTCTTTCTGATCTCGTGTATTACTCTGTACATTTTATGACTTTGATTTCTTTTTCTGTAGGTCTGACTGTTCATACTCGAAATTTCGTAAAATTCGTTTAAATTATCACCAAAGTAACATGTTTTTTGCAGTATATTGTAGTGATTTTCATTTTAATAATATCATTCTATTTAGGACAAAACGAAAACATCACTATTGAAATTTACTTCACCCTTTGGGATTGCGTTATAGCTTACTTTTCCCCAGTTTTCCCATAAATGACACGTTATCCTTCAAAGCATCAGATCCTCAAGACCCTGTTTTTCAGGAATTTTTCACAACCCCAAGTTTATGTCTGTAATTTTTACAGTTAAATTTATAAGGCTTTCATTATTTTCAAATTTTATTGGAATAGGAACCAGAAATTTCGGGCAATAGACCCGGAACAATTAATTTGTGCATAAATTTAAGGAACTAGCATGATCCTTTAGCTTGATTCCTGTAGAAAACTGTTTTCGGGTAATTTGTAGGTTTTTTAAGAACTATCCATTAGTGTTTATAGTCAAAAATGTTTATAAGCTGAAACTGTTTTGAAGTTCATCTTCACGGTATTAAGAGGTATGGAACAGACTGTTTCTTCTTTTGGTGTAGCATTATTGCTTTGTTACCAGTGCATGAAAACTGATACGAATTGTTATACTTACTTAATTGCAGTAATAATATTCACATTAGCAAAGTTTCCTAAAGAAAATAATATGGCCAGCATTTATAGCTCTTTTAAATACTGTACTCATAAAATAATTAATTAAATCACAATAATTAATAATAAATCACACAACATCACAGTCTTACTTTTTTAAAGCAATTCGCTAATAATTATGTTTTCATTTGCTATGCCGAATATATGAAAAGTTCTGTTTAAACGTATATCCTCCATAAAAAGTCCTCCGACTAAGGCACACGCCCCTCGAGTAGGCTTGTCGTAACGCAAAACATTAAAAAAACATTGAACGTGTATCACGATGCATGTGTTTGCCGTAATTTATCTTAACTTTATTTTATTTATTTATTTTGAGAAAGTTTATCACTTTCATTAATTTATCATCTATCTTTAGTTCTTTTATGCGTGCAAACTTTACAAGGATTTTACACCATAAACTTTTATCTCTTCGCTTCTTTTTCAACCCGTACAGCTTGTATTTTTTAACAACACTTCCGGGTCTAACCGCTGTGTGTCCTTGTGTTTAAAGTCTTTTTATTTCCTTTTATTTTTATTGAAGTATCCATTTAACTGCAGTTCTAGATTTAATGGTCTCTTATGCCCCAAAATCACAATTTTCGTAGTGTGTATGTGAAACAGATTTTAATGATAACTCATTTTAAGAGAACTGTAATCATTCGATTTGCTAAAAGGTAATCACCTAAAGTTCGTCTGCGCTTTTATAACGAAATGTAAAGTATATTTTTTTCTTCAAAACAATGATGAAATTAAAAAGAATAAAACTTTGTGACATTTGTACTGTTAAAAGACTTTCCTTTTTTCTGAAGTGAAATACATACTAATCTTCAGCAGACTTAGAGCATACATTTAGTCTAACTTGTGCGTTTGGTTTGATGTAAATATTGTTTTTAGCACTGTGGTTAAAGCATTGGACTCATTAGGGATGGACGCGAGACGAAAAATAAGCGTCTCGCATCTCGCAAAATAGCCTAAAAGCTTGTCTCGTCTCGCAAAAATCCCTATATCATAATGTTAAAAATGTGTGTCTCGTCTCGCAAAAAAGCGGTAAATCTCTGTCTCGTCTCGCAAAAAAGTCGTCTCGCGTCCATCCCTAGGACTCATACCCGGAGGTTGCGGGCTCGATTCCGACGTACCGCTAAACAGTAAACCACTGTTATACCTACGTACCTAAACACCATTAAGCATGTGAAATGTACGTGCTGTGGTCCTCTCTGCGGAGCGCTAGCAGTTTCCGAGGGGCGACAATGTTCAGAGTCTTCCCCCCAATCTGATGATGATCCAAATTTTGGAAGAAAACTCCAGGAATGACATGTGAAGCTGTAAAGGACCCATTCGGTGACGTCAGCTGTCTTCTCCTGGCAAACAAACAAAGTACTCTTAGTGAACAGCATCAAAGTGAAGCAGTGCCAGTCTTGGTCAGCGTTTAGGAGGGTGTCGACATCTCTCCACTTGACTTCTGTGGGACCGATGTACGCTAAAAGGGAGCTGGTACAGTTAAAATATGTCGTGGTTCCATTGTCCTACATGTTGAAACGATACCTCTGTCTAGCAAAAGTCCAGCTGCTAGTTCTCTCGTCTGGAATTGATTCAAAATTAGGAGACCCCTCAACGTTGACCTGCTTACTCGGCGCCCCCAAAATAAAATAACTAACCTCTCTAACCCTCGTAGAGTTCAAGCTTACAGCGCTGGCTGACTCGGCCATTGTAAAAAGTTTTGTCGGATAAGAAATATTAACTAAAAGAAGTTTAGTATCCAAAAGAAAGTATTATTTCTAATATCAGTTTTTTTTTCCCAAGGTTCTTTTCTTCTCAAGCAAATTAGATTAGTAGACAGCCATTTTATGACATTTTGCTAAGGATACCTGGATAGTGATTCTCGAATTCAGTGCATATTGCAACCAGAAGTTCTACAATTTGAGATGCTTCGGATTTGTAGTGCATGAAAAGCATATATCTACCTTGAAATAAAATGCTATTGGCAGAGTGTCTACCGGCGACTAAGAAGGTGACTTTTGCTACTAATTCAAAGATTAGGTGACTTGGGCGACTTTTATCAAAAAAACGTCAGTTTTATACTATTTTCAAGTTTATGGCTACTTGTTCTTTACTGCAGGTGACTAATTTGAAAATCAGATTTCGATTTTTGTCAGGCCCCAATTGGTTGCTCATCAATCATTCTAATCTATAATTTGAACCGTGCTATAAAAATGAATGTATTATATGCTTTGTTATGCAACGAATGAAGTTTTAATTTATCATTTCCTTCATTCCTTCTTAAATGAAGCTAAATGTCGCATGTTTATTTCTTAACTGCAAAATAATGCAAATATGCTACTATTTTGGCAACTAAAATTAAGAAAATGGCTGCTAAACTGGCGACATTTTTATGTCATTGAGGCAACTAATGATACTATTTTCGTCTACTGACATTGGTAGACACCCTGTATTTGGTATATAAAAATTGGAGTTTCAAAAACAGTAGTTACCTTATTAATATTTACAGGAAATCAATATTACCCCCTCCCCTCCCCCCCCCCCAAAAAAAGAAAAGAAAACAAAGGAAAGAAATAAACGAAAAAGCCTGCGCATAGACAAAAGATGCTTACATTTCCTGGACGCTCAAATCATAAAATATGAAAATATTCTAAATTTGGAAACTGATCATTTATTCTGTCCAGAGTGACCCATGAAAATTCCTTATCACGTCCTCCTTCTCGGACGTTTGGGAGAAAGGAGGATGCTTTCCGCGGGAGGAGAGCGTTTCTAAAAATAGCACCTGCAGCATTCTCGCCGTCCGCTGTGACGTCACCTGGACTCGTGCCAACATTTTAGGTGCTACGATTGAAAATGTAAAGGGGGGGGGGAGAGAAGAGAAGGGGGAAAAAAGTGCCCGCCGCGGTGAATATATACTCATACGTAGTGAATTCCTTCCTTTTTTTTTCTTCAGTTTTAAGAAACTGCAAAATGGCAACAAACAGTCAATTTGGTTAAGTGCCGGCTTCTCTATGGAAGATTCGTTGAGGCGGTGGAAGCTTGCTCCTGCTGTATTTGCAAAACGAAAGAAGATGAAGAAGAATGTTTTTGGAAAATAATCGATTTAAGAATTTGTTTGTTTGGTTGCATATTTTTGATGGAGGTATATTGATAAAGGAAAAATTGTTTTTCTGGTGGTTGGTGTTGCACAAATAGCAATGTAACGAGAAGAAACATAAGTAATACCAAATATATCAGGAAAAATGTTCCTATAATGTCCTTTTTTCTGCAGTGTATAAAGTAAATAAAGCAAATGAAAAAAAAAATCCATTTATATCCATTAAAGCCTATTAATTGAAAAAAATCCATTAAATTCTATTAATTGAAAAAATCCATTAAATTCTATTAATTGAATATTAATAGAATTTTTTTTTCTCTTGGATTTGATGATCTATTCTCCAACTTTGGTTTATTTGATTAATCAACAGAATTCTAATCAATAACTTACGAAAAATGTATATATCTGGAGAAATTAAGAGGTCAAGTGAGTGTAGATTTTTCAGTTACAAGAGTCTGGCTTAGTAGTGGTGTAGATTGTCATTTTGAAATTATACATCCCTTATGTATTGCACATTGTAAAACTTAGTCAGTAGATACAGTTTTTGAAGAGTCGTATAAAATTTCCTTTAAAAGCTAAAGAAAATTATCACAACTCCCCTTTTAAAATTACTGTATTATTAACTTTTATAAATCAAGTTACTCTCCAAGTCAGTGATAATGATTTTTAAAACTAATAAGTAATTAAGGCTATAAAAATGCTTCCAATATATATATATATATATATATATATATATATATATATATATATATATATATATATATATATATATTCGAAGATATACAAATTACAATTTGTAATTTGTAAGTAAAATTTTTGTTTTGTTTCCCCATAGGTCAGGGAGAATCACACCTCTGGGGTTCGCCGTAAGTGGAGTGAAAGTTTACTTGCCTCGTAGCAAATTAAATACATTTATAGTAAAGTCTGCTAGATACGGCTTATAGATATAACATCTTTCCTTGGAAAAACCTCAGGCTGTGAGTCAGAAACCTATGGTTTTTTGGGATTTGCAATTCTCCTTCCGTTGAGACATTGCATTTTATGTAATATTTCTATAATAACAAGGGCTGGCCTGCGGGTTGACTTTCTAATATATGTTAAAGTATTAAACACATGTTTCTATTCAGCGGCTTCCATAAGCGCTATGTGGCGTGTGTAATTGCTGTCTTTTTATAATACTTTTAAATAAACTTTAATTATATATATATTAATATAAATCACAAAATAGCCATTAATTATTATTACTAATCAGTTCCTATCTTTATTTTATCAGGATGTTTTCCCCCGCTTCATTTAAAAAATTATTTAAAATGATATGGCGCGCTTTAAATTTCTATTTAAAATGTCTGAAATACGTTTTGAGATAAGATTAATTAGATCAGAATATTTACTATTATTTAATTTTAACGGAAACTAAGTGCGTTTATGCATTAATGATGCAAATACATTAAAATAATAAAATAAAATTAAACATACAGTTAATTTTAAATATACAGGTAATTTCTAATATCATTTGGTAACTCTTTAAAAAAATAATTTAAAAATTATTGATAAAATGCCACATCAGTCGCAAATGGGTTAACAGAAACCCCCAAGAGATTTTTTAATAGATACATTGAGTGTAAATTAAGTGAAATTCTCTTGTGACATTGTCTTTTCTTTTTGTCACCGTTCTCTGTGCAGGAATCTATGTTCTAATAAAACATTTAGATTGGAAGGAGTTATATGAAGAATTATTTCAACATGCTTTATCACAAAACTATTTTCTAATTAGTTTCCATTTTTTTGTTGCAGTTTGCGAAGAGGGCCCGGAGCTAATGCTCAAGATCAAAGTGGCTACACATCTCTTCACCATGCAGCGCTCAATGGGCACAAGTAAGTTTTGGATTGTTTGCTATAACTTATAAAGCTTCAATAGTTTTTTTTTTCACTGTTGATGATTTCAGCATTTATAAAAGGAATTTCAGTATCCTTTGTTGTATACTGATATACTGGTGTATTTAACATTTTTTGAAAAATAATTTGGAAGAAAATGAAGACATGTAAGTTTGATGTGCAAATGTGCTCGGAATTTTTGATACGATCGTTTAAAAACAGATTCGAATTCCTTTATTATAATTTAATGAAGCCTAAAATTGATGCAACTTTGTTTAGGATTCGAAAATTTTTGCTATAAAATTTCCCTATTAATAAATTACTGTTGGCGTGAAGCAACATTACCGGAAGAGTTAATAAAAACGCTTTTCCACAACTCCATTGTCGTTAAAACTAATTAAAACTAATTGTTATTGTGGCATTTGGAATTTTTATTTTCGGACTTGTTTACTTGTTTTCTGGAATTAGCTTTTAAATCCTCGTCGAATAGAGTGCACATCTCAATCAAAGATTTTACTAGCACAGAAAACTTAAATTTACTGTTCATCGGGCAAACACAAACAACCAGAGGATGAATTAATATCAAAACTCACGACTGTAAAAAAATAATAAATAAATATACATATAAATAAATAAATAAATAAATAAATAAATAATAATAATAAAACACACTTTTCCTCAATTGAAGTGATATTGCCCTGACAGCTAAACCTAACCAGACATAAGATCCTTCCAGGACAGCTAATAAAATGTACCCACCCCTTACCGCAGTGTTCTTGCCGTAAAGTAACATTACCAATCGAGATACTAAAAATGGCTTTCATGCTAGGGAAGTGCTGTTGACATGAAGCTGCGTTACCAGTTGAGCTAGTGCAAATTACTTTTCTGCAACTAAAGTGCTGTTGCCGTGAAGCAACATTGCCGTTGAACTTGGCAGAGGGGGAATAATGTTTCGCTTTAGGTCTGCTATCTCCTTAAAAACAATTCAAGCGTGTACGAGATAACCTATCAGTGTTTTGAAAATTAAAGGTTGTTCTCTGGAAAAGTTTATGATCCGAGATAAGACAATAATATTTTATGTTTTATTTTTTTTAAACTGCTTTTACATTAGAATAAGTCAAGAAGTTAGACTCACAAATATTAGTCAAACAAATATTATAGAATGTAAGTCTTAACTTCTTGACTTGCTATAATGTATTTAAGTAGTTTAAAAAAATAAAACATAAAATATTGTTGCTTTATCTCATAATGAACTGTTTTTCCAGCAGTTTATGAATAGTTTTGCTTCAACTTTGTATTGAACCCTCTTTAAAATTTTGAATAGTTTAATAACTTTTGAAGAGCACTTTTTAAAGATTGGAGTTTTAGCAGTTTCAAGGCACGTACAAGCGTCTGTGATTGGATGTATTTTGGATGAACAGATTGCACCTCGAAAATTTTCAATATGCTTACCGGAAAGCGCTTTTTCCTCATCCTGTAAATGCTTATAGTGTTGTATACTAGTTGAAATAAAATCAACTCAAATATAAATCGCCATTGATGGCCATTTCCTTTTGCTGAATTGATAAGTTAATTAGAGATGGAAGATAAGTTAACAATGGGCGGATTTATAAAAATGACAGTTTTTTTTCAGCCCAATAAGAGATGTGTTAAAAAAAAAAAAAAAAAAAAAAAAAAAAAAAAACTGCAATAACGCAGTGTTTCCAAACGCTACAATATAGTCCAATTACGAGGTTGATTAAAGGGTACGGTTAGGAAGTCTGAAGTAAAACGTTTATATTTTATTTCATACCCAACCGATAGTACATACATTAGGTTGGAGTTTGACATAGTATAACCATATTGGTTTAGGCATTTGTAACTTCGTGGTCTGAGTTTAAATATTCCCTCTTGGTAAAAATTTTGTGCTTGCGTGTTCGAATCAGAGAGTAGATATAAGGGAATTAGAGGGCTTTGGCAACCCAAATTAAGGCACTTGTTAAATCATCTAACTTGTGGCAATATCTAACACTCATCATTTTTACGCATTTAACTCTCCTTAGTTTTCTATGGAGCAGCTCGTTTCTGTTTTCATCGTTAAATTTTCAAGAAGAAATGGTATAAAGCTGCTCTGCATATGAATGCAATTTATGATTTGTGAAAGTTTCTGGAATAGCGTTCCACAGGAGAGTGGTTTTTTTTCATAATTTTTAAACACACATTTTATAAATGAAGAATATTTCAATGTATACACATCCACAAAGTCTTAGCGATATTTCTTTTTACTTGTGAAGAGTGTATGTAATGCGTATGCTGACAGTAAACACAGACTCTTTCGCTTGTGTAGTTTACACTTACCACTCGCCAAATCTGGCGATAAAGCAGAAGTCGGAGCATTTCCGTGCTACAAGTCACAGGGTTAATCCTTGCTTCACATTTCCAATGAGTTTTGAATGGCAATGTTCTCTCTAGTATATTTCTGCTCTCTGGGCTGAACACGCTGGGGCAAGATTTTTTATCCGAAGGAAGTATTCAAACTCATCCCACGTAGCGACAAACGCCTAAATCGATATGGGGCAGTTCCATAGGAACATAGGCATGACCATGAAAAAATTCATTTTTTAGTAAATTGTGTGAGAAATTATTCCATATTGTTGTAGCTGTGTTAGCAACAGTTTATTTTATGTAAAAGCTTCTTTTTATCAGAATGACAACACTCCAAAGTCAGACATCTACGTTGTAGCATGAGTTTCCATACACGTAGAATATTTTCATTCAATAACCAATTTTATATACAAAAAATTATTATGCTAAATGATGCTTTGTGATAAGAAATGTACATAGAAACTCCCATGAATATTATAGCACTTAAGAAGTAGAATTTTAGCAGAAACACAACTCTGAAGTATGGGCAGAAAAGTCAATGCTTTTTTTTTTTTTTTTTGGTAGCATGAGTTACCAAGAAATTTTAATTAATATTTCAAAAAATTAATTAGTTGTAAAATATTTTTAATGATTTATTGGAAAAAAGAACAATTTGTAATCAGCATGAATTTTGTTGAAAGAAAATAAATGCATTTTTTATTATTACGCTAGTTTAAAAATGCGATTGCAAAACTGTAGCAAAAGTTACCGTAGCATCACTGTATGTAGAATGTGTCAAAAATAACCTTATGTGTGCACTATCAATTGACTGTATTAGTTGTATGAAATAAAATATGCACGTTTCAGTACAGAGCTTGTAATCTTACTTTTTGATCATCCGTTTTAAACTGAATTGAAGTACCAAGGAAACGACATCACTTTTTCGGTAAGGCTGTTTGTAAACATAATTAGTATAAAATGTTTCTCAAAGAAAAATTAAAAATAGATAAATTGCGTTAGAGAATGATTCAGAGAAATGAGAATGTCTGCGGCAAACCATTATTAATTTAAAATGTGCACGGCGTTTCACTTACTTTAATTATGTAACCTTTTAGTACTCTTTATTGTACATTTAAAAAATATATTTGCTTATCTCATTGGAATAGAAAACTGCTTTGGAGTGTGAATTTGTATCCAAGGCACCCTATTTCATGATATGGAGTAAAATCGGAATTTGAGAAGTTCAAGAAACCGCCGTATCGTGTTATAGTTAGGAATATGGGTCGATCTGTTTATGTGTCTGCAACACAAATCGATTTGTAACTGGCGTGTTGACAAGTGACTCGTGTAAAGCTAGCATGACGTCTGTCATTTTACGTGCTCACTGATGTAAACAGTAAACACCGTGATGAACCGTTACCCAGAATCTTTTCCTCTAGGCAAAAAATGATTCGGCATATTTTGTTTAAGTTAAAAATTTATTGATTTTTATAGAATCGTGGCGAGTGTATTGAAAACTGACTTTGAAAGCTTCTTTTACTTAACCCTTTGAGGCGCAACCCTTTCCCAATGCTGAAGAAAGGGCGGCCGTTGCCATCGCTCGACTTAACTACCAGCAAGATGGCGGACGATCGAAACGTTCATCGCGTGCCACAGATCTAGAGACCCTATTTTGTCGCAGCTGGCTGTGCGGCACAGCCAGCTGCGACAAAAAGGGTCTCTAGATCTGTGGCACACGATGAACGTTTCGATCGTCCGCCATCTTGCTGGTAGTTAAATCGAGCGATGGCAACGGCTGCACTTTTTTCAGCATTGGGTAATCTATCCAGCTGTTCTCGCATTCTTACATTTTTCAGCAGATGTCAGTGCTGTTAAAAATGATCGTGACTATTTTTTTACGGGAAACGACGTGCTAAAAAGTAAAGGAATCTCGTGGAGCTATGTCACCCGCAACTATTTTTATAGAAATCAAATATATTCTTCGTCACTGACAACAATCAAAACGTCAGAGTTTGGTGTTCCCAGATCGGGAACACTGCGCGTTAAAGGGTTAAAGCATTGATGGCCAACTTATTGCACACTATGCGCCATTTTCTTCCATAGACGAGTTCAGATGCGCCATACAACTCCAATTTTTTTTACTTTCTTACGTTCACGGGTAGAGTTTGAGAATATGAATACGGGTAAGCTTTAGTTAAGGGGAGGAAAAGTAACGTGTGAATATGAGATTGAAATTGTTGTTCTGATTAATATAAATCCAAAATTAATTTTCGGATACTTTGAAGGGGGTCGTAGATCGCTCTATTTTTGTTGACAGTGTATTTTGAAACGTACAAATGTTTCCTTTAAATGCAGGATCATAAAGTATAAGAAATAAAATATTTCCAGGGACGAGAATCATAGCTACTGTCCGTTACGGAATATAATTTACCACTTTTTGAAAACAATATAATAAAAAAAAATTCTTTCAAAATTATAAAGAGTTCGCAAGTTGAACTCCAAAAGTTTGCTCTATTTTAAATCGAAAATTACTGTTTACAAAAGTGATTAATCATACTTCGTAAAGGTTATCAGCTAGGAAATTATTTTGAAAGTCTTCAGTGCGTTTTGGAACAATAAGTAGTTACAGGAAGCGCCACTTGAAATCATCCAATGCACCAAGTTCGGGGCATGCACCAAGATTTGGCCACTTCTGGCCTAAGGAAAGACAAAAAAATCCTGTGTATTGTATCGTTATCACGCTTTTTGAGTTAAAGATGACTTCAGCATTTTCTTGTTTACAAAGAGCCGTTATATGTTAAAATTTCATTTATTGACAATTTTTCTGATGTCTAGAATGGGATATTCGACACCACTTTAAGATAATAGAATGACTTAGAATACCCTCTTGATATACGAAACTGTTATTAAAGTGTTGGGCTGTATTAGGTGCAAAATATTCCATTTTATTACTACCAGTATTAATTTGGGATTGAAAGCTTCTGCTAGAATGTTTAACTACCTTTTCTATCGAAGTTTCTCATTATGTTTAAATTACGCTTTCAAAAGATTGTCTTTCTATTTAATATTAACTTTTAAACTGAAAGGGCGAGAACTCGGTGTTAATTTGACGACAAATGTACAGAAAAAGATATTTCGCTATTCATACGTGTAAAATTTTTTCTTGTAAAATGATTTTTCATTTTCTTTATTGAATAGAATATCGTTAGAATAGCGTCGTTATACAGGGTGTCCCAAAAAGGTGGTACTTGCGTTATTTAATTCTTATCTATTAGAAATAAGTAAAGAATGCAAATTGAAAAAAAAAATGTTCAAAATAAAGTAGGGAAAAGGACAGCATTGAGAAAAAATTCATTTCGTTAGTTTTTAAAAAAAGTTACACTTTTTAAATTTGTATACTACCCCAGTACAAAAAATGTCAAATTCGTAAAATTTGCTCCATACACTAATAATGTGATTAACAAAATTTAAGAATTGTATCATAAAAAGTGTCCAAAATATTAATATAAATATATTCTGACTTAAACCGCTTTTCAATAGCTATCGAGAGGAAACAAATCACATTGGATGATTGCTTTTCTGGGGTCATAGAGAAATAATGAAACAAAAAAAACCACCTCTTTTTTTCTCTAGCAGAAAGCATTTACATACAAATTCATGTATAGCCCCCGACCTGACCATCTTTATCATAAGATATCTCAGACACTTTATGATGACAGGTTGAAACTTGGCCCGTATATTGCATAGTTGCTGTATGGGGCACATTTTATTAATAGAATATTTTTTCTTCGTGGGTCGTATACAAATTTTAAAAAAATGTTAAGTTTTGAAAATTAACGAGAGGATTTTTTTCCCAAGCTTATACTGAACTTTTTTCCTATTTATATTGCCCACGTATTTCTAATATATAGAGAATTAAATTGTGCTATTACCTTTCTGAGACACCCTGTATGTCTGATTCGACATCTTTTAACTTGTATTACTTTTCTTTGTTGTCAATATAAATAATAAAACAGTGGATCCACACATTTTTATTCTGTGGCTGATTAGCAAAAATGCTACTACTGTAAAGCTGATTTTATTAGGCAATATTTTAAAATGATTGGTCATAATTAAATAATTTGATTCATTACTTAAGATATTTTATACACAAATCAATTTTATTCCGATATTGTATGATTTTCTGAAAACTTAAAATAAATTTTTAATTGTATAATAATTGTATTTTAATTGATAATATGAATCACAATCCGATAATCTGATCATGACTCAAAACTGATATTCAAAATACATACACATAAGATTATCAATTAAAATACATTTAAGATACAGTTAAAAATTTAATTTAAAGTTTTTAGAGAACCTGTTAAAAATCGGAATAAAATTGATTTATGGATCAAAATTTTTCGAAAACTGAATCTTTAATTATGAACTTTTTAAAAAAAGTATTAGGTAATAATTTCAGCTAGTAGAATTTTGCTAATCAGTCACTGGACAAAATTTTGGGATCCATTGTTGTATTATTTATATAGCCAACAAAGTAGAATAGAGTAAAACCCAGGTTTAACGTTACTCGTATTTAACGTTTTCTCACCTATGACGTCACTTTCTGTTAATCCCCCAAATTTTCCTGTACTTTTAATGCTAAAAAAATCCCAATAACAATAATATTTCTCAAATTTTTCAAGCATTTTTTCTCTTTTTTTCGTGAAATGTTCAGAGCATTTTCATTAAAGCAAGTCAGTAATTGTGAATGGAAGCAAATAAGAGGACATATAAATCCCTCAGCGATCCAAGGGATCCAAGCTTTGAATGTGGTGAAACCGTTCATTTCAAGTATTCAAAGATCAAAAGAAAAATTTGCTAAAAATCACATGTATTGAAAATAAAATTTGCTATGCAAATATTAAAGACGAAACACGAAGTATAAAATAACCACCTTTTATACGTCTTTACAAAATAATTTGAAGACTAATGACTGTTGCAGAGAACGAAATAAGACGTATGCAAAACCTAAAATCATGATGACATTATAATTAATTTTATATATCACATTAATTTCTTTGTTCTTCTGCAACACTAATGTAGCTCTATCCTGCACACAAAAGTGTCTCTCTTCGGTCCTTCTGTGACGTTAAATTGGTATTTCACTCTAAAAATAGTTAAAAGATACCACTTCACAGCCATAATCTGATAATCTGGTCTGTTGCATACACTTTTGAACTTAATAGCTATTACAGGATACAAAACTATGTGCATATTTGTAGTCAAGGCCGAACCCATGGAGATAGACCAGGGGGTCCGCCCCCCCCTCCCCCGAAATTAAAAATTTTGTTAACAAAATAATAATGATGAAGTCTTTTTGTGAAAAATTCAGCCTTTTTCACCGTTTGGTTCCCCTCCGAAAGTTTTGGACCCTCTGCGAAATTTTTTCTGGGTACGGCCCCGTATGTAGTACAGTATTTCCCAGTCCCTGAGTATAAAAGTGGGAGAGGGACCTGATTAAAAATTTTTCTTATAGTTTGCATTGTTTATTGAAAGAGCTGTTTTATCTTTAATATACTTTGAGTTTTTATACTTTAATATTTTTAATTAAAACCCCAGCTTAATTAATATTTGTAAGACAATAAGGATTTTTTTTTTCCTCCGTGAAAAAGCATTTTCTTTCGTCATTGTTTTTGCTTATTTTTTATAGAATAATGTAAAAAAAAAATTCTTCTCTTTTCACCTCAGGGAAATTGTCTCTTTGTTGCTGCAGTATGAAGCGTCGACGAACGTCGTGGACCACAAAGGTTCAACGCCACTCCACCTGGCGGCATGGACCGGAAACACGGAAGTTGTCCGGATGCTTCTAGAGCAAGGACCCTCTGTGCCCAACGTTAACCTAGCAGTAAGTTGGATTTGATCTGTAGAATACACCTGATAAGTATTTTTTATGTTGTTAAAAATATAAGGCACCGACACTCCACCTGACGATGTCTTATATTGCACATGAATTATTTAAATTGGTGCATAGTAGAATTAATAATAGAATAATCGTGCGTAAATGCTTTAAGGAGCAAGATCGCTGTCTTATGTTTAGATTCTGACAATATGCGAGTTTCTACGCCAGAGTTCGTTTGAAGAATAGAACTATAACAGGAAATTTCCAAATTATTTTAAATAATTTCAAATGCTTATTCAAAAAATAATAGTAAGATAAAATGCCTTAAATGTAAATCACTTCACTGTTATGTATGATACTTCTATTTATGAAGCATGAGAGTAAAAGTTTTCGGATCTTCTATTTGCAAAATATTTTGCCCAAAGATGCTTTATATGAAGTAGGTGATAGATTATTATTCATTTTCAGAAAATTAATTTTGTATGAAGATGATTAACTGATATTACCTACATATACAGAGTGCCCCCGAAAGGTGGTAACGGGCTTTAATTCTTTACCTATTACAGATAAGTGGACAGTGTAAGTTAAAAAAAAATTTCAAATATAGTACTCCGGTATAGTAGTACCGGAAATAGTACTCCGGTAAGATAAAATTCCTCTCTTTAATTTTCAAAAAGTTGCACTTTTTAAACTTTTATACCACCACCGTACAAAAACATTCCTAATTAGTGAAATGTGCTTCATACACTATTTATGCGATGTACCAAATTTGAGCCTTTAATCATACAGAGTTGCAAAGATATCTTTAAAGAAAAATGATCGGGTACAATACATAATTTTATATGTAAACGTATATTCCTAGAGTGGAGAAAAAGCTTTTCTTTCTTAATTTCTGTACGACCCCTGAAATGCGATCCTTCGACGTGATTTTTTCCCTTCGGGGCCATTGTAAAGTGGTTTAAGTTAGCGTTGTATTTATCTTCATATCTCTGACACTTTATAAGGTATAGGTCTCAAATTTTATGTATCACCTTAAATATTTATCATTATCCATGCGTCGACTCTATTTGTCTTTCTTGCTTCATATCGTTGGAAATTGCATTATAATCCATGAGTGTGCTGTTTTTGTTTTTCTTGCTTCATTATGTTTGAAAGCACACCACAATCTATGCGTCGGCACTGTATGTCTTTTTTGCTTCAGTTTGTTGGAAAGTGCATCATTACCACTTGGGTCTCTCTGCCTTTCTTCCTTCACTGTGTGGCAAAGTACTTCATAATTCATGCGTGTGACCTATTTGTCCTCCTTGCATATTTTTGTTGGAAAGTGTATCATTATCCATGTTTCAGTGAGATTCAAAATCGTTTACATTAAAATAAAAGCATTCCAATGATAAAAAAGAAAAATGTTGCCCATGATAGTGAGTTTAAACAATTTTCATAATACAGCCGAACCTAAAAAAGTTGGACATTTGCTGTTTCCACTAAAAGTGTTCAATTTACGGCGGTGTCTAACTTATTGAAGTGTATGTAGATGTTACGAGCCAATTCCGTTCCTCAGGGAAGTGTCAAAACTTTTGGGAATGTCCAAAATGGGAGGTGTCACTGTACAAACAATTAAGTCAGATCAAAGCAACTCCATTGAAGATACAGTTCGTTCTGAGCATTGCTTTCAGACTTTAAAGCTAAAAAAAATAACAATAATAATTTATGATAAAGGTATATTTTAACTACTCTATCTAGCCAAACTATCCGGACACCCAGTGGTATGAACTTAGAGTGTCCTGAGACACATATTAATATGATGTTGGTCCCCCTTTTGCATCGATGACAGCTTGCACACGTCTGGGAAGACTTTCCACCAATTTTTGATAGGTGGCCATAGGAATTGACTTCCAGGCATCCATCACAGCTAAGTTAGTGCTTGCAGTGCGGATGGTCGATTTGGCTGGCTGCGTAATATGCGCTATAATTCGTCCAAAAGGTATCCCATGGCATTTAGATCGGGTCTCTGAAGAGGCCAGTCCAGTTTTTGAACAACCATTTCGTCAAACCACGTCTGTATAAGCCTCGATGTGTGAAGGGAGCAGTTATCCTGCTGGAAGAGAAATGGGCCTTCCCTGAAATATTGCCATAAAGTTGGGAGTGCAGCATTGTCCAGAATGTCTACATAGATCACAGAGTTCCTGTTTGCAACCACACGAACTAACGGACCCAGGCCAAACCCCGAGAAACACCCCCACACCATTATACTGCCACCATCAAACTTAACAGTCGGCACAATGCAGTCACGCAAAAAAAGTTCGCCGGGCATCAGCTAAATTTAGACGCGTCCATCCAGCTGCCAGACTCTGTGAAGCGAGATTCATCACTCCAAAGAACAGTTTTCCACATGTCCACAGTCCAATGACAGTGAGTTCTGCATCATTGCAATCGACGCTTCGCATTCTGTGGTGGGGTGTTCGGCTTATGAACGGCTGCACGACCATGGAATCCCAAGTCGTGCTCCAAGAACTCTCGACGAACAGTACTGCTTCTAACACAAATGCCTGATGAACTTTGGAACTTCTGAGAAATTTTCACCAACGAGGACTTGCGATCATTTTTCACTACCCTTTCCAGAGTTCTGCGGCTGCGGTCACTAAGTTTTTACGGACTACCAATCCGTTTTTCGGCAGTTTCCCTGCCTTGACGTTTCCACTTCACAATTACATCACTCACAGTAGATTTAGGCTTCTGTAGAATGTCCGCAATCTCACGAACTATTTCCCACAAAGGTGGCATCCCACTATACTACCACGATCGAAATCACTAAGCTCCTTTGACTTACTCATTGCTACACAAACGCATATATACAACCTGACAAACCGCTATCAACACTTGTATAACTTTCGATTACGCATCAAATTGCATAACCCGCCAGAATCAGTTTTTTAGAGGGTGTCCAGATACTTTTGGCCAGATAGTGTATCAAAGTATCTCGGTAGATACTGCAGAGAAAATTGGATATCACCTAACAGAATTTTACTTTCCAGAGAATTAAATTAGAAGTGCGCCTTTCAGAAAATTTCACATCCCGCGTTTCTTTCACTAAAAGAGAAATAAAGTATACAACTGCACGGACTTGGCAGAAACGAGCTCTTACGCCCGTCGGAGTACAAGTTTATCTCTGTCGTAAGTCTTACACCTGCAATCACGAGTCCTGTTACTGTTCATTCACTTCTCCGCGAAATTTCTGTGCCCAACCCTTCCATCCGTCGCACTCTCAAACTGGTACCTCCGTGTTCCCGCCTTTTACACACACACAGACGCATTTTTGATCTCCACCAAATGATTCCGCTGCTGCTTCTGCTCAGCCAAGCGTCTCCCTCAAGGTCGTCAAGGTAAAAGCGGATTCTACGACCTTTCTCATCTCTCTGGTGGTGGTGATTACCATCGGGTGGGAAAATCGAATTGTGAGCAGCACACACGTCTCGTCATTAAATGAGCCCTGATGAGTTTCTTCTTGAAAAGGGCCCACTAACGGGAAAACAACAATCGGCTCGAAACGGTACGCGCGTGTTTGTTCTTTTTTTGTTGTTTCTTTCTTCTTGCGGTTACTTCGGATAGCCCCCAGGTGCTGTGTGGATGTTTCGAAAGAGTCACGCGATGTACGTACGCATGCTTATTCTTCTACCTGGGAAAGTTATGCCGAACGACGCGAAAACTTTGATCACATTAGCCGTGAATGCAAGTACAGATTATGCAATCTTTGAAGAATAAGAGCATGCTTGGTGTTTTAGCGTCCTTCAAGATACCTTTTTCCCTTTCTCTCACCCCGTTCAATGAAAGAAAAAAATTCTTCCTTAATTACTTTATTAACTAATGCACTAGTGTCCAAACTTGAGGTTACAAATATAAAAAAATGAGATTTTCCGACAAAAAAATAGGTTTCATGCATGGAAATTTCGCATACTAATTCCTCACGTTGTAACGCAAGAAATGCTACAAAAATATTTGCACAGGAGCTTAATGTAGGCTGATATGCAAATAAGAGCAAGGTTGGTCAAAATGGGATATGCCATAACAATTTTTTGCTTCGTGTAAAAGGAGGTTAGGCCACCTCGTGCAGTTGTACAAGCGTCACATCGAGCTCTCACACTGCTAATGAATCTCTTGCTCAACGATTGTAGCAGTTGTTTCTGTTCTTTCAAAAGCGTCGATTTTAATGATATCTTTGGATGCAATTGCCGACACGAAGTGGTTGTTCCTAGAGCATTCCACAAGTGGTCTATGGGATTGAGGTGTGGAGAACTAGCTGGCGCCACCATGCGGTCGTTGTTAATCGTCGAGTTTGTAACCTCAGTTTCGGACACCAGTGTATTTTTAATACTGTACATTTCTATAATGTAAAATATCAGAATATAAAATGCACCAGAACTGTCCATGCATTTACAAGTAAACGTACTTACAAAACATAAGACCCTGTCCGTTTTACGTCTGCTCAGACGTCGAAGACCGAAAGAAAAACGTAAATGTCCAGAAACTGAAGATAGTGACTTAATTCCTGTATTTTTCGATGAGAAATACGGGAGTACAGGGTAAGCGCTTGATTATAAATCAACATTAACAGTAAGAACATTGTTTGACGACTTCTATGGAAGATGGCTATTTTATAATACTCCAGTTACCGTGGCAACAACATCTCTGCCGATCTCTGAAACCCATTTATTATATTCGATTATTTGATTTCTTTCCACAAGATGTGACTTTTAGGCATTATTTCACATCCTGCTCATTAAAAAACAAAAACAGATTTCAATCTACACAATAAATTAAATTCCAAAAAATTTGTTTTGTTTCGTATGCACATATAGCGATATTAATTTAAAAAATATTACGTACATAAACGTAAAAAGTAAGGTAGGAAATAAAAATAAATCCTAATTTACTCGTGCTACTAACAATTGCTTTATCCCGAACAATGATTTATGAATGAATGTATCAGATAAGTATTTAGTGGTAGTGAAGTTATCGAGTGAAACGTACGCTTATCTATATTTGCCCAGGAAACACCAGAATGCCAAGACTGCAGAAATAAATCATAATAGGTTGCTTGACATTTGCTGGAAAAGCAAAATAAGCTGTTTTACTTAAAATAAATTGAAAGGCTTATTACATAATTTTATAGGACAATAAAAATTTTAGTTGTTAATAAAGTACTTTTGAGCATCAGAAAAGTGCAGTCCTTAGTAACAAAATGCATTAATTTTGTGCAGTTTTAAGTTGACTGACTTAAATGTGCTGCTCTGTTTCTATACATATTTTTATTTTATGTAATATTTCTCCTTTTATACCGCAGATTTTGCTTAATATATTAAATTATTATTACATAAAAGTCTTACAAATACTTTATTTCTATTTTCTATTCTATTTCTATGAATTTTTTAAAGAAAATAAAGCTGTTGTACTTTGATTCAAAAACTCACAAACAGAACTTACTTATCCAGCTCAAAGATTTCTGCGACTGGCACTGTTTCTTGTACGATGTGAACTTCCTAAGAACTAAATGTTTTCTGTGTTTATTCGACTCTATGCTTCGAAGCGTGTGTAGTCCCACTTCATTACATAATTTTATGTCGCTAATCTCAGGAAACTATGAAACCTCTTCGCAACATTAATCTATAATTATGTTTCGAAGATCCATTATCGAGCAGAAAATTGCGTTAGGTTGTTTGCGATTTTGCGAAAGAGATATAATAAAGATACTTCTACTCAGTGGTTGAAAAAACTGCTCTTTTGTAGTGAACTACAGCTACAACTACTTTTAGAAAAATGTAGTTAACTAAATAAAACAACTTTTTGATAAATTTAGTTAGCTACAACTACTTTAGAAATGTAGTCACTACTTCGCTACTCTTTTACTACTCTTAGCAGACAAACTTTCCTAAACGATTCAATTTACATTCAGATTTTAGGATATTGATATACTAATTAGGAAAATTTATTGCTTTCCTAATTAGGGAAAACTATTGCTCTAATGGACAACAACTGCTAATTACTAAAGCATTGATGAAACTAATTAAGATTTAATAACTCTATGAAATCAAAATAAGTAAATTTTTATAGTCTAAACTTGATTCATTTGGTTGGGCACGGGCCTCCTTTGGATCAGCTAATGGACCCTGCCTTAATATGAAGCTAAATGTTGCTACTTTTCTTTGACACTTGAGTAATACTCAGTGGCATCTGCGAAAATGAGGACAATATCGGTACAAGGATATTTCAATCACGTGTCGGGGTGCCAGAGAGAAATATGTTTGAGAATCACGCTTTCTCAGACTATGCATTAATGCAAATTCAAGTTAAAGTTGCTCTACTTCTGGTCTTTCTCTGATATACGTATAATATTCCGCCTTTCCTCACTTTCCTTCTTATTTTTCTGTCTTTTCAGCAAGAGTAACGTTAAAAGTAGTTTCCAAAAGGAGATGCAAACTGCTAATTTTTTGTATCGTACTTCATATTACACTACTTTAAAAAAAGTAGTGTGCTACGCTACAAAGTACAGAAAAAAGTAGCGACTACTGCTGTTCCCTACTTGTAACGCCTTTTTACCCACCCCAGCTTCTACTCAAATTTGGGGCGAGGGGAGGGAGAAAATGTTAAAAATTTTGTCTTAAAACAAAACAAATCTTTAAATGGTATGTACCCAAGGGTGGATCCAGAAAAAAATGGGCACAAATGTTTTGTGTCTCCTTTTTCTTATAGATTCATTTGAATTTACAAAATGTCAATATTCTGCGGTGTAAATTTGGTTCGTCTGGAAGGGGCACGTACTCCTGTGTCCCATCCCCCTCTGGGTCTGGTTAGTGTACATACCCCAGCCTGTATCCAGAAAATATTTTTGAGGTGAGAGAATAAAAAAATAATTTCTGAAATGTACGTAGGTTTATACAACAAAGATATTTATTCAACTTTAAAGATTTGCATAAAAAATATTCAAATTTTAATTTATAAATTTCATGGGAAATAAACCTAACGTATAATGAATTGTAGCGTTCGTATTTTGTTTCAAATCTTAGGTTTCAGACTTTTACCATGTAAAACTGCAAGCGATTTATTATTCTAAATATTTCTGTTTTCAGAATCACGACCGTGAGACGCCTCTGCACTCAGCTGCTCAGTACGGCCACACAGAGGTCGTGTCATTACTGCTCAAGGTAAGAGAACTGAACTGGATCAAAAATCTTGAGTTGATTGAAACTACACAGAGTAATCTTTGCTGTAAATTGATGCTAAAAGGCTTAAAAAGTAACTTGTATGCAACAGTTTGCAAGTGTCTTATTTCTTCCTTTCTTTTATTTATGTACACAACATTGGTTATTTATTTAACCCGTTAACGTGAGGTGGTCGAACCATGAAACCATCTAATTCCAGCGCTTTCACTGCTAGTTGAAAAAAAAAAAAAGTGCTTAAGTAGTCCCACAGTTGATAAAGTGCAGCCGTTGCCATCGATCGGTTTAAATACCAGCAACAGGCCGGTCAATGGAATCGCCAATCGTGTGCCCTCAGAGCTAAAGAACTTTTTAACAGAGCTGACACACATTTTTCTTAGTCCATTTAATTTTAATTTAATATCTCCAGATAAAATACATAATTAATAAAATTATAATTAAACGGTATTATTTTTTCACTCTACCAACTTCTTTATACATCATTTCAACGTGACTCATACGCCACATGAGTGACAACTGCCTGCGCAGATCCTCCATTTTTGTAGTATACCGGGTGATTCAAAATAGATGATAAGGCAATTATTTTTTAAAGCGTAAGTGATCGAAATATACTTCCAGTTAGAAAAGTTCGTCAAATTAAGAGTATCTTTTAGTATGGCATTTTCTTACCTGGGGGTTGTATACATATTAAAATACGAAATTTAATTTTTATACGATCCCTCCTTTCCTATCCTTTATATTTAGAAGAATGTTGCTCTTTGCCTAAGAAAATTATTAAAACAAATCCCGTGTCTTTAAGTCGAATAGTTAGCAAAAAAAATATTTTTTAAAATAATGACTTGCACCACTTTACCTGCTGTGTTGCCGTCGTTTCTCAAGAGAAAAATCTATACTTTGGGGGACCAAGTATGAACTGAAAAAAAAAATAATGACCCCATTGTTCTGAAATGCAATTAAACGCATTCAAACGTGGGAAATTAACAGGTCCAGTTTTACCTGAAATAATTGGTATTGCGTTATGAAATTAGCGATAAAGTCTTTTAGGTGGGTTATCCCCTAATTACGTCACGCTTCAAGAGAAAGGATTTTAAAGTGTAAAAGAGAATGACCAAATAAGGATTTGGGCTACTATGGTATGGTAATTTTCACTAGAAACTGCCAAACATGCGCTATAGGAAAATTCTAGCTAAACTACTATTTGAGAAATCGACTGTGTCTATCAAATGACTATTAACATAAATTAACGTCAGTTGAAAAGTAATCACATTTTTCTCACTTTGGAAACTTCCCCTTATTGCTTGGCGACACATGCCAAAATTTTCTATGTGATATATCTCGGAAACTATTCCACGTTGAGACACGGGATTTGTTTTATTAATTTTCTTAGGCAAAGAGCAACATTCTTCTCAATATAGAGGGTAGGAAAGGAGGGACCGTATAAAAATTAAACTTTGTATTTTAATATGTATACAACCCCCAGTAAAAAATGCCATTTACCTGAAAGCTACACTTAATTTGGCGAACTTTTCTAACTGGAAGTATGTTTCGATCACTTACGGTTTAAAAAATAATCGCCTTAACATCTATTTTGAATCAACCGGTATATACAATGTCTACCAATAAGTATTTGGACACCTGTGATAGAAAAGAAAAACCAACTATATTCAAAATCAATAGTTGGTACAGCCTCTACGAGAGGCAATTACAGCGTGAACCCTCCGGGGCATACTTTCCACAAGTCTTTGTATTACAGCTAGTGGTATTGTCTTCCACTCGGCTTGGAGTAGGCATAGAAGTTCCTTCACCGAATTAAGGGGTAGTGCACCCCTTAATTCGGCGATCCAACTCGTCCCAGAGGTTCTCGATAGGGTTCAGGTCTGGGCTATGGACAGGCCAGTCCATTCGATGAACTCCATTGGCACCATACCAAGCCTTGGTTAACCTCGAAACATGACAACTGGCATTGTCGTCCTGAAAGTAACAGGGGTCCAACCCGTAAAACTGCCACAACGTAGGAAGCACATTGTCATCCAAAGTAGTGCAGTAGGCATCAGCGTTGAGCTTACCATGAATGGGGACCAAGGGTCCCAGTCCATACCAGGAGAAACACCCCCAGACCATAATTCCACCTCCACCGAACTTGACTGTTGGCGCAATGCATTCTGGCAGGAGACGTTCTCCAGGCAGACGCCGAGACCCAGACCCTGCCCGGGGCCATCGTGATTCTACCGGGCATGCCTGTGCACTCCGATGAGTCATCCAAAGAGGCCTACGGATGCTCACTTATTGGTTCCAGCACTTAGATACGTCATCTAACCAGTGGCGGCTTGTGATGAAAAAAATAGGTGAAGAGCTCGATATCAAAACATTATGAAAAACACCTGATGCAACCTTTAAGCATAGTAATTAGGCGGTAGACAGCCTTTCTGCGGAAAGAAATTTTTAATCTTTCAGCGATCCTATAAATGCTGACCGAACAGTGGCTTATCGCAAAGCGCTTTGAAGACGGAAGGTGCCTGGTTCAAAACCAGGTCACGTCTGCCGACCTAATCATTCGGAGTTTTCCGTGGTTTCCTCTGAAACTTATCGTAAATACGGGTTAGGACCCGTAGAAAGACCCCCACAAATGGCATCCCACTCATAGGCCTAGATCCCTTGTGTAGATAATTGGCCTTAATCCCACAACAACAACAATAACCTTTTAAATGTCCTTTGGAAATGATGTGCACCCCCTCTCTAATAATGTACAAAGATCGCGTTATATTTAAAATGTCTGAAAATCCGTCTTTGCTCCATACAGAATGGTTATTACTAAAGGGTAAGCAAGGCCAATAAAATAAATTTTGTAAAATATAGGAGAACTGCACAGCCATTTGTAACTCGTAAACCAGCTATGTTTGAAACGAACAGTGTAAGACTTACCACTCTTCTTGAGGTCTTTCTTCGCATTAATTCCTAATGCCTCCATTGGTCGACCATGAGAAAGAACATCTCTTTTATCTATCTTCATCATTCCACCGACTAAACGGTGTTTGTAATACATTACAGACTATGGCATTTACAGGAAACATAATGAAGGTGAATAAACAGAAAAGAAACTAACTATTATTATCATTAAAATTAACACAAGAAGAAATTCTAAAATTTTCAAAAGCCAGCAGTAAAAATCTCGTGTCAAAATCTCAAAGAAATCATGCGGTTTCATTTTCCTTCACAAATTTGTTCTTGGAGAGATGCACTGGGCTGGGTTTTTTCTCGCTTGAAGAGACAGACCATTTTCTGAGGGATCTCTTCACCTGGCAGAAAGTAAAGCTGTGAACCTGAATGACGCATCTGAGGTTACCATGGCAACCCAACCAACAACTGCAGTAGGCGAAATAATTTTTCATTAGCACTTCACGACTCACTTTGTCCAGACGGTTTGTGGAAACCTGCGTACCACGCGACTCTAACAATCGACCAATCGTGACACAAGTCTTTGAAACCTTGACAAGGGAAGAGAGTAAGAACACATTTTAGCACTGTGATATAGCACATAGTCTTACGGCAATTGGGCTTTCATCGGAATTTTAAGTGTATTCTTACAGATTAAATTTCAAAAAGGGTTATTACTTGCTTACGTTAAACAATTTTTTGTTAAAATACTTAGTGAAGAGGCACTTCACCTACTTCACCTGAAAAGCCGCCACTGCATCTAACGGCAGAATCTAACCAATGAGGAAACGTCAGTAGGCCTCTTTCGCAGTGCACAAGCTGGCCTGCTCTGCACGATGGCCTCGCTCTGCCATCCGAACGGTAAAGGGTGAACCTTGATTCGTCGCACCAAAGAACCCGTTTCCACCGATCTACGGTCCAATTTCGATGTGCTTTGCATTTTGCACCACATTAACCGAGCAGCGCGGTTGGACTTTGTGATACAAGGCTTACGGGCAGCAGCACGACCATGAAAACCAAGCAGATGTGCTTCCTTACCGATGGTATTCATTGAAACAATACTCCCGAATGCCTGTTGAAACTCCTCGCGGATGAGGGCCATCAGTTGGGTGCGGTTCTTCCGAATTTCTCTGGACAGCACCAACACCTCCTACGTATAGAAAGCCTAACAACTGAAACTTTGACGTCATCACAGTTTTACTTTCACAAAGTAAAACTATTTAAAATTTCCGGTGAATGTTACAAATATTAGAAAATATTTTAAATAAAAAATTAAAATTAAAATACCTTTCTCATACAAAATTATTCATTCCGATTTATTTCCTTATCATATGATCTAATTAGTTATGGTTAAAAACTGCCATTTGTCATAAAATTATATTTTTTCTCTCAAATTATTAAAATATTGTTATTCATTAGTAAATTCACCAGAAAATTTTTATACTTTTATTTTGTGAAAGTAAAACATTTAAATGTAGGCCTAATGATGACGTCAAAGCTTAGTGACGTAGGAGCTGTTAGGCCTTCTTTATCTAGGAGGTGTTGACAGCACTCGTCGGTCTCTATCTCCCAGTTTCATTGGTCTGCCGACTCGGGGCACATTCCGACAATCCCCGCTCACCTTCCACTTCTTAATCACATGGGCCACTGTCGATTTTGGGTACTTCAGATTGCTAGATATGTACCTTAAGGATCGTCCACATTTGTGATACCCGATAATTATACCTTTCTCGAAAACAGAGAGCTCCGAACTGCGTGGCATCTTGGATGCGACTAATGCCGATGCTGTTTCCTCCACGATATATACCGGCGGAGGCCGTGACGTACCTCAGGACCGCAGATATCGTCATTTGCTTAGGTGTCCAAATACTTATTGGTAGACAGTGTATTTATATATATATATATATATATATATATTCCCAGATATCAACTAAATATTTCGTATAATTACTTTCAAACATATGTCGCTAGTATATCAATTTCTAATGTTTGCTTCACCAATCTACTACAATTACCCAAGAAATGCGAATTTGATTGAGGAATGCTTACTAAATTTGCTCCGAAGGATTTAAAACCGGGTCCCCTTTTAAATCCTCACCGACCTAATTTAGTTCTTTCGTGGCGAATTCGCTTCTTTTTTTTTATGTGTGTGTTAATTTCGGGCTTTCCCTATTTAAATGCATTTACGAGAGGTTTGTTAATGTCCCTCAAGCGTAATTGCTAGGCTCTTCAAAATCCTTTATTCCAATCCGAGCGATTTTGTGTATCTTATTAATTGTTAAAATTTCTGTTTTTAATGCGCTATGTTCTTCAACAGCATGAGGCTGATCCTACGGTTCGGAACCTGAAGGACGAATCGCCACTGGATCTGGCTGCTCAGTACGGTCGGTTAGAGACTGTCCAGCTCTTAGTGGACACTGACCCTTCTTTGCTCAGGAACGTCACTACTCGACACTCACCCCTGCACTTAGCGGCCAGAAATGGACACCGGAACGTCGCCAAAGTGTTGCTTGACGGCGGATTCGACGTCAATTATGTGGTACGCTCTGCTTAAAAGCAATGTGGATTTCACAATTTGTCCAAAAAATAGTGATCTAATGGCGTTATATGCCAGGATCTCAGTTATGTAATTACAAGGCGATGAGTTATTTGCTGAAATACAACCATTAAGTTTTTTTATATTTTTTAAAAAATAAAAATTGGTTGTTTTCAAAACAGCTTACGTTCAATGCAACAAGTTCCACGGTAAAATAAAGATAAAACATTTTGAGAGTTTTACTGGATTTATTTATTTATTTATTTACTAGCTGAAGTACCCGTCCTCGACGGGTTAGTGAATGCAAATTTCCAAAAAGCAAGAACTTTCGTCAGCATTGTAGGAGTACACAGAATGAATGTAGTATGTTGCCAAAGTAAAGAAAGCGAAGTTATAATTTTCATATATTGTTAAAATATTACAGGTTAGAGAGTAACTAAGTAATATCATTTCATTCGCTTTAGTCCTAATTATGTGATGCGCCAACGAATATTTACGCATATTGAAATAATTTTCGCAAAATCTCAAAATTTAATCAACATTTTTGAAAAATTTGACGCCCAGAATTTAAGTTGAGTGACAACCTATCATGTCACCCAAATTCGTTTCATTCCCTGCAGTCTTTATTTCGTGATGCTGCAACAAATTTTCAGCATTTTAAAACGATTTTCGAAAAATCTCAAAATGTAAGCAAAATATTTTTAAAATTCAACGCGCATAAATTAAGATTAGCAACTATCTATCATATCACTCAATTTCGTATCATTCGTATTAGTCGTTATTACGTGAAGTTTGAAGAAATCATCATTGAATGTATTTTGAGAGAATTTTCACAAAATCTCAAAATCTAATAAAAATGTTTAAAAAATTGGACTCCTTTAGTTTATGTTGAGCAACCATCTATCGTGTGACCAAATTTCATATCATTCGCTTTAGTCGCTATTACGTAATGCGGGAACAAAGATTCACTCAGTTTTAAACGATTTTCACAAAATCTCGAAATCGGATAGATTTTTTTTTAATTAGATGCTTATAGTTTAAGGTGAGTGACCACCTATCATTTCACCAAATATCATTTTTTCACCTTTGCAGTTATTACGTGATGTGCGAACACAAATTTACGCAGTTTGAAATGATTTTCGCAAAATTTCAAAATCTAATCAAGATTTTTTAAAAATTCGATGACAATGTTTAAGTTGAGGGACCACCTATCATGACACCCAATTTCATATCATTCGCTTCAGTCGTTTTTACGTGATGCTTGAACACAAATTTACGCAGTTTGAAAGGATTTTCGCAAAATCTCAAAATGCAATCAAGATTTTTTTTAAATTGGACGCCTATGTTTTAAGTTGAGTGGCCACCTATCATGACACCCAATTTCATATCATTCGATTCAGTCGTTTTTACGTGATGCTTGAACACAAATTTACGTAGTCTGAAAGCATTTTCGCAAAATCTCAAAATCCAATCAAAATTTTTAAAAAATTGAACGCTTATGTTTTAAGTTGAGTGACCACCTATCATGACACCCCATTTCATATCATTCGCTTCAGTCGTTTTTGCGTGATGCTTGAACACAAAATTACGCAGTTTGAAACGATTTTCGCAAAATCTGTAAATCTAATCAAGATTTTTTAAAAATTCGACGCCTATGTTTTAAGTTGAGTGACCACCTATCATGACACCAAATTTCATATCATTCGCTTCAGTCGTTTTTACGTGATGCTTGAAGAAAAAAAAAAATAAAAAAAAAAAAATAAGCGTCACGGACAGAATGACAGAACGACTGACAGACAAACTTTTTTTTGAGGGTCGCATCGGATTCTCCGGTGCTTGAAACGGATAGAAATCGCAAAATTTTTGAATTCCAAGAAATGTACAGACAAAAGTCTAATTTTATTTATATAGATATACTAGCTGAAGTACCCGTCCTTGACGGGTTAGGGAATGCAGATTTCCAAAAAGCAAGAACTTTTGCCAGCATTGTAGGAGTACACAGAGTGGATGTAGTATGTTGCCAAAGTAAAGAAAGCGAATTTATAATTTTTAAGTATTGTTAAAATATTACAGGTTAGAGAGTAATTAAGTAATATCATTTCATTCGCTTTAGTCGTAACTATGTGACGCGCGAACGAATATTTACGCATATTGAAATAATTTTGCAAAATCTCAAAATCTAATCAATATTTTTGAAAAATTGGAAGCCTAGAATTTAAGTTGAGTGACAACCTATCCTGTCACCCAATTTCGTTTCATTCCCTGCAGTCTTTATTTCGTGATGCTGGAATAAAATTTCAGCATTTTAAAACGATTTTCACAAAATCTCAAAATGTAATCAATATATTTTTAAAATTCAACGCCTATAAATTAAGATTAGCAACTACCTATCCTATCACTAAATTTCGTATCATTGGTATTAGTCGTTATTACGTGATGTTTGAAGAAATATAAACGTATTTTGAGAGAATTTTCACAAAATCTCATAAAAAATGTTTAAAAAATTGGACGCCTATAGTTTTTGTAGAGCAGCCATCTATCATGTGACCAAATTTCATATCATTCGCTTTAGTCGTTATTACGTAATGCGTGAACAAAGATTCACTCTTTTAAACGATTTTCGCAAAATCTCGAAATCTGATCGATTTTTTTAAATTAGATGCTTATAGTTTAAGGTGAGTAACCACCTATCATTTCACCAAATATCATTTTTTCACCTTTGCAGTTATTACGTGATGCTTGAAGACAAATTTACGCAGTTGAAAGGATTTTCGCAAAATCCCAAAATCCAATGAAGATTTTTTTAAAAATTCGACGCCTATGTTTTAAGTTGAGGGACCACCTATCATGACACTCAATTTCATATCATTCGCTTCAGTCGTTTTTACGTGATGCTTGAAGACAAATTTACGCAGTTTGAAAGGATTTTCGCAAAATC
Source organism: Cheiracanthium punctorium (assembly GCA_038373885.1). Lineage (NCBI taxonomy): Eukaryota > Metazoa > Arthropoda > Arachnida > Araneae > Cheiracanthiidae > Cheiracanthium > Cheiracanthium punctorium. The sequence goes on from JAWZYV010014284.1 coordinate 893,170, forward strand.
TCCAAATCCAATGAAGATTTTTTAAAAATTCGACACCTATGTTTTAAGTTGAGTGACCACCAATCATGACACCCAATTTCATATCATTCGCTTCAGTCGTTTTTACGTGATGCTTGAACACAAATTTACGCAGTTTGAAAGGATTTTCGCAAAATCTCAAAATCCAATGAAGATTTTTTTAAAATTCGACGCCTATGTTTTAAGTTGAGTGACCACCTATCATGACACCCAATTTCATATCATTCGCTTCAGTCGTTTTAACGTGATGCTTGAACACAAATTTACGCAGTTTGAAACGATTTTCGCAAAATCTGAAAATCTAATCAAGATTTTTGAAAAATTCGACCCCTATGTTTTAAGTTGAGTGACCACCTATCATGACACCCAATTCTATACCATTCTCTTCAGTCGTTTTGACGTGATGCTTAAACAAAAAAAAGCGTCACGGACAGAATGACAGAATGACAGAATGACAGACAGACAAACTTTTTTTTGAGGGTGGCATCGGATTCCCGGGTGCTTGAAATGGATAGAAATCGCAAAATTTTTGAATTCCAAGAAATGTACAGACAAAAGTCTAATTTTATTTATATAGATTTGCCATTTTGAAAAAAAAAAAGAAACGAAATTTTATAAATAAATTCAGCACAAACCATTCTGCATTAAACAGCCTAAATCTTCAAAACATAGTTGATACTAATATGTATGACTGATCTTAAGAGAGCACTCTAGTCCGAAAGATTATTACACATTTCTCGTATTATATACAAAATAATGTTTGACCAATACTTAAATTTTATTTGTCACTAGATAACTTTACGATTTTACTCTTTTTATGATCCTAATGTTTTTACTAGACACATTTATTTTGTAACAAAATTTTAAATTTTTATCCTATCTTTAAGATGGTGCATTAAAAATAAATAAATGAAAAGACATATTTTTGAAAATACCATTTAGTAATATGTGTTTGACAAATTTTAGACTTTAATGTTTGATTTATTTTAAGTATAATATACAGCATTAACGGACAAACATTTAAATTACTGGGGCGAAATTTAACTGAATTAAAACTGAAACTTTAAGATTTATGCATATCTCTGAAAATTCTCCTACATTTATGTTTTATTTTTATTTACATTAAAAATATATGTTAAATTTAAATAATTTGAAAAGAAAAGTCTATAATGAAATTCTTACAAGATTGTAAATATTCAAAATCGTTTTATGATGCTTAATACTTAATTTTGCATTTACCAGGTTGATAGTGGAAGCTCACTTCATGAGGCAGCTCTTTATGGTAAAGTTGAAGTTGTAAAGTTATTATTGGATTATGGTAAGTATTATATATAAAGTAATCCTTCTTGTATTATCCTAGAAAATGAAAGTATTTTTATTATTATTAATTTCCTTTATTAAATATTCCATTTCTTTTGAAATAATCAACTTCATGACTTCATAGTTCAAAACGCATTTTTAAAAATAGAACTCTTCAACAGAAGTGAACTTTTCATGATTTATTGTATATTGATGATTGGAAAATACTCTTCAGTTTTATTTACCTTTTAATAAAACTTATTTTACAATTTATTTCTAGGTATAGATGTAAATTTAGAAAATGGTCATAAAAGGACGGTGTTTGATCTCTTAGAAGACCTCAACACCGCTATTTCAAAACAAATTTCTAGAATAATTAGAGGTCAGTTGTGTTCTTTTTCATTCTTAATCATTATTTTTTCACGTTAGTAAGTTACAAAACTGGCATGCAATTAAAATAAAGAATAAAATAAAGAAACCAAAGTACTTAGTTGAAAAGTTTGATTATTTTTCTACATAATTTACATTGACAAATCAGTTACTGCATAAATTCTTTGTACACATGTATCAGCCACCTATGTATCTCACGTTCAAGCTCTTAATCGTTCGCGAAACGTTGGCTAAATCTTTTGAGCGCCATATTGCAGTTGTTATGCTGTCTAAAGCTAGGCGTCTATCGAATTTAATGTTTTTATCCTTGTGCACTGCATTTTCTCTTGCATTCTGAAAGAGACGATCACTTCGTTCTTCGCAACAACTTTTGAACATTCTTCAAAAGATTTATGGACCTATTGTAAAGTACCTCACTCGACAAACAATTCTAACTGTGAAAAGAAACCATTTTCTTCTAATTTTTCCTTTTGATAGAAGCCCTTACGTCCACAAAAAACGCTCATCATTGATTTTCTTCTGCCCCACATATCTAGAGAACATTTGCCATTTTCAAAGGCAACTGCGCATCTATACATACTATGGTGGCCTTGCTGTGAGGACATAAATCTTATGATGTCTTAATGTGAGGATATAATATTTTGGCTGTTTTGATTCACGAATAATAAATATGATTTCAATTAAATATCCAAGAAGGACATTTAGATAGACTGCCCACTGTCGGAAAAGTGCAGCCGTTGCCATCGCACGATTTAACTACCAGCAACATGGCAGTCTTTCGAATCGCCCATTGCGTGCCAGATCTAAAGAACATGTTTGACACAGCCGGCTGGTAGTTAAATCGTGAGACGACAATGTCTGCACTTTTCGACGTTTGGGAAAGGGTTAAATTGTATTGCCACCCTTTGAAATATTTGGAAAGAATTTACTTCTAATTTCCATATTTTCACATTTGTTCGTAACCTACTTACTGACTTAAAATTGCAGTTTAAAGTATGATAAAGAGTGATTAATTTCTTTGTCACTGAACTAACATTTTACAAGATCTTTGTCTCGCAATTATCTTTGTAGAACACACGACGGCGGTGGGCAAGGTGGAGGAGCTCAGTAGCAAGTCACCTTATTCAACTTCCCCACCGTCCAGCTTTAGTTCAGTCTCCACTTTCGTTCCTACGCCGGAGCGGACGCTCATGCCAATGGTAAGGAGCGGTTCGCCCATGTCCGAGGCCACAGACACCATCTGCTCCTACAACAGCAGTAAGAGGTCGTCCACGTAAGTATTATTACGCCATTTTTCTGTTCCTGTAAATTCAACCCAAAATCCAAATATCACATTGCTTTAATCCTGCTTGATTTTCTGTGAAATTCCTCTAGAAGTCTTAAGTAAAATTCAGTAATGATTGCAATCAACTTCGAGCTTTGAAATTCAAGATGAATTAATCATGGTGTAAAATTGCTCTATATTAATAAAAAAATCTATATTAATAACTGATACTGCAAGACTGCAAAAATTGTCCTTATCAAACAGAATTAAAATAAGATTGGCTGGTGAAAGTGTTCTGTGTGGCAGATAGATCAAGTTCAGATTCGAAAGAGCGGGCACTGATCTAGAAAAGTTTATGATTAAATATTGCCCCATACTACATAGCTACCACCAAAAACTCGGGGCAGACCACCCGACCGACGGGAATGAAGGACCCAGATTTATTGAAAATTTCAAAACTTAACAACTCTGTTGGAATAGGATACAGTAAATTACCATTTTCATATGCCACGTAAGGCAGGAAACTTTTAATATCTTTGAAGCACATCCATTACACGTTTTCTTCGCTATTTGTTCTTATATTCCTACAGAGAGCTCGAAAAGCTTGATAGATATGTCTTTTCCTAGATTACAAGTTTTATGTTAAATTTAAAATTAAAATTAGAGATAAAAGTAAAATTATTGGTTAAATAGTTGCTTAAATTTCCCTAATAATTTAACCAACACATGCATTGGTTAAATTATTAGTGAAATTTTGAACTTTCTCTTAAGTGGCGACAGCTAGAGCACTTTTCGTTTCAGTGATTCTCCGTTTCTGCCAAATATGTAATACAACATGTGAGGAGGATAGTTGACTTAGCCACCCAGTTAAGGCAATTTCCAATTATGAGCAACATAAGCTCGTCAACAGGGAATAATAATATTAATCCATTTAATGTTATCAATCATTCATCACTGTTGCACACTATAAGTGCGTCAAGTTGTTGCTGCAGTTTTTCTTTCTTGTGTTCAAAACATTCCAAACTGTTTATTTTTCCCTCTGGCGGAAAATAAAAACGATGTTCTCTCACACACTGCTTAACTTATCTGGAATGCTTGCAAATCCATGATGTCAGACCATTCCGCCAATCTGTAGCTTATCAAGTATGCGGGGGACCTCATTCTTGAAGATGTGGATTATGGTATCAGATCAGCAAGGTACAGTGTTCCATGCTATAGGGCATGATTTGAATCTTCAATGATTCAAAGCTAAGACATTCTGAAAGTCTGTTGCTCCATGGGGCAAGGGGAACTACTTATTTCCTTTAAGTATAAGGGTTGCACAAATGAAAAGTGGACAAGTTGAAGAAAAATAATACCTTTATTGTAAATCAAAAGAAATCGCCATGGGCGTTGAAACACAGGTCTCGGCGTTGCGGCAGCAGCTCGATGCCTTTGAAGTAGAAAGATTGGGGCTGATTCCTGAGGAAGTCCTGCACGGCTTCCTTCGCTCTATCGTCCGAATGTAAACGTCTCCCCTTAAAAGGCCCAAAGATGTGAAAGTCACAGGGTGACATGTACGGGGGGGTGTTCCAAAACCTCCCACCGGAATGTGTTTTAAAGTCTTCTGGGTTTCCTGGGAGACGTGTGGGCAGGATTGCCATGCAGAAGGATCACGCCTTGTGTGAGAAGGCCCGAGCGTTTGCTTTTTATTGCTTGTCGCAGTTTCGTCAGAGTACTGTAGTATTGTGCGGAATTGATAGTGCTCCCTTGGGGCAGGAACTCGATTAAAAGTGGTCCACGACAATCGAAGGAAAATGAAAGCATCACTTTCCGTGCAGTTATCGTTGCTTTCGATTTCCGTGGCGGAGGAGATGAGCTGTGTTTCCATTACATACTCGTTTTCTTGGATTCGGGTGTGTAGTGGTGGCACCAGGTCTCGTCGCCCGTAACGATACGATCCAGAAATGCGGGATTCTCCTCATAACGGATCAAGTGCTGGAGACAGAATCCCATTCGTCGTTTCTAATGATCAAGGGTCAGGTGTTTTGGTACCCATATGCCGCACACACTTTGCTGTACCCCAGATGTTGGTGGATAATGGTGTGAACCGTTCTTTTACTCAGGTTGAGTTCGTGACTGATTTCACGGGTCGTAACCCTTCGATTAGCTTGGATCATTGCATTAACAGAGGCAATGGAATCATTGGTGATCTCTTTGTTTACTTGGCCCGGTCTCGGCAGATCTGATGTCGTTTGCCGCCCTTCACGGAAACTTTTACACTATTTTTTTACAGCCGTATGACCTAAACAGTGGTCGCCATACACTGTCACCATTTTTCGATAGATGCCCGCATTACGCTCACTTTCCGCAACCAGAAACCGTACTACCGCGCGTTGTTCTCATCATGGATAGCACGACTTTCCTTTCGCACAATTTAATCTCCTACAAACAGCTTTCACGGTTAAACGCCGTCTGAGATGCATACATCATACCGCCCTTTATATACTTGTGCAGTGGCGCTGCTATCGATGCATTCATTCTGACGTTACCGCACGTGTCCACTTTTCATTCGGGCAACCCTTATATTACATTAGCGTGCTTTACAAGTTGATCTACGTTGTTAGTTGATTTTAACATTATAATCGACATTTTTTTCTTCAGGGCCAGTGACACCCTCCGGAAGTCGCAGGGTTCCAGCTCAGAGCATTTGTCTATGAGCAGCCGGAGTCCATCGGTGTACGAGACCCCGCCCCTTCCGAAGGACGCAGACGCTGGTTCCGTGTACTCTGCCTCAATGTACGAACAGAGAGATGTCATGACCTCATCGACAGAGAGCTCGCATGGACTCAACACATTCTCTCCTCCAGGTACCTGATTGTAGAATTATTTAACTGTCTTTGACATTTGGTCACAGAAAATAATGTGTTTTCTTGCAACTCATTGGAATTTTCTTAGCTTCTTGAATTAGCTTCGTCCTTACAAAACTGAAAGCTCTTAAAGTAATGATACAGACATCGAAATTTTTGAGATATATGAATATAATACAAAATTTATATCTTAAGATATTCCGCATTAAAAAACATTACCTGGAATGTTACGATGAAGCATTTTTATTTCTTTTAATTGAGAAGGCCCATACAAAAAAATTACATGCTTTTCTTTGTTTCTTATAGATCCTCAGGGTCCACCGTCAAGAATATCTGTGCCGCCCGGGTGGAAACCATTGGTAAGTAATTCATTCGAATTTCCAAAAAGTTCCGTGCTCACATTTCGAACATAACTTATAGATCATTAACTAATATTTCAATATTTTTCAATATCGTAATTTAATTAAGAAATATGTCTATAAATAAAAAAACGTCTTCATAAATATGGAACATTGTGAAGATAAATCACAACATAAAATGAAATTCTATGTGTGAATAAGCCTCTTGTAGAGGCGTTTTATCACCCCATAAAGTTTTGGTCACTTTTTCTGACTCACCCTGTATAGCTGTAGAAAGATTTCATCAATAATGAAAATTTTCTGCTGTTTGAACACTTAGAGAATGCTACGTAGTGCCCCTGATCGTACCGCCCAACATTTGACTCAGCGCTTGATATCAGGTTTATCGCTTATTTTTGAGCCAGTGGTAATTTTTAGATCAAATAATCACACATAGTAGTAAAACTGATGAATGTATAAACTCAATTGGAAAAAAAAATATTTTCACCAGAAAGAACTGAGCCACAACTAGGAAATGCGGAAAGCAAAAGTGATTTGGTGAGTTATGTAAGTCATTAGACTTACAACGCTAATCAGTACTGTGGAGCACTACAACGCGCATCTGAAGTCTGCAGGTGGCAGAATTTGAAAGGGCAGGTGCAACAAATGATGAGCATTAGCATTTACATTCTCGCTGGTAGCTTTGATATACGACATTGTTGGGAAAGATGCCTTTAAGATTTACTCGACGGCATTACAAATAGATGTCAGCCTTAGAGAGGATCGCATTATACGTTTAACAAACGTTGGGTTGTTGAACAGGCAGATTGGCCTGCATATTGGTGGAAGCTATACGTTCGTAGCCTGCTGAAAAAAAAATGGCTCAGAATAGTTAGCCGCTATAGTGGATCGGGACGTTCTTGACTAACTCACTAACTCGAAAGATGATTGAGCAATTAGAATAGTGTCCATATACACATCAACAATTATACTATTATCTATTCATTGCCATTTGCTAACTTGCAAGAATCCCCGGATACATTTTAGTGAATACAGGGGTTCTGCCGCACCAACTGGTAGTTCTGAATTTTTGATATGTTGTATAGGATTGTTGGTCAGTAAAAAAGCCAAATTTCCACATTTTCCCTTCCACTATTTCCTTATGCCATTTGCTACCGAGACATATAACCAGGATACAAAGTGCGACAGTCTAGGGAGGTATCAGCTAAAACTGCCATTCACCATTAGTCGTGCTGCGAGGTACCTGACCGCTCCCAAGTATTTTGATGACATTTTGCTGCTGATCGCGTTGCCTATACTTGAAAATGGTCCATATTCTGTTTTACCGACAATGCCTTCGACATGTTATTGTCCTCGACTGGCCTGCCAAGTTTTCAGATTTGTTGTCTATCGATTATGTTTAGGGCATGTTAGGTAGCAAATTCAGACATCTACAAATGCGTAGTAACTCGCTCACCAGTTGCTCCATCTATGGGACAATCTACGGCCGAAGGGCATCAGTAACCTAATGGGCTGTATGCCTAACCCAGTATCGGCTTCTATAATGCTAGGGGTGGCTTTACCACCAATTGATTTTCACATTCCTTTATTGTTTCTTGTAAGCAAAATGTTTTTCTTTCCCGCCCAAATTTTTGGTCAATTGCTTATTTACTTGAACACTTAACTGCTGTCGTGTTTTTTAAGTGTGGCTTAATTCTGGTGCATGTACTGCTTAGCAAGAGAGTAATTATTATTATTTTGGTCTAATTCATGACGTTAAATGGGTGTAGAAGCATTTAGTTGTGTAGCTATCCCTTTTAATACTTTATCGATCTTCTTTATTACATATACTATTGCTAAAATACTCAAGATTCTATTCTTAAAAATAAGATTTATTTATTAAGGATTTGGCAAGCGACTATTTCTTGTGTGTGCTCGATGGCCCCGGTGTGCTTGAAAAACATTGATTCTTTATAATTCAGTAACGAATGTTTATCTCTGTTTGCTAATGTAGTTATTGAATTTGTACTGACAAGACTCTCCTCAATGGTAATATTTCCACACACTTTTTTTTTCCCCGCAGCCACCTGCGAAACCACCTCGAAAATCAATCACCTCGCTTTCGCCCAGCGGAAAGACGCAGCACCACATCCGGCAGTCCAGCGTGACGTACGACTCGACGTCTCAGAACCCGATGATGTACGACCCGTCGGACATCGCCATGCCCCGGACGCCACCGAGCAGCTTCGCCAACTCGGAATCATCCCACATCGGCATCCAACACCAGCAGCCGCTGTCCAACGGGAAAGAGCCATCCCCCTTCAGTGCGCTCTACGATGAAGTGGCCAGCGGGAAGGTGGTGAACACGAGCGGTCCCCTCCTAGGTCCCAAGGCCACCATCAGTCATCGCAGGCGGTTGACTGGGGAGGGGGGGCCGCGACCGGACAAGCCCGTGCCTCCAGCCAAGCCCAAGACGCTGGATCTCCGGACCAAGCGGCAGACGGTTCAGATCCCACTTAGTCCGGCACATCACCAGCAGCAGCCACCGACTCCAGAGTTCCCTCCGCCCTCGCCGTCGACTGCTGCACTGGGGATACACGAGAAGATCAGACCCTTGAGTCAGGTGGGTAGCGACCTGCTGAGACTGCCCAGGAAAATCCTGGCCAATTTCAGGTGACATAAACTTACCACCCCATGTAAATGCTGTTCTTAGTTTTGTGTTCAGTTCTGTCGGCTTGCGACTGCATGCTCATGCTCAACCATGAATTGTGTAAGGATTGAAATATGAAAGGCTTGACAACGTTCCTGTAGAGCAGTAATTGGTGTGGGAACGTGCTGTTGCACGATTTGCGTAAGATGGTATTAAGCAAAAGGTGATATTATTTCACAATACAAATAATGCTTTGCAGTCTGATACACGAAAATCTTTTTCCATTAGGTATTTTTTTTTTGTTTTTTTTTGTTGTTGCAGCTTATTCTTAAAAGATAAACTGCAACAGATATAGTGTGGCATTCAGATATCGATTACCTCAAAAAATAAATATTTTGCCTTAATTAAGGGTCAATATCAGTAGAATTACAGCATCATTTAACGACAACTGTTATGTTCTACAAACTGATCTTCAGTCATGCCACTTTATTACATTTAAGTTGATATTTTTTCCCTCTGCTGTAAACTGACTACATTAAATTTTTATTTGAGTTTTTATGTGACAAAGCTGAAAGAACTCGTAAAATTCTGACAGTATATGACATTCAAATTTCCTATTAACTGGGTATTTTAGAATTTGCGTTCTGTCTTATTTTAAATTTGCTAGTATGTGTTATTAATATTTTAGCTGTATTTCCTAGTAAATAGCTTTTTCTACCTTTCCTTTTTTTTCTTGGAGGGACTTTATCATCTACTAAAACCTACTAATTTTAATTATATGTCAAATAACTTTCTGTCATTATTAAGTTCATAACAGTTTCACATAATTAGAATACCTCAATAAATAATGCTGGAGGATTCTTACCATTTATTGAAAATTTTGTGTACTTACGTGGTCAAGACTCGTACGTCAACTGTCTAAAACAAACTATTTTTAAGTATATTTAATAATAATTTAATTAGTTTCTGTGGTAATACTTTTCCTTTAACCATGTTTATTTAAATCGAAGTAGTACTTTTTTAATACATATGTTCAAAACTAAACAAGGCAAAAATAAATCAATTTGAGGCATCTCAAGTATATCGGTATAAATACCATGTATACTCATGTCCAAAAGTTAAGTATAATATAACTGGAATAAAAACAAAGGTATTTTAATAGTTTATGTACTAGTATCGTTGTAATTAAAGCTACTAGAATAGGGAAAACCGAAGACTGGCTATTAATAATATATAATTAAATAATGACTATGCATAATAATCTAAGATTCTAGATCAAAATAAATATTAATATAATCAATAGTAGAGGTTTTTCAGGATGAATATGGCTATTCATTTCAACAATAATTTTGTCAAGAGTGTAATGTGTATCTGCACACATTTACGTATGTAGCGGCGCGAGATTGCCTTCTCGCACACATCTTGGCAATTGAAGTCCGAGCGCATGGGTACCTTTTGGCTCGGCTGGAAAAACCCCCACAGTCTACCACGCGGATTTTACAGGATCGAATCCAACTCTCACCGCTCGGTCCCCTTATTGATGACCCAGACAACGAACAAGCGTTTGCCTTCCCGCCTTCATTGACAGATGGCGCCAGCACCGACCCCATCCATCTCTCGCTCGGCTCGCTCTATCGAAGTCCACAAAGAGCGGCAATGAAGTCCACAACGAGAGGCAACATTCCGTAAAGTTTAGAACATCGTTCGTCAGTCTCCGACTGACTCTTTAGGGAAGAAGTAGTGTGGCGGCGCAAGATTGCTTCCGCGCACATAACACCTTGGCAATTGAAGGCCATGCTAATGGATACCTTTTGGCTTATCTGGAAAACCCTGCAATCTACCACACGGATTTCACGGGTTCGAAACCGAGTCCCTCCGCACGCTCTCTTTGCGTATTCTAAAGTTTCTAAAATAAGGCCGGGGCATTTACTTTCGCACACCAGAGATGGTCACGCAGGCTTTGGACCCACGTTTGCGCTGTTGCGCCACCGAGTTTTGTAGTATTAGCAATTTTATGTAGGTTCAGTGAACAATCATTGAAGAACTTTACTTGTTTCTTTACATGTTCAATATACTCAGCATCTTAATTCTGTAGAATTCAAGTAAGTATTCCTGATGGTCTGTTCATGTGAAGCAGTATTTCCAGTTATTCGCTAACTACCACAATCTCTTGCCAGTAAAAATAGCTGTCATTAAATTATCGTTCTTAGAAATGTAATCATTGTATAATTACAAGAGCGAACGAAACTTGCGAATATACAAAGAAAACAAAAACATTAAACTTGCGAATATATCGAGCAAGTTTATCTTCCTTACATTGAACATCGTTAAGACGCAACGGCAATCTGAATCGGGGCATTTCAGGGGCTGAATTTTTTTGATGTCATGGTGCTTTCTATTGTATATGACATTCAAATACTATTGTATTGACAGTAATCAATCTGTAAATCAAACTGTGATACACCCTGAAGAACATAATATCTTCGTTTTGAGGAATGCAGTTTAAAGACTTTTTTTTTTTTTTTTTTTTTCTGTATGAGGATGTCCATTGGTGACAAACTGCGTTTACAGCGGAACTACATATACAGAGTGTCCAAAAAGGTGCTAACGCTTATTAATTCTTTTTACGCACTTGGAACTTTTCAATGGTAGGTCAAGTGCCGAATTCACAACTTTCCAGTTATTATCGTATCCATTGCACTAAAAAGATTTAGACAGCAACAATTGGGTTTATTGACCATCCTACGAAATTCTTTACTATGATACATATTCCATCGGCTACAAATAACGGAATAATTATTATATTTGAAACACGAGCTATCCCAAGCTACTTTCAGCGTCCTGATTTAAATAAACAACGTCGTCTGGTCAATTTTCTAAATTTAGGTGTTTCGATACTCCTGCTGCATTACAAGTTTTGCACATAAAAGTCAATTGTAGATAAGTAAGCTGGTTTTCTCATTATACATAAGTAAATTTGAATGTCTTTTTCTGATTTTTTTTTAATGTATGCGACTGTTACATGTAAGACTTTGAAGATGTTTTCCCGTTTGTTGCTTAATTTTTGGACACCAGTAGTTATGATTAAAGTAGCAAGAATGAAATCCTTTCATGCGGACATGTTTAACTGGTAAGCTTCCCATAATCGTTTTTGTATTCTAACTGTAAAGCATGTTTGAAAAGATTCAGACAGTGTATGCAATTTTATGGGCATAAAACTACAGACACAGTTTTAAAATTTCCAATCTTTCATTTTATTGTTACCTATACTGTTTGTGTACTATATAAGAATAGTTGAGCAGATTTCTCATTTTTTTTCATCACACGTGATATGATTGGATATGAATTGAGGTTTTTAATGCGATTTCATAACAAATTGTTCCTATAGATCATTCGTCACTGCAAAAAATTGCTTTGAATGATTGGCATCATGTTTTATAACAACCATTTTTATGGAAAATATTGAGTAAATCGTTGTAAATTCATGTGTAAATATTGATATAGTCTTTCTGAAGTGTTCCTTCTGAAAAAGTGTATTTGCTCTATTTTATGAAAGTGATTGATTGATATGTTAAGACCATGATTAACTTCTAATGATATATTTTATATCATGTTAAGGACATAGCTGTAGAGATAAACCAAAAATTCGTTATGCATTTTTCTTGTGTGTACATGATTTTTGTTAATGTGTCTGAAATAATATCATTTTGCACGTTTTCCTGCTAGTTGTACAACTTTTTTCTTTTGTTTTGCTTTGTACAGCTTTCTAGAGATTTTCCGAATCTATTTGTATAGTTCTTATGTAATTATATCTAGTCAGGATTTTTTAATTGCATTATTTTTACATTAATAAATAAAAGCATACATTTTTTTAAAAGATTTTAATTCATTTATGGAAAAAGTACCCAAAAATAAAAGGAAATAGTCTTGTTCATCATGCATGAAAATTTTTTCACATTAAAATATTATTAATGCTTTATACATAAGTTAAATTTTATTGTTACTGCATAAATTATTCTAAATGCCTCAAAATAGATGTCGATTTCATTATTTTAGAACTAATCACAACTATGTTTTAATAATTTTAATATAGTTTTCAAAATATTATTTTATTAGTACATGATAACTATCTTAGGGCCAATAGAAGGTGAAGCTAGAGCTTATTCTCCCACTTTTCAAGTTAAATAAACAATTCGAAAGTTGCTGAAATAAACTACAAACAGAAAATCAGTTATCTGTAGATAAAGATACTGAATGTTTATCTTTAAAAACAAACAAAGAAAACAAAAACATTATTTGCTGTATTTTTTAAGCAAGAAGTATTAGTTTGTGTTATGTAAGCTAATAGACCATGTATAAAAAATATGAGCAATTTTAATTTTGGTAAAATGTAAGTATGCTTGAATTGAGATACTCAGAAAATTAGACTATATTGACGCGTTTAGTAAAAATATTTCAATACCGGAATCCTATGATCAAATTTCTACAGAATAGAGTTTACTTTTAATAGCGAATACTATCAATTTTACTTAGAAATTTAAAAAATCAACTGAACCATCAACTTATATTAAATCTGCGATCTTTCATTATTCTTTTATTTATAATCTTCCAGATATAAATCTCCCAGATATTCTTTCATTTGTAAATTTCATTTATGAGTGATTTAAACATACCTCATTTCTAGTATAGTTTTAAATGAACAATTTAAAAACTTTTTCAATCATATCTATTTTGAGTCACTTTGTCTATCAAATTTACATGATCACTTGATCACCAACTATACCTTTCATTCTCCCTGTGCTGTGGGCAGTGCATCATATACCTTAGATGACTAGAAATCTCTGCATGAAGCAGTATTGTATATAAGGATACCAGCCGTTCCTCAAGTGCTTTCACAAATATGTTATAAAATGTTTGTAAAATACGTCAAAATATACAGCTATTATTTCTTTTGTTATTGTTTGTCTCGTTATATTTATATTGAATATGTTTATGATTCTTTTTTTGCATCTTGCATGTTTAAATGCTCATTTTGTGTTTTGCTGAAGTATTTGTTTTAGAAAAGAAAAATCCTTGCATGTGACAATAAAGAATTTATTTCATTTTCATTATGTTGTTTTATTTATTTTTGTTTCATTGAATCCTCTGCTTTGTTGCACGTTTTAAGCTTAAACCTACAGTTTACACATATAAAACCCCACCTTTCGTTGCTTTTAAACATGTATGTATAGCTTTAAGGGGGATTTCTATCGCACATTCACGCTACATCTGAAAAAAAAAACCGCTCCAAACTCCTGACCGTTAGGTCGACATTTGCGCGGTAGGTCCAAACGCGGGACCTTCACACTGCAGACGTCTACTATATTTAATGTCTTATCCACTTGGCCATGGTGGGGCCCTTAAATTGTTAAGGAAGGGGGGGGGAATCATTTACTGACTAAAAGTCTGATATTCGAGGCTGATAGATAATGCATGATAAATGTAACATATAAAACAATTTTTGTTTTGTAAACATCTATCAATAAAATATATTTTAATATGAGTGCAAGGAAATTTTACTCAAAACTGTGTGCTATATAAGTTGCACATTGTTTGAAGGTCCCCAGCTTAATTGAGAATGCTATAAATACGATATATGTTTTGTCAGAAACTTTTTTCATACCATAAAACAACCAAAGATAATGCTTTCTTATATGAATCAAAGAAAGTATTGCAATCACAAAAAATTTCAGTAATTAGATTTTGTCGAAAATGTCCATTTTAACCATTTTGAATCCAGTGTTAAGTATTGTCTTTACATTTACGTATATGTATCTCGTACGTATTTCCAGCAGGCTCAAAAACGATTGGCCGTAGGATGTTAAAATTTTGTATTTAGAAGTGCTCTAATATCTAGTTAGACATCTTTCGTTTTGTTTGCAATTGACTGGGTAACTTATTTACAAGGGGGTTCAAATGAAAAGATTCAAAACGACACTGAGGGTATATATGAAGACTATATCCAAAGTATGTACCATAATCCTGAGCACGACGATCCCATTGATGAACGAGCCGAAGTATTCCTTGTTCCCAGAACTCCTGTGGCCGTGACGAGACCAAGTCCTTCATAGAAGGCCTGGGGAAGGACGACTTTCGACGTTCAAGTTGAAGCACTTCCCTTGCAGATGTTTTTTTTTTTCTTTTTTTTTTTTCTTCGGGGGACAAACACATGAAAATCGCAGGACGACATGGCCGGACTGTATTGCGGGTGATCAAACCGTTCTTACTTGAACTTGGCCAGTTCCTTGGCAAAAATGGACACTTCATTTTCTCACTGACTTCTGGGATAGTCTTCCCTGTATACGGTCATCATCCGGCGATGAATAGTGGCCGGTTTAACATTTTCCGCTGTCGGAAATCAAATAACGCCTCGCTGCCCATAAATCATTAAATTTTGTAATGGGAACACCATCCTGGCCTCACACGCACTGCCGCGTCCATTGGACGTAGGAGGGTGCTTTTTACGAGAGCTTCTGCTCTCTCCTGCGGGCCCCCCCATGCTCCTAGCCACGCCAAAAATTCCAATCGCATCCCTAGATGTCTCGATACGTTCTCCAATAGCGGCATAGGCAAATACGTTAACGGTTAAGTTGTTACGGCGTTTCGTGCCTTCATTTGAACAGCCCTTGTACGAGGATACCCAAAAGACATTCAATGCAAGTCTATCGGCAGTAATTTTGCAAAGAGTCGTTCATCTATTTCAAAGGGGAAAAATGGATTATTGAAGTTTATAAAACAGTACACACGTAAACCCCAAAAACGATACATTGCGGAGCGATCTGTTTCCATGGAAACTTACCGGTTATTTCCGCAAAAGTGCTCTTTAAGTAGTCTTTTTTCTGAGAATCCCATTCCTCGATTGGTCTTTTTTCTGAGAATTCCGCTCCTCCCTTCGTCTTTTTTCTGAGAATTCCCCTACTCGCTTATTGCTATATTTCGCTCCGCTCTTGTGATCGAAAATCGCTCCTAAAGGAGAAGCGCACTTTTGAAAACTGGGCCCAAAATCGCTCCGACTGATCGAATTTCTCTCGTTTCATCGGTTCCAGACACAAACTCAAATTTTCGCAGTATTTAAAAAGAAATTATTACACTGTGGAAGTGAACAAAATCATGAATAACAGAAGAATTATGAATAACAAAAGCCTTTTTAATATGAATATGAACATAAATAAGTATGTTGGTATCGAGTAAAAGAAATGTTTGAAATACTTAGTAAATCCTTCCATAGTTTTTCCCCCTATTGATTATCCTTGTGTTTTAAAGCGCAGTAGGCTGTTAAGATCACTAAAGGTGTTTTTCTTCTATAAATATCTCTGAAAAAGTTATTTTCTTACTCTTATTCTAAAAATTTTATTTAAATAATCATGCATTACTTTCTAAATTTAAACTGGAAAGTGAAAGTGTTTGTCTGTTTTTATCATCGGTCTACGGTTTTATTCAGTCAATAACTGCAGTTCGTTCGTAACGTATATTTGTGATAGCCTTATCTGCTCATTTAAGGTAAAATGTCGGGTATGTTAAAGTTTTGACTAAACATTTTTAGGTTGAGAGAAAGACTGAGTGCGCTGAAAAAACGCCTAATTAACACGCTGTGTCTCTAAGAATCATCCGCAATGAATGTTAGGCGCAAGATCTTATTACATTTTTGAACTATCAGAATAAAGACTCTTATACATAAGACATTGGTTAATGTCAATACCCTTTACGGCGTAGAGAGTGCTTAAAATACCTAACTGAAATCGTTTTAAAAGATTATGATTATACTCATTGCTAAAATTCCCAAGATCTAGTACACACGATGCATGACGAGTAAGGAAATAAAATTCTTGAAAAGTTCGAGGACGATGTAATTTAAATTATTTTTCTATAAAAGTTGCAAATTGAAAAATATTATATTCGACTAAAATCGCTCCCATGTTATGTGCATCATAACATAAAAAATCGGGGTATCCAAAATGAGAATGTTACAACTTTCGCATCATTCCCTTGACCAATTTCGCCCTCACGTTAACCAACATGCCACTGTATATGTCCATGTCGAATCTTTTGTAAAGGAGGCAAAGCAGTGACTTCTGGTCGGTGATGCTAAAAAGAAAACATCGCATCGCGAAGAAATACATATTTTTCATTCAATAACTTACACATTATACTGAGTGTTTAGCTGTCTGATGTGATCAGCAATCGTCATTAACCCTGTTAAATTTGAAAAAAAAAAAACTATTAGAAACACTATGACCATTGAGGTACATTTAAAAAAAAATAGCCTCATAAAAGAATTTATTCGTCAATGCACAGTCACCATAACTTTACTCGCTTGGAGAGTATACCCCCAAAAAACCCAGCTCTTAAACGGAAATTTAAATAGCTATTGGAGAGTTGGTGACTAATATTAGTGAGGATTTTTATTCATGAACAAAACATGCCTGACTCCCTTTGCCACTGACGGCTGGAGATGTCAGACTGCTTTTCTTGCAAAAATCGTTTTTGCATGGCCATCTTCTGAACACCGTGTGATGGAGATCATCACATATTTTTAATTATCAATTACTTAATTGTTAATTAGTTCTAAATTTAATCTGTGTTCAAAATTTATTATTTGCACTTTCCATTCTGGATTTTATTTGCTTCGCCTGTAAAGTTGTATTTCTGCACCTGCCGTATTTAAAAGCAATCTTCCGTTTTCATTTATTTTTCTTTTTTATTTCACTTTTGCATTTGCAAAGCCTAGCGTTTCAGTTTCCATGGTTTGTTTATGATCATATAAGGCATCAAATCTATAAATAACTTTGGCTTTCTTTTGGGTTACAATTTAGCTGATAGATTTTTTTTGTTTTATCCTGTTGACGCGTCCGGCATTCAAAAATAATTATATAGAAATGTATTTAACGCCTACTGGAGTCACGTTGCTTTCGCAATTTGTTTGGCGTGCCCTTTGGCGTGTTTTGCTTATGTTACTAACCTCTTGGCTTGAGTTTCTCGTCATCATTCACGCCTTAGCAGCTGTCTAATGAACCTGCGTCTCTTTGGGGTCTGCCTAGCCTCCGCGGGACTTAATATTTGTGTGCTTATATATATGTTGATATATTAAATAAAATGTAATTGCCACTTCACGAAGTCTTGCTTATTTATCACGGCCATGCAAAGAACCTGGGGAAAGCTTCACACCGTGGGTTGAAATTTCGTCATATTAAAGTCTTCAATTTTCGTAGTCTAAAGCTTGCCTGTAATTAAGTTTAATTTTAATCAGAAAAATTACTAAAATACTGCAAATAATAAAAAAAACTCCAACTTTTTGTTTTCTTTTCTACCTGAATTTTAAAATGGTACTTGCGATGCAAGATATTTAATGGAATTCTATTATAATTTCTCTCCATGTCGTAATATACATTATATATCGCAAAAAATCTAATTTTTGTCGTCTTTTATGATGCTGCTATTAAGTTAGCATGACGTCCACATCCAAATGAGAATACAAAGATTTTCCATTATGGAATCCTCGTTTTAACAATGCTTATTTATCATAGTTAACTAAAAACCTGAAAATATCTATTTAAACCACTAGGGGCCAAGGCCCCCCAGACTCGCTACGCTCGCTTTTCGTATGAGGTATTCGGCCCCTAATCAGGCTTATTCGTAAAAAAGACATAATTTCAACAGACAAAACCCGAAGATTGGATCAGATAGAATGTTACTGAGCTACGCATTGCTTGGTTCTTGCATGTTCATTGGTACATAAAAATTTAAACTTCACACTACAGTAGACCCCCTGCCCCTCATAACACGGAAGATATTTTGTTACGGGAGTCCGTGTTGTACGGGTCCTGAGCTATACTACACCTGGAGTGCGGACTCCGCTTATAATCGCTGGAAAAATTATTTGCACTCTTCAGAAACACAATGATTTTCAAAGTTGCCATTCAAAAGTTATATTAATTAGGAGCTAAAGCATAATAAAATCAGAACATCTGTTTCAGCTGTATTTTTAATAATGTAAAACCTATCGGACACCCTTCGAATTTGCCACCCATTGCGATTTTTCATTATTTGGCGACTTGCGTACATGTAAAGTTAATAAAAGCTACGGAACAGATAGGATAGCTTGCCACCAATGGCAACTTTTCATTATTTGGCGATTTACACATGCTCACAGTCACAACCTATAATTACTGTTCATGTAAGGTTACCGGAAAACCGTTATCCATATTTTCATTTACATAATCGTTTGCAGATTGACGTACTTAGCACCACGAATTATACCATCTCGTCGTGCTAGCAAATATCCAAAGTGTACTGTAACTGCTATAATGGCATAGTTAACGCCGCCAAATATTTCTACTGGTAGCAAATAATCCAGCTGGACGAGAACCGGCTTTAAAATAATCTGCATTTTAATTATCTTTCATTTTCAAGATATTAGTTATTCTGTTTTGGAAAAACGAATAATCGCTAATTCTAAACTCCTGTTGTCTAAGCGAACTTACTATTTGAAAATTGTCAACTTTGTGTAACACATTTTGAGTTACTTATTCAATATAGTTTTTATTTTGGCGTAAAATGGGCGTAATTCTAACTCATGTTTGTAAATTTCACGCGATTCTAGATACTTGGAAACGCTTTGTTGCAAAGGAATGAATGATTTTATGCCAAATATGGCAACCATTCGGTTTATTTTTTCAGTTTTTTATTAATATCTTCTAAAATAATTCGATTTTCGAAATTTAAATCAGCTTAGCAGGTTCCTCGGAATTTTTCGAATCTGTGGGCACCTTAGTCGAAACTCAAATCCCCACGGTTTAGGAGGAGATACGCTGACAAGCTTTTGACAGCGGCCTTTACTTTTTTTTAGAATAGAGAGATAAAATTTCTGAATTTTCTGGTAACAGTGTCATGGCTGCAACAATATAATGACGGTTATCTTGAAACAATTCTTAACTATAACTACGGTACTTACAAACTGTTATAGTAGGAAAGGATTTTCAAAACTTTTTCTGTGTGGAAACACTTTATGTGTCTTCGAATTCTGGGAGCATCTTGAATTTTGAAAGCACCAAAATTTCCTCTGTGTTTGCTCCTTTTTCCACCGCTGCTTTCAAAAGCACAACGTTTAAGGATATGTGGTACGAACTTATGTGGATTTAGACTGCTCCAAAATAAAATCAAGCTTAATTTTTTCATACTGAGATTCTTTAGAAATTTAGCAAAAATAACCATCTCTTTCACGAAAATAACAGGAATGTATGTTCCTGATTTATTCGCATGGAATGAATCTGAAAATTATTTCAATGTTCGAAGATAATAAAGTAAATCGAAATATTTGGTTTGGTAATAAACAGAGGAGAGAAAATAAAAGCTGTAAATAACTTTAAAATCCACTAATGAGAGAACAGATGTCTAGTTTCGACGAAGTATAAATTAAGTGTTCATTCATTGGTAGATTTTACTGTTGTTTTTACAATTACCACTATCACGAAGAAATTACTTGGGCTACTTTAAAGTCGTAAATGGAATTACAGCGTTGTTATAACAGTAGACTGGTTCGATACACTTAATTGCAAAACATAAAATTTCATAGACTTTGAATGCTTTGAAAAACTCTATTTATTGAAGAAACAGTTTAAGATGAGCACTGAAATATTGCGGAGTCTAGTGGTGGCCCAGCGTCATAAAAAATATGTCTTATACAAGCAAAAAACGGTGGAGTGTCTACAAAGAGGATACCAAAACAGAACTTGACATTGGCGAGAACATAAACTTTGCCGTGATAACCAACGCCAATTATAAAGCTGCAATAAATTTAGATCAATGAAATTAAAATAACCAAGCAGCGATCGAATAATTTGGTGCATGGCATCAAACTAAAGTATGCCAAAATAAGCTATACTAGAGGGGGAGGAAAAATCCTATAAGATTGTAATCTGACGTAGGAGAATTTATTTTTATCCCAGGAGGCAACATGCAGTCCCTGAAAAATAAACAGTAAGAGGCAATTGCATGCGTTGAAAATCGAATTTCAGATTTTGAGAGGGGAAGTAATGAAAACGAGGAATTTGCCTTTTCCATTCCACGATGAATGCTCTTAAACTTTCATTGGAGAACAGAAATCAAAGTTAAAATGCTTGATTTTAAATAGATTAAGTTCAAGAAACAGAAAACAAAAGAAAATTAACATTAAATATGTTATCTACATCACAACAACCATGCTACTTTTATAGGTTATATATTTAGGGGGAAATAATATTTTATATACTCCACCATACAAGAAAAATATTTATCTTATTACTCGAATTCATCATTAAAATCCCGAAAAATTTAATGATCACTTAAAACCCCGTCCTATAAATACTGTAGACTAATGAAATATTCAACGCACACCACCAATTACTCCAGAAATTGGCGCCGAAGCCTGTGTATTTTCGGTTAGAGGAACTCTTGAACGTCAAAGAACGAGGAATTTGCCTTTTCCATTCCACGATGAACGCTCTTAAACTTTCATTGGAGTTGTTCATTCAATTATTTACAGAAAATGCCTTTCAGTTTAATTGGAAAACTTATTAGGACACGAAAGAAATATAAATTAATTCCTTTTCATAAGTCCTCTCTCTCTCCGACGAAAGAAGAGTTAAGGATCTTTATGTATTGAAATTAGTCAGGTTGTGTTTTAAAATCAAAATTGATGCGTGTTTTCAAGAGCCTTAATGAAACTGACTTAACCATTTCAGAATCCAAGAAATGGTGCTGCAAAGGTTAATTAGATTTGCCGAACGTCGCGTCAAAATCATTTAGAGAAACATAAACTGGAATCAGAGTGATTAATATTTATAGGTACTGAATTTAAAGACTGATTATGAATTATAAAATAAGTTAATATACGTCTTTTGAAAGATATACAAAGATCCTTTCGAGGAGATAATATGTTATTTATAGATGGAAACTGTTACTTTTTTAGAGTTTGGAAGCATTTTAAACAACGCAAAGAATTGCAAATGATGTGTTTTCATATTCTGCTATTTGCAATCATACGGATTTTTCAAAGAATGGAACAGGAAAACAAAACATAAACTTTTTTATGAGAATTATTGTAAAACTTCTTTACTTTTGTTGGGATTTTCTTCCTGGTACATTAAATTTTAGGAAACAATAAATTAATCCCAGTAAAACACAAGTTTGAGGAAAATATTTAATTTTAGGCTGAAAATTCTGGTACTGCAAAATTTAAGTTTTTTTCTGCATCAAAAGCATATTATATATTATAGTCTTTAGAATATTTTCCATACGATTTACACTCTGTGTCGTTGATTTACATTATTCCAAACAAAATATAAACTCCAAACTTACACTCGATTTCAAATAGGACGAATTCAGATATTTAAAAAACATATGTTACCTGGATTTTCAGATGTAATAAAAAATATATCGGAATTAAAATTAATCCAGATTTCATCGAAAATTGTTCATGTACACCTATTGTAAAATAAAAAAAGCTTCTTGTGTTGTAAACCCTCTAGTAAATCTGCTACATGGTTCTTTTGTTTAAATGAATCTGCTATCTCCAAGGAAACTCGAAATCTGTTATCTCCAAGTTGGTAAAGCTACCGTAGATCTTGGCTAAGGAGAGCTGAATAGTGGCTGAATAGTGAAATAGGAGAGAACAATAGGTGGCTGGCAGTTTAATCTTCAACCCAACTAGGGTTAGCAATCCGTTCACCTTTAATCTGAATCTGTAAAATTTGTTTCACAAGCAGATTTGCAAACAGTGCGATCTCTTTAACATTTCCCCTCCATATTCTAGTATAAGCAATTCAATTTTTAAGCCATTCTGAGCCGTTATTATTATTCTTAATCTTCTTCTTCTTATTATTACTTTTGAAAGTTGAATTTGGATTATAATGACCGTACATATAGTGTGCTTTGACGTACCATATAAACTCTGGGGATTCTTAATCCAGTGCATAATCCATAATTCTTAACCAAATGCCTTCCAGTGCGTAAAAATCCACTGAAAAATAAATGTTCGTACTCTGGCTTTTATAAAACCAAATAAAAGGTTTGGTTGACGTTACAGTTATGTACGCTGCTCACGGAAAATATAAAAAAAGAAATACGGTACACTTTCTTCCCATGTGATGTGATAGAATGTTTAAAGAATACTCAGAATCATTTTGCAATTGTTTCCTTTCTTAAGTTTTCTCATGGTAATTCCGCGAGAAACCCGTAAGAGGCAGAAACAATTATAACAATTACAATTTTACAATTACCATTTTTAAAACAATCACATTATAACAATGTTTAAATTGTTATACGGCGAACGAAAGGTCATAGATAATGTTTACAAGAATTTTCATGTATATTTGGAGGGAGAAGCACTAATTTGCACTGCTATTTCAAGTACATCTTGTGTGTATACCTTTCCAAATTTCTTCTTTTTATCCTAACTAATTCTCTGGATGTCAAACTGCAAAACTGATTAAACGGTTGAAATGAAATTTCAAAAGTCCTACGTACTAATCCGGCAATAATCGCGCAGGGTGTTATTTCCGCTACCCTTTTTTTTTTTTCGATGTGCCTTCCTAAGCTTTTTTTTTTCTTTTTTTTTTCAAATGGATGAGACCTGGTGTAGCTAACTCTAATAATCATGAAGGGGAAAAACTTGTTTTGAAATTCTTTGTATAGGTTTTCGGATATCGCCAATTCGGGTGTGTCGTACCCTGCGTGAGTACTTCTGCTATTGTCCTGAGCTTCCTTTTTGTTTTTATTTTCCTCTTTAATCTTTCCTAGCCTATTCGTTCTCTGTGAAAGAAATTTTACCATATCAATTATACCTGCCCTCCATTAATTGTTTATTCAGCAATAATATTTTTTTGCAAGTAATTCAAACTATCTTCCAATGAAACACTGTAGAAAAAAAATATATTAATGCATTCGAAAGTATGGCATAAATACAAAAGTGATTTAGAAATACGACTTAAAATAAATAATAAAATCAATTAAAATATACCTAAAAATCGTTAAAATGTGATTAAAATTAAGGTTTAAGTTTCAAAACGGAATGAAAGAGAACCACTGTTCAGACTGACTTCATATTTAAGAGAAATATGTATTATTGAAGAAAGGGGAAAGCGTAGGGCATAAGAAAAAAAAAGTTCCAAATTGTAGCAACAGATGGCTGTAAGCTTCATATTTTAAAAGGGTTTGACTGCAAAAGACAAATGTATTGTAAAACAACAGCTAAGATGTAACTTAAACGTTAAATCAACCGGCTGTTCAGTGTGCAGGTTGTACAGGTGTGATATACTTACGTAAGACCATGTACCACTGCAAGGTCATTTCACATTGGATGGAAAAAATTGGTTTTTAATTGTCCTGAGGCCAAAAATTACACAAAAAGCATCAATCAGAAACAGTGTTTAGTGGTCCTGACTCCAAAAAACGGACAAAAAGCATTAAGTCAAATCGGTTTTTTGAATTTCGTTAGACTGACGCAAAACATGTTCAGTATGCTATCCACCGTTTTCTCCGACAAACTGAAATCGAGTAACAGCATGTTTAACGACTGATCGAAGTATTTACCAGTCACTTTCAGAATGTGTTGAGAAATGCGCGCCTTCAATTCAGCTAAGTATGCATTTGGAGTACTGAACACATCTTTCAGATAGTCCACAGCCAGACTTAGTCCACAGCCATCTTTCAGATGCCACACGGATTAAGTTTAAGTGATCGGAACCTCCAGGCTGTAGGAAAATGACAGCTAATAATTTTAGCATTTCTCAAATGCCGCCTCAACAGCTGCTTCTCTGGATTTGCAATGTGCAGTGGAGCGCCATCTTGCATAAAAATGATCCCATTCACATGCCTACGCTACTGAAGAGCTGGAATGACGTGGTCGCGTGAAAGACACTCATAGTGCTTACTAGTGACGTTACAGGTAACAAGACCGAAAGTATCTGTCTCCTCGATAAAATATCGCCCTGTGATAAATGATGCCGTAAACCTGCACCACACAGTGACCTTTGCAGAATGAAGTACTGGTTGATTTGCGAGTAGATTTCCTGTTGCCCATATTTGGCAATTTTGTGTATTGACGTATCCTTTCAGATGGAAATGGCCTTCGTCTCTGTACAAAATGTCCCACGGACATTCATTGCCCATTTCCATGCGAGCAAGGAATTCGAAAGCAAAAGACTCTCTTGCTCGCATGTCAGTAGAAAGAAACTCCTGCACATGAGTAATTTTGCATGGTTAGCATTGCAGGATGTGTCGTAGAATTTTATGCACCGTGCTTACAGGTCTGTCCAATGTTCAGTCAATTCTCTGTGTACTGCACGGTTGCACATCACCTCCCGGCTCCTCCTGCACTGCTGTGGGAACTTCTTCAGCTGATGTCCAATCAATTCTTTTCCCTTCCTCTACTCAGTGGCGTAGCCAAGGGAGCGGATAGGGGGGGGGTCACAACCCCTCCATGAGGAATTTTTTCGCCATTCAAAATGTATATTCTTCACTCCCTTATCACACACACGAATACAAATATGTGAGTTGCAGTCGTCGTAACCCTCCCCGATGAAAATTTTCTGGCTGCGCGACTGCCTCTACCAGATTGCACATCAAAAGAATCTGTCTTTTCGAATTTTTTATTATCTCCAGACCCACGGCAGTCATTGGACCAATACCTTTCTTCATACCCTTGAGTATCCTGAACTTCTGCAGAACTACTATTGCACAGTCATCGTTCTTGTAAGAACGCTTTACAAGCAGAGCGCGATCCATGAAGGGTGGACAGGCATGGCTATCAGACAGTCATTGCGAACTTCTTAGACGCGAAATGAGAAAAAGCCCCGTACCTGGCTTTTTTATAATTGCAGTAAGTCGGGGACATGCCAGGTATTTTCATTTACGCATTCTGACGTTTAAAGCGTCATCAATTGCTGAAATTTGGAACTATTTTTTTTCTTATGCCATACGCTTTCCCCCTTCTTCGATAGCATTCCGTTCAAATTTGACGTCATTCTGATCAGTATTTCGTTTTTTTACAGCGTTTTAAAACTTAAATCTTAATTATAATGACTATATATTTCGGCCTTACAGAGGGACATCATCAGTGTACTGACTTACCAAAGGGGCAAGGTGCTCCGTACGCCAACTAATGTTGCGTGCGTCATGCCGTTTATAGCGCTATCTGTTGAATATCTGAACCCCCAATATCAGAGCTCCCAAGCACCAACTGGGGAAATAACTGTAAAATATACTTTTATTTTTTAGGAATTAATGTGACTCCACTGAAATGAAAAAAATGCAGGGCTCAATGCACACTTTTCTTGAATTTAATGTTAATGTATAGCAGCTACACCAGTGTGATACTTTAAATATACATATTTTTATGTGAAGCAGACTAAAACATGTTGCTTCCAAGGGAGTCTCAGACCAACTAAAAAATGTGCAGTCCTTGGATATACACATGTGAGAAGTTGCCCGCCAGTTTTTTAGATAATGAGGCATCTTTTGGGCTTACACCACGTCCTGTGTCCGCACAGTTTAAAATTTCTCAAGAGCGTGGAAAGAAGAGATCATATTCTAACTATATTCTAACTAATTACACCATACTCCTAACCATATTCTAACTAATTACAACTATAACGCACATAGTTGTAATTAGTTAGAATATGGTTCTGTGTTTTATGAAATCTGTAATGAAATTCCGGCCCACAGCCAGGTGATTCGACTAGGGCGAGGGATGCCCTCAAGAATTTTTTCGTCTCCTTCCTCTACTACAAGAGGTCTCTTTTCTGTTGTAGCACCTCCAGTGGCCGAGTGCATAGCGCTCTGAACTGGAATACGGAAGGTGCCTGATCGAAACCAGGTCGCATCAGCCAACCGAACCGTTCGCGAGTTTTCCGTGGTATCCTCCGAAACTTAGCGTAAATATGGGTTAGGACACTTAAGACCCCCCACCTCGAGGGCACCCCACCTCTCGACCTCGAGCCCATGTGTTGATAATCGGCCATAATCCCACAAAAGCAGCAATACCATTTTTTCTGTTGTAAAGCGTCATTTCGAAATCTAGGCCTAAAGCTCTGTCTTATCTTTCAGCCTCTTTCCCTTGTAAATGCTGATATATGTTAGTGATAAAGATGGGCGATAGATGGCAGTACTTATACAAAAGCCGCTGTATACTTTGGTGGTGGTAAAGCAGATTCTGTGAGCTTTGAAAGGTTTAATTTTTAAAATAAATTTTTAATTCAACTTTTTCACTTCCTTGTACGAATTAATTAGTTTGCTTTTAACAAACTCAGGATAGAATTCTGGCCTGGCCACTACGAGTGTATCATAGCTTTGCGGCATGGAATATAAATGTAGCGCTGATATGTGAGAATCGCTATTTTTTTCCCCTTTAGCCTTTACGGCCTTCCATAACTGTTTTACAACTATCAACTCGTGCGCGTTCAGAAATCAAGGTTAATGAGTGCCACCATCTGTCGTCCTTACAGTTGTCATATATCAGCATTTACAAGGTAAAAGAGCAGAGTTTTAGGCCTAGATTCAGAAGCCACGTTTTTAAAACATAAAAAAAAGGACCTCTTGTGGTAGAGACGATAAAATTTTTAAATGCATTGCCATCCTGAGCCCCCCCCCCCCCAGTCGTGTCTCCTGGCTACGGGCCTAAATTTCATTACTGACCTGATTGCATAAAACACAGAACTGTGATACAACTATTCACCTTATGAGAGTTCAGAAATCAAGAGGTGGGGGGGGGGGGTTATGTTAGAATATGATCTCTCTAGTATTTTTGTTACATGTTTTCGCATATTTCCCCTTTCATCTAATTTAGTGCTGTGTAATTTTCTTATCAAATATTACTTTCTAAACTGGTTACACCTTTCGTGTATGATTTTATGATTTTAAGAACTTCCCATGTAACTTCAGCGGTAGTTAAGTTTCTACATGGGATATTTGGAAACCTTTAATAAACAAATTAATTAAAACACTAGCTTTGTTATTCCTGTTATGTCATTCATTAGTAACTGGAATAGGTTGATCATCTGTTATCCTCTTTTATCAACAACAGTTCTAATTTAAATTTCCAACTGTAATAATTGTGTTTCATTCAATATTTCAACAACATGGCTTTCTTTGTATGAATCCACTTTTTACGTTTCCACTTTTTAAAACACTTATACAATTTCAGATAACTTTAATTTGCTGCCGGTGAGCTTGTATTATTTTCATAAGTTATTTCACATTATCAAAATGTTTATAATATTATTTTCAAGGAATTGATTATTTTTTTATTCATAATGAAAGAGATCTCCTTAAGTCCCACCATTTATTGGAATTTTTTTAAAATTTATTTCAATAGCAACTCACGAAAGGTTATTAATCATGAACTAGTATTGATATGTATAAGGTAAACAAGGGGAAGACGCCACACTTAAGGAATTTTCGATTAAATACATTGGAAATTGAAGTAACAAGATCATGAAAAAAATACACTGTATTTTTCAATATTTAATTGGTCATATATGCAAGTTTATTCTCTTCTTAGCATCAAAATAAATAAGAAATTTAATAAAGAAAGTAATATAAGAAAGTCGTTTAATTGTGGCATCTTCCCCCATATATATGGGGAAGATGCCAGCAGTTATGGTAAGATGCAACAACACCACAGTAAATAAGAAAATAAGACATGCATTGCAAAATTAAATGTGGATTAGCCCGACCAGTGGCCTAGTGCATAGCGCTTTGAACTGGTAGACGGAAGGTGCCTGTTTCAAACCCGGGTCGCGTCCGCTGACCTAACCGTTGGGAGCTTTCCCTGGTTTCCTCCAAAACTTAGTGTAAATACGGGTTAGGATTCCTTAGAAAGACCCCCTACGGAGGGCACCCCACCCATAGGCCTAGATCTTTTGTGTAGATAATTGGCCTTTATCCCACAGCAACAACATAAATGTGAATTAAAAATAACCATAGTAAAACAAAACAAATTAAATTCTTTCATAATTAGTTTGCTAAAAATAGTAACAGCACAGGCTCGAATGATAGCCTACACAACATTTAAAACAAGAAGCGCGATCAGTTTTTCTTTGTAGTTTCGAGGCATTTTCTGTGTGGTAATACAATTTGAATTCTATTTATTAATATTTATAATTAATTATAATGATAATTACTAATTGCATTTATAATTTATACGATCATATATAGCGCTGTAAAATTTTAAAAAGCAAATTTTAAATTTCATTTCATTTATTTCTGAACCATGTGGCGTCTTCCCCCAAGTATACGGGTAAGATGCCACACACGCTTATTTCCTTATTGCTACAGTAACAGCATTCTACATGCATCACATGTGTAACATAATGAACAACTCACTTATATTGCTAATATCTTATTTAAAATAACAAGTACGCTTATGAACTTTAAATATGAAGAACGGAATATTATAAAAGTGGTATTCACCACGTTTAATCTTACGAGATCCAAAAATAACGCCGATTAAAGACGATTAATTCATATAAATTCACAAGCCACAAACAATTTCGAACCAGACTCTTCACACGAGTGGCTCGGTATTGTCATCTATCAACGCATAAAAATTTTATTCCCAAACTTGAGTCTTCCCCCAACTGGCGACTTTCCCCGAATTACCTTATACTATACAGGATGTCTCAAAATCAAAGGAACAATCTTCTAGGAGGGGTGGGTTACTCCAAGACCGTTCAGAATTGAATAGCGGTGTGGGTTCAGAAACGTCGGTCTTCATATACCTGTTAATAATTACTTTAAAAGAAGAGTTCAAGTAATAGAGTACTTTCCGGCCACGGTTTCTCAAAAACTGATCTATCTTTCACTGACTGCACTTGATAAAAATTGTTAATTCAGAATTTTCTTTTCATTACATTGATGAAATTGTCGGAGGAGAACGCATTGTTTATGAAACTCAGTTAAGAAGTTAGACGCCCACTTCACCACTTCTTCGCAAGTGATTATTAACAGATACACGAAGACAATATTTCCGACTCCACATCGTCCTGAATCGACTTGGCGTAACCTACACCTCCTAGAAGTTTGTCCCCCTAACTTTGAAACACCCTGTAGATATATAATTCCATGCCTTTTAGAATTTTCAAATAATATGCATAGTATATGAAATCTCGTACTTGTTCAGTTCCTCTTAATTTATTACAAATATGATATAATACTCAGGGATTGCGCTGGCTCTTTTTAACATTTCGCCAATTCATTCGCCAAATTAGATTTTTACAGACATCATTAAGAAAAGCAATTGCCAATATTTTCGCCAAAAACGTATTTTCTTTCGCCAAACTAATTTTATTTTCGAGATTTGCGACGTTGGCGATCGACAGCGCTACCCCTGAATACTTACAAATATAGTCCACCGGCAGTCTTCTACGCTTTGCGGGAATAACTCTTTGTTAGAAATTAATGCTACTCCGCGTCAAATAAATAAATAAATAAATAAATAAGACAAGCCTCAATTATGCATGTTATTCCTTTTAATGTGGCTCCAAGAGAAATATCTAGGCTAAAATCATGAGTAAATATTCATAATTTTTACGAAAGGGCACTGCAAAACATTTTGCGTGCATAGGAGTCTCAGATCAAGTACATAATGCGCAGTTCCTTGATATATGTGCAAGAGAAGTTGTTCTCAAATTCACGAGGCGATGAGGCCTCTTACAGGTTTAAGTCACGTGCAGCGACTGTGCAGTTCCAAATTTCACTAGTGCACGGAAAAAAAAGAGAACATATTCTAACATATTATAGTTATAAACAATGGAGCCCATAAAATTATTAGCAAAAATATATTACTAGCGCATAACTATGTACTTCTATAGGCGGTAGTAAAACTAAATCCCTTTGAATTTATTGATAAATTCAATTTCAGCAGAATTATATTTCATGTCCTCCCCCCCTCTTTATAAGAAAAATTATTGCCAGAGCTGTCAAAATCAGAAAAATAACTCAAAATGATACGCAGTTGAATTTAATATGAGAGTGCGAAAATTTTCTGGCTTAGATTCAAGAAATTCGAAGATTTAAATATTTAATGAACGTCTGCAGCTAAAAGGTTAAAATATTCATGTTTCTCATAGATTCTAATAAATAAATAAATATGCGATTCTTTGGGTCTACTAACAAGTCCAAAAACTTACAAAATATATTACAGTTATAAGCAATGGAGCTCATAAATTATTAGCAAAAATATATTACTAGTGCATTAACTATGTATACTCCTGTCGGAGGTACTAAAACTAAACCCTTTTGAATGCATTGATAAATTCAATTTAAACCAGAATTGTATCTCGTCCGCAAGAAATTCGAAGATTTAAATATTTAATGAACGTCTACAGCTAAGCGGGTAAAAATATTAATGCTGCTCTTAGATTCTAATAAATAAATAAACATGTGATTCTTTTGTGCTTCTAACAACTCCAAAATCTTTTAATTACATAACTGCATTGCGTTACAGATAAAATCAAACGTACAGATAAAAAATACACAATTACTGAGGTTGTTGATGAATCCGTGGACCATAACTAACTAACGCCCATATTCACCGTCTACCTCGACTATCGGTCGAACGTTCCAATGGTATATCAAATGAACGTCAAATGAATACCATTGGAACTTTCGACCGAGAGTTTGTTGTTAACCGGCGGTCGAGGTAGACAGTGAATATGGGCATTAGTCAAAGACGTACTTAGAAAAAGTGAGCTTTTGTAGTATTGGCATATACAGAGCAGCTGAAAGGGGGTGTAGGGATAGGAGTTCTGGGTGCCATCTAAGAGGGATAACTAAATCAGGTATTGCACATGGGAAAGGGGCGCCCTGATTAAGGTTTGCTCCGGTTGACTCAAAGTGTAGTTGTGACACTGCACATAGAGTATTTTCACGTGATGTCACTGAAATGTTTTTTTGGTCAACTCGGATATTTAGGGATACAAAGCCACGTTATCGGCCAATGACCGTTCTGAAATGAACAAATGTTTGACCGAAAGATGTTGGTTGCCAAGGTGTGACGTAGTGATAATGACGTAGGTGAAACAGCTCTATATAAACCAAGTTAGTATGAAGTTGATAACGTGACCAAACGTCCCCAATTTTTGGGGCATTAGTCCCCAATTTCAGGACTTTTTTCAGTCTGTGCCCGAAATGTAAAGCGATAACTGGGATCAAAATTTTAATTATAATAATTATTTCTTCCCAATTAAAAAAATCAGTGATGTTTCATTTTATAACTGTTAATAATGCTGTAATTTAACAAATAGAAGCTTATTTGAAAAGGTCATTGAGTTTATAAAATGACCCCAATTTTTGTTCCTTAATTGGGGACATTCCACTGATTAGTCCCCAATTCTTTGTTCGAAAATCTGCTCACTGTAGAAAATGGAGGCTGTTTTATAGCCATCATTCAAGTTTTACAGGCTGAGATACCATGTAAAAACGTCCAGAAAATAAAATTTATTAATGGTGTTTATAACACATTGAATAACCTCATTCTTTTTCAATTTTGCGTATTTTATCTAAATCCTTACGCAACATAACTTTTACTCCTTTCTTTACCTGATGACAGGAGTTCCGGGAGAAGAGGTCTTCCAGAGACATTGAGACGTGGACTGAGGACACCCTTTTTAGAATGTCTCTAAGAAGGGAGAACAAATCTGTCTCCACTGACACCATAGAGGAAGTCGTGGATGACGATCCCTTCGCAGGTCAGTACACTTTGAATTCAAATCTTTTAACAAATGATAAATTTGAATTTTTGATCTCAAGCATTCATATACATAATAAAACCTCTTATCAGATTTTTAAAGAAGAAAGCCTAGTCGAAGACTGAGCTTTGGATCGACACACTGACCTTTGGACTTTGGGTTCTAAGTTTTAGGGATTATATACATTAATTTATACCAGGGGTAGAAAATAGCAGCCCGCGGGCCACATGTGACCCTCTAAGAGTTTTTGTATGGATCTACAAGGCAGTCAGGAAAATACCCCCTAAATCAAGATCCTCCCCCCCAAAATAGTAATAATTATTATCATTCATACTAAAAGATTGATTTAAAATACTAACTAAGAAAAAAATGCTTCTGTTAAAATTAGGGATTACCTGCAGAGGTTAAAGTACGAGGTCACAAGAAGATCCAGGGTTTTAAGAAAATTGACCTTAAATTCCATTTTCTGCCTTATCTCACCATGCTGGTATTAACACAGCACCCGAGGATCTGCAGCTTGAACTTATTGACAAGCAATCATATCATACTCAGAAAGAAATGTTTAATGTTGTGCCATTAGTTGAAGTTTAAAAATCATTGTCTGTTGAAAATTTCGCATGTATGAAGAAGTTCTCTGGGAAAATGTTTCCGATATTTAGGTATACAAACATTTGTGAGATAGTACTACATATATTTTAGTTTTTCCTTTTCCTTGAAGATAAGCAAGGCTAAATATAAATTTTCCTTGACAGACATTAACTTGCAAGCTGTGGAGAGAACCTCAACGAGGAATTTCATTCCTCATTTTTAAAAAAAATGTAGGAAAATGTGATAGAAAGGTTGCATTTATCTCATTAACGTGATTTTAAAATAAAATTTGCTTTGCTATATTATTGATTTTTATCATGGTACAATATATATATATGTGACGTCAGATATTCCAGTAAAGTTCCAGAGTTAAGGCAGGTAATATGGTTTATTGATAATTACATTTACATTTAAGTTACAATATAGAGTGAGAAGAGGGGAGGGGAGACGGGTACAAAAATCAGCGTGGACTAATTAAGCAGTTCCAGTGGCAGAAGTCTCTTGAATTTCGATGTGCGGGTGTATTTACGCCCACCACACCACGTGGTTTGCGAAGACATAACTCCACCTCTCTCTTATCTCTAATCGAACCACACACATTTACCAACATGACCCGCATCCGGGGCTACAAAGGCGTGGGGACACGTGTACACTCTAAAGAACTTAGAATCGACGGCCTGATGTCTGACAAATAACAAAATAAATAAAACATAGCTCCAGAGTGCGCGTGGCAAGTATGACAGGAAAGCAAAACTTACAGTGAAAGTACCTGCTTGAACAATACCCAAACTAGTAAAACCCAAATTACCTTTTTATACATTATATATATATATATATCTTTTCTAAAATACAAAGTTTACTAATGACTGTGATCATCTTAAAAGTTATGTCCTTTGATTTCCGCTTCTACAAGGTGGCTCCCGAGACAAAAAATTGCCCACTCCTGAATAATACAATAGGTTTAATCAGTTCTCCAAAACAGTGAGTTTCTAAAATTCATGTTCTAATGACAGTGGAAATAGGGTTAATAAACCTAGAAACCTGGAACTCCTAAATAGTTTTTCGCAATTGGTGCTAAATCACACAATTTGGGGAGGAAATATTTATTAGAATACTGAACGGACAAAAAAAAAGTAAAAAATAACTTTTAGATTGCTTTTTATGAAACAAACATAACTTGTTTGCTTAGTACTGATACCTACAGTACGTCCCAAAAGTTTATAGACAACAGTTTTTTTTCATTTCACAATTGAAAAAAATGAATAAATATTTCAAAAATCATTTTTAATTATAACTAACATCAAGACAATAATAATACTATACAAAAATAACATCACAAAATCACAGTCTTTGCAATAAAAACTAAAAATGAAAATTAAGTGTCCAAAAGTTTATAGACAACTCTTTTTTTTTTTATTATTATTATGAGGCATACTCGAAATAAGAGTTTGAAGAGATTCTGGCTTTAGAGAAAGCAAACTTCTTTCAATTTGCTGCTTTAGATCTTGAACTGTTGCAAATTGACGCCCATTAGCATACACGCCCATTAGCATACTAGCCAATATTCGCCAAAGGTTTTCCACTGGGTTCAGGTCAGGACATACGGCTGGCCAATCCATAACAGCTACTTGGTTTCGTCTAAACCACTGCATTGTGGAATTTGAGACGTGAATGGAGCAATTGTCTTGCTGATATATCCATTTGTCCCCCGTTAGCAGCATTTTCTGGAAATCTTCGGCACACTGACGACCTTTTAAAAAAACAATGTGGTAGTTCCATCATAGGAAAATGCTCCCCATACCACTAGTGAACCCCCTTCTTGCTGTCTGCTGAAAAAATTTTGCGGTTCTTTGTGAATATCGTGCCAGTAATATGCCCATCCATCGGGACCGTGTAAATTGAACTTCTTTTCATCAGTGAACAGAACACTCAACTATTCATCAGTCCAGTTCAAATGCTTCCGAGCTCACTGAACACGAGCGTCTTTGTGCCTTTTTACCAAGTTTGGTGAACGAAACATTTTGCGATAAGCAATCAATTTACTTACCTGCAGCCGTCGATGCACCGTGGATTTTGATACTGGAATGGTCACTTCTCTAGGAACTGACCGTACAGACAAGTTCTGGGTTGAAGCTAACCTGAAGATCTCTCTGTCTTGCCGTTTAGTTGTTTTCTTTGGTCGCCCAGTGAGAGATTTTGCTTTCAAATTGTCACCTTTTAACAGAATTCGATAAATACCAGCCCTACTGCGTCCAAGCTTTCTTGCAATATCTACAACTTTAATTACACGAGCATCCAAACGATGTAACGTCTTGGGTGTGGAATGGTAGCGTTGAGAATTACAGCTAAGTTCCGTTTACAGGATAATAGTTTATTTATTTACAATTTGAAAACAATCTTTATCAAATATGATGCTATATACAAGTAAATAAGAGTTCATAGGGCTTCCAATAGAAGACTAGTCCTTTCCCACGGGCAGAGCCCTTCTGTCCACAACCGGACTTGCAAAAAACAGTTTACAGGGCAGCGCCCTACAGTCCTTCGATCGGACTTCGAAAATTGTCGGCGGAGGATCTCTCTCTCGACCTCACCTCTCCAGCTCTTCGCTCGGAACTCCCCAACTCCGGGGCTCTCTTCCGGATCTTCTCCTCCCCTCTCATCTCTTCATACATTCCTTATTGGATATATCTAAAGACGGGGGTGGATTCAAGGATTCCCAATTGGTCCGTACATGGCGCCTGTACGTCTCCGCTAGAAGGCACCTTCAGGTCCCGCTAACGTAGACGTGATCAATTTCGGCAATTCTTTGAAGGGGGGCGGTCCTTTGTAACAAACTGTCTGGGAAGGCGACACCAAGTCTGCCCTTTTGTGCGAATATGGGAATCTTACAACGATAGATTTGGGCAATTTCAGTTTCGGAAAACTGCACGTTGCGAGGCATCTTTGCAATCAGTCGAAGAAAGAAAGACAGCTTTTATCTCCATAAGCTATTGAAAGACCCGTTCATGACCTTGAAACAAGCAAATTTGGAGATCAGTACTTCAATCAACTTTTAACCCCGGTTTTCCAAAAATTTTTGGGACAGCATTATTTCGTTTTCATTTTTTTGTATTAAATTTATGACTGTTTGAAGTAGTTTAAGCATTTTACTATTTCTGTTGCGTCAATAGATATTTGCATAATTTCTTTCATCTTTCTTACTTGTTTGATTAAATCTTAAATAAAAAAAAAGCTAGTCTATAAGCTTTTGTGACGCACTGTATACTTTACTACTGTTGCAGATAGGCTATTGCTTTTAAATATTCTTCACAATTTTGAAAGACAGAGACGTAATACTTCTTAAGAAAGAGGGGGAGAAAAAAAAGAGTAAACAACAGGCACTTTGAAAGATGTATTTGTTCAAGTATTTAGCAGAGGAATAGCGAGGTTTCAACTTTAATTGATATTTAAATGTATTTTTCTAACACCCGTAATTGAACTTTATCCGATCGGAATAGAATTTTCCAAACTGCCAAACTATTTCACTCCAAACGTTATCATTTGCACCAGAATAGCTAAACTAAACTAGAACTTAAAAAGAACAAATTTCACTCTGCTTTCTAGAACTTCAAAGTAGTTTTTTTTTCTTCAGCTCCTTAAAATTTTAGATGGCAGGCACATTCTAGACAAAAGCCGCCCAACAAAGGAAAAATGATAAGTAAAATTTTCAACACTTGATTTCCTGCAGACGATACTTCAAACTGAGGAGAGGGTGAGTATTCTAGAGACTTTTTCGCTCTGAAAACGTAAGACAAATTTATAATGAAAATCTGTGCAAGTGACACAATTTTTACGTCTTTGCCAGCATTCATAATTTGGTTTCTTATTTTTAAACCGGTGACATCAAATAACACCAGTTTCACTTACAGTATCAAATTTTCTTAAATTTTCGGATCAATATATCACTGTCGATTATTCGGGAAGATTTGAAGACTTAAAATTTACGAAAAATGGCTAAATAACGAGGAACGTATAGATTTTTAGATTTTTAAATTTGAGAATATTTTCTTTTGTATTTGTTCACCTATTCGTACAAATTTATAAGATGATTTATCCAACGGTGTGGATTTGTACTCCAAGCAAACAAACAAACAAATAAACCTACAAATAGGCTTTACTTTTATTTATAAAAATTTCGTACTTTTAGATAAATAATTCTTTTTATTATTGATTTAAAATGTCAGGCCAAGTTTTTGAGGCCCCAATTTACTATCATTGGTTTAATGAATACGAAAATGAAGATTTTAAGGTACATGTTTGTTACATTGAAACAAACTTGGACATAGTTGCAAAGATTCAAAATAAATGATATAGGCTCCAATTTATCAGTTTTGGTTAAATTTAAATCATTACAAAATTAACATTTTTTGAAAGTTAAATTTTCTTTTTATACGAAGCGGATATCCAGTGAATATAATCAAATAAATAAAAGACTTCAAGGTAAATATTCCACAAATGATTACTTACCCGTTTGAAAAGTTTGCACAAGAAAATGTGACATTTAACACTGCAAAAACAATCCTATATTAAACAATAATAACGGGTAAAAAAATCACTGCAATCTTAATTTTTTTTTTAAATTTTTGTGTTTTAATGTCGCTGTGTCGCATTATTTATACCAAGCATATTTGAAATTTTCTTTTAGATTAATATATTTTAATTATTAAATTTTATTGATCTATTTCTATTTAGTTTGGAAGGCGTGCACGTGGGGTGGAGGGATGGGGGTGTGTTAAGGTCCCCAACCTTTCTTTTGCCTTCTTTCAGACATACTCGTATGCATGATACATCAGAAGCAATATTTTAATTATTGCAGAAATGTTCTTGCTAATAATAAGCATTTTTTCTGTTTGCGAGAATTGTATACACAAATGTAACAACATAGCAAAATTTTTATCTTAAGAGAGATTTTCTCTTTAAGATAAACAACAAAAAATAACAACAACAAAAAAACTTCTTATTTAATTCAATACTGTCTAAAGCAGGAATTCAACATTTCTTCACGTATAAATTTCAAGTCACGGTCAGGGTGAAGATTCTAGCACCGACCCCGACACAAAGAGAAAGGCTCAATGAAACTAGTATCCACCCATTTTATTTGAAAGTAAATAGATTAGTAAGCCAACGCCCAAGAGAAATAACGTTTATACCGAGTATTACATTATAATGAATTTGATAAATGAGAAAATTCAGTTAGTCAATGAAAGCAACTGAATAAAGAAACACTCATTATAAGTTTAATGTATTTTATTATTTAAGAATTTTTTTTATTATTCCTTAGGAATAACATAGCATATATGAATAATGATTATGGTTATACTATAGTGCTTCGTCACAATATGAACATCGGTAAATTTTTAGCACTTTGCATCACTAACGAGTTTTTACATCATTTTTTAATGACTATAAAACTACTCACTTTTTAAAAGTAATTTAAATCTTAGTAAAGTAACACACATAAAACAATAATTCACCAGTACGATCGTTTTGGGTAGCAGAAAAAAGTTCCACCCTTCTTCAGGTGCAAAACTGTGCTTATGCTGGTTAAGTATATTTTTATGTGTGTTGTTTAGAGTTATTAATTTGTTTTACCTTTTAACACCAGTTTTTAGTTGACTGTTCTTGTTGTTACTTACTTATTCTTCATACTTTTCTTTTGTAAACTTTTAATAAAAATTGACGAATTTGCTTTTTCAAATATGCTTTATTTATTAGCATCCAAAATAAAAGTATTTACAGATTAATATGTATTCAGTTGCCAATGCAATTCCAAAAATTCGATTGTTCTAGTTTTATTTAAATTTATTTATATATATATTTTTTTTTTGGGGGGGGGGTTATACTTTCTTTTGTGTTGCTCTGTTCTAAGTAGTGATGATATGATAATTATTAATCGCTCATATTATCCAGTTGGATATATTTGTTATTTTAAGTCTTCAATAAATTTATTTAATGCAGGTTTCAATTTAATTAGAACTCTCCATAAGTAAGCGGACTTTGCAGTTTATTAGAACTTTAAAGTTCAGAATAAACCACCAAGTTCACTGTATGCAGCTACAAATGGCATAGCTCATTGCATGACGGGGAACACAGAAAAAAAAAATTATAAAAAAGTTAAAATACTTTCTCTTTTCAGTGAGATTGAAAATCAATTACAGATCTTTGAATAAAAGATAGGCTAATGATTCACCAGTGATAAGATTTTGAGTTTTGAGATTCACCAGTGATAAGATTTTTTGTACAAACACTTTGGTACAAAGGGGAATTCAGCCTAACTGAATCTGTATTATGTAAACTATTTGAATAACCGAATAATTGGGTGAGCAAATTTCCCATGTGCATTGCTTTTGCGACTGTCCAGTATATTTTCTTAAAATACTCACAACTCGTACATTATTGAGTAGGGGAAAGTGGGAGCATAGTGGGGCAATTTTTACTTGTTTTAAAATAATTTCCTTTCTTTTAATTAAAACTAAAGCTTAAATGCCGAACAATATTTCAGCAACTCTTAGCTTTCATTGTAATTTTTTTTTCAGAATTTATCCTTATTATATTCTTAAAAAAAGTTAATTTTCAAAACGTACTTAAGTTGTCACATTGTGACCCTTTACGGGGAATAATGAAACAGGGATTGGAATGCAGTGGGACAATGTGTAAGTTATGCAACGCATTGCAATTAATATAATTAAACACAAGTTGAGATAGTCAACACAGAAAATATGAAACGAGTTTTTAAATGACAAGCCTTAAAAATAGTTATTATAGTGAAGACATTTGAAAGTTGCAAAATTCTTCTCTGAACAATGTTTTAGTGAATTGAAAATAGTAAAATAACATCTCAAATTAAACAGTAACAAAATGTTTGCCAAAGCTCATTTTATCATGGAATAAGATCGAAAGCCAACTGGAAATCATAAACTGTCAATCAGTGCCGGACTTAGAAGTGTGGAAGCCCTGGGGCAACAAAGAAGAGGCACCTCCTATTAATTTTTTAAGAAAAAATTGAAGAATTTTTCCAACTTTTGTGTTTTCCAACCTATGTGGTGAAATGAGTTCAGCGTTAACATAGCCTGGTGCCTAGTGGTCCAGGGTTCGATTTCCGATGGAGGTAGATTTTTTTACCCAAAAAATAATTCCTATTTCTCTATTTCTTGTCTGGTGTTGGACTCTTAATATAACGTCGATATGACTCGCAACGGATCTCATTCAGTGGCAGTAGTATGCGAAATGAGTGCATGAACCAGTTGCTTTGTATCTGAAACCTTTGGGGATAAAAATAGTGACCTTACTTTTTAATTAACTTCTTTTTAATTATTCGGTGTTCATAGGAAATTTTACGTAAAAATGTCTATTGTGGGGGGCCCCGTGTCTACAGTACCGGTGGCTCTCTCCAAAGTCCTGCCCTTTGTGTCATTGTTCTTTCTATACCTCCACAAGTCATAGGTTTATATACAGTGGGGCACTGTCCCACTGTGCCCACCGCAAAGTCTTTTTAAATACAAACTCGAAAGCTGTAAAAAATTTATCAAATCGAAGATCATTACATGCATGCAATTGAGAAAGTTTAAGCTCAAATTAAAGCAAAGAAATTGATTATTGGACTATAATTTACTGCTCAAATCTAAAAAAATAAAACTTGTCTGATTTTTTCAACCGTGATTGTAGAAACAAAAATGCCTGCTACTTCCCTAGAAAATGAATTATAATCGTGACTAGTATCCACAGTGTTGCAATAGTGCTTTACTAAATTGTGGAACTTTTTTTCTAATTTTTGAGCTTTTAAGAAAAATATCTATCTATCCCTCCCCCCTTTCCCCTAAATATTAATAAATATAAAACAAAGTAATAGAACAAATTAGCATCAGACTACTTTAAACTGTTTTGATTTTTGATTTACGTAACTAACCAAATGCAAAATT
This sequence comes from Cheiracanthium punctorium, assembly GCA_038373885.1. Lineage (NCBI taxonomy): Eukaryota > Metazoa > Arthropoda > Arachnida > Araneae > Cheiracanthiidae > Cheiracanthium > Cheiracanthium punctorium. The sequence goes on from JAWZYV010014284.1 coordinate 934,286, forward strand.
AATGACAGTGAACAGCAAATTAGGGTTTTCGTGAAATTTAATTAAGTAATTGTATTTAATGCTACATTCTCTTTTGTAAAATATTGATTATCTCAGTACATTGGATGCATATGGCAATGAATATATAACCTGGAAAAGTTGCATATTTACAGAAATAAGAAAAATAAAATCTAGGTGTATTTAGTTAAAAAAAAAAAAAAAAAAAAAAAAAAAAAAAAAAAAAGATGAAAAAAAAAGTTCAAATGAAAATTCCAGTGTATTTAACAATGTGATGCTCCAGTAATAGACTAGGAAATTCTTGGTCTTAAACTAACTGCAGAAAAAAATGAACCTATTGTACAGCTGCGGGAAAAAAAAAGGCCCACTTGCTCTTTACTTCGCCGTCGTTCGTCGTACAACAAATTTATATATACCATTCGTTTGCAAATAACGCATACTTTAATTTACTATTAATTTAATTTCCATAAGGGGTCGTCTTCCTATTTAATTCTGCATCAACTTCGTTTTTCTCAATGGCAACCCGGTATTTTGACTTTATTAAACGAAAGAGAACCTTCAAATTACCCTAAATATAAATTTTCACCAATTTTATACGATAATTTCCGGCGATATGGCGAATTAATTTTTGCGCGTTTTTAAGGGACTTTCTGCAAATTGAAAAACGCTATTTTGTAGGTTCCGAACTTTTCGCCTTTCATTAATTTCGCTCGCGAGAGTTAAAAGAAATTAATATTAGTATCAAGGAAAATATTGTTTCCATCTCTCTTAAAGTTTTTTGTACTGAGAATATCAAGGGTAGAAATTAGAATATTTAGTCTGTGGTCCGAATAACCCGTGAGTTCATAACTTCCTTGGTTTTTACACATGATTTAAGGGGAAAATGCAAAATGATTGCTCACGATTTTGAAAATCTTTGTAATTTTGAAATTGTTATTGAGTATTTCCCTTGATGATTCTCTTAGACAGGTGAAATGTTGGCAGGAGTGACAGGCTGCTCTGTGCTCCTCCGACTACAAGCATGAATATTACTCAGCTATGGTCGAACTTGAAGAATGATTTCCTGATAGAAAATTTATTTGTTTGAATTTCATGTAAAAAACGCAATTACTTTTTTGCCGACCCAATATTATCACCGTGTTTGTTACTTCACTTTCTTCATTTAATACTGTCGTCTACAGTGTGAAATATTCTTAAGACTTTTGGCGGTATTTTAATTTATAGGTAGAAGAAAATTTAGACAGAAAAACGTGATTTTGAATGTTTGATAAAGTATGGGGAAGTCCAAAGACCTAATGTTTCCGATATTAAAAAAGGTCACATTCACGTCTGGAAAGTTGAGGATGTTAGTTTTTCAGAAATAGGACGTTGTATTAGAAGACATACATCTACTGCATCTAATTCTATAGCTGGAAAATATTTTATTTGGGGGAATATGGTAGCGGACGCAACAATACACGCTTTTTAGAATCCCTATCAAACTGTTAAAAACCTCTAATTTATTTGCTTCAAAATTTGATATTTTTAATACTGGTATCTTTTACTGTGTTTTTGCATAAAATAAATCTAATTTACGTTTATTTTATGCAATTTTCAAAAAATTTTCACTTAGTAAATTTATATATGGTCCCTTAACTCATGAAAATAACACATTTTATTTAATATAAATTAAACTACTGAACGTAAAAATTTGAAATTTTGCACAGCCATGTAATATTACTTTCTGCATCTATTTCCATCGAAATTTGGCTAGGTCGCTATTCATAATTTTTTTGAATATTAATTTAATAATTCATAATCCATATTATTAATTTATTAAAAATCATAATAACATTAAATTATGTTTGGGTCGTTTAGTTCTAATAGTACGAATAAAAATCAGAATCTTACTATCAATATTACATGAGATATGAATTGATGTATGAAAATATATTTTAACATAGGGGGGTGCTCAAAACTCACATTAACATTTGGGGTTTTAACATTAACATTATCAAAATTAACATTTGGGTGCTCATAACTCACTCATTTTCAGTCCAAATTTATTGAAAATTGGTGTCCGGGGTTAAAATGAGCTAAATTTTTGAAATATGAAGTGAAATCTAGGGGTCGCTATTGAGGAAAAAAAAGTTGGTGTGAATTTTAATATGTGGATGGCCCCTTATGTAATTTTTATGTATAGCAAATTAAAGTGTACGTGAATCGTAAACGATTGGTATCTGTAACTTTGCTGTACGACGAACGACGCTAGAAAAAAGTACAAGTGGGACTTTTTTTTTCTCCGCAGCTGTACCTATTGAAATCAAACTCTCCTCTAAAATTAACTCTGTCTTAAGGAAAACTTCTAAATTCACCGCACTTTTATTGAGAGGAATTTAGAAAGCTATTGCTGCCATCTATCGTTTCCAAACTGAACTACAGGTAGCATTGAAAATCATTCCAGAGGAGTGTTTCTCAACCTTTTTGCTACTACAGAAGAGCGGTTGGTAAAAAGGACAAATATTTCGCGGATTGGTGTCAGTCAATAATGAAAAACAATATATTAATAGGTATTTTATTTATTAAATAAAATGTTATACAAATATCATTTTTATATGCATCGAAAATAGTTGAAAGGTTTAAATAATCTTAAAAAGGGTTTTTAATTTTTTTTTCTCTAACCGGCAAAAAACTTCACTTAGAAGATAGTGTGAATCTACTTATGTAATGGGCTAACGTATGCGGTACCAAAATCGACGATATTTGCACACTGCGAATGGCAACAACTAGATGTAAATATTAGCGTAATGAAAATAACACATGCACAAAAATCTAAATGAACAGTTCAATGACGTCAAATGAAGCAAGTTACTGTTCGTTACTGGTTACTTTTACTTACGTCACGCAGTAACTAAATTACAAAATAACAATAACGCATACGCGAAAATGCAAGATCTTTCGGATTTTTTCACATCTTTAACCCATTAAGAGCCAAAGCTCCCGTTACGGAAACATCTATTATATATGTTTTTTCTTAAAATATTTTAACGCAATTTACGAAATACACATTGTATATGAACATTTACACTATATAACACACCCTATAGTATAAATGTTTATATAAAATGCGTATTTCGTAAATTGTGTTAAAATATTTTAAGAAAAAAGAGGTTTCCGTTAACCCTTTGAGGCGCAACCCTTTCCCAATGCTGAAAAAAAAGGGCAGCCGTTGCCATCGCTCGACTTAACTACCAGCAAGATGGCGGACGATCGAAACGTTCATCGCGTGCCACAGATCTGGAGACCCTTTTTTGGCGACAGCTGGCTATGCGCGAGCACAGCCAGCTGCGTCAAATCTCTAGATCTGTGCGGTCTCTAGATCTGTGGCACGCGATGAACGTTTCGATCGTCCGCCATCTTGCTGGTAGTTAAGTCGAGCGATGGCAACGGCTGCCCTTTTTTCAGCATTGGGCAATCTAGCCAGCTGTTCTCGCATTCTTCCATTTTTTAGCAGATGTCAGAGCCGTTAAAAATAATCATGACCATTTTTTTACGGGAAATGCCGAGCTAAAAAAGTAAATGATTCTCGTAGAGCTATGTCACCCGCAACTATTTTTATAGAAATCAAATCTAATTCTTCGTGACTGGCAACAGTTAAAACGTCAGAGTTGGTGTTCCCAGAGCGGGAACACTGCACGTTAAAGGGTTAAAACAAAGAAACACGATTTTCGTTGAAATGAATCCAATATTTTGGCCAACACTGCACTGAGTATAAAGAACAGTTAGTAATAGGGCGGCAAATTTGGCCGCCTTCGCGGTCAGTTTGGGAATACTGAGCAGAGTAATGTTACCAGTAAGGCTCGTTTCTCTTGGACTTATATTCTTCTTGAAGATAGTAAGCCTACTAATACCAATGTCATGATTGGATTCCGTCTTAGTCTAGAGATTAGACGTTGTCATTTTTCTTTCAAAGATTTAGAGTTGAATTTTGACAAGCCTTCTTATATTTCAGGTCTATGCCGTGGCTCCACACTATGCCCCTCGAGCTGTCCCTGCGAGCTTCCCGGACGCTGTCGGTACGACACGCTTCCCGGCCGCCCCAGCCGCCAGAGCCCCTGCTCCGATCCGGGCGGGCAGGTGTCCCGCTCAGCCTCCTACGACCGGTCCACGGCTTCGGACTGGGGCGCCAGTACGAACACGCAGCAGGACTCCGTGTTCGTGCGCGACATGGAAGAAACCTTCGCCAGGACGCTTTCCAGACTCAGGAAAGGTGAAGTTCTTCACGATCCTTCAGTTAATCAGACTCTTTTGAAGTCTATTCAGGGAAAAAAGGTTCAATTAATTGTGTTTTTAAATGAAACTTTTTATCTTTAGACACTTCCAAATTAGAAACAAGAAGCACAGAATTATCTAAAGCTATTAGTACACTGCAAAAAAGTCTGTTAAACTGGCTAAAAAAACAGTCAGTTTATTTCCGTATATTTTACAGAAATCTTCCGTATTTTTTTGCTTATACGGAAGATTTCTGTAAAATAAACTGAAAATCTGTAAAATTTATGGAAGACTTCTGTAAAAAAATTCGGAAATAAACTGGCGTCCTGGCTAACAGTTATTCTGTAAATTTGACACACTTTTTTTGCAGTGTAGAATGATGCATGCAATCAACCACTTTTGTGGTGATTAGTTCATAAGTAAAGAAAGGAGGGAAGTTAGACAACATTTTGCTGAGTTAGGGGGTAGACTATGTGATACACTACTGCTTAAAGACTATTTTCAATAAATAAACTGTATATTTTTATTATTGGTAGCATGCCGTATGAATATGTATCAATATCTTTATGAGGATTCGTACGAATCCTCGAATTGCTAAAATTCTGAGCTTTTGACATGCAGTTTGATATCTTAAAAGTGATCCTGTTTTTTATAAAATACAGAAAGAAGTTATCTCGAGTACCAAATAATAGGACGATTTAAGACAGTTTTCCAAAAGTTCGGAATTTTAGCAAATTAAGGACCCGTACGAACTATGCTTATGATAACGCAAAAGATATGCAGGAACGGAGTAACTTGCAATCAGAAAACATACCAGAGAAAAAAAAATCAATTTCGTATTCATAGCATTTACTTAGCATTTACTTAAAAAAAAAAAAACCTCAGTATTTACTTCATTAGGTTGGTTATTGTTAAATACAATATTAAATTTGGATGCAATAGAAATTGGGAATGGATTGAAATATATATGACTTAATAAATATTTCTGTTTAGCAACAAGTAGTATTTTAATAGCACTTCATTCGTTTCTGCTCTTATAAAATCAGCATGTGGACTCTCTGCCATAAAAAAGAAACACTAAAAAAGTATTATTTCTATTTAGAATTCCAACGGTCTTCCTTCACGTCAAGTTTTTCTACTGTGGAGGAGTGGCTGAAAAGCCTAGACTTAGCAATGTATACCAATTTGTTAATGGAAAGTGGGTTTGATGACATTGACTTCTTGGTAAGTAAAAATATATCAATATTTTTTCTAGTACTTAACTATAAAAATTGACACTAAAAACCTGATCAACAGTAACATAAATACCGAACAATTTCTAAAATTGTGCCGATTTGTCATCGTCTTTAGTAGCCTTTCACTTGTCTATACAAGCACTTTTTAATGTGACTTTATCAATTTGTGGCTAGTTTATACGAGAATGTGTATTTTCTAAGAAATTGAATGCCCAGATAAAATTGAGCAAACAGCAAGCTTAACTACTGACAGTTATCTGATGCCGTTCCAAGTTCCAAGTGATAGCCAACTCTGCGCAGCTCCAATGCATAGAGCTAGGCAAGTGTCTTTCATATATTTACCTACACCGAACAAATGTTACTTGAACGCTTTATTTCGCATATCTTTGCAGACTATCAGAAACAGTTTTATTTTGTGCATTTTTATTTTTGCATTTTATTTTTGTGCATTTTATTTTTGTGTCGAAATTAGGGGACCATGGGATAACTCGTACTTCCACCAACTGGATCTCTAAAAATGGAAGGCGCACCCCCTCTGCCCATCGCCTCCCTTCGGGGGGGGGGGTCTGACACCGCGGTTTGCGGCTGACAGGGGGGATCAGAAACAACAACAACAACAACAGGGAAATCATGGCGTCACTGGTCTTTTAGACCACTCACTAACTATTCTAATTTCTACCCATAGATAAAGGATTGATCAATAAAATAAAGAAATGGCAAGATACAATTTTCCTTTTCTTTTTTTTTTTTTTTTAGGGTGGTAACATCCTCGATGACGAAGACTTGTTGGAGATGGGGGTGCTCGACCAAGGGCATCGCCAGAAGATCCTCGAGTCTTGCCATGGCTTACCTGCACTTCGACCCATCGGGGACAAAGGACCAGAATCTGTTGGCGAGTGGCTGAGATCTTTACACTTGGATCAGTATTTGGACACATTCAGAAGGAATGGGTATGACGATATGGTACGAGCCAGGAAACTTTGGGAGATGGAGCTGAAATCGGTAAACATTCTATTATATATAATTTTCTTTCGTGAAAAAAGTTTTTTTAATGAAAAAAAAAATCATCCACAAATACTTGGATACTTTATAAGAGTACATTGGTTGTTCTGTGAAATTTATTGGAATGCCCCTTAAAAAATCCAGCTGTTTGGTTTATTCAGGAATTTTACAACGTTTTTTTTAATTATTTATTATGACGTCAAATAAAAACAATTTTGTATGAGTTAGATGAATAATGCAAATCATTTTGTATTGACAAATTTTCTGACTTGAACGCTTGATCTCCGGCACGCGGTTGTATGTTTTTGTTGAACAAATTTTAGACGCCATAAAAAAGTTTTTTTCTAGCTTTAAAGTTGTGAAACACACTTTCGATTATATGGGATTCTGAGTCACCACCTGCAAGATTATAGGCAAGTGATGCGACTACTGAGGCAACAAGATAATTCAAGATGGGTGCATTTTATGAAGATTTGCTAAAAAATTTTGTACACTGTACACAACCAAGAATATAGCTTCTAAACTTTTGCTTATCATTTCTAAAAAAATCACAATTTTGCTCTTTTTTTACTGTAGAACTAATCCAAAGGCTTGCATACTTTAAAGTAATTGTAATTTAAGAATTTTAGCTTCGGGTGTTTTTATAGAAATTAATATTTAGATTTATGATATAAAGTATGTACACTATACACTCAATTAATTTGAAATCCAACTTGCATGCATTTTAGATTGTCTCCACATCAGATAACTATCAGTACAAGTTGTTCAAATGAAATCCTCTCATCATAGGCGCACCCACGGGGGGGGGGGCTATGGGGTCTAAAGCCCCCCCCTAAAGGTCGAGAGTTAGAAGTGAAAAGCTTTAAAAATTGAAAATTGTCACTTAATTAAAATATTTTTTTTTCATCTTTAAATTATTTCTAAAATATTTTTTTCAATAAAAGAAAGTTATTAATTTTCAAATAAGTAATTAATGTCTAACTACTAACAGTTAGTGCATGAAACATAGTTAAACTCGGTTAAAACGCCACTGAAAGGTCCGATATTTAAGACTCTGTAACGAGTTACATTAATAGTGAGCTATGTTCTATGAGCAAATGCAACTGGTACCGAATATTTCGACGTTATAAAAGAGTTGTAATTATTGATGTCACTATAACCGAGTTCAGCAGTATTTGTAGCCCAGCCTCTCCTAAACTAAAATCCTGGGTGCGCCACTGCCTCGCATTATTGCCGAATATCTTTAAAATAATCGCACAAATGAAAAAAGCTATAACGAATTCATGTAATAAAAAGAAGAAAGAAAAGGAAAAAAGAAATTCGATAAATAATTCCTAAAAAAGAAAAAAAAAAAAGTAATTTTGGAAAAGAAGAAAGGGGAGGTACTTGAAACAGTTAATGTGTGTCGTTTACCAAACATGCCAATCCCGCAAAAATATTGCCTGTTCAAGAATCAATAAATGTTTTTTTTCCCCCTTTCATTCCTCCTCTATTTCTCTCTACCCTCTCTCTTCTTCATCCAAGAAGCGTTTTCCATTCTCCGAATTTTTTCCCAGGCATTATCTCGCGTTTCCAGTCATTCAAACACGAGTCATTCCTTTCTGAACTGGCCTTCCCTTCGCGCTTGATTGGCCCGTCCTTAACTGGAAACTAAATGCATCAATCTAGTTAATGATTGGCGCGTTGGCGTGCTGCGACTAAATCGCCCAGGGGCTCGACGCAGGAGAAATAGGGGGGGGGGGGAGAGATGAGGGGGGACGAGATCATTTGCCTACGCGTTCATTGGTCCATACAGGTACGGGGGGGAGAAGAAACAGGGGGTAGCTCTTGATTAATAGCGAGCCTTTGGTAATTGGCCCAAACGCTTCATTACTCCAGTTAATTAATTGTTAATTGCGTAGACGCTAAGATAATTGAGGCCATTCCAAGCGCTTTTAATTCCGGGAGTGGAATTTTTTCCTCTTTTTTTTGCAGCCCCCTTTTCCAGGAACAACAAGGAATGAGCCAGAAATAGGATAAAAAAGCAAAGGCTAGGAAGAGGGGGGTAGGGTAGACAGGGATATAATTGCGGACATTCCATAGAGTCCTTAATAGGAAAAATACTTGATCGGGGCCAGGTTTTAATTAGTATATCAATAACATTTTCTTTCTGAAAGTATTGTAAGTGTTCTGCAGAGGCAAAGCTGTTGCAATGACTTAATTACTGCGTCCACCCAAGCACACACCGACACTTCTGGCTGGCTCTGTTTTGACAAGCATGCTGGAAATTTGCAATCGGCTGGCCCGACCCGCTTAATTAGAGCGAGAGGCACACGGGGGGAATTTTATAGACTGCATTCACGGGACATTGGAGCATCGAGAGGTTTATTATTTTCTGGTTTGCGTTCGTCAGTTCGTTAAAAGTCTCGTCTGTTTATTTGTCTTGCGGGCGCGAGACGGGCATAAACTTTATTTTGCGGAGACATTTATATCCACTTTGCTGGCAGCGAGTAGAAAAATGGGTTATTAAATCTTGGAGAGAGTGTAATGTAGTTTGTTCATGCTGTGATTGGCTCGTAATGATTTTGAAGATGCGCCTATTTCAGGGAGTGAAGGATGTGAGCCTAAAATATTGCAGTCTGAAAATAGTGAAACTGTTTCAGCGTATATAAAATAGGGAAATGCGAATTTAAGAATGTGGAAATTTGTAGTAGATAGAACACAAGTTAAAAATTCTATACGACGGGCTACTTTTCATTCAATTAAAATTTCCCCTTATGTTTTTAAAGAACTTTTTAGGGAGGTTTCATTTTGGTTTTCATAATTCACATAAGCACAGGCATATCATGTTTGTGTGAATCGCCTAAAACAACAAAATTGTGTTGACCTAACTGTTTTTGCTATAGAACAAATACAGAATAAAATATACACCCTTTTTCGTTAATAGCATTTTGGGGTTATAACCCTTCCATGAGGAATTTTTTTTTCATTCATTTTCTTCACACACACACAACATACATATATGCATATATAAGAGTTGCAGTACTCGTAACTCCCCTTCCCTATGAAAAATGTCTCACTACGCCATTGGCTGATACGATAGCCAAGTGAAATTAACACCTCTTGTCTCTTGTTAAGGATCTATGATTCTCTCTTCAGTAATGCAAGTATGAAAGTAAAAAAAAAGTGTAGGTTTTAAATTTTCTCACGCTTACTTGTCTAAATTTTAATTATTAAATTAACTTAAACAAGTACTATATTGTCTGCTTTTTATTACTTTATGTGTTTTTTTTTTCTTTCTTCAAACGTACATCATAACGTGAATTCGTTTTTACCCCTGAAATATTTTCTAGATGCTCGATATCACCAAACCTGGACACCGGAAAAGGATACTGACGTCGCTGGGGGAGAAAACGTCCAGTCGTTATTTCGACGAATTGAAAGACCTCAGTTTGTCCAAAATGGTGAGTAACCTCAGGAAATGTTTGAGTGCTCGCAGTATTGTCCTGAAAGTTGTGACTAGGACACCGACAATAATAAATCGAAATTTCACTCATGTTTTTTTCAACTTATGAATTGTAACGAAATTTTAAGGACCAATCTTTATTTGCATATTTATATAACGTAGGGGAGGGTGACCTAAAATGATTCCCCCTACTAGAGCAAGAGCCAGCGACCGCCAGACCTTCGTCATAGTATAAAAGCTGAAACTTTCTCTGCGCATACCCCCCAACAGAGGTAGGAACAATCGGCCACTATAAAGTTTGGATGATCGTGGCTTTGTCAGGTAACAGGTGGCAAATGTGTATAAAATTGCCGAAAATTTCATCTTTTCATAAAGCTTCATTTTTTTATATGTTCTTCTTCGCAGTACTAGAAATCACTTTATCCCTTGCCAGACACTTTTCCATCGTGGCAAACCCCCGCCAGACAATCTCAAAGTCTTGAAAACGTAATTCTATTAAGAGCGCGCTGCAAGAAAGTTCGCGCGTAAGAAAGTTCAGAAGTAGCAGTATAAAATGTGCTTGGCACTTTGTGACAGCTTGACGTACTTCGTCGCGGGAGTTTACGAACACAACAGTTTTCCATGACTTTGAGGTTGTCTGGCGGGGTTTGCCACGACGGAAAAGTGTTTGGCAAGGGATAAAGGGATTTCTAGTACTGCGAAGAAGAACATATAAAAAAATGAAGCTTTATGAAATGACGAAAATTTTCTGCAATTTTATACACCTTTGCCACCTGTTACCTGCCAAAGCCACGATCATCCAAACTTCATAGTGGCCGATTGTTCCTACCTCTGTTGGGGGGTATGCGCAGAGAAAGTTTCAGCTTTTATACTATGACGAAGGTCTGGTGGTCGCTGGCTCTTAAGGCGCGTTTACACTAAAGTTGACATCTAAAAGTTGACAAAACATTGTTTGTAGAAAACTAAAAGTTGTCAACTAAAAGTTGCTCTTCTCAAGCTAGAGCAACAAGTGGAAAACTTGTTGCCAAAGAATTGGCGCGAAAGGCGGTAGTGTGAAGAATTAGGTAGTAGTGTCAAGGATGTCGCACGAAGAAGACGCAGTTATTGCCGCGGCTGCCTGTGTCATCATAGCCAGCCACTGTGCAAGAGGTCCCCGAAGATATTGGGTGAGACCCTCGTTGAAGGCTAGGGATAGGTACAGTGGAAGTGACATGATAGCTGATCTCCGAGAAGATGACGTCGATCCGTTGAGTGGTGAGCTAAGGTCACGAGCCCGACGTCATGTCTGGGACGCGTGGAGGGGGAATAGTTCTCCACTAGTTTCCTACAAGTTGCTAGCGCAAAGCGCGCAGCAACAAATCTTCCACTTTTAGCTGTCAACTTTCTTTGATCTTTACCGACACTCCGCGGGAAACCAAAATTTAGTGGAAGATTCGTCTCTCCACTAGTGGAAGACAGAAAAAGTTGCTGTATTTTGTAAAAAAAGCAACAAATTGCCGCAACTTGTGGAAAACTTAGTGGAAGACTTTGGTGTAAACGCGCCTTTAGACTATACAATAATGTACTACTTCTTCCAACACGTTTTCCTTCCAGGACTGGAACTTGAGCAATGCCACGGGGCTTTCAACGGCGGACGAGCCATCCTCGTCAGGGGACGAGTCTCGGACTGTGGATATAATGCGAGGGGACACCAGTGTCCGGAAGATCTCTGCCAATGGGAGTCTGTCCCGGACCGATTCTCCGCCCTCTGTGTCCAGCCTTAAGATCCGGCCTCCGACTCAGCTCATGGGCGATACCTCACCGCAGCAGATATTGCAAGACATCACTTCGACCCAGTGGAAACACCAGCCCGATGTTTTAGTCAAAGGCAGCTGCAACTACACCGCCAAAGTACGTATTTGTTATACTTCGAGGCTAGACACACGTATGCTGTGTTTCTGTGCTTTAGCCGTGCCTCCTAAAAATGCCAAATTTCCAACTTAGTAAAGAAACCGTTAACCCTTTAACGCGCGGCGTCCTCATCGTGAGGACACCAAACTCTGACGTTTTGACTGTTGCCAGTCACGAAGAATAGATTTGATTTTTATAAAAAAAATTGCGGGTGACATAGCTGCACGAGAATCCTATACTTTTTAGCACGTTCATTTCCCGTAAAAAAATGGTCACGATTCTTATTAACAGCACTGATATCTGCTGAAAAATGGAAGAACGCGAGAACAGCTGGAAAGATTGCCCAATGCTGAAAAAAGGGCAGCCGTTGCCATCGCTCGACTTAACTACCAGCAAGATGGCGGACGATCGAAACGTTCATCGCGTGCTACAGATCTAGAGACCTTTTTATGACGCAGCTGGCTGTGCGCGAGCAGACAAAAGGGTCTCTAGATCTGTGGCACGCGATGAACGTTTCGATCGTCCGCCATCTTGCTGATAGTTAAGTCGAACGATGGCAACGGCTGCCCTTTTTTTCAGCATTGGGAAAGGGTTGCGCCTCAAAAGGTTAATCCATTTTTTCCCTGCCGGCCTCTGTCTTGCAGGCTTTGGCCACAACAGGCTGGAATTGTTGGTCTCTTTATTAGGGGGGCACCTAGTAGGTGGACCAACGTCGTCCCCTATGAAGGGACGGACATGACAAACACGCCCAGTCGGGGATCGAACCCCGGCTGCTTAGAGTTGAACCCAAAACCGTAGTACGGTGCTTCACCTACCATACAACTCGGTCGGCACCGTTAATCTAAAAATGAATTATTTTAAGAATAATGATTTGAAGATTTCGCAGTTTTTGATGCTTACAAAGATGTTGTGCAAAGTAATCTGAACATATAAGTGTTAGTCCATTTTATCAGAATACGCAGCTCAAGGTTACGCATTTTCGCTTCTTCCACTTCCCGTTCGACAACTAGGACAGTATTGAGGCATATTCTTTTCGTACTGTAGTTGAGGGTCAAATGTTGAGAGTTCCCTTTTCATTGCAAATCTTCATTCGGAAACGAAACAGAGCGTAGAAAAAGCGAACTTACTGTTAGCGTCTTTCGCGACCGCAGTTACAAGATAAAGGAGAGAAAAGATAGGTGACCTTGAGCAGCCTATTCTGATGGAATAAACAAGAAGAAAGATGAAGCATACCAAACGCATCAGATATAAAACATTTTCAAACACAACAGTATTTTTTTAGTCAAATTTGGTATGATTTTGGGGATAACCTTAAAAAAAAACTACAAAAAAAACCCCTATATTATTATAAGTGCAATTTTGGGTGACCCTGTAAAATAACGTTAAATGTTATATTTTAAATGTCATCCTTCAAATGAGCAGAAAGCTATTATAAAAGTTTATATACCGTGCATACTGCATTGTGCTTGAAATGAATTATTGTTTGTAAACTGCCATAGACAGTAATGCATTGGAATTATTTTGAGTAATCTCGTAGAACTGGTAATGCTTCGATGGACAGCATTATTTTCTAGTCCTTAATATATATACATCATTTTATTTTTCTTATTTTTCTTGCTTGTTTACTGTTTGCAACCAATAATGGTTTCTTGAAATTATGTTTATGCTCACATTAATTCGCATAGTACTGGTACATCCTGTAACTTCAGTATAACATGTAATGTAACTTCAGCATAGCATAATGTTATATTATTAGATATAATGATTGAACGAATAAAAGTTAAATTTCTTAATATTTCGGAAATTTTGCTTTGTAAAAAATATACATATTTTTTAGAACAATAAATAACTCTTTTGAGATAGCCGTTTTAATCCCACATGTGCTTTAAATGAGAGTATATTTTTCCCTAAGTAAAATATTTATATATTTTTCATGCATACCGTATTGGCTAGAATATGATGCGATCCCGAAATTTTTTACCAAGAAAATTAGAAAATTCCTATATTTAGGCCTCGAATTAGGGCGCGAGTCAGGTGTTTTTTTTTTTTTTTTTTTTTTTTTTTTTTTTTTAACGGGCAATGATCAGTCAAAAAGCACCGCGTTATATTCGAGCCAGTACGGTAATTAAACTTTTATTTTGCAATTATATTTATCAAATGAAAAGGAATATCACTTTGATATTTATTTCCAAACAATAATTATTTCCCTTAGCAAATGTTATTAAATTTATATTATTTATTCTCAAATTAATTTTGCATAATTATTATATTACTTTATATTAATATAATCATATTAATTACATTTTATTTATATTTGATGATTATATTTTATTAATTATTTTATTTGTTTTCTAATATTAATATAAAGAATTATTTTTATTATCTTAATTAATGATAATTATTATTTAATTTCTGGAAAAACAAAAATATCTGCATGGTATACTCGTGAGCTATGATGATGTTGATCATTACTGAAACTTATCCAATTCATTTTGTTAACTATGCATACCTTGTTAAACAATCATTTATAGTATGAACTTTTTAAATTCAGTTTACAGTATTTGAGAATAGTAGTATGAATCATTAACTTGTTGTTCCACTCCCAGTATTTAGGGTCGACGCTAGTGAAGGAAGTGCGTGGCCTGGAGTCGACGCGCAAGTCAATTCAAAAGTTAAAAAGCTCGACCCGAGACATGAACAAAATCCCAAACGTCATCCTGTCCATCTCGCACACCGGTGTCAAGTTCATAGACGCACAGGCCAAGGTGATTTATTTCTTGGTTAATAAAATGCAATTATTTGTGTGCTTCTTTAGGGTCCGTTCCATTAAAAATATCTAGAATTTAGGAATTTTTTGGTTGACAACACAAGCCCACTAGCAACATAACTCGTTGGAGTCATAAATAATTGTTCAACATTTCAGTGATGTTGTGCCCAATTTTAACTTTATTTCATACATTAACTGTAAGTGGTTATTTAACTTCCCCCAATCCTAACATCCCCCAATTTTAATAAATCCCCCCCACAAAAAATTAAAAATAATTTGAAGAGAATTTTAAAAATAAAGTATTTTAATTCTTTAGTGACAATTTTCAATTTTTAAAGCTTTTCGCAACTAACTCTCCGGGTTTAGGGGGTCTTTAGCCCCCATAGCCCCCTCCGTAGGTGCGCCTATGTTGCTATAAGCTATTGCTTAGTTAAACATGCGTACAAATTATTCATTTAAATTTCTGCATAGTACTTCTGGAATTCCTTTTCAGTTTGAATGTGTCAGTAAAACTTCATTCGTTCACGGATAGTGCGCAAATAATGCATTGTTGGCTCATTAATTTAAAATTAACATTTCTTTGAAATGAGAAACAATAAATCGGCTATGTGAATTTACTAGGATGCAAAGTTTCAGTTCAAAAATAAAAATTCTTCCGCGAATATTACTTTGAATATAGTTGTTCTAATGAACCCGTTGCATATTTATCTTATTTCTTGTGGTTTCAGAAACTGGTGTGTGAGCACGAAATCCGTAATATCCACTGCGCATGTCAGGACGCGGACGACCTCAACCACTTTGCCTACATTACGAAAGACCATCAGACGATCAACCACTACTGCCACGTTTTTTGTGCCCAGAACATGGTACGTACTAAAGCTTGTACTTATGTGAAGTGCAGATAAGCATTATATTTTCAATTACCTTTGAGTAGTTTTTGAGACATTTCAGATACTATGGAAATTTCGACAGCGCCAAATGGTCTGTAAGTTTGGCAATTTTTTCGGCAGTATCTTATCAAATAGACTAATCAATTAAAAACTAGCATTTCTTGATTATTCAATGCGAATTGTGAGTAATTGCGATTTGTAATGCATCAATTTACATGCAAGAAAATGAAAAAATTGACAAATGAATGGGAGATTGTCCCACGTCTGGAGATCTTTAGTATTGAAAGTTAGATATCATATCAGAGACAGTACAACTCGTAGACATGTCGTGATATATATAGCAAAAAGTGCATTTTTTCTTACAATTAAATCTCGCACTTGCCAACCTTTAAAAAAGAAAAGAATGGCAATTTAGCAGTGAAATAAGTTGCTTTGTTCTTCTGGACATTTTTGTACTTTCTTGTAGGTTAAAAAAGTGTTCTTCCTCCAGTACAAAGAACTGTTGCTAAGCAAATATTGAATATTCGAAGCAAACACCAAGTTAATCTAAACGTTCTGGTAAGAAAATGAGCGTAAACAGACAGACTAGTTGACTTCATCAAGTCTTTGCCGATAGAATATCTTTAAATCGACGTTTGATGAAGAGTAAAGGCTATAACAATAAGCAAATGTACGAAAAGTATGAAAGAATTCGATATTCATAGATTGCCAAATGCTCGTTTTAAGAAATAATCCAAGGCAGCGGTAAGATAAAACTAGGTTATTGGGTTTTTTGAAGTATTCCGCTGTTTTCCACTTTATTGCTCTGATCCCTGTTGAAACATTGTGTTTCCTGTTATCAGCTTTTGATATTGCATTTCTTTAAATCGTAGTTTTGCCAATATTTTTTTGTGCTTCTACCACCATGCATTATTCAGTCGTGTTTGTCTGGTGCCAGTGTAAGCATGAGGAACGAATAAGTAGATTTTCGGTATTTAATGCCGTTTTTTACAACCACATAATGGCAAAAATGTCGTCTAAAGTGAGATATGTTAGAGGTAAGAGGCAGAAGTAACGTTGATGAACAGTGCGCAAATGGTTCGTCAATAGTCAAATGGAAGTTTTAAAAATCTACGGATCTTACGGATTTTCCCGGTTCTTGGATCAACATAGACTGCGCTTTCGCAGTTTTTATGACCTTTTTAACTACTTTAGTTATTTCGCTATCTGTAGGGAGGATATATATTCCTATTACCTTCTTGTGCTCGGTTTTTTGGGACTCCGGTCTTGTGGCTCTTGTCTGACTCTCGAGGATAATCAACAGCAACAATAAGAACAGGCAGAAAATTTAACTCAGAATGTCAGCGATCACTTAAGCTATTCAGAATTTAATGCGTCTAGAGCGTGAGTGAACACTCAGAAGGCTCCTTTGATTAGAGATTACCTTTCAGGAGGTCTAGTAAGTGATGCAGGGCCGACCTCCATCAGCGCTTGGAAGGATGACAACCTATCACTATTGAAACGCCGTGGTTTGTTTACGTCAAAGGGTGCTCATGTGCATAAAATCTGCTGTGGCTCCAATGCCCTCTATATTCAAATGATACATTTGGAGGTGCTAATCCAGGTGCTGATCTTTCATCTGAAATTAGTTAAAAATTCAGAGACCACTCATTGGGGGCAATAATGGTCTGCTTAATATAAGGACCCTATCATAAGATGATCAACATCGCCGGCCTTCTCAGGGGCGTAACCAGGGGGGGGGGATATCGGGATATATCCCCCCCCCCCGAAATTTTTGGATTAGTGATGAAATTCCGTCTATTTATGCACATATAAGTTCATATCTCCCCCGAAAAATTTTCCAGGCGCATATCCCCCCCCCGAAAAAATTTCCTGGCTACGCGCCTGGGCCTTCTTACCGATCAAGCTTATAATCGGCAACTGATCCTGCTACTGGTAAAATAATAATAATAATAAGTGAAAAAAAAAACCTTTTATGTTTACTTTAAGGCAATAAATCCAACCAGAGACAGTAGACGGACTGCATCAGTATGAGGGTATTTCAGTCACGTGTCGGGGAAAAATATACATCTGATCCAATCAGAGTGAATGATTGGTCATATAGTATACAGGTTATTTATAACAGGAAGTATACAAATTACTTCTACTGCTGATTGATTGAGGGTCACGCTCTTGGGGAAAATAACGTCACAAAAATATTTTTCATTTCAACGTGCTCGTGCACTTTAAACCTTTAGCGTGCGGTGTTCTTGCCGTGAGGACACTAAACTCTGACATTTTAATTGCTTTGATTGACGACAAATTTGATTTCAATACACTTAAGGGCGACATAATTCCACAAGAATCCTTTACTTTCTGCGGTTATTTTTCTGTAAAGGTTATTGATATCGACTATTTGTAAAATTATTGTCAAAATTATTTATAACAAAACAGCATCTGTTGAAAAGTGGAAAATTTGATGAAAATACATCGATAAAGAATAATAACTGGATAGACTGCTTAACCCTGGAAAAGTACAGATGTTGCCATTGCTCAATTTAACACTGCCGTCGATCGAACACCATGTTCCTGGTACTGTTTGTCTACCGATTAGATAAAAATGTAAACATCCGGTTTAGAAGCGAAAACGGGCACGGCCATTAGTTGTTGGGGGTTACCAGTTAGATGTGCATTCGCCGCTAAATTTTCAGCCGCAGTTTCCAAGAAAAACTATTTGTATTAGGAAATCAAATGAACTAAGTTGAACTAAGAAATTAACATCCACATACAAATGAACGAACACATACAAATGAACGATCACATAGAAATGAACGAGACAAAACACGTGCATTCACTCCGTTCGCTTTCCCCCCTCCTTGACCGGTTCATTTTGATTCACCTATACTGGCAGCTTGCCAATTTTCCACGCTAAACGCAATCAGACGCTGGTAAAATCCAGCGACAGCAACAGCTGTGCTTTTTCAGCACCGGGAAATGGTTGCTCTTCAAAGAGCTAAGAGGAGTTTTTCTTCTTTTATTTTTTGCAGGACATGGCAACGGAAATCATCCTGACGCTGGGGCAGGCTTTCGAGGTGGCCTACCAGATGGCGATCCGGGAGAAGCCGGCCAAGCCAGGCCAGAGGGGCGGCGACTCAGGCACGGCGCCCTGTGGTGACGATCCCAAAAGGTACGTCAGCCAGATCACCGTGCACCTAGTGCAGAAGACCCCAGAGAAAAAAAACACAGAACTGAAGATCGCCGCAGAGTCGTGACGTCGACGTAAACTCTCTAGTCTCTCTCTCGAACAAGAAAGACCTTATTTCGTCGTTTATACATACTTATACATAAAAAAACAGATATTTGTATATATTATAAATAAATATATATAAATATTTCGAACGGAAAAGTCACCCACTCACAAGCTTAGGTTTGGGAGGATTCTTATACTTTCGGGCGCGGATGTAGAATTTTGTAAAATATCTCTGCCAACTGCAAGTGGCTTTTATCACCAACAATAGAAAATCATCCATGGTTTCCGACAGGCATGATCCTTGATGTAATTAATCATCGAGGAAATGATAGGCACTTTTCTTTGTAATAGATTTCTTTTCATTTACCATGATCATAGATTACGAATGAAAAAAAAGTTAGTGTAAGGGCTCCCATTCACTTTCCAATTTATCTTTCCGACTGGTACAGTTTTATTAGGTGAGGAATGTAGAAAGCGCCATAAATCTCTGACCTACAGACAAAACAGAGTACATTTTACAGTTTTGAGGTTAAACTCTTAGTACTATGATTTTTAATTTCATTGTTTGTCAGTGGAAGAAAAGGGGAAAATTTGACTCTTTCCAACCGCCGGCCAGTGGTTTATTGCTCTATCTCTATTCCCCAATTAATAAAACTGACCCAGCCTGAGAGATAAATCGGAAATTGAATGGCCGGCCTAAAATACGCTGTAAGGAATGTGGAGGATTGTCGGGCCTGATGCCTCTTCATGAGTTCATTAAAAAAATGTTTGAATCTTTAAAAAAAAGGCTTTTTTATTTCGATAAGAATTGCATATGCATATGTCTAGCAATTACAAAATTGATTGTAAAATAAACCAGTTATTGATTTCATAAAATAAACGTACTTTTAAATCCTGTCTACGTCACAGGTCTTGCATGTGCTTTGATTTTATAATATTCGACGCTTGAAACGTTTACAGTAGCCCTTATTTGACTTTGACAACAACCATTTTAATTTTTGATTTTATAATATTCGACGCTTGAAACATTTACAGTAGTATTTATTTGACTTTGACAACAACCATTTTAATTTTTTTTTTTTTTTTTTTTTTTTGTAATATTTACCACACACTACACTCTTCAAGAAAGCAATAAAAGTAAAATAAAAATAGAAAGAGGTATTTCTTCAAGTTTGTGTCATTGAATGCTTATCTGCTCCCATTTAAATAACAAAACAATATTCTGCCTTAATTATGCACGTATGCTCAATTTATTAGTCAGAATCAAAATAACAAATTAACATTTGTGGTCACAAAAATAGAAAAAAAAAAGAGTGAGAATACAGTGGGTTACCGATAAATAACTGTTTTAGTTTAAAATCGCTACAATGGTTATTTTAATCTTAGTTCAATGATTTCTTTCTGCGACACAAAATTTGATCTAGTTTAAAACCGGATATTTGTGATCAATACTTAAATTATAACAAGGATTATTAAGTTCGCTTGCATGTCTCGTACACATTGAAGGGGAGAAAAATAATTATATAACCCTATTTAAAGATTTTTATTTGTGTGTAAATAAGAACCTGAATTTATGTGACTTTAATAAATTTCAATTACAGTCAGTAATTCTCTTTTATTCAGTTTACGTAATTTAAATGCTCTCTTTAAAGATCCGCTTGCAGTCGTAGTGCTGCCATCTAACGATAGAAATAATAAGCAAACTTCAGAGAACTTTTCAAATAATGTTTAATTCATTTCCTTTTCAAAGTATCGTTGAATATTAGTTTGTTGGGTGATTTTTCCGCATTGTTCTTTTTTGTGAGCTTGGCAAGTCTAAAAACATTCAGCCGGCAGTCAAAGAATGCAAAAGGTGAACGAAAACTTAAATAATTGTCGTAGTGTATGTGCTTAATTTAGCATCCATGGTATGCAAATATGCGAACAAATTAAGTATTGTGTGAAATTTAGTATCACCAACAGAAACATTTCTTTTATAGTTTACAACGAACAAAAGTGATTTTTAAAATAATTGTTTGTTGCTTACCTAAAATAACAGAAAGTTAAACAATGCATATGCATGAAAATAATTAAATAAAAAAATAATATAATAGTACAAATAAACACATTTTTGTAAGGCGAGGAAGTATGTCATAGAACCAGTCGGTGTAATTGCAACAAATGCATGATTAAAAAAAAAAGAAAGGAAAACTTTTATTTGAAAAAAAGTGCAAATAAAGATAAAACTTCAGAATGAAAATAGTTAGCACTTAGTAGAGATTAAATTTTAAAAGAAGTATTGTAAAAATTTATAATTTATAGTAAAATACTCAGACAAATTAAAAAAACAGGCAAGTCGGTAAGAAATTTAATTTAACTTCCTATCAAAATCAAATTATTATTATTATTATTATTATTGGTATATATGTGTATTTTTTCTTTTTGTGTCTGTGATGCATGTGCTTGAATGTAGTGGAATTCCAAAAGCTGCTTAAAGCTGTACTACTTTCAGGTATAAAAGATCACTTTTTGAGGCTGTGTTGAAACAGATTTCCATGACACATTAGAACATTAATACCACCTACCTTACTACCTCTTAAATCATATGTACCTAAAGAAAATTGCTAACGGTAATCGTAAAATTGCTAGAAATTCACTGTTTCACTATGAAACTACCTGGCTTTGATGAGTTAAGGGAAAGGGTATAGATATACATAAGGGAAAAAAAATAAGTTTGAATGTAGTGGAATTACAAAAGTTGCTTAAAACTATTACTTTCAGGTATAAAAGATCACTTTTCAAAGCTGCTTTGAAACAGCTTTCCATGACAGATTAGAACATTAATACCGCCACTACATAAAGTCATATCTACGTAAAGAAAATTGCTAATGGTAATCTTAAAATTTCTACAAAGTCGCTGTTCCACAATGCAACTATCTCGCTTTAGTGAATTAAGGGCGAGGATATGGATATGTGATCAAGGATATGTGAGGATATCGAGGATATCGAGGATATGTGATCAAGATAAGGGAAAAAAAGTTACTGACCTGAGTTATTGGTATACATATACCAGGGGTTGCACTGGCTCTTTTTAACATTTCGCCAATTCATTCGCCAAATTAGATTTTTCCGGATATCATTAAGAAAAGCAATTGTCAATATTTTTGCCAAAACGTGTTTTCTTTCGTCAAACTTATTTTATTTTCGCAATTTGCGACGTTGGCGATCAACAGCGCGACCCCTGCATATGCATTCCTCGCACATTGATTCACCAAAATGCACTCAAAAGTATTCACTGCACGCACGCATGATCTTAGTTTAGTAGCATGTTTAGCCATCACTCAGAGAGATTTAAAAAAAAAGTTATGAAAGTTGTGTTTACTGTAATGTATCTCACTCGTCCTAAAACTGTGCTCTCGTCTTTCCCAGGGTACTCTCTGGCGTTGCAAGCAGGGAATCCATGGGAAAGAGCAAGAGCCTGGAGTGCCGGTGAAACAAAATTGTGTTTCGACCCCCGACGAATAAAAAAAACAGCACTAATTTGTAAGGCTTCCTGTTGAGCTCGCCGGCATAAAGTTGCTACGTCAGTGCTTTACGAGAATGTGCATACAATGGATGTCCAATATTTAGGATTTTTTCAAAAGTCCATAGCTATTTTCAGGAAGTTTTGTTTATGGCCGCACTTGTTAAAGTCGAATGACAAACTAATTTTTGAAATAGCATCTTGTTGTGTGTATTGATAAGTGTTCTGCGCCTTAAGCAAACCTTATATAGAAATCGGATATTGTGGAGAGGACTATTAAAATTGACGCAAGATGTGAAAAAAATGGTATCCTTTTAAACAATTTTTGAAGATTTTTAAATATAAATTTATAATTTTAAAAATTCTTCTAAAAGTGTAGTAATAACATATCTAACCGTTTGTAAACCACGCAATTTGTTCATTCTACTACAAATATAATAATTACAATATTCTGTTTACCAAAAATAATTTATCGGTGAAAGAACAGTTGCCGGACCTCATTAATTAATATACGCGTTCTTGTTTTTTGTATTTACTTTCGAAGTTTCAGAAGGAGGAAAAATTCCAATTTAACAACTAAAATATAACCATATATAGCCCTAAATATGATTCAAAGTAGAACTCGCCGTCATCATGCATCCAAAAATTGTAGAATATATTTTTAACCAACAAATGTTCTTGCGATTTTAAAACACACGTGAAGAGAAATTTTTTATGTTAGAAATTATAACAAGCTGCTTTAGTAAATTTCCTTTTGTTTATAAGATAGAAAAAAAATCTGCTTTTTATTTTTAGGAAATATTGGAAAATTTTCAATAACGGCTAAAATGTTGCATAATAGGCTTCATAGATTAGGAAATTTTCTGTAATCTAAGTGTAGAAAAAAAATAGGCTTGGCCATTAAATCCTTTGATAAAAAGTGGGGAAGAGCTGTTAAAAGATAATTAAAAAAAACCAAATCTTAATAATTTATAACACAAATTTATTATATTGTTTTCTAAAATTAATTATAACTATTATGATTTTTTTAAAAATACAGTGCACTCCCGATTATCCGTGCTAATCACCGGGAAGAATCGTAAGTATAATAGAAAAACACAATCCGAAAACTTCTTTCTATTAAAGAAAAAAAATCAACATCAGTACAGAAACAGAAATTTTCCTTTCAACATTTACTGCTTAAAAAAATCGGTAAAACGTCTTTTCTGTTTGTACATCCCTTGTCTTCTATCGACACATATTTAACGAACAGCAGTAGTGTCACCATAATGAAATCCTCTTTGTCCCATATAATCTAGCAAAGTTTATACAGACTGTAGAGCATCAGAATGAGAAATTGTATCTCCCCTATTAAGTACATCTTCTGTATCAGCGCTATATCACTATTAGATTTAACAACACAGTTGGTAATGATGTCATCTGTCAAATACTGAAAGCCAGGCTTACATATGCATCCCTTTGAAAACATCCAGGTTTTCGAAACCTTCCAATTCTTTTGCATGTTCAAGAGGTAGGTAGGGTTGCCACTATTCGGGAACTGTTTCATTGCAGGTACTCCTAAATGACTCACTTTGACGTGACTTAAATGTTATTAACTAAACCGGACAAGATTCTAATTGAGATCAACATGCACGAAAAGAGTGAAAATGCTTCTCTTTAAATTTTTGTGAGTCCGGAATGAACACGGATAATCCGCAAACTGGATAATCCGAGCACGGATAATCGAGAGTATACTGTAATATTTTTCTTCTAGTGATACTTACATTTAGTGAAGAACAAGCTGATGCTATTTCAAAAAACAGTTTTCATTTATTTTGATGATTTTTTAAAATTTGACTCAAAAAATGTGTATAAAAACACACTTTCATTTATAATAATAATTATTCATTTAATTTATAAGTATTTTATTAAAAAGAAAACCTTATTTTATATTTTCGCATGTTACAGCAGACATGTTATTTGGTTTGTATGTTTAGAATATTTCAAAGTGTAGTATCAAATCAAAGTAATTGTAAGCTTTGTGAAACGGAATTTGTTGTTTTATCTTTACTATTAACCAATAGTAAAGAAATACATAAGTAATGGATTTTTTTAATTACAGATTAAAATTTGAAGCATTTTTATTCCCAATAAAAAATTCGTTGCTTTTAAAATTTTGTATCATTTGTATTTCAGGATAGAAATTTCGTGAGACATAAAAAAGGCCTTTGTAAATAGTTAATAAAAAATAACAGAATAATTATAAATCAACTATACAAAAATTGTTTATTTGTCTATAAAGATTTATAATTTATATGCTAATGTTTCTGTGATTGTGCATTTGCATAAAATTAATAACGACTCTGAGATAATATGCAACTGCTTATGCGCTTGATAAAATAAGTTAATAAAATTAACAAATTGCTTGAAATTTTCTGTTATAAGCTAAGTAGCCTTTTAATCTGTGAATAGAAACATTGCATTTATAGTCTGAGCTTATACATAAACTGTTTTATGAAATAGCTTATTTACTGTTATTTTAGAATAGCTTGCACTAACGATACCAGTGCTGTAATTTGATCAGAGCGATCAGACCGTTACTCTTTATGCATATTACGCTTTAACTATTACTATAAAGCTATACATAATTAAATGTTCCTAAACAGATACATTTTCATTTGTAATATATGCTTTGTTGTTGGGTAAACACGTGAATTTGAGTTAAAAAGCACAAGCATAAAAGGGAAAATGAACGTTTAAATTAA
The DNA here is from genome assembly GCA_038373885.1 of Cheiracanthium punctorium. Lineage (NCBI taxonomy): Eukaryota > Metazoa > Arthropoda > Arachnida > Araneae > Cheiracanthiidae > Cheiracanthium > Cheiracanthium punctorium. Next base: position 959,238 of record JAWZYV010014284.1, read on the forward strand.
AAAAAAAAGTTATAATTTTTCTCTCTCTCTTAGCTACTAACTTGTCGTATTCTTAAAATGCTACCTAAACCTGGCTGTAAATTGTTTTTTCTATAACACATGCATTTTATTTTTTTTCCGTGATAGGGACCATAAGAAACAAGAGACCAAACTGTTTTTGGGACCATTGTATCATATCTGCAGTATAATAAATTTATTGCACACAAAAATGTAACTTCTTTACGTCGATTAAAATTGTAACTATTGTTACCTTTATAGTTAAAATTCAGTTAAAATTCTAAGATAATCGGATTTTTTTTTTCGTAAGATTCAATAACAACAAAAAGATACCAAATAGTTTTAACAACTGGAGCACTTTCTAAAAAAGCAGATGATTACTTAAAAAGAAATCGATAGTAAAATTTTTTATTCACGATAAGAAATTAACCAAAATGCTGTTATAAGTAAAATTAACTTCTTTAGAAATATTTTACAAGTAATTACTATTAGAACGTTCTCATGATAAATTGATTATTGAAAGAAAGCAGGCAAACGATTTTGGATTTCGAATAGCATATTTATATAGCCACTTCTTCACACACTTACACTCAAACATTTATCTGTTTTCAACCAGCTCACTAAATCACATTGAATTTCACAGAATTTTGCTCATTATTTTTCACATGCATAAAAAATATTATCAATAAAATTAAACAAATCATTGGAATAGCTAAAAATTTGTGAAACTATGTTTGCGTACACATTTTTTTTTTCATTCACTTACAGAAAAAGTGCTTTGTAAAAATATTTTTAAATTTTTCACATTAATGCAGTAAAGTCCTATGCATAATAACAACGAGTTTCCTAAGATTAAAAATTAAGAAAAAAGTCTGCTATCGTGTATTTTGAAACTTCGCTTGTAGATTAGAAGCTAGAAAATATTTTGTGATAACAGCTTTACAAATTCAATTGTTTAAAGATCTTGGTGTACCTGAAAGTGTGAAACAGTGTTTAGACTTTTGAAATAGAGTACGCATATTGTAATTAATAATTACATAGTTTCATATTCTTCTGCTGCTAACAAAAATCCTTTCATGTATATGGTTGAGCCAGTGTCCTTTGCTGTACATAAGATAGTATGTTTAAAATATTTCATACCATTTCTCTGAAGAGAAAAAAAAAGTAAATGAGTGAGATTGCTTAATGAATGCGTTTGTGTTTCTATAGAAAAGAAAAATACACATTTCCTTTTCCTTCATTATTTGAATTTGTTTTCGAATAACTTAATAGTATTTAGCGGTATGCCTTTTTTGTAATCATACAATTTATTAATTGAATATCCACAATATCAGAGAAAAAGTAATAAACTTCTGCATTTATTATACACAGTCTTTTTTTTTCCTTTTTCAGAAAAATTTTTCATTGTTGAAATACTTCAAATGTGCGTGACATAAAGTTTGTACAAATGCACGTCATTTATTTGATAAAAAGTATTTAATAAATAAACAAACAAACAAATAAATAAATAGTGAATGCTTTATTAAAAGCATATAAATCTTATTTTATTCTTCAAACAAAAAACTAAAAGCGTTCGAGTCTTCCAGTGGCAGAAATTTTTACTAGTCAGATACTAATGCATAACACTTATGCGATGATGTAATAAAAAAATTAGCTTTACTGATGTTTTTCTGCTTCACATGGGTGCAAAATGAAGACATGAGATACTGAAAATGTACAAAAAAGTTTTATTATGATATAATTAATTGCAATGACTCATAAATTTTAATAATAAAATAAAAATAAGATTCCATGTTACTCAGAAGATTTTTTGACTGCAAGCTGTTTGTTTATTGCCAAATGTGCTCCTGAAAATATTATGCTCACTTAGATTTAATAATTTATTTAAATGTACATAGTTATGAAATGTCAGGGCTTAAATATTTAAAACAACTTAATTTTTGAAGCGACATTTTAATTGTATGATTTAGTTAAGTCTGAATAAAATAGTAATTTATAACCAAGTAAGAAATTAAAAAAATAAGTAAATTTGTGACACACTAATTAAGTGTCAATGTAATTTTAATTTAGAAATTTTTATGCTATTTAGGTACTATAAGAGAACAAAAAGAAATCAATTCCCGTTCAGCTGGGATTAGATGAAGCTGATACATAACCATAATGGTTTTTTTTTGACTATCTAAAAAATTTCAGATTCAAATAAAGATAACATGATCTACATTTTTCTTGTATTTTATCTGGTTTTTAAACAAATTCATCTTTTTCTGAAAGGTACAATTTCAGAAAAATTGTAGAAGTACCAATAACGGTCAAATATTTTGAAATGTTTTGAAGTTATATATGTAGCAAAGATAAGGAATTGTATTTACATTTGAGTACTCAGTTCTTTTTAAAGAAGTGTAAACGTTTTACAGCAGAATTTATATTAAAAATGAAAATAAACTCAGAATATCAATTTTCAATGGGAATATAAGTAACTTTGTAATTTTTAAAGAGGTTTTATTGCAGTACATTCATAATATTATTAAAATACAAAGTTAATGCTATTGAAAATAAAATGAAAACCTCTTAAACAATAACACTTACACACTAAAACACTATTGAAGTCTTCTGAAAAAAGTACAAAATTCTGTTTCTAACGGATAATTTTAATGCGGAAACATTCTGGTTTTAAAGAAATACACTTATTTTTCCATTATTTTTTGACTATTGAAAACGACTCAGCAACATTTAAAGATATATCTTGAATTGCCAACTGAAGATTTAAGCCCTGTTTGTAATTTTTTTGCATGTTGTAGCATAAAGTACTGTTCCAAATGAAAAAGATGCCATCTAAAAGTATAGACTAACCGTATTGTTTTTATGGAGAAGAGAGGTTGTTTTAAAGCTACAAACCCCTATGTACAAATCACAAGATTAAACGTTATATGTTGAAAGTTTATGGACTAACTTGGACATTCGGCTTAGGTATTTAACTGTGGATGCTGCTATATTTCGATGAATTCTACCTGTATTGCTTAGCAATCCAATATCTTTACAGTATGTTCCTCTTAGCAATGGAGCTCCGCACAAGTCAAGGTGACCATTCTGGTAGTTTCATATGTTTACTAAAGTGAATGTTATATAATACTGCCGACTGCCAAATTAAGAAGAATCATGTGAATCGTTTCGTTTCAAGAAGATTGATCACTTGAACGTTTTCCTTTAATATGATTTAGGGCAGAAAGATCTATTTTAAAGCGGAATTACGCGAAAAGCATTTTCGTTCGAGGGGGAAAAAAACATTCCATACACTATTTTCACGGCATTTTAAACAAATTATGTGCGTAGTCATACATGCGTATTTTGTCAGCCTTTCTTCTACAATCAAAATTGAAGGTACAAATGAATTTGAATGTTTTTTACGTTATAGAAGGTGTGCTAAATATCTAACAGTTTGAATTTTTATTATTAAGGTCCATTACAGTGATTGCAACACTTTGAACTACTAATATCATGGACAGTGGATAATTCTTTTGTAGGTAGGCTTTTTTTTTTAGCTTCTTACAGAAGTGTTACAAGTCTCCGTAATCACAAGGTGAATACTTTGATACAGATTTTAATGCTTTCTTTTCTTTTTTTATTAGGAATCATGTTTCTAAAACGAACTCTTGGAAATAATTCTAATGATCAATCATTTTGAAACACGCGATAAAAGCATATTCTTGATATTCTTGTCAGTGAGCCACGGCAGAAGCTTATTATAAAATGAGAGCCCCTTTTCCAAAAATAAATCAGTGATTTTATTTTAAAAATAAAAATAACAAGATTTCGTCATTCAAATCCATCTACTAATAGATTACAGTAAATTATTTTACAATCAAATCTCATCAACATTCTTTATTTTCAGAAAAATTGACACTCGAACATTAATAAAAACTATTGATAATGAAAGATAATCAATAATTTTACAGGAAACAAACATTTTTTTATCATTATTTTATTTCACTTTTTTAAAAAGAAATTATGAAATGCGATCAAGCTAAGATTTTGTTATGTAAATGAGGAACTCTATAAAATTAAACTCCATTAAATGGTTTCTAATGCTTGTTTTAAGTATTTACTGAACAGTAGTGCAATTGTAATAATATTTTTTAATATACTCTTCAATAAGCAGCGGATACATGACATAAAAAGTAGTCCGTATAAGCTTCAGGCCAGATTTGTGATAATTTCGGAATATGAAAAATTTCATTTTGCGAACTTTATTTAATGTAATCTTTACCAGATATTAACAGAATACAACTGACGAAAAATTTTCAAAATTTATTTCAAATGTTGAATTTAATATCGAAATTTATATCTAATTACGTTATAATTAATGCAGTAACATAAATAAAATAATAAATCTTAAAATATATAAGATATATTTAAATATTTCAAGTTTTTATTTAGTATTTATAAAAAATGTTTTTGCAGATTCCGACGATATACTTAGGAGAATGTATAATAATAAATATTCTTCTCTATTAAGGATGGAAATTTTCTAATTTCCATACGGAGTGGCTCACAGATAAGAGTACGTTCCAAATGTTACCCAAACTTTCATCAATGGTATATTTCTGAAATCAAATGATTCATACATTTTAAAATTAAGAATCCACCAGCGTCCAAGTTATAGTGCATATTTAATGCGATAAATGGAACGTTAACGTGGTTTTACCTACTATTTGTGAGCGTTTGTGAATATTTGGTTCCTGAAAATTACGAGAATCTTTGTGTCTGCGGAATGAAGAGTTTTATTACACTTATCATGTAAGAGTAAAAGAGTAATAACCATGGTTTGTAAGCTGCACTTATTTAAATATAATTTTTCAAATCAATTAAAATTCGTACGAGAAAATATGAGCTGAAAAAAATCTATTACTTTTGTCATCCAAATAAGTTTTAACAATACTAAAATAAATAAATAAATAAATAAAAATAAAAGTATGTGTTTATTTATTTTTAGACCAGACAAACTTTTCTCATTTGAAATTCAATCGGAATCACAGCGACTTAAGTTAGCGAGAAAAATGAGTCAGAACTTTAATTTTGAATTTGCTACACTGACTATTTACATAAAAATAATTTATTTTAATACTTTAAATAAAAAGAGCCGTTTGTAAATATGAACATTAACAAACACTAATGCTTTGTTCCAATTTTCACAGAGTAGGCTGACGTGTTGTGAGTAATTCATTAAAAATGTAAAGTAACAAATAAAAATAAATACATTTCTTGATTAGAAAACACGATCACACATTTGAACATTACTGAAATAGATAAGTTAAAAACACGATTTATTTTCATATATCAAAAACCGTCAACAAAATTAAATATTAATTTCAGATTATGGGATAAAAAGCTTCATAAATCAGTCGCTTTAATATTTTCTCATAATACAGGGATGCTGGTGGATTTAATTACTCTCTCAATCAATGACAACATCGTGTCACCTCGAGTCAAAATTATCTTTTCTTTGTGTACAAGTGAAATTTCTAATATCCTGGTGCTAAGTGAAGTACTCGTGCGTAAGTCGCGAAGCAAAAATGAGTACTTCTTTTTCTCCAACATTATCAGGTGTCAACGCTAACTGTGATGTATGCATGAGAGTTTTGAATCCTCTTATGTTGTGGTTACAGTGAGAAAAAAATGCCTGTGTGCAGTGGTGGATCCAGGAACGTTTCAAGGAAGGGACGATGAGACCGACAAAGCCTATTACCAGAGATGGGTCTTTTTTTATTTGTTCAATTTTTATCTCGAAACCATATTTAACCTGTTCGCTCTATCATTAAAAAGATGTGACGGAGAAGATCCCCCTTCTTCAACCGCTGTTGCTTCCCAGAACGGTTCTTTGTACGTTCCTATACGAGGCCCATCGTAGGGGTGCTACATCGATGTTTTCAAAACATCGATTAAAAAAAAAATTTGATGTTTCTTTCATCCGTCGATCTTTTGAAACCAATGTCTGTTTGACATCGACGTTTTTTTTTAGATAGTCGATTCTATACTTTATCAACATGTATAGAATATGCTTAACCACTTTTTGTTAACTAGGAATGCGACATCGACGTTTGCAATCTTTATAAAAAGTGGTTAAGTATATTCCATACATGTTGATAAAGCATAAAGTACACAGTAGACTATGTGATAAAGCATCGACGTCAAAAAATTATCGGTTTCAATACATCGGTGGATAAATACTCACCAGTACGTTAACTCTCGATTTTGCGACCCTTGATTTAGTGACACTTACCAATTTAACGACTCTATGATGAAGTCGTGACCGTTTTTCTTATGCATTTTATAAACTTTCGATTTAACGACCGTTTGATTTAACGCCCCACATGTCGAGGTCCAGTGAAGGTCGTTAAATCGCAAGTCGACAGTATTGAAAAAAAAATCGATGTTTTGAAAGCATCGATGTCGTATCCTTAGCTCAACGTCGCGTGTGTGCCATCTCTGGTGCAAAAATGCAATCAACATCGCTCACAGAGGAGAGACTTCTCCGTTGCGTCTCTTTAACGATGAGAGACAATAGGTTAAACATGGGCTCAATCGTGGATTAAATGCTATAAGGAGATCGCGATCACTTCATCGTCCCTCCCCCTTTTGGATCCTACACTGCCAGTGTGTATATTAAGAAAATAAAATGATAATATTATAAAATCGATCCGAACGCAAGCTGTGCTGAATTTGTATATTTACAAATTTGTAATATGAATTATGGACTGTGAATGTTTTAATTTCCATTGTAAATTTCGAAAGCAGACATTTACTTCGCATTGTAATTATGTACTTTGTATATTTATCCCAAGCCTTGAAATAAAGAGACTTTAAATTATCGTGAAATTCTGTGCATATTTCATTCCTTTCAACGCTAATAACGCTCTTAAAACAGAAAAATAAAGGAAATGGTATGATTCGGAGCAGAGAGTGAAGAATAATATAAGTTTAAGATGACCAAAATCTTAAAATACGAAGTAAACGAATTACACTGGTCAGTGATGATTTTTTTTTTTTAATGCAAAGAAATTTTTGCCCGTACAGTTTCTATAAAAACATAATTTTAAATTTTGATAAAAACACATTATACTTTATTTATTACTGTTATTTTTAATAGAATGCATACACCAATGTTGCGAAACGGAACAGAACCGAAATCTGAAAACTCAACAATTTTCCTTTAGAGAAACGGAAATCTGAATCGAAGACATTTTTTTTTTCTCAATTTAATTTCTATTGTATTATTTTGGCTAAGGAAGAGGGGGAAAATATTGTGACACTCACATCCCAGGTTTTGAAATGTTCCACATACCTTCAAAATATTATATTATATTATATTATCTATCTATCTATATGCATATATTTACATACATACAAATAAATCTATACTTGATCTTTACGATTTTTCTTATTATTTTTGAAATTCATCTTTAACATCGTTAGACCATATGGCTTAAAAATATGCTCGAAAAATTCAAAAAACAATCTTACCGAGTTTAGAAATCTAAAACTTTTTCCCTTGATTTTTATAGCAACCTTATTACCGTGCGAAGAACCGGTATTTTGTTAATTACTATTACTGTTCAAATCTGCAGATTTGCAGGAACCGCATTTATGTTGACCGTCTTAAACAGCAAATTTGCTTCAGTAAATAAATAGACAATCATAGACTCAATTATATATACTGTGTGCCCACTAAAGACCGTTGTCACCTCAATAATTTCTGAACGGCAAGAGCTATACTCATAAAAGTGGGTTCTAGGTATAGTAAAGTTGCTATGCACTACCTAAAGAAACAACTTACATTGCCACACAATAAAACGAATTAATGAGCATCATGTGCAAATTAAGGTTTCTTTTCTTACTAATTCGATGATGATGCTGAACAACTTTGAGACTTTTTTCTCATATATCGGATCGTTTCTGAGATAAGAAGGGTAGCTCTGAATTTAGCCGAGAGGTAGCGCTGTAATCGTTTTCTTCTGTAGCGCATGGCAACTTTACCATACCTAGATCCTATTTTTATGACTATAGCTCTTGTCATTCAGAAAACATTGTGGGGACAACGGATTTTAGCGGCACACTTTATACATACCTATTACCTATATATATATCTATTTAAATTTCTCTTGATGCTGTGAACTGTACAAAAATAATTATTATTAACTACTATTAAAAATCCATAAATGCAGTAACTACAGTAAATACTCGATTTACACCAAAGTAACGACTCAAAGCAATTTTTCAAATTGAAAAACAATTTTTTTCATAATTCTTTTACCATGAAAGAACTCTAAAACATGATCATATAACTACACTGTACACAAAACGAAGAGAAGCTAATGTGTCAAAGCATTCGTCCAACAGACAGTCGACTAATGTTTTGGTTCCAGAATACGCGCGAGCCCTATGCTTTTCCATCACAATCGCGAAACATTTGAACTGTGAGTTTAGCTGTCAGTCAGAGCTTCGCTAATTTGCAGTAAACAGGTAGATCATGGATGTTAGTCTCATGAAACACACGCAGTTCATCGAGAAGTGTTGAACAGATGAAACATAATTTGAAAGTATTTATAACCTCACGAGGCTGACAGTTGCTTGAATGCTAAACTCAACAAAAAGAGATAGTAATAAAAGTCATTAGGAAATAAGACGGAGAATTTTTTTAGCACTAGAATGCTATCTGTTCACTTCGTTAATTTCTGTCGACATTTTTAATGATTTTTGATGCAAATTTTTTACACTTTTCATGACTTATCGCAAAAAATAATAAGTCCCTACTGAAAAACTGATTCTAGATTGGCTATAGCTTCTATTTTTGGAGAAACTGGCAAACGTTGCAGTTTATTATAAAGGCATAGTTAGACTTGGCTAGCGAAGATTGTAAAACAGTTTTAGTAGGAGATTTTAATATAGATTTCGATTCTAAATAAATGTTTTATGGGACAAGGAATTAAAATTCGGTACATTCATAGATTATGACACGTTTTACAAACAGTATTTATAAAGGGGAAATATAGTTATGCCTGTCGAATATTATTAAACAGTTTTAGTAAATGATTTTAATATAGATTTCACTTGTCACTTGTGTTGTGTTATAGCAAAGGTACGCAAAAGCTATTTGTCAGGAACGGGGGGTGCCTTAGTCGATTTACATTTTAAGGTATTCTAACGCGTATTTACGTAATGTCCGGAGAAAACCGACCGAAATTCCTGACCGTTACAGCCGCGCAATAGGCCCGAATACGGAACCTTTACACTGTAGTCTTTTACCAGTTTGAGCGTCTTACCCACTCATCCACGGTGGCGCCAATATAGATTTTAAATTCTGAAAAAGTGTTTTATGAAACAAGTAAGACAAACAAGGCACACTCATGGATTATGGCATATTCTTTCCAAACAGTATTTATAAAAGTGAAGTATAGTTAGAATATGCCAGACGAAGATTGTTAAACTGTTTTAGTACACGGTTTTAATTTGGATTTCAATTCTAAAAAGCGTTTAATGAAACAAAAAGAGAAACACGGCACACTCATGGATTATGAAGCACATTCCAAAATGTATTTATTAAGTTGAAGTGTAGTTAGAATATGTCTGGCTAAGATTGTAAAACAGCTTTATTAAGCGATTTTAATATAGATTTCGGTTCCAAAGAAGTGTTTAATGAAACATGGAAGAAAATTACGGCACAGTCATGAATAATGATACACTTTCCAACTTAATAGAATAAGGAAGAAAAAGACAGACGACGAATGAATTATGATATGCTTTTTAACTTATAATAACAATTTAGTGTGTATTTAAAATATAAAAGTGTTTCATATTTTATTTTTCTGGGTAAGCTAGATTTATCAAGATGAAAAAGTAATATTCAGAACCAATTTTAATTGTTAATAAGCAACTATTTGCGTTACAAAGAACTGATCACCTGAAAATTCTTCAAAGTAAATGACAAAACTGCTTCAAATATATGCAAAAGGATTTTCAAGACCTGATGTATCTGAACTAGAAGAACAGTAATATTTTCAAACCTATTATTGCTTCGGACAGCTGACCAATTTGCCTAAGTATTATTATCTGCTTTTTCCCTCACTTAGTTCAGCGTTAAAATAATTTAAACAATACGTGTTTGTAAATTTTGATATTATATGTGTCTCACAAAAAACAGAAGAAACATAGTAATTATTTTTTTAAATACTTCAAAAAATTATCACAGCTCTTTTTTTAATTTTCTTCTGTCTCTCTAACATTATGCACCTAAAACTTTTGTAGGGAGGATACAGGTTGGTCTATCTATCTTCTCATGCGATTAATTATCAAAAATTCTCTGTAATTCAATTATGCATGTTAATATGTTAACATGCACGAATTATCCAGAAACCAACAATTTATGGAAATAATTAAATAATTATTGATTCATTAAAAAAAAAAGAAGTATGAAGAGATTCACACGACAATTCAGTAGATAACAGGACTGATAGTTTACTGATAAAGTAAATTTAGACAAGATGAAGAAGCATCTTAAGTTTTAGCAACTTCTGTATTAATATAGGTTCAGTTTTCTCACTTCTAACTCGTACCAACTGCAGTGAAATGATTTGGTGGTCCAAGATGTGTTCTCTGCAAGCAACAAAATGATTAAAAATACGATTATTCCAATATACGTCTTCAGTCAGACTGATAAACAATCACTCTTGAGCAATGAGAAGTAATAACGTGCTTCAACAGAATCCATTCAGAAGCAAATGTTTACAAATGTCAATACGATCTGCGTCTTTCTGAACTAGACAGACTGGAGGTGGATATTAATGAGAACGAGGTATATAATTTGCCGGACATCGCTGAAAGGATAAAAAGGAGCTTCTTTTTGGTTCACGGTTTTCAAAATTAACACACGTAAAATATTTTGATGACCGATGAGATATGTCTCAAAGTTGATTCAGGGGGAAAAAACTTTATTTTTATCTTTAAAAATATTTTGTAAATGACGTGGTTCTTTCATTGTTAATCTTTAAAATAGGTTTTAACTTAAAAATTGTGAAAGGGATACATACACCCTTGTGCAAATTAATTGAAACAAAGTATTTTTTTCCTTTATTTTTAAAATCATCCATATAATTCTTCAACAAGCATACTAAAGTACTTTTGAATATGTGTGGGATGAATAAATCCTTCGCCTATCAACAATTTCCACCAATCAGAGGGGGTTTGAGAGCGCATGCGCAGGAACTTTTCTAGATAGTCTAGCTCTAGCTATGATCACATCAGTTGAGAGTTCACTGTCGTCAGAGATCAGAGATGGATGTGACACCGCGAAAGCGTACAAAGATTGTTACTCTGTTCGAACATACTCCAAAGACTTATAGAGATATTTCAAAGACAGTTGGCGTTAGTATTGCAACTGTGACCCGTATCATAAAACAAAGTAAAGAAACAGGATCCATATCTCCAAAGTGAAGAGGAAAATGTGGCCGAAAAAAGAAAACAACGCCAAGAGATGACGCGTTTCTACTTACACAAAGTAAAAAATACCCTCGAAAGACTAGTGCTGCACTTAATAGAGATTTAAAAGGCATGGCATAAATATTAGCTCATGTACTGTTCGGAGGCGTCTTCTTGCAGCCGGTCGACCAGCCTATCGGCCTGTGAAGATACAGTTTCTGACCCAACCAATGAAGAGAAAGCGCTACTTGTGGGCTTTAAAATATAAGAATTGGACAGCTGAAAATTGGAAGAAAGTGCTATTTAGCCACGAAAGCCAATTTTTTTGTCCAAGGCCAGCGAACTCAACATGTGCCGCGATCGCCCGGCGAAAGAATTCGGGATTGCCACATAAACCAATTTGTTAAACATCCTCAAAAGAAGATGTTTTGGGGTTGTTTTGGTTACAGTGGGGTTGGTTCTTTGCAGCCTGTTGACGGTATCATGCGTTCTGAACAATATATTACTATTTTGAATAGCAAGGTTATTCCAGAGTTGAATAAACGATACCCTGATGGAACAGGGATCTTTCAGAAGGATTTAGCTCCGTGCCATACATCCAAAATGGTCAAGAAATTCGTGTCTGAGAAACAAATTGAGATATTGGAATGGCCTGGGAACTCTCCTGACATCATCCCAATAGAGAATTACTGGGCTATATGCAAGAATCGCCTATTAAATATGGATTGTACAACTCTGGAGAAGCTAATCATGGCGCTAATTCATGTGTGGTACAAGGACACAAATATTACAAATGATTGTAAAAAATTGGTGGCATCCATGGCGAATCGTGTCCAAATGCTAATAAAGAGTCGAGGGGAACATATTATGTACTAAAAATGTTTTATTTTGTATAAATTTAAATAAGATAGCATTTTTTCTTAGTTTTCTCAAATTTTTGAGTTTGTTTCAATTAATTTGCACAAGGGTGTAGATAACCGAAAAGAACGAATAAAATATTTTTGTATTAACACATATTGAACCTAAAACAATTACGCTGTATAATACATGTATGGCATAAAAACATATTTTGCGACCATAATGGAAAAAAAAATTGCAAGATGAATCCAATAAAATTACTATGTCCGCAGGGAAAATAAAAACAGATAAATTATCAAAATATATGAAAAGTAAATTTTTAAAACTTTAAAGATAAATTATAAAGTGAATCATAAAATTAAGTAAGCTAAAAATACTAAATATTTCAATGTATTTTTTTCAGCTATAAATCTACTCATGTGTATGTGTAATGCTTTTAAAAGCTACATCATCAGCAAGAGTTGCTAGATAATAATGCATGCGAATTTCAAAATTCTTGTCATTTGTTATATACTAAGAAATAAGGAAACACTAAGAGAGAAGAAATTTGAAGATAATAAAACCCAATAACTTCTCACACCTTTGAAAGGTATACAACTAACTTATGCTTTCCTATGAATGATGTTTCTGACACTCACGTAATAACTTTTACACGCATGCACAAATTTTCTTTTTTTGAAACACTAATTAATTTCATTTATAATATTCAAGCCCCGATAAGCGGGCATACCGTTATCAGACGTTGGTGTACCTAAAAATCAATTAAAGCTTAATTAGGCTCATTTTAACGAAGATCAAATTCTCTTTTTTTTTTCGCCTTAAAACTCCCCAACCCGTTCAAAACATAATCTAAAGTTGACGCCTCATCTCCCTGAATCTCTTGCGCTTTTCCCTTCAGCACCACTCGCTGATCATGCCTATTTTATATACAACGGACCATCCGCGCCCCACAAACGATAATCAAAGACGATGAACCTTCAAGCCCCCCCCTCCCCCACAGCGCTTCGGTTTTCTCGCAGGTATTCTGGCCGTAATTGGATCGAATGCGGGGCGCACCTCCCGCCCCCCTCCCTCGGAAAGCCCCTGCATATGACAGCACTCGACTCCCGTAATTAACCAATTATGGCGCCCCGCCGACAGCACGGTTCAAGGGGCTCAGCTACTGGACGCTGAGCACTAGACCAGAAACTTGATTAGAGTACATACATGGGGGTGGGATGTACGCGGAAGCAAGTTGTTGGGGGAGAGAAATGCTAAATTCTGGGGGGTGGCAGAGGGGAATTTCTGATGCTGGAGGGCCGTTAAAGGGTTGTCTTCTGAAAGCTGATTAAAAAAAAAAATGCATGCATAACACAGACTGTCAGAAATTTGCAAGGAAATTGCCATGTGGTGTCTGCGAAATTAAGGTCTCGACAGTTTTTTTAATGTTTGTGGCTGTAAACTCCATCATGAATCACATTAAATCTTTATAGTGGCAGTAAATAGATGGTTCTTTAATTTGTATTATTTGGGGTTTTGTTTTCCAGTGCTCACACACCAACTGCAATTCGGCACCTGTCGAATCGTTCAAAAATACAAGATCTTATATCAGTGAGTAAACATGAGGTTTACCACTGTAATAGTACAAAATAATGTGACATGTATGCAAGAGAAAGTATAAAAATATAAAAATTAGAAAAGTTGCAAGAAATTCGTTTTAACTTAGGCGCTTGTTTTGAGGAGAAGACGGTAGAACAAGGTTGTTTGTCCAACATACTGTTCACGTGTTATAGTCAGGCCCGAGTATAACTGATTGGAATTTTGTTTTTTAAATGACGGATGAGAAACAGAGAAATGTAGAAAAATGAATTCTTCAGCTTTTTTGATACAATTTTACAAAAAAAAAAAAAAAAAAAAAAAAAAAAAAAAAAATCCTTTTACTGAAATATTTATCCAAATTTCTCAAAACGTACAACCTTCGATTCATTGCACTGCTTGGTCTTCAGCCATTTCCAAAGATGAAAGCCATAAATAGAAAATAAAGGTCTCTTGTGACAAACAAACGTCGTACCACAATTCTGTACAGCTATGTAAAACGTACTAGGAGACATGAACTACTGGTGCAAAATAAAAGCGATGCATTTGGAAATAAAGAAAAGAGATTAGGTTGTACATTAGCTTCGGAAGTTTCAATGTCTAATTTTACTATCCATTTTCTATACGTTTATTTTTGTTGATCATTTTTATGAAACTCACTGCTAATGAATTTATCTCTACCATCCTAAAAAAAATAATACAGTTGGTTCGTGAGTTTTTTTTTAATGTGATCCATTGTACAAAAATGTTGGACAAACCTTCAGTAGAATGAAGGAGGGAATTCATGTCTTTACTTGCAATGAGTAACATATCTGAGTAACAAGGATAAGTGAAGAGTTTATGAGAAAAAATTTTTACACTGACACAGTATAAAAATTGCCTCTACCAATAATCTAAAATTGTATTAAAAACCCTATTAAAAATGCAGTGGAGACTTGTCATTGGGGGTCAGAAGGGAGGAGTCCTTCTACAGAGATTTCAGAAGTTCTCTCATTATAACTCAACTCTAGTTCTTTAGATTCATTGAATTGCCTTAAACGAAAAAAAAACGTATGGATTTTATAGAACTTAGATTTCATCTTCCGAAAAAATATTAAAAAAAAAATAAATACCCCTCAGACAACGTATAACACTGGCTGTAAGACCTGGTGCATCTATTCCGCCTGATTTGAAGAAGCCAAGCAGAACACTTTCCGAATTGACTGTCTATGCACCAGCTCTTGTAAGTTAAAACATGACCATATAGGGGTAGCACATTTGAGTATTTATTCCAAAAGCGAATTTGATGAACACGTTATTTGACATCAGTTATGAAATAGCTTGTAAGGAGCTCAATTTGAAAAAAAGACCATTCCTTGAATTCAATCAATGGATGCTGATTTTGCGTAATGGTATGATAAGAAATTGCAGATCTTTTTACTTACAATTTTGCTGGTTCGTTTTTACAAAGAGCAACTTACATGCCTAAAATGTTCAGCAAAATTTCCAGATTCATCAATCTCACTTTCTGCTTCTGATTGGGCATCCAGAAAGGTTATATTTAAAAATTTATAAAGTACTTTTAAGATGCACTAGAAAAATCTATATCTGTCACTATCTTTTGAGATCAACTCTACAGATCAGAAATATGATTCAGAATTATTTTCGACACACATATTATTTGTTTCATTTTTAAAAAGAAAGGGTCCCACAAAGCGCTGATACATAATTCCTAACTTGCTGGAGAATACATTACATTTGTGAGCGTATTGTGTTCTTTTTGTAGAACTGTGAAAATCTGAATATATTTTACGGCATAAGTTGAACTCTGATGTAAATGGCTTTTTTCTCCCTTCAGAATCTGACGTTCACCACAAGCATTTACATTTTGTTTGACGGACTGACCTAATGACAATGAAAAGCAAATAAAATAGCGTGGAAGGAATACAACAGACCAAGGACGTAACCAAGGGATGGTCTTTGGAGGTCTTGGCCCCTACCGAAATTTCAATTTTTGTAAATTAAATGTCAATAATCAATATTTTTTGTGACAAAATCTAACTTTCCTATCTTTTGAACCCTGCCAGAAATTTTTTCTGAATTCGCGCCTGCAATAGACTGCTTACAGTTTTCGCCGATTCTCTAAAGTGAATATGAAACATTTCAAACAAGCATCGTTATGATGTTTTTATAATATCGTGTTCTAATTTAAACTAAAGGCCGTCCGAGTTGTGTAGTGGTTAGAGAGCTATTCTACCACACTACAGGTCGGGGTTCGATTCCCTGCGGAATTTGGGCATCACTTCGTTCATCACTTCATAGGAGGCAATGCTGGTCCTCCTATTAGGTGCCTCCATAATAAAGATTCCAGTAATTCGACCTAGGTAGAATGACTATAAACGGCAAGTGCCCGATTTTAGAAAAAAAAAAATAAAGTTTTTAAAACGTGATTATACTTTCCAACAACTAAGGCACATCCCTTTTCTGATGTTGGTATACTTTATTTTAGGGTGAACAGAAATTTACAAGCATGGGATCTCTAACGGTAAAAGTCTTAGTTACCTTGCAAACATTGTTAACCTCAGATAATCTAGTGACATTCAGAACGATCACGAAGTTTGCGTCATTTTTATTATTAAATTGAGGAAAACAATCTTTTTTATTTTTGACATTACACGAAGTTTGACAGATCCCTTGAGAGATTCGAAATGAAAATACTTATTTCAACTAGACAGACGTGAGATGAAAACAAAACTCTGTGAGATTAGACAAGAATGCGGTTTGAAGGGGCTCTACTTTGTTTCGAAACTATCCATCAAAGGTTCCAGCAGTAACAGAGCTACTTTAAGAAAATCGTAACGACACTTACTTCTGGTATCTGAAATATCAATGCAGCATCAATGTCGCTCTTATTTTTAGCAGATAACGGATAGCTGCAGCCACAGTTCATCAGTAAAATGAATTCGTATTGAATAATCTAACACGATTTGCTAGCAATAGTAAGCCGAATTCAAACAGATTACCGTACAGAACTGCTTACCAGATATCAGCCATAAAAGAAATAACATCAGTTTTCAAGAAGCTAATGTCTCATATTAGGGGAACGGACATCAAACATATGTCCCAATGATTTACGTATGTCGACAGTGACATTGCCGTCCTACGAGAGTACTGGTCTTGCTGAAAAAATGTTTAAAGATATAAATATAAAGAAAATGACTTAACTGAAAAACCATTTTCAACTGAAAAAAAATTCTGAAGGTCTTAGACATTATGTGTAATCCAAAGAGCAAATTTCGAAAAATATTATTATCTTCTATTCGTCAAGAGGTACACGAAACTTATGGAATTTTATTTATGCTCCCGATATCCTTCTTTAGTTTGAAAGTATTGTACTTCTTTTGAAAAACTCTCAGATTATGAAATTTTATTATTTCTTTCATAACTAACTCGTGTAATTTTACATGACACTATGTAATTTTATAGATCTCGTTCGCTGAGATCTACGTTTTTTATGTTACAATTTATGATCACAATTTATGCTGAAATCTTCCATTAGACTGCAGATGCAAGACATTATTGCAACTACTTACTAATTTCAAGCTATTGCTACATCAGCATACCACTCCTTATACTAGTTCTGTTATTAATATCGGAACTGACAATAGCAATTCTAATTTGATATATGTATCTGGTGTTAAAACATCATCTTTCCAAAATCTGTCTGTTGTGCTTCATTAGATTTCCTTTTTATAGTGAATCTCTTAAAATATAAATGATACATTTTGTATAAAAAGATAATTGGCTGCATGGCGACTTGTAGTGCATGATATTTGAGTCATATTTAATTACAAAGTTTCCTTAAAGGCTTCTTTGCAGAAGTTTGTCGCAATGGAAGTTAGTATAAATATGCACTGCAAGACGTAAGAAAGTCATTGCAGTAGAATATATTTCTTAGTGGTATATGTACGAAGTTTTAAAAGATCCATAAAAATCTCTCTAGCTTTGTGATGCACTTTGTGGTTTTCAATAGTTTGGGCCAACAAAGAAAGTGATCTACTTCTTTTTTGAATGCGTTTAAAGTTAGAGCGAGAAGCATCACCCTGAAAACATGAATATAACCTGAGACATTAACATACAAAAGAAGGATTAGAGAGAGGCGCGTCTGAGTACCTATTTTTCTACAAACACCACAGAAAAAAATGGTACACTTTTGAAGACTCCGTCCTGAAGACAAATTTGATTGAACCGCATTTTGAAAACATGTCATCCTCTTCAACGAACAATGTCTATCCTTGTGAGAGAACTTTTTCACATCCGTTACCACATCGGGAAAAAAATATACTCAATCCACTTTTTTTCTGTATCTAGTCTATGGAAC
Source organism: Cheiracanthium punctorium (assembly GCA_038373885.1). Taxonomy (NCBI): domain Eukaryota; kingdom Metazoa; phylum Arthropoda; class Arachnida; order Araneae; family Cheiracanthiidae; genus Cheiracanthium; species Cheiracanthium punctorium. The sequence continues at coordinate 977,497 of JAWZYV010014284.1, forward strand.
AGACTATATCATCTCCCCAGGAATAATGTACCACACTCTATGTACAAGGTAAGTCTCTTTCACGAGAATCAATGGCAACATCAATGAAGTCAACCAGTTAGCTTTTAAAATCATCTTTCCCCTCTCTTTCAACTTGCACCTTCCCCTCTTTTAAATCCTTCCGGCCCGCTGGTCGCACAGTGTCCGGCCAATTGACCGTGATCAGATCACTTTGATGATGTTTTGCGCATGAGCAGGAATCTTCTCGACAGAGCCAGCAACCCCCCCCCCTCCACTTCTTACTCTCTCCTCTTGCTCTTCTCCTTCCCATTCTTATACTTATCCCTTTTCGGGGGCAATTAGGCAAGGAACAAAATTTAGGGGGCGAACTCCAGAGTAGAGAGGAGAGTGTCCCATCTTTCCGCCACAAAGGAACTTTGTGCATGTGTAATGGAGTGCACGGCTGTGCGTTCAACAGCTGCACATCGTGTGGGAAAACGTGAAGGATCTCTCTCTTACCGTAACCCGGATAATGAGAGATGGAGATGCAAGCTAAGGTTTCTTTATTTACGGTAATCACTTTGAACGTATTATCCACGCTGCTATTGGTTTGCTCATGCCCTGATGGCCGAGCAGAAGACTCTGATCATCTAGAGAATGGTCAGTGCTTTATGGGGGCAAGCGAAGTCAAACATTTCCGTAACTCTTTAAGCATTTATGTATTTCATTTTGAAGAATGTAATATTAGCATAATGAACAAATTAGTTGTTTATGAAATGGATTTTAGAATTTTGACTTTTATTAATAGGTCATTGTAGCAATTCTTGCTTGGTGCATGAAGACAGTATTTAAGGGGCATTGTACCTTTAAATGTCCAAAAAAGTTGATTAAAAAGAATTCGGAATGTAAGGAATACTTTAAAGCAAACAGCATCGACATCAAACGAAAATTACGCCTGCAGCAATTAAAAGCATAAAAGCTAACATGGACTTTCCCTTTAAACGCAGTGTAATGAAACTTGATTTTCTCAGTTTATGATTTTTACACTTTATCACAAGACTTTTAAAAATGTTATGACATTTTACATATAGATTGTACGTATAGATCTTTATCTATTATAGATTATTCTCTGAAGCCCATATATGATAATGAGACCAAAAGATTTTATTTTATAACATGATAAATTATGAAAATTTTACAGTTTAAAATTATTGAAATTTTTATGATTTATCATGTTATAAAATAAAATCTATAGCTCTCATTATCAAATCTGAGTTTTCTTAAAAATACCGCTTTTTGATATTTAGTAAAAAGGCTACACATTGTAAAGTATTTTTATATAATTAGATTTGATTTATTTTTTTCAGAACCAGTAATGGGCCACATGGCCCACATCTGCTTTATTAATAGCTCACTACTGGTACACTCGTGTACGGTTGCGCAAAGAGATACTCGCAGAATTGATAGGACCACACCTCTATAGTGCGTTCGTCGAGTCGAGAGAACGAAACTAAACAATTGCACTTGCAAACTGGCGATGAGTAAACACCTGGCATTTTGCCAAAGCGCCAAACACAGTGTGAATTTCTGCTTTCTTCCATTTACGCTGTTTGGAATTGAAAAAGGTTAAATTCGCCAAACTAGGGATTGGTGCCAAAAATGTAATTCTTTGGTAACCTGTTTGTATACTTTCGTTCTCTCGTTTCCGCGAACAGACTATAGTTTAGTTTTGAAGTGAAGCAGATTCAATATAAAACTGTGTCAGCAATTTTTTACTACACAAATGCTTGTTTTTAAACCAGATTTTTTGTATCAAAGCTGAACTACTGACATAAAACGTTTATAATAAAAATGCATGAAAATCATCGGACAATCACTAAATGTTGATTCCGGTGACTAGAGAGCTATCGGTGAATCAGTTGTTCTCTGTGAAAAGGCAAACAATGATGACTATTCCATTGCTTGGTCATTGAAAAACATTCCATCACCATTTTAAAAAGGCTCTTTTCTAGCCATAGAAGGCAGATGAAAGAAAAAGAGAAACCATGCGAAACTGGAGGCAGATAGGAACATAGTATTTTATACTAAGATAATTTAAAATAAAATTCTGGAAAATTTCTCAATAGATGGTATTATCGGTCCTATTTCTTTGCCAAATTTTCAAAGCAGTGAGCAATTTCGTTTTTCTGTAATGACAACTTTTTTGATTTAGCAGGTGATGTAATTTTATCACTGCGTTCTTCACACAGGCATCACAGGCATAGTTTAATTTAACAAAGAAAATAAAGTTAATTATATTGCAGAATAATTTATGAACATTCAGGTAACTTTATGACAATTTTTAATATTTTTATCCAATTAAGAATTGTTTATTTTCGCAAATTAGGCCTAAGGAAGATGATGGGGGCACTTGTGAACAATACATCCAGGAAAGATGTGAAGAGTTCATATCTGCCCCTCCATGAATACTATCCCGCCTGTGTATGCTTTTCCCAGAAAGCGTTATAAAGAGCTGCATTTGGAAATAACACTTTCCAAAGTTTATACCTGGTACATCCAACAAAATGGATGACAAGTAATTTTCTAGAACTATGAAACATTTTCAAAAATTTTCTCATTGCAAGAAAAAAAACCTCTATTTTGTTACTTACTGATAATCATGAGTACCATGGAAGCCTGCAAAAAATCTTATTCTATCGTGAAAATGGAATAGTATTATTATCCTTTCCTTAATATTTTACACTGATGTTACAGCCACTATATGTGTTTATGGTCCCTTCAAAGCAGCTATAAAAATTGCTTTAATGACTGGTTAACAACTAATACAAGAAAAAGAATTTCAATTTATGAAATCCCTGAACTCTCTGCTACAGCATATATTAACAATCTTTTACTATTTGAAACATAAAATCAGAGTTTTCTAAATCCGGAATTTAGCTCTTCTCCAAAAAAGCTTTTGCTGAGATTTCCTTGCTGATTTCGTAACAGACCAAAAAACAGAAAATATTCCAGATACTTCTGGCCACTGTACTAAAACTACTGCTCAGGCAGAAAATGCTGATGATTTTAACAGTAGTTCTATCAGTACTTGTTCCATACTAGAATCAATTCGATCATTTGCAAAAGCCCAAGTAAATAATTTAAAGAAAGAAAAAGGAAAAAAGGTGAAATTATGTATCCTAATTGTCCTAATTGATACACCTGAAAAAGGATTTGAACAAAAGAAAACGTAAATGTAGAAAAAATACAGAAAAATAAAAAAAAAGCGTTAAAGAAAAGGCCTATTACAACTCCTGAGGCCCCATGCATACTGGGGGTACATCTCAAGCAGTGTCTTCACTGTACTTTTTTGTTAAATTAGATCAATATAATGTGCGTTGACTTTTTACTAAGGGTGTTTCAATATATTCTGTATCTATAACTTTTATACAAAGAATTTTTTCTTTTAAATATGATGACTTTATATAAAAAAATCCTGTTCATATGTGCCCCATGCATGTTCACATATATCCTTATCAGTTGGGGGGGGGTGTCAAGAAATGATGTCATTAAAAAAAAATAAAGAAATATTTTAAGAAAAATTCTCAAAAAATTTCACAAGAAAAGGCTATTTAAACTTATCGGCATTTTTGTTGTGAGAAATGGATGATATTTTTTGAAAAAAATAAATGAACAAAAAAAGTAATCACATGTGCCCCCCCCCTCCCTTACCTTTAATAAAAAATAGGCTATTAGAGAAAAATGTAAATGCCATGTGACTAGAATCTATAGCTAAAATATTTCATCTGCCATTTTAGTGTACTTTTTATAGTGCATAATATTAATGTATTGTTATTAGTACTATGTATAACGTCTTCATTCTATTTTCCTCAGCCATTTGACAAATCTAGGAGGCCCACTTTTGGTGTGTCCACTACTGGTATATCGAAAATTTGCTATGACCACTTCTGGTGCATAGAAGTGACCTAAGTTAAATTTTTAAAAACTGATATCACAATTATATTGATATTTTAGATGATTATTACTTTAAATATAAGTTTTAACAACTATAAAGTAATGTAGATTAACAAAACTTCTCTAAAGTTAAGATACTAATTGAAGAAATACCCTTAAGTGGATCACTAAAGGAGCATTTACTTTATTTGTATTGAAAATACCTAGAAAAAAATCTGATGTGTCCAACACATGACTTCCTTGCACGTGCATTAGATCAAAAATATTTTCGACGCACTTCCTCTAAACTTATTTGTTTGAAAGAGATAAAATATCAATAATAGTAAGGTTTAGCGATTTCTAGCCAAATATTTCGATATCGCCAAGCTGAGTTCAATTTGAAAGATTTCCTTCTGACACTTTATTTGGCGATATTTCACCAAAAGCCGACAAACTTGAGATAGTCTGCGAGATTTTGGGGATAGCCAAAGTAGTCATTGACCACAGACTTTCAATGAATTGAATGCATCCATACACCTCAATGTATTTAAAGTCATTTGGCTCACCCTGTAAATAAATTCTCAGTCGATTGCTGTCAAAAAAGATATTGAAAACAGTTAGATATTACAATAGTTCTAAAAAATACGAAATCATTTTTGGCGCCAAACGATTTTTCGGCGAAACTCGTCAATGTCGACGACATTTGGCGAGATTTTAAGCATGAACCAAAAAATGACAGATTATCGCCAAATTTGGCGATATTTCGCCAAAACTCGCCAAGAACGATGACAAATGGCGATACTTTGGGCATGGACCAAATGACTGACTATCGCCAAATTTGGCGATATTTCGCCAAAACTCGCCAAGGTCGAGGACAGACGGCGAGATTTTGGGCATGTACCAAACAATGACTGTCTACAGTTGTATTATAATGAAGATGTCCATAGACATTAAGGTACTGAAATTCTTTTCGGTGGTCCTGTAAATAAACTCTCCAGTAGATTGGAACCAAAAATCCAGATGCACAACTAGATGTTACAACATTCTTACATATGAAATTTCATAATAGTTTTTGAGATTTGAGAGTTAAATATACACACACGTACACCAAAAGTCGCCAAGCTTGGCGACTTTTGGCATAGATTCTTGAGGGAGGCACGTGACCGTGGTCGGACCATTACCTAACTTATGTGGTAGGACGGTATTGTGCTTGAAATGGATGAATGCCCCTAAAATTGCTATTGACCGTAATGTATTGGAAATCTTTTGAGTGTTCCTGTAGCAGAACTATAAATGATAAAGACACTTTTTTTAATGGAGAAATTCATTTTCTAACTCTTTACAGCATATATCACTTCTGAGTCATTTGAAATAGCCCAATACCTCTAAAAAACGCTTTGATGAATTTCGGCCCATAGAGTGTAATGTATTTCGAATCTTTTGGGCGGTCCTGTAGATAAACTATTCAGTCGAATGGAACCGAAAGGGGAGGTGCACAACTAGATGTTACAACAATCCTAAATAGAAAGTTTCAACATTCAACGCCTAACAGTTTTTGAGATATGCGAGTTTAATGAATTTCGGCCCATTGAGTGTAATGTTGATTTCGAATGTTTTGGGCAGTCCTGTAGATAAACTATCCAGTCGAATGGAACCAAAAGGGGAGGTGCACAACTAGATGTTACAACTATCCAAAATATGAAGTTTCGACATTCTACGCCTAATAGCTTTTGAGTTAGGCGAGTTTAATGAATTTCGGCCCATAGAGCGTAATGTATTTCGAATCTTTTGGGCGGTCCTGTACATAAACTATCCATTCGATTGCCACCAAAAGGGGAGGTGCACAACTAGATCATAGAACAATCCTAAATATCAAATCTCAACATTCTACGACCAATAGTTTTTGAGATATGCGAGTTACATACATACGTACGTACGTACAGACGGCATGGAAAAACTGGCCACAGTAGACTCGCCACTGGTCAAAATGAGTTGCAGACGCGTTAATATGATCGTGCATTCTAGCCTACGATGAGATGCATCGAAAAAAATTTTTAAATTAAATTTAGAGGTAGTCAAAATCGGTTTTTATGTCGAAATTTGGCCCCCAAAATTTTTCGGGATCACATTACTTCCTTATACTACGTACAAGGAAGTAAAAAAACATTAGGCAGTCTCAAAATGCAAAGCTTTAAAAACTTTAGATATCAATACATATAAGTATACAGTGCATTTTATAGGAAGAAATGAGACTCTTTAGCATTCAAATATTCCTAAAACTTCTAAAAATATACTTTATTAACATATATGTGACTACACGTCCTACAACGAATTTTCTATACCAATAATATTTTGAACAAGAAAAAATTCGTTCAAATAACCTGTAGAGTTTAAAAAAAACAGAAATATTATTTTAACAGATCGATTTATCAGTTTTTTTTCTGTTTTAAACAAGTAGGAAAATTACCAAAATTCATCAACAAGTCGTTTTGCCGCTGATGATAATGTTATAATCTATATAAATAAAATTAGACTTTTGTCTGTACATGTCTTGGAATTCAAAAATTTTGCGATTTCTACCCGTTTCAAGCACCCGGGATTCCGATGCGACCCTCAAAAAAAGGTTTGTCTGTCTGTCATTCTGTCGTTCTGTCATTCTGTCCGTGACGCTTTTTTTGTTTAAGCATCACGTAAAAACGACTGAAGCGAATGATATGAAATTGGGTGTCATGATAGGTGGCCACTCAACTTAAAACATAGGCGTCCAATTAAAAAAAAATCTTGATTGGATTTTGAGATTTTGCGAAAATCCTTTCAAACTGCGTAAATTTGTGTTCAAGCATCACGTAAAAACGACTAAAGCGAATGATATGAAATTGGGTGTCATGATAGGTGGTCACTCAACTTAAAACATAGGCGTCGAATTTAAAAAAAATCTTGATTGGATTTTCTGATTTTGCGAAAATCGTTTCAAACTGCGTACATTTGTGCTCAAGCATCACGCAAAAACGACTGAAGCGAATGATATGAAATTGGGTGTCATGATAGGTGGTCACTCAACTTAAAATATAAGCATCTAATTAAAAAAAAATCGATCAAATTTCGAGATTTTGTGAAAATCGTTTAAAACTGAGTGAATCTTTGTTCCCGCATTAAGTAATAACGACTAAAGCGAATGATATGAAATTTGGTCACACGATAGATGGCTGCTCAACATAAACTATAGGAGTCCAATTTTTTAAACATTTTTATTAGATTTTGAGATTTTGTGAAAATTCTCTCAAAATGCGTTTATATTTCTTCAAACATCACGTAATAACGACTAATACGAATGATACGAAATTTAGTGATATGATAGGTAGTTGCTAATCTTAATTTATAGGCGTTGAATTTTTAAAATATTTTGATTACATTTTGAGATTTTGCGAAAATCGTTTTAAAATGCTGAAAATTTGTTCCAGCATCACGAAATAAAGACTGCAGGGAATGAAACGAATTTGGGTGACAGGATAGGTTGTCACTCAACTTAAATTCTAGGCTTCCATTTTTTCAAAAATGTTGATTAAATTTTTAGATTTTTCGAAAATTATTTCAATATGCGTAAATATTCGTTCGCGCATCACATAATTACGACTAATGCGAATGAAATGATATTGCTTAGTTACTCTCTAACCTGTAATATTTTAACAATACATAAAAATTATAACTTCGCTTTCTTTACTTTGGCAACATACTACATCCATTCTGTGTACTCATACAATGCTGACGAAAGATCTTGCTTTTCTGGAAATTTGCATTCACTAACCCGTCGAGGACGGGTACATCAGCTAGTATAAAAATAAGATCTGAATGTAGCACCAAAAAAGAACAGAAGTGGTAATGTTTAAAATGTGTATATATGTATGCATTATTTTTATGAAATACTACTTTTAAATATTATGGAATTATATAGTTATTCTGGTATTGATACTTTATCAATGGTGGCTAAAACACTTCGATAATTACAGTGCAGTAGCAAAAGAAGACATTGTTTAGAACAATATAAAATAATAATATTTTAAAGAATGGCATTAGTCTATGAAGGACTTTTGTCAGAGCAAAGTATTTTTGCTCATTTTTGATGCCATTTTTATTCTGTACTTCTTTTAAAAAAATGATTCTAGTACTTTAGGTGTGTTCGTCTCCCTAATTCGATCTCTGGATGCTCAATGTTGAATGAAGACGCGTTAAAAGCGGTAGTTTCAAGTTCAACACCAGTCACCGAAGATAATACAGTCATCATTTTTTTTTCTTTCTAATGGCCTGCTGGAGGATCGACAGCTACGGGGACCGAAGATGTTGGTCATTTCATTATGAAGACACCTAGTAGGCAGACCAACGTTTTCCCCTATGAATGGTCTTATAATTTTGAAATATTTCAGATGAGAGACCTTGCAATTTGAAATCGGCACCCCCAAAGGTATCGTTTAAACATGGAGGACGTTGGATCCTCAAACAGGTTTTACGTGCATCAGCTCTCAATAGCGTACACAATCCCATAGCAGTTCAGCCGAGAGAGGTGGTCACCCTCACAAGCACTGTCAGGACCTAGCTGCTTCACTTCTTATGAGAACGGAGCGGAACGACTAAGCCGCTGCGGGACACTAGAGAGTCATTATCATTCTCATCTTACAAAACAACAAAATAGTAGGAACAATCAGCAGACGAAAAATATATCAGGACTAAGAAAAGATACCATGACTCTGGAGACCAGACTAACCTGACATTTTTTCATACGTCTGGTACGTATTAGTCACATTTCTGCTCTGACCGGTCATGTCATCACCTCCATAATACCTATCTTCACCATATACACCATCTTCACCAGTTAAGGTCTCAATACGTATTTGTAACACCACCTCCATAATACCTATCTTCACCATATACACCATCTTCACCAGTTAAGGTCTCAATACGTATTTGTAACACCAATAAATACATATTCGGAATGTCTATCACCACTTACGCCATCACACATATTTCTGGTATTTCAGAACATGAAAATCCAAAGTAGAAATTCAGATGCATACAAAAATTGTTCTACCGAATTCCTTGCTTCCGACCAACCGAATCCACAGACTTTCTCTTTAACAGTCATAGTAAAGGACGTTTTTAAGGGGAGGAGGTCCAGAGGGTTCGGACCCTCAGTAAAATTTTTAATTTTGTTAACGAAATGATAATGATACGCTATTTTTTTTCTTTTAAATACTACCTTTACCGTTTAGAGCCCTACGATTTTTTTTTTTCGGTACGTCCTTGATCACAATATCCCAATTTCACCAAAATACAATAAAACCTGATTGTGATGATTTTTCACCCAAGAACAAACTCTTACATTTTCATTTTAGGTATGATCTCCTGCATTATAGGGATCTTATTCATTTAGCAGTAGATGAATTCTTCAGTATTTTATTCACCGAATACATGTGCAATATTTTTCAAGTTGCGTTTGACTTGGATCAATATAAATTGAAGAAGCAATACAACTTAAGAGCCAACGAAGTGGAACAAATGCAAGACCTTAAAAGTAATTGAAATTAAGCAATCATTAGAACTAAAGAACCATTAAAATTGAATGAAACTTCAAATATCAAGAGGTACATTTTCAAATTTCAGCATTTCTATTCATCAGTCTTAGCCACAATTTACTTAAAATTTTGTAAAATTACATTAAAATTCACTAATTAGTCAACATGTCAGAAAATTGACATTCATGCAAATCATACAAAGGTGTGGTAGTGATAGAAAGAATACACGTTTGGAATAAATCCATTTTAGTTATAAATTTAAAATAAAGGTATTTTTCAATTAGATACGTACATTGCTATATGGCTCTTTTAGTGATCGAATCATAAACGCAATAGATTAATTGTCATTCCCCATTAAGACTGCTGTTAAAGCAGGGATACAAATTCTCTACGAGAGTATTCACTATTGTCATTCTGTAGCAACTGTAGTAAGAAAATACATAATTATAACACGTTAGATTTGCATTGAAATCATATCTCAGCAGTTACCAACGTCACCAAAGGTGGTGACTTGTAAAGTTATTATGTAGGTTTAAAAAATGTTTTTAAATGGGTATAGTATCCATTGAAAATAAACTAAATACTATGCTAAATTTAAAAGCTGTAGCTTGATTGGAAGAGGATAAAATGTCAATCGCAAAATTAGGGGGGGGGAGAAGGGCAACGAAGCTGAATAGAAGGTTTTAAAAGCCATTTTTTCTTGATAGCGTTTTTCATATTGGTATTTTTTGTCATTAACTATACACTGTTTCAAAGTATATTCTTTCATTAGTTGAAATTATAAATTAACCGAATGAAATTTGTCTATTTCGGTTGTTAATAGTTAAACGTAGAGGGGAGGAGGTGATTATGGAATAGTCGGGAAATATGGAATACCGAGTTTTTGGCTCTGTTAGTTGCTATTGCCACAAGGGAATAACCATGAAGAACTCAAGAAAGATTCCCTTCTTACAATGCAGTAAGAGTTGACCGCTCTCTGTTGCCGTACCACTCGCTACAGAACAAAGTATGTTTTGTGATTTTCAAGAGTTTTTGTAGATAAGTTTTCAAACATTTTAACTTACTAGTAAACACGTGACATGAACATTGATGTTACGCATAATGTACACTAAGAGAATGGTAGTTTGTTGAACTGTGGTTATTTTTTAGATGACAGTGTTTTGCCAATTAGTTTTAAAGGTTCGTTTTCCGAGATGGCGTGTCGGGTATTATGGAATACTGGGTAATATTGTAATGGTTTTCATGTCATCCACTAAAGAGCCGGAAAACAAAGACGCTGAATGCATCTTTTGTCACGAAAAATTCTCTAATGATCAACGACGATAAGTTTGGATTCAAAGATCCAGCTGTTCTCTGTGGGCTCACCATGACTATACCGGAGCAAAGAAAGAAAATTATATCTACAACTTTTCTAAATCGACTCGAAGCAGAAATGACTCCAGTATAACTACAAAACATAAAAATTTGTTTTATAGTAACAAATAACTATATATGAAGCAATATAAATTGCTTTTCATCGGTTTAAACCATCTATTCCATATTACCCGACTATTCCATATTATACTCCATTCGTAACTTTTTTTAAAAATATTTTTTTCTATAACAACAAAATAAATTGTGTATTTCTTTGCAATTGACATTTCATTACGATTCATTATAGCATGTACTCATGCTGTTTTGGGGGATTTTATTTAAAAATCTATGAAGTTACAGTTAGAAATGTAAATGGTATTCCATAATCACCTCCTCTCCTCTAGCTTCAAATCGAAAATTAATAATATTTAAGTTTTTGGCTTACTTAACTGGAATAGTTGGAAAATAAAAGCTGCGAATAATTCATTTTCATTTATAGCAATGATTGAACTTTGTGACTTGAAAGTACTGTTCTTGTTATACATGCAAGAACTTATAAGTGAAATCCACAAAGAACAGTGAAATAGTTTCAGATTCAAATACTATATTCAATTCGAAAAACACAATTTATCTGCTTATCTACTTCTTTCATGTATTTATTTAGTTTGGAATTTGGTAGCGAACAGTACGAGTTGCTGACGTCAAATACAAAAGCATGCTTGGAGTACCTAGATCTTACATATTTGCAATGAATCAATAACACAACAAGTAGAAGCAAAGCAACAACATATGAACAATGATTGTTGCCAATAAACAGCAAACTTCAAAGAAGGCCCCAAGCAGAACTTTACCTTTCAACAAGTTTTTAAAGCAAATAACAATAAATAGATAAATCTCGCAGAAGAACGTTACAGTAGCCCATTGTAGTGTTCCTGTAATATTCTTCCTCCATCTCGTCAAATACTGGCATTGACGTCTTCGAGATTAACTTCCGATGGCTGACTTTGCACAGAAGACACCATTACTCGCCATTCTTCGGAGTGCTTTTTATGTCAACTCTAGCGTGGACCACACAGGTAGGGTCATGTTGGCAAACACGCGCACCAATATTCCATACTGAAGATCGTACAAAGCATAGTTTAATTCTTTTAGGCTTGATTGCCCTGATGAGATACATAGCGTGTGACACATTGAATATTTTCAGCATGTTTTTGGTGCTCACTGCCTTTTTATGTTAGGATGGGATATTTTTGATGTAAGAAAATAGCCTTTTCAATTGAAGTCTGTTGAAAAAGTTCCTGACAGATGGCCAGTAACTCACTGTTTCTTTTTCTTTGTATTTCTGAAAATATTTTAGGCATTTCGTAATTTGAGTTGCAGGTTAAAATGTTCGTTTTCTGGAATGATTTCAACAAAGTGGTTTGAAGAATATAGGGTGACACAAAACAGTACATACGTAAGGACTATTATTTGGCTACATTTTAGTAATCTAGAGGAGTCCCGAGGAGCTACTTATCAGAATTTTTCAGAATATTAAAGAATGTATTGGATAAAAGTATAGTTCCTCTAGATTAAAGGGGCACATTCGATATTATATCCGATTCTTTTGAGAAAAGAAATACCAGCTAAAGAGAGTAAGGTGTATTTAAGGCGAAATGTTAACACTTCCAAGGTCTAAATTAAGATTTTAAATTATATAATCTATGGATTATTTTATTTTGGAATATTCTGTGGTTAGTTTTTCAAGATCCACTTAATTGCTCTCTACTGACAAATCGCTGTCACAGCACAGATGGCCACGACTGTTTTGTGACCATCTGTGCTATGAGAGTGTAGATTGCAAGTTAAAATTTTAATGTACCGCAATTCAAAATCTTTGCCTGGAGCACAGAATTTTTCACGCTGCATCCGATACTGGAGTTAAGACATCATCAACTAAAATTACACAGAAACTTTAACCACTGAAATGCAATTAATACAATTTCGTTTCAATATTCAAGTTGACAAAATGATTTCTGTTTGTTAGAAATACTGCGTATAATATTTACTTTGATTTATAAATAACACCATGACCATGTTGACGCCAAGCTGATAGTTCATTTTCGATTCCTGAATAGTTACATGAAAATCCACATTTGCGACATGTATCTATTTGAACATTTGACAGGTAACGGTGACATGCATTTTGAAAATAGTTCTTCTTATTTTGTTTGTTATTATAACTTACTTTCTCTTTCCTTTCATTCCGACAAGCTAACTATTATTTTGGCATGCTTTCTATCATTTTTGTGATTCCGTGCACCTGCTTTCAAAGTTATCCAATCGCTGCTTTTTTGCTTTTACCTCACTGGACTAACTTTATTGTAACTGGAACTTGGTTTTTCTGTAAATTGCATGTTTTCGGCAAAGAGACATTTTCTTGGCATGGGAATTCTTTTTTGTCACTTTACTCCACATATACGATTTTCAAAAGCTGGTCACCACTAGACCGCGATAGCTGAAGTGTCTTTTAAATGAACCTGCATCCATTTTGACAGAGGAGTTATTTTCACAATCGCAATATTAATTAATACCAAATTTTAAAATAGTCTTATCTTTTAATTTAAAACTCTTTCAACTAATTGTTCTTGTTGAATTTAATTTCCACGTTTGCTCCTAAATTTAACTTTGTGAATATGGCCCTATATGGAGAGTATTCTACTATTCTCTTTAGGTCAAGAGTTTAATCTGTATGTTTAAATTATAATAACTAAATCAGAATTACCAAAACATCAATTTTTCTATTGTGCAAAATTTTGTAAAGAATAGTTACACATTCACTTTATTCTACGTCCAGGTTTTATAATAAAATAGTGTCTTAAAAATGATTGCATTACCAACAAAATAAAACAAAAAATATTGTTCAATGTCCATTTTTGAGAATATTTCATCAATGAGTTCTTCATATACTCACTTTGCAAAAGTACAACTCCTACGTTAGAACCATTCTTTTTTTTTTTTTTCTTTTGCATTAACTTTCACAGTTACTTGGATTCATGTACGTTGACAAGAATAAAATATTAATAAATCACTATATAATATAGCCTGGTTTATTTATAGCTTTATAAAGAACCGAGATAAGAAATGATGGTTATCAGCTTTGAAAAATGCCATCCGTTGGCTGGACACAAAATAACCTCGGGCTATGGAATTTCATTTCTCCTTATATATCTTTGCCTTTAGCAACGTCGGACATCCAGAAGTTTCGGAAATGAAATTTTCAAGAATCTTATAACGGACGTAAAATGGGGAAAGTCCAAATTTACATAGCCAAGCATTGTTTAAAAAATATTTATACCCTATGCATCGTTTTGACCTTCAAAAATAGGACAAAAATTGTGCTGTGCTGAAAGAAATGTATTGTTCAATTTAACAAAACTTTGTTGACACTATTTTAACCAATAATTTTGTTGAATCAACGAAATTTCCCTGTATTCAACAGAACAATTTATTAATCCAGCAAAATTATTTCGTAACTTAAACGGAACAATATTACTGGAGGGACAAATTGTTTCGCTGACGTAAACTTAAAACAGCTCCAAAAAATAGTAGCTAAATTAACGAAATTTTGTTGAAAACCTTTTCATGCCCATTTCAATACACTAATAGGGTGGTGGTGAAATGAGAGACGGTATACTTCCAAGTAAAGTAAAAATAACCAATCAGAATGATGTCTGGTGATATCATACAGAATGTACATCACATGTCAAAGCCAGTACCAATCTCACAGATATTTTTTTAAAGAAAGGAAGTCGTATCTTCCAGGATTTACATCTCATTTTCGTGATTTCACTCATCCCCTCCCGCGCTTTCTTTTTCCTGTTTAATTAGACAAAGTAGCCCGAAACTAGATTTTGGTGAAACTCACTGGGCCATGTGCGTCTCTCTCGCTCCCCGTTGAATATTCAATGGTGTGCGCTCGCCCGTTCTCCGAACTGGGGAGGAAGTGTACTTCTGTCACATGTTAAAGCGTTTGGTGACATTTCATTGAACATGGTTGTCACAAGCGCCAGCGGCGGATGTCGTTTAATGACGTAAAGCCGTCAAAGTAATTTATTGAGAGAACAAAATAAACCGGCTTATTAAAAGGTTCTGGATTCCATGACTTTGCATAAAATTTCACAGATTACGTTGTAAAGTTTAAACGTTAAATTACAGAAACTTCAAGGTATTTATAAAAAAAAAATTTAAGTCTAGAATGTACAATTGAACAGAATATCACGTTTACTGGTAAAGAGAAAACTCGGTTAGAAAAAAAAATATATATGTATTGTATATAACTTCCATATTTTTCTATTAATAGTGTAAACTAATTTTATAAGATTTAAAAATACCTTATGACTATCGAGGCTGCTTGGAGATATTATGTGTATCGTAATATGTGTGAAAAGCAGTGACAAAAGCTGTTCATAAAATATGAATAGTAAAATTCAATCTATATAAAGCTGATTATTTTATAAGCACAAAAAATATAGTAGTTAACATCAACTTCACACTTGTTAAAATGTAATATTTGCTTTTATTTTATGACATATGTAAAAAGTTATCAAGAAACTACCATTCATTGGGTGACATTTTGGAGAATGCCTCCGTCCTTTACACCCAGGAGCTCAAAATCCAATGCAGCTACATTTTCTCTCAATTTAAAATAATAATAATAATATTATTATTATTAAAATTTTCTAGGTTTGGACATGCAATGCTCTGAACGAAATAAACGCCCTTGTTTATAGAACTCTCTTACACAACTCTTTTCTCAGAAAATGAAAACTATGTCATCTTAATATGTTTTGCATCGTGAAATTCTCACAGAACATATTTTCTAATTAAATTTTTACTGTAAGATAGTCTTCAGCCTATTCAATTAAACGTATTATAAAAAGTAATATATCTTGACAATAAGTGTAATCAATCGTTGCTGCGTTTGTTTTCTTAAAAGTTGTTTAAAGAGTAGAAAAATAAGTTAAACTATGAAAATTATATTTTAAAACACAAGAAAAAACATAGTATGTAAATTATGATCTGAAAATTCAAACACATTTTTGTAAGGGTTTATTTGATTGCTTCAATTTTGAAACTTATTGGCTTATTACAAAAATTTCTAATACCTACATAATTAAAATCTGAGCCATTAACGCTTATTAAAACTAATCGATTCCCACGATTAATCCAAATTTAATGCTCAATTATTCCGACGTAATTATTGGGCATCCACCAGAAAATTTAAAATTATTAATTTAAAATTATTGACTACTTTAAAGATAACTTGTATTATTCTGTGTTACAGAAAAAAAAAAAAAAAAAAAAAGATGAAATATTCAGAATTTATTCCTTTAAAAGTATTTATTCCAAAAATTTGTTTTTGATTTTATCATTAACGGCAAAAAGAGCTTTAAACGATTCACTTAAAAATAAGATTATAGAAAAGCAAAGCTTTCTCTTATGCAAACTTTTATTTTATCTTTAAAATGTTATTTGGTGTTGATACATTCTAGCACTCTTTTTTAAGCAAAAAATCGATAAGAATTCAATAATAGCCTAATGTTAACTTTGTCCTACTTTTTTCTGAAAATTTCGGGGAAATAGTACAGACATTTTAATTTAAAAAAAATCCCTGGAGAAAAAAAAATAAAAAATGGTTAACATTATGTTGTTTTAAATTTTGGTTTGCCTTCTTTGAATAGTTTTTAGAGTGGAAATAATTGGGGAAAATATCAAACAATTGAAAAGAAATTCCGTGAAAGAGGAAGATTTGTAAAGAGACTATGAAACAAGAGTGTCCCAATAAGATAAATTCAGCTCCCATTTTCACATTCTGGCACTTACAAAAGTTAATATCAAATTCCTGCTATTTTACTTTTAATACAGAAAAAAAATAATTTCTTTAATAACTTAACTTTGTTCAGTAAATTGTTGCCATCGTATCTTAAGCAGATAGGATACATACATACTGGAACAGGTTTTAAGTCGAAACAAGTTTAAAAGAAAAAAAAAGAAAGATCTGTAATTTTTGCATATTTTATTTTGCATATTTTGTGTATTTTTTATTTACACATGAATGTAAATAAAAAATACACAAAATTTACTCTTTTAACCATACGAAAGTTTGAAAAGGAATATAAAGTGGATTTTGTTCCACAACAAGATGTTGCTATGTAAGAGTGGATTAAAGTCTTTAATTACTCAGTACTTAATAAGGTTTGACCTACTCTCTACCATTCTTGTAAAGATGCAATAGTTTCTTTCTGCGCATAGTTTTTTTACCCGACGTTGACCTTTGAATACAAATGAGTACTAGTTTTCTTATCTTAAGAGTTCAAGTAATTTTAATAATAAGTAAAATAACAAATTTTTTTATTGAAAAACATTCAAGTAGTCTCTTCTCTTGAAATTATCACGCAATATATTAATGTGCAACTTAGGGTTACTTATCGTTTAGTGGGTTGTGTGGTGTCCGTTGAAAAACGGATGTGAATTTAACAAACACTTTCAATTTAATAAGCAAAAAATGTCTATTAACACGGTGAATATTGCTTTAATCCATTTTATCCCAACAAATCTACTAATATTACCTATTATTTATACTAATGCTATAGAAATTCCTTTATAGGCCTAAAACGCTCAATTAAATTTTTTTAATCTTACAAGATTTATTAAAAGAAAATATTTCTGTTTACTATCGAGGAAAATATTAAACTGTGTAATCACGAACACCTATTTAGGCTACACAAATTGTGAATCTAAAGTAAAATTTGCGGCAAAGTTTATTAATTTCACGCAATTTTTAATTTATAATGACACGTTTTTGACTACCAGAAGAGAAAGCCCATTTAGTAATCCCAGTTCATTGAGTTTTCTGACGGGGTAAATACTAAAACTTGCAACGACGTTTGGATTTTTTCTTCTTTACATAAGACCTTATGGAAGAACGTAATCCTACATTAAAAACAAGTATAATCATGAAACAATTAGTTGTTAGTTCTAAATAATACTTTAAATATTTTTAATTTTGTTTAGAAGATTAAAAACAGTTTACATGTGTGGATAGTTCAGTTATAAAAAAATACCAGTGTATTGCAGTGAAAGCTTCAGATCATTGAACACAATTTTACGTCTAAGCCATTCAGATTTTTAATGAAGCATACGTTGTTTAAGGGCGTTCATGTGTACTCACATAAGTCATATTTTTACAACGATTGATTTCAACAGACTTAAAGTTCTTCCGGAATCACACAGGGTAAGCGAAATTAAACTTCCGCTTCTCAAAGGGCCCTGGAGGCCGTTCTAACAGTCCGAAGAGAATATAATAGTATCTGGAAATGTCAGAGGATGCGCTAAAGGGAGTTTCGAAATGTTTTGTCCAAAAAAATGTTCATGAGGTGATTAATTTTTTTTTTTTTGTAAAGTTTTTACCCTATCCATTATTGTAGATTTTCATGCAAAACGCCACCTATTGAACATTTTTTGAACTAAAATATTTTATTTCGGAAATCTCAGCTCATCTTTTGAAGTGTATGCTGTCCAAATATTTTTTTCTCCGGACCAGTAGAAAGCCCTCCAGGGCCCTTTGAGTAGCGGAAGTTTAATTTCTCTAACCCTGCATTTATGATATCTTAAAATATCTCTTTACATATTTTACTTTGCATTATTTTCTTTTTCGCCCGTCTTGTTTATTTTCTATTCAACTGCTTTCATTCCTTTGCTTTTCCAGAAATGACAACATTTTATGTCTCTTCTTAATTTTTAAAAACGATTTATAAAGAAAAAATAACACTCTTCAATTGTGAATTTTACTTTGAGCACGCTTTTACAATCTGTGTAAATAAAAGTATAAGATATATTTTTTGAAACACAAAAAATGTTATAATTATTCAAAAATAATTTTGGGAGACACAAAGGATTTTTTTTTCTTTACAAGAAAGTATAAATAAAACTCATGGGAACACATATCATTCAAATACCATGTTTTGCGCTTCAAAATGGCGGAAATTTTAATGGCGTTTCTAAGGGAATTATAACATTATCCCTCTAAATGCAGGTGCCTGTTTAGTAGAAATGTAAATCAACAGAGCAAATGAATCGGTGAGTGCAGAAACCACCCCAGTCACAAAAAGAACATTTTTTTCAGGAGAGAGAAAAAACTTCATAACTCCTCCAAATTTTCAAATACTTAAACTTATTTTTTTCCTCTGTCATAATATGCATTTATGTTTCTGTCATGCAAATATTACCTAATTTATGAAGTTTTAAGAAGTTTTTTCTCTTTCCTAAAAAAAATTTCCTGTTTGTGACTGAGGTGGTTTCTGCACTCACCGATTCAAATATCAGGGTGCTGTAAAATGTTTCCGTTCGATACAAATCTGCTGTTCAAAAAATATTTCATTTTAAAGTAATAATAATTTATCTCTAAACTGAAAATCAATTTATTTCTTCATTAATATATATACGCTGAAGAGCTAAAACATCATGGCCACCTACTCAATAACGCGTTGCGCCTCATTTGGCTTTCAAAACAGCTACACCTCTCCTAGGCATGGATGCCACGAGTTCTTGGTGGATAGCTGGAGACAGGTTGTACCAAAAATTTAAGTAGTCGTCCACAAAGTCAAGATATTGGCGTTTGAGCTCTGAGCTGCCGGGGAGAGGGGAGTAGCTGTTCTCCTGGAAAACGGCGTGCCCTGACTCGGCCATCGACGTGATGGAAGATAAACCGAGATTCATCAGACCAGGCAACTCTCTTAAACTTATACATAGTCCAGTCTCGATGTTCCCGTGCCCCTGCAGGGGTAGTTGACATGACGCTCGGTGAGCAGAGGCGCACGAGTGGGACATCAATTCCGCAGGCCCATACCTAACAGTGTCCGCTGAAATACTTGTACTTGGACCTGCATTATACTGGGCTGTCAGGTGAACCACTGTCTGCCGCCGATTTTGTTGTACTAGGCGGGAAAGTCTCCGAAGTCCTCTTTCTTTGATGATGCGTGGACGGCCAACATCTGCTGCTTTTACTGCTGGTTTCACCATTAATCTAATTTTTATAAATACTAACAACGGCTGAGCAACCGACCAGTCGTGCAGTTCCGGAGATACTCGTTCCGAGTCTTCAATCTGTCCTCCATCAAATTCGCTTAGATTAACAGCCTTTCTCATCAGTCACAAACGTAAGTGCAATAACGATTCCTCACCGTCTCCAGCAAATGTTAAATACCATTTCCACTTAATTGTGGGCTCTTCATGTGATCAAACGAGTTCATTGAAAAATGTGGGGATAGTGATAGTGTTTTGGCTTGCCAGTGTATATATATATATATATATATATATATATATATATATATATATATATATATATATATATATATTTGTGCTATGACTTAATATTTTACTTAGGATTCCATATTACGTAGTTTAGCTATATATATATAATAGTGAAATTTTCCTGATTCAATTAAAACTTTTGTTAGCTCTAACCAACATTTTTGATTGAATCGATCAAAAACTTTGTTGTTTGTTTAATCAAAGAAAATTATTTTTCTACGAACAGCGTTAACTTAAACTGCCGAAATAAACAGTGCTTTTTTTTCAGTATGATCCAACAACCTGTTTTACATTTTTAAAAATTGTGTGAAATTTTTCTGTGTTAAAAATATAACTAAAAAATTATCAACAAGAAACTGATGCTCCATAAAAACGCACAGCTGAACCCCAGCATGGAAATAACTCCATGTTTTAACATACACATTGCCCGTGAAGCTACAGATCCCCCTTCGAACACCGAAGGAAGCGGCGAAGTTCATTTGTCGGTTTCCAGAAGAAGGGGCAATAACACCCTATCAACACCGTCGCCGAATAAATTCTTGGGATTCGAAAAAGTTTATCTCGCTGCCTGCACCCCTCAAGATCAACACAACTCTACTCTCATCGATACCTGGAGCTACCAAAAACAATCGGAAGAACGAGGAGAGAGAGGAAGAGACAGAACTAAACAAAACAAAAATTCCTATTATAAAACTTAAGGAGGTTTCCATCTCCTCAAACGAAAACATCTTTTTTGATGAATGACTATCGTGCGCATTGTTTTCCAGGATACCCCCCCCCACCTCCCACCTCAAACTTAAACATTTTTTACCAACGTCACGTGACTACGGGACGTGCGAGTCCTCTGTGCTGCCCCCCCCCCTCAGCAGTCCGCATCCCTCGTCACCCCATCTCGTTACCAAAGAGGAACAAGCGCCACATTGGGTTTTAATTTCTCACTCCAGTGAACGTTCGGAGCGTTCGATGACTATGTGAACGCCCCACCCCCACCCCCTTTCGACTACTACCCCCCCCCTTATTCCGTTCTCAGTGTCTTTTAATCCGAAGGGGAGGGGAGAGAACTCATCTCTGGTAGCCCCCCCGCCCCTCCATCCAGAAGTCTCCCTGGCGGCATTTTCCGAACCGCTGATCTCGGCTTCTCTCTTTTTTTGCTTGCGTTTCTTCTTCGAGTTTTTCGGTGAAGAAGTTCTTCGCAGTAGTTTTTTCTTCTTATTTGTTCTCATGTCTTGTGCTGTCTTTTTCTTTTTACATCTTCTTATCTTCTTTTTTTTTTTTCTTCTCCAATCCCCCTTCCCCAACCCGTAATAAAAATCTCCGCCCTTCGGTGGTAGAAGTGGGTTAATGTGTTGGGATGCATTGCAATAATGTTCATTTCATTGTTTTTAGGGAAGGAATGTTCCTATTATTTATTTCAACCGCTCCTTTCCTTCTCTACGCTCCCGATAGATTGGTAAGATTCCTTGACTTTTTCCTTCTGGTATATCCTTCGCCGATGAAAAATAAATAAAATAAAAAGTGAATCAAAGGACTGGGGTTTTACATAACAGGGTATTTCGGGTTACCTCAGTTTCTTTATTCTCGAATCATTCACAAAAGATATGAGGAATGGGGTCTTGTATTCAATCAAATTCAGGCTTTTTTTACTTTTGTTACTGATCCACTTATGAACATGCATTGTTTGGGTTGTTCGGAAAATAATTTTGCTTTTTTTCCCAACAGAGAACTTAATAGTATTTTTCCACAGCAAACTTCACACTTAACCGCATAATCATTATATATTTTGATAGCTTATAAAGCAAGCCTGCTTGCGAAAGAAGTTCTATTGATTTCGAGCAGCAGTTTTTGGTTCGTACACTTTCAAATACGGAAGCTGAAAATCATCACTTTCAATATATTTTGATTTTTTTCTATAGAAAATAAATATAAATGGTGTTTAACCCTTTAACGCGCGGTGTTTCCGCTCTGGGAACACCAAACTCTGACGTTTTGATTGTTGCCAGTCACGAAGAATAGATTTGATGTCTATAAAAATAGTTGCGGGTGACAGAGCTCCGCGAGAATCCTTTATTTTTTAGCACGTCATTTCCCGTAAAAAAATGGTCACGATTATTTTGAACAGCACTCACATCGGCTGAAAAATGGAAGAATGCGAGAACAGCTGGATAAATTGACCAATGCTGAAAAAAGGGCAGCCGTTGCCATCGCTCGACTTAACTACCAGCAAGATGGCGGACGATCGAAACGTTCATCGCGTGCCACAGATCTAGAGGCCCATTTTTGACGCAACTGGCTGTGCTGTGCTCGCGCACAGCCAGATGCGTCAGAAAAGAGTCTCTAGATCTGTGTCACGCGATGAACGTTTCGATCGTCCGCCATCTTGCTGGTAGTTAAGTCGAGCGATGGCAACGGCTGCCCTTTTTTCAGCATTGGGAAAGGGTTGCGCCTCAAAGGGTTAAGAAAGAAAGAAATACTGTTTTAAGAAAGAAAAAAGAGTATTTGATGTGTATGAGGTTATTCAGTTATTCAGAGTTATTCAGAGAACGCCAGTGTCAAAACTGGTTTTCATAATTTTGATCCGGCAATTTTGATATTGAAGACGCACCTCGTTCTGGAAGGCCAATTGAAGCTGATGAAGACACAATAAACGCATTATTTGATGAAAACCGGCAAACAACAGCTCGTGAGATCGCTGAAAATTAAATTTATCGAATTCGACCATTCATGATCATTTGAAAAGCCTCAAAGTTCGATATATTGGTCCCTCATGTTCTTAAAAAACGAAATGGCTTTCTGAACAACGCAGAACGAACAGTTATTCTTTTTTCTTTAGTAATAGCTGAAGTACCCGTTCTTCGCACGGGAATGAATGGACTTTTTGATATTACGATTTGTGGTGATTACTATTCATTGTAATAAACAGATATAGCAAAATGGATATCGCGTTATATTGTGTCCAATAATCATGCATACCGAATTGCAAGGCAATCGTTTGTACGGTGCAGAAGGCCATGCGGCGTAGCGCAATCTAGTGGCGAGTTTTAGCAAAACGGATACGGCGAAAATATTCTTCGCATTCAGATATCGATGTATACCAATTTTCATGACTATCCGCTGGACAGTCCTGAAGTTCGTGTGTTGACGCGACATCTAGTGGTAAGTTATAGGAAAATGGATAGCGCCAAACTCTTCCCCGTGTTCAAATATAAATGCATACCTATTTTCATAGCGATCATTTGCACAGTCAAGAAGTGATACACTGCAGGGCCATCTAGTGGTTAATTAAAGTAATGATTTGCTACAGCGCCGTGAGTGGCGAGTTATAGCAAAATGGATAAACCAAAATATTCTCATTGTTCAAATAGCTATGTATACTGATTTTCATAGCGACCGTTTGAATGGTCAAGAATTTGGCCTGCTGCAGCGTCATCTAGTGGCGAGTTAAAATAATAATGCATTGCAGTGTCATCAGGTGGTGAGTAACATCAAAAGGAACGCAGTTAGAATATTTTCTTCGTGCTCAAATGTGTAAGTATAAAAATTTTTATGCCGATCGGTCGAACGGTATAGAAGTTGATGCGTTGCAGCACCATTTAGCGGCAAGTTACAGCAAAATGAATAGTGAAAAGTATTCTCCGTGTTCTAATATTCGCGTGTACCAAATTTCATCGAAATCGGTTGGACGATATTCGCATAGCAAACGGCTAAACGGAATAGAATTCGACGTTGTGCTGCGGCACCAAGTGGCAAGTTAAGGAAAACGAATAGCATAAAAACCCTTTCCATCATAAAAGACTTAGGTGAACCAAATTTCATGGTGCAACGGTGCTCAACGCTGCTGGAGTTTTTCAACCTCATAAACACATACCAACATTCATTTTTATCTATAACCAGTGTTATTATGTATACCAGTCTCAAATAAAATCCAGTTTTAAATCTAAGCCTCACCAAAGTGCCAACATACGCCCTTTTGCAAGAGTTTTTTCAGGGAATCATTCGACTTAGCAGCAATCAATATGGGAAATGGTTCTACCGCCAAAGAGTAAAGCACGCATTTATTTGAAAAGTGGAATCCCCTAATACAGCCGATTTTTTTTAAGTTATCAACTACGATGTGTTTTATTCATCGTTACTCCGATGTACTAAATGAGAAGATTTCAATTTTCTGAAATTTGGCGGAATTCCCCCAACTTAAATCAATGTACTCAATTGGCGAGAATTCTGAAGTTAGATCGCTTGAAATCCCTTAATAACTGCATTATTTCTTCACGGATCATTAAAATTTAACGCTGTATTCTAATAAAACCTTTGCACTTGTTTTCAAAAATCTATTTCCTTAAGCTCTTAATAAATTGCGCCAAGCCGAAAACTGTGCAAACCGCTAGAACTCACTTACTCAAAATCGATATTTCAGCCACTTTATTTTTTCGCCAAACTAAAAAATTTTACACATTAGCCTCGGAAATCGTCAATTCTTATTGTTTTGCGTATAAAACATTTTATTCCTGCTCTGATTTCCCATGCACACGATATTATAATTTAAAAAAAATAACCTTACGAATATAAACTAACAAAAAAAAAAAAATCATTATTATTCTTTTATTTTTACTTTGAGAATTTAAAACATTTTATTCGGCAAAATCGCCACACATGGCAACCACGATCCTTATTTCACACTTTTTTCACTACAGGGGTTACAATTACGGAAAGCTTTTTGCGTGGAGAGCATAAAAAATCTCTTAAATTCCGGGAACGGGTGAACTTTCAAAGTTTTAAAGTGGACTACGATTTATTCTATATTATTTTACATATCTGTGCTAAATTTCAGGCCGAAAGGTCAATTTTTGTGGATTTGTATACGAATCAAATCCACAAACAAACAAACAAACAAACAAACAGAATTTCATTTTTATTTATAAGATATTACGTCTTTAGTTCCATCATTTGATATACTAAGCTTCTTCCACATCTATCCCATTTTCTGTCATGCCTTTCAAAATTCGACCTTCCAACTTTCCCTTGGTCCCTCCCCTCTTGTTTTTTTGCATTCAGGTATCCAGTTCATTACAAGATGTTGCATTCTACCTAGAACATTCAGCCGTTGGACGCGCCCTCACCGTTACAAACGCCTTTAAACAGATCAATAATTGGGTGCGCCGACCAGATTGTACGGTGGGTAAAGCACCGTACAAAGGTTTCGGGTTCAACTCCCGGTGGTCGGGGTTCGATCCCCGATTGGGCGTGGCTGTCATTGTGTCCGTCCTTTCATAGGGGTGATGTTGATCTATCTACAAGGTGCGCCCATAATAAAGTCCGGGCAATAAAGTCCAACAACTCCGGGCTTAGTAGTGGCCAATGCGTCCAAGATAGAGGCCCGCCATTGGAAAGAAAATATATAAATATACATTGGAAAATTGTGTATGTTTTTCGGATGTCAGTATTTTAATTAGCCAAAACTACTGAAGCTAAAATACGATATGTGTCAGTTTTTTAGCGTAGGTACTGGATTATAGGGCATTTTCCAAAATTCGTAACTTATGGGGTGATAGGGGGCCAAAACGTTATTTTCCCAGATCCTTCTTGATTTCAAAGAAAAAAAGAGATATCCATAAAAGTCTTTGCTGTAAAGTACAACACTCATGAACATTTAAAAATCTATTTTAGAACACTGCGAATGTAATCTTCCAAGGAGGGGGGGGGGGGGTAGACATGATAAAAAGGGAGAGGGTGGCCATTTTTCTAGATCGAAAAAAAAATTTCTCTCTTTAAAATTTAACAAATATGAGTCCTATATTTAGGCGCAGCTTTTTTGTAATTCAATACTTGTTGGAAATTTATTTGTTCAAATTTTATGTTAAAAAAAAGACATTACTTTTCGGTACATTTAGCATATCGGGAAAATCTAGTAATTTAAAAATTACAATAAACTAATAAAAACGAATACAGGACTTTGTAAAAAACGCACGTGCATATGAAATAAAACAGTGCGATCGTTTTGGTGATACAAAGATTCCACGCTTTTTCAGCTGCGAAAAATTTCTCCATCCACACTGACTGGAAAAACACAAAAAGTAAACAAAAGAAATTTTTCTTTCACTTTTATCACTTTCATAAGCCCATGAAAATTTGTGCAGCGATAAATGTAACAATGAATGAAATAATGTAACTTTAAGTAAACAAATAAAGGACATTTGTTTGCTTAAAGTTACATTATTTCATTCGACACTTCACCCAACTCTCCTGATACACTAACATTACTATAGTGTTTTTTTTTAATTCAATGAAAACTATGTAATTTTACCCTTATGCCATTAACTAGCAAATTGTAACGAAACTTCTTACTTTGAATCGATATTACTAAACTCAAATTATAGGTTTTTAAGTAAATCAAGAGAATCAAAGTACGATGGGCTTGTTCGATTTATATATTCGAGAAATTCGTAATAGATTACGGTTTAACTAGTTCTTTGGGAAACAAAATGAAAAAGTCTGATTTCTCGGCGTTATCTAAAAGTAATTAGCTAGACAAATAACGCACAGTTACCACCAGTGGTGAGCTGTGTTACTCATTAGGACTAAAATTCTTACAAACAGCACTGCAACTAAAATCTAATTTTTATAAGAACAAATAACTAAAATTTGAATTGTTAGAAAGCAACATTCAAACATGTACACTGTGACTGCAAAAATAGTTAACATTTCAACCTTAGTAGCACAACTATTTCAAAAGACTTTCAATTTTTTTTTATTTTATTTTTTTTTTATGGCACAATTTGAAAATATACTGTCCAAAGTTTGGGTTTATTTGGGAAACCTAACAAATTATTTGCTAAATCAAAATAGAAAGTTGGATTTTCACTTTGAATATGAAAGTATTTTGTCTTATATGGACAAACTAATCTGATTAAATACACAACTAAAAACATACGTGAACACAAATATTATTTTCCAAGCAACTCCATATGTTGTTAAATCACATTATAAAAGTGTTTTATAGCATCGTGGTTTGAGTATTATTAATGATGAAAGTGATAAAAGAATACTATTCAAAGTTATTACAGAAAATTGAATTAAATCACTTTTCCTCGCATCCTACTGGATATTTGGTCAGCCAGCCTTATCCTCTAGATTTCAGACCATCTGCTTTTATTTTGCATTTGAATGCATTGGAAGTGGACTCTAGACGCACATGCAAATTTTAAACTCAGAAGTCTAGGCAAAACTCTCTCAAAAAAAGAAAAACCTTAAGCTTACAGAGGCTTAGAAAACACATTTAAGAGATATTGAAAAACCCTATCTCAAGTATCAAATACTACTCACAATATATTTGAAAGTTTTCGATAGAATATGTTGATGCATACATACATATAATCAAAGTAAATGAGGAAAAATTGTGACAAAAATTTTTTTCTTAACTGAAAGAAACATTGCGATCAGAAATTGACAATTCATCAAATGTTCCTATTACATGTAGTTTTAATGGGATAGTTATTATTTCCCTAGTGATAAAGAAAGCTCGGAAATTTGTTAGAACCATAACCCTTTCATACAAATTCTTAAATTCTTTCTAATCTATGGAATGATATAGACTTTGAATTGACTTATGACAGCATGATTATTTAATTACCTACGAGACAATTAGACATTGCAGTTATTTTACGTTTCCTATAATTTTATACCATTTTTAGGTTTAGAGTATGTAACATATAAGGATAATATTGTAATCATGAAAAAATTCGACATTGAGATTTTTATGTATTAACACATTTTCGTTTTGTCTGAGTCCATTTATGTTATTTTTACGGTGATTATGTATGTATGCATATAAGTGCTTGTGTATGTGAGTAAACATGGTAGCTCCTGAAAGTTGCATTCGAACTTAGCGAGCTCAAACTTAGTATATAAATTATAAACCACCATCGAGATACCGTTATTGGTTTTGATGCGTGTAGGACTTGTAGTTTTTTTTACAGGGCTACAAAAATGAATTTTTACACATAATGGAAGTTTTGAAAGAGCGCTAGTGTCTAAACGGTGCATTCGATTGAGCTCCAGCTGGGTATTATATAATAGGTTACCAATGGCACAGCCAAGGGGGGGGGGATAGGGGGATCCCCCCCATCAGGAATTTTTCGCCCTACAAAATGTATATTCTTCACTCCTTTACCGCACACGCTTATATATGAGTTGCAGTAGTCGTAACCCCCCTTCTTCCCCCCATGAAAAATTTCTGGCTACGCTACTGTAGGTTACAGTCACATGATCTTCATAAATTTTGGTGAGTGTACAACTGATAGCTTTTTTACAGGGTTGCAAAAGGTGTATAAAAAGTTCATTCGAATAAGTTCAAATTAAGTATGTATATTGTAGGCCACCACCACGTAGACTGCATAGATTTTGGTTTATGCATGGCTTATAGTTTATTTGCAGAGCTACAAAAATAATTTTATACATTATGACTCATAGACACAAATTATTTGAAGTGCACTAGCGTCCGAACACTGCATTACATTGAGTTGAATAAAATTTATTTAAACTGCTGCTAAAGATCAAGTGTTCGGAAAGTTGAGTGGAGTCACTTTAGATTTTTTTGAAGTTAAAGTTTAATCTATTTATCGTAAAAAAAGTAAGATTTACTCTTTAAGCACTAATAGATGTTACAAGCGCATAATTCAACTAACCAATATCTTCTAATTCATATGTCCATACAGTATTATGATCGACAACACTATGGTATATTAAACTTGTGTAATATGCATGTCAATCACCGCATACGTGAGCCCTACACATAGTAATGCACCAGTATATGTGATAGTGTTTAAACTGAATATATTTGAATTAGTGATTTAAGCGACTGATTCAATTAAATGTTTACACATTACAATTTACTAAGTTAAGGTGAAGATTTACTTCCACTAGCACTTATACAAATAAGGCAAATTATCATAATTGAGATGATAAAATTTTGATTTTTGATCTTCATATTTTATAATTAAAAAATCAATATAAATATATTAAATTCAATGCTATAACGACAGAAAGCACCTGATAACTATTTCGCCGATATATCGATACGATGTGATAGACGTATCGATACGATACGATATCTGTTGAGAGGTGCTAATTACGTTCTACGAAACTTGGCTTCAGTGGTTCATGTGATTTTTCATCAATTTTTGATACGCTACTAGCCACCGTTAAATGATATCTCTTAATTTTTAAAAACCTGCTTTAATTCTTGACTTGATCGTTTATTCTGTGCCATATTCCAGCTTATTGTGACGTTCGCAGTTGTACTTTAAGCGATCATGATTCTTGAAGAACTTTAAATTTTCAACTTTAAATTCTAGTCAGCTATTCCATAAGTTTCTCCATTGCTGTAAAATAACGTACCAAAAGAAATATGGCTCCTCTAGGAAGCGCAAATTTTTTATCTTCCAGATTTAAACTCTAAATAAATAAGTGATATTTTAAACACTTTCTCAACTGTTTATATATTGCATATAGTTAATTTTTGTTCACATGCGATGACTTCACATCGAGTGCTCATAAGTATCGGAAATTGTAAATTGGTTGTAAGTGCGAAGCTCAGTTAAATTTTGACGGTAAGGCAATCAGAATGAGAAAAAAAAATACAGAAATATGTACATATAAAACATATAAAATATAATTTGACGACCATCATCAGATGGAGATTTGCGCAAAAAGACTATAGGTTTCTGGATCGGTGTCAGAATATTTAAAAATGTTCCATTGAGCTACTGTATGAATGTTGCATTCTGTTTAAAATTTTAAATCAAAATAAAGCATTTATCAGAACTTATATACTTATATATATACACACACACACACATACACTGCTCAAAACAATTAAAGGATATTGTAAGTTTTATATAAAATAAAGATATAAGCGATTTTTTTTTTTGCCGAAAATGGAAGAAGAGAATCACAAATGCAAATTTTTTTGATTTTCAAACTGTGGAGTATGCTAATTTTGAGTTCGACGTCAAAAACGTCGCTTCAGCGGCAGCGAATGAAATTGGGCTTTCAACTGAATAAAAGACAATGAAGACAAGGATGATCGGCATTCAGTGACAGCTTTGTTTCGATGAGTACGATGTCTCAGAGAAGTCATTTAACCGATTCAGAAGCTTGGAGAATTGTCGGTAGGTTAGAAGGGGGCCAAACTCAAGCTGAAGTAGCGCAATCCACTGGAGTGTCACAAAGTGAGTGCTCATAAGTATCGGAAAAGTCTGGAATCTGGAAGATCTGGAACCGGTTTTTGGCAACTGGAAGTGCAGGCCTAAGACCAAGGCAAGGTCGTAGACGGGCGAAAACGCCCAATGAAGATCGTTATTTAGTGTTAATAGCTCGGAGACACCGGAATATGAACGCTACTCTTCTCCAACAACACCTTCGCTTCGCTCGGCTACTGGCACCACGGTTTCAACTCGGACTGTTCGAAACTGGATCCATGGTGTAGGTCTGTATGCTCGCCGACCGATGGTATGTGTTAGACAAACATCAAGGCATCGTCGCGACCGCAGGGAGTGGGCAACAGAGCATGTGAACTGAGGAGAAATGAATGGAGCAATGTTCTTTTTTCTGACGAGTCCCGTTTTTCAGTTCATCCTGATAATAGGCGTATTTTCATCTGGAGGGACCGTGGCAGTAGGAATAATCCTGCGTTCGTGCGCGAAAGTGTCAGCTTTGGCGGTGGTAGAGTGTTGGTGTATGGTGGCATCTCCATTGACAGGCGCAGAGACCTCTACATCATTCGAGATGGACCTCTCACTGGTCGCCGATATAGGGATGAGATCCTCGGACCTATTGTAGTCCCTTACTCTGCAGCAATCGGAGATGACTTCATTTTAATGGACGATAACTGCAGGCCACATCGTGCTAATCTGGTGGAGGATTTCCTTTTCGAGGAAGGAATCGTACGAACGGAATGGCTAGCGTGTTCTCCGGACATGAATCCAATTGAGCACGTTTGGGACGCTCTAGGAAGACGAGTTGCTGGCCGCCAACTATCCCCACAAACTCTCCAAGAACTGGAAAGAGCTCTTCTGGAAGAGTGGGAAAGAATACCCCAACTCGTGATTAATAGCCTCATTGACTCCATGCCTCAAAGGTGTTCAACGTCCGGTCACGGCCGTCCGTGGAAACCATACCCCCTACAGAAAATGATTTCCTTTGAAGAAAACACCTTTTCTTATTCTTTTTTTCTCATATGCACAAATTGTGTTTTTTTTTCCTTTTCTACACAAATGCGCAATAAAATGCATTTTTTTCTGCCAAACATGTGTAATTTATTCTCATATAACCTGCTACGTCTGTCGGCCATGTATCAATCAGCTAAAAAGTTTCCCAGCCACAAGATCCACCTAAAACCGCAATATCCTTTAATTGTTTTGAGCAGTGTGTATATATATATATACATACATACATACTATATATATACACAAAGCATTCTGTTATGTTCCTATTTACCTGAAACGTGATATGTGATGCATGAAGCTATGTGATGCAACAGGCATTGTAAAATATGTATGAACGTAACTAATACGTAGTAATTCAAGTTTCCAGCACAAGTACTTTCAGGAAGGAAAAAGTAGTTTTACAGGCAATGCTAAACGTCTACGAATGCAGTAATACAAGATTTCAGCACAAATACTTTCAGGAAGGAAAATGTAGTTTTACGTGCAATATAAAACATATGTACGAATGCAATACGTATACAGCGTGCAGGACAGTTCCTGATAACATTTGTACTACAGTAATAATCCAGCACGAATGCTTTCAGGAAGGAAAAAGTAGTTTTGCAGGCAATGCAAAATATTTAAGAACGCAGTAATTCAAGTTTCCAGCACAAGCACTATCAGGAAGGAAAAAGTAGTTTTACAGGCAATGCTAAATATGTACGAACGCAGTAACACAAGTTTCCAGCACAATCACCATTAGGAAGGAAAAAGTAGTTTTACAGGCAATGCTAAATGTGCGCGAACGCAGTAGTACAAGTTTCCGGCACAAGCACAATCACGAAGGAAAAAATAGTTTTATAGCCATAGTAAAATAAGCTTTGTTGATTGTGTGCAAGATAACATGCAGAATGCAATTAAGATTTGAAACACAGGAAGAGTGATTAAATGGTTCTAGCTCAGAACAGTTACGGTAACCCGACGTACGTTCGAATACACGTTTCCAGAGCGGGTACTATCAGTAAGGAAGAAATGGTTTTACAAGCAGTATAAAATATGTATTACTGTTTATATGTAAGATAATATACAGAACAGTGATAGCGAATCTTTTTGTGAAGTAGATCCCATTTTGTACATTACTTGTTAGTACTAGCTCTTTGGTCCATAAACCAGTGCTGGAAAGGGGAAGGGAGGAGGGTTTAAAGCTACATTTATTTGGTTTTTATTTTGAAAATGCTCAAAAAATTTAAGTTTCCTTGTTTTACAACTTTTATTTTGTAAGAATAACTAGCAAAACAGGTCGAAGCCCAAAAATTAACATGAATAGGATGGTATCATGAATTGCCGCACAACACACACAATTGACACCATGCCCCGTAGTCAGTTGCCCCTTGTATATTACTGGATATAATTATTCGTATGTATGTATAGCCGATGTCCATATGGATTTAAAAAATGTATAAATTGAACATTAGTTATAATTACCTTATTTCTAAATATTGTTGAATTTCAGTTCTCTCCTTTATGATATAGAATATATTGATAAAGATCGATGTTTGAGTTACTTAAAAATCCTACTTGAGTCAGTATCTGGCCGCGGATCATAGGTTCACCACCACTTTATACTAGATGGTATTTGCCTAAAAAGTTTACTTAAAGCGCAAAGTTTTCAAGCACCCGAGCTTCATTCATTTATGTTCCTATAGGTCTTAAATAATTTCCCATTTGTTATTCTTGTTTATAATTCTTACATGACATTTTATTTTATTTTCGACTGGTTCTAAATTATTTTTTAAATTTTATTTTGTCTATATATGAAACGTAACAAAATTTTATGTTATTTATAGGAATAATATCTTTAAAAGTAAAGGGAAAAAAGATAATCAGTTTTTATACATTTTCCTACAATTCACCTTATACTTATTACCGAAGTCTACACTACATAAATTTCAAGAATTAAAGATCATCTTATGCAGCAGTACAGTAAGAGTTAGACAGTCCAGGTCAGCAGCCATAATCTTAAATGCCTACTATTTTTAGACGAATTGTGTTAAATAATAAGCCTCATCGCATAAATTATGTCATGATCAAACTAAATTTCCAATGATTGCTATCGTTACTCGGAATAGCTCCTCGAAATGATTCACATTAACTTTCTTTAAGAAATCGAAATAAGTGTTTCAGACATTTGAGTATCACAGGGTTTTTTCTTCCGAATGAACCATAGATACAGAATTATTCGTGGTGTCATGCTACAACATTCTTGAAGCCCCCCCACTGATAATTCTAGTAGGAAATTGACTTTTTAAAAATCTGAATATAATTTTAAAATGTATAATAAATCTTTCATATACAGGATAATCTTATTCCTGTATCGAATTTTTCAGGTATTTTGAAAAAATTTCAACATCTTTAGTTTTTGATTTCAATAAGTACGGCGAAACAGAAATAGTTAAATAACTTAACTAACATTTAAAAAATATAGAAGTTATTTGGAACATAATGTGACTCTACCTTAAAAAAATACTTCACAGTTCAGCAAAACAAAGCTGGCAGCTTCAAATTTTTTATCCCGAGAAATGGGGAGCTGCCAACTTTTTTCCCTTTCTATTTAAATGTATTTCGAGTTAGGCTTAATGCTTTCCATGCAAATCTGAAAAGTAGGGGAGGTGTTGAAAGGGTGAAGGGAGTGTATGGAAAAAAACTATATTCTCTTTCGGAAAAAAAAGAAAGACAAAAGCTTTAGAGAAAGAATTTGGTCAGAAAAAATTCCGCAGATATTCAAGAAAATGGACGCTCGAGAATGTTTTCCGGGTACTCAGCGAGGACAAGCAGATGACAAACATCTTTTAGCACCCGTGGCTCGAAAATTCCGGAACTCCATCCATTCCCCGTCTGAACAAGGGAAGAGAAAGTCCTACGTGAATTTCGCTTCGGAAAACGTGTGAAGCGTGCATACAGGACCATCCTGGAGAGAAAAAAATTTAAATCTTGGACGACGCTCTTTTCTTTACCACCGAAGAAAAAAAAATATATCTATATATACAGAGAAAGTGGGATACCCGTTGTGCCTCCCAGTTTTATTTTTCGAATCCTTTTCCTCCGACAAGTACTCTTTTTTTTTGGGGGGGGGGGGCTCTTTCGATTTCTTTTACCCATTTCCTCTTTTCGCGCTGGGAAACTACTGGAGCAAAAATTGAGGGAAAAATCTCCAGAAAGAAATTTTGAGGGTAGTGCGTTCGTTCCCTGCCCCTTCTTTTGCATATTGCACATTCCCATTCTTTACTCAGCCGAGGAACGTCCATCTTTCGGAATTTTCTGTTCCATTCCTGGGGTGCGCCCGCCCCGGACAGAGCGAAAGGGGTGCAAGTCATTCTCGCCTAAAAATTCTCGAAAGAATTTAGCACATAAGTCGTGATCCTTTTTAAAAAAAGAAATTTTATGCTTAAAACTTGAACATAGCGATGGCGAATATTAATTCTCTTAAGGATACAAAAAAATGAATAATCAGTGTAATTAGGCAGCAGTTAAAAATTTAGTTGCAGGGAGATGATGAAATAGATCCAATAAGAACTTTCATGCTATGTATTGCACTGAGAAATATAACGTGTAATCCTCATATGCAAAGAGCAGAAAATCTGTTTCTAGTATAAAATACACACCGTTGGACTGATCGGCGTGAAATTTCGAACAAATATGTTCGATAATATTGATAACAATTTGATCGTTAAAAAAATAAATAAAAAGACATCCGTGAAACAATTTTTAGCAATTTTTGCAATCTTAAATTTTAACAAAAATGTAACTTCCTTCTTCGATTATCCTCGTCAATTAAGTTTAAAACCATGTTAATCATCAGATTTATTGCATAAATTACGTCATGATTATAATAAATTTTCAATTTTTGCTATCAATTTATCCCCTGAAGGATCTTCATAAACTTTCCTCTGGGAAACGAAATGAACGTTTCTGACTTTTGAGTATGCCAAAGTTGTTTTTTCCTCTCTGCACATTGGATATATATAATTATTAGACTGACTGTTCCAGGAGTCGTATTACAACGCCCCTGCCCCTATTCGGCGGGGAAATACACGAATTTTTTATTTAATGCATTTAAGTTGAATTAGTATTTACATTAGATGCCATTACTTGACATGGAAAACTTCTTGTAAACTCAGTACGTTTACGTTCCTTCAAGATTCTACTGGCGTTTTTCGGCAATTTTTAATTTTGAAGGAAAACTATCATATACCGTTCAACAAAATTGGCTTGAAAATTAGTACAGAAAAATATGCAATTAAAATAACTATTTATAAAATCATTTATTTTCCTACTTGTAGCAGAAACAATTCTCATTTCGCGTGCGAAGAATAATTAGTTTTATGTACAGGAGAAAAGTAATACCTTTTAGGTGAACTATTTTTTACTGAGCAACATGTTATACTAAGATTACTTCATTTGCCGATTTAGATCAAATGCTACATATTGAATGTAATGTGGAAACAATTCATATTAATACCGAAAAAAATCACGCTACTTATGGGACAATTTTTCATATTTGTTCATCAATAATAATTTTCAATTAAAAAGACGTATTTTAGTTGAGATAGCTTTAACCCTTTGAGGCGCAACCCTTTCCCAATGCTGTAAAAAGGGCAGCCGTTGCCATCGCTAGACTTAACTACCAGCAAGATGGCGGACGATCGAAACGTTCATCGCGTGCCACAGATCTAGAGACACCTTTTTTGACGACAGCTGGCTGTGCTCGCGCACAGCCAGCTGAGTCAAAAAAGGTGTCTCTAGATCTTTGGCACGCGATGAACGTTTCGATCGTCCGCCATCTTGCTGGTAGTTAAGTCTAGCGATGGCAACGGCTGCCCTTTTTACAGCATTGGGCAATCTATCCAGCTGTTCTCGCGTTCTTCCATTTTTCAGCAGATGTCAGTGCTGTTAAAAATAATCGCGACCTATCTTTTACGGGAAACGATGTGCTAAAAAGTAAAGAATCCTCGTGGAGCTATGTCGCCCGCAACTATTTTTATAGAAATCCAATCTATTCTTCGCGACTGGCAACAGTCAAAACGTTAGAGTTGGGTGTTCCCAGAGCGGGATCACTGCGCCTTAAAGGGTTAAAAAGTACAATTTTTAAGAAATCTAAAATTTTTTTTAAATTTTATTTGCGTAATAGAGCTTTATTTTGTTACAATTATATTTGTAACTCAAAATTATTTATGAAAATTCTTACTGAAAGTGGAGCATGCGTTAAAAAAAAAAAGAAAATATAATATTTTAACATTTGAGTAACTTTGATGCGTTGTAAAAACCTCAGTAACCGAAGATCGAGATGAATGCTAGACTAGACGGAGATTTTTAGATTTTATGCGGGACGAGTGAGATGTATTTATCATTACTGCATAAGGATTTCGCTAGACGAGACAGACAAAGCTTTGTAGCTGCACCGAAAGACGAGACAGGTCTACTTTTCGTCTTGCGTTCATACCTAACTAAAGATTCATACTATTATTCTTGGTAAAGTATAGAGAGAATCGAAATCCACATATCCATCTCTTCCGCTAATGAATACTCTTTTAGGTATTCAATTCAGTTAGGGTCCGAAAATTCCATTCAGTGAACTTTATGCTAGATTTATCCTTTTACATTAAAAAGTTTGTAAATTGCGGAAAGTTCAGCCAAACCTATGAAATATGAGCGATCTAATAAATTTAAAAATTTACCAACGTAAATTAGTTTTATGCGA
The DNA here is from genome assembly GCA_038373885.1 of Cheiracanthium punctorium. Classification (NCBI taxonomy): domain Eukaryota; kingdom Metazoa; phylum Arthropoda; class Arachnida; order Araneae; family Cheiracanthiidae; genus Cheiracanthium; species Cheiracanthium punctorium. The sequence goes on from JAWZYV010014284.1 coordinate 1,014,639, forward strand.
CAAGGTGATCGATTTCTTTTTTATTTTGGGGGGGGGGGGGAGGAGAAAGAGTGATCATACATATTTTGAATAAAATAGGGGGAATTGGAGTACCATGAAACAAAATTTATTAATTTTGATTTCCTGTTCACAAATTTGCATGTACAAAAATTAAATTAATGGACACTTTAACCTACTATTTTCCCCATCTAAATAAATTTTTATGAGCTTGTAAATAGCTTTTTTATATTTGAAAAATTACAAAATTTAAATGTCTGTCGGTGTTTGATTGTACCCCAAAAACGAGGGTACAATGAAACACTCAATAATTCTTCACAAACACTCAAATAATGTAAGTCAAAATTCAAATTTCAGGATAAATGTTTTATGTACATTTGTAATAGACATTAGTGAGACCTAAATATTAAATTTAAATGAAAAAAATTTAATTAAACTGTTACAGCTTAAGATAAAAACATAATACTCTTATTAGAGGTTAGCCTATAGTTTTTCATTTTACATTAAATTTACTTAAATTCAAAAATCAGCATTTGCTTTTCTTTCTGTACCACCTGAAGGAACAGGAGGCGATAGCTTTGATATAATTTGAATTTTTTCAAAATTGTATGTTTCCGAAGAGCTCACAAATTTGAAGCTTGTATTTAGTTGTTTGACGCACACAACTTCGCATCCGTTTGATTTAAGTTTATTATATCCCCCAACAGAGTACATTTCTTTACATTTAAGTTTACCCATCCGTGATTAAAGCATAATCATTTAGAGTGTTACTGCTTGTGTCATGCATGCTGTGCGAGAATAGCTCATGATCTGTACTGTATGGGTCGTTAGTTCAAAGGCAATTTGGATTGCCACCATCTTCAGAATCTGAAGAAGATAGAGTAAGTACGATTTAAAAACCATTCTTTGCCAACTTTATGTGCTCTATGGCGAACTCAATCTAAATATTTAACAGTATTATCTTTATTTTAAGTGAATGCATTCGCCCGGGTTACAATGAAACATGTTTCATTGCACCCCATCTACAAGTGTTTCGTTGAACTCCAAATTGAGGCTACAAACTAAATGAATTTTTACGAATTCCTAATATTTATTCTTTTCATTTTGGCTTTGAAAGTATGAAGACCACACATAATGATCACAGTATTTGAAAAAGAAATAATTATGCATATGAAAACAAGGAGGTAAAACAAAATTACTTTCAGTAGCGAAATCTACTTTCAATGGTGAAAATCCAATAATTTTCTGTATCTCATGTTGTAAAAATTCGATTGTCTTCAAGTCATCAGAAACTGGAACATATATGTGTTTAATAGGTGTGTGAGTTTCAACTTTCTGTGACAATTGGTTCCTATTGGTTTTAGATAGCATGTCTCTTTGTACTCCAACTCCCCCTACACCGGTTCATAAAGTAGAGATTCCTGAAGGTTGAATAGCATAAGGACGAAATTATTTTGTTTTGAATTTTTATGATTAAAACTAGAAACGTGCATTTATTCTCATACGGACAATGCATTTAATAAGTCTGTTTCATGAACCATTTATATTATTCTTTAAAATTCGTTTAATTTTTTTCGTGTTACTTGGCATAAGAAACCTCTACTCTGTGGGAATTAAAGCCTCATCCGAAAGGCAACAAATTATTCGAAAGAGAAAAATATTATTTTTTACTACTAATAAAAAACCCAATATTTCGCATTAGTAATATATTTCCTCCGTTCATAATAAATAGTCCTTTATAATAATAGTAGCATGTGAATTCTTAAATAGGAACTATGCTCAAATACAGATATAAGTTATGTTGTAACGCAAAATATCGAAGAATCAATGTTTCACGGTATCTGGCAGTTGTTTTAATGCATCTTTCTATTTTTAGGCTAACTTAATTATAAGGATTAATAAATGATTTTATAATACCATCTGCTGATCAAAATTAATTCTTTTATTACAGATAAAAATATGTTTGCTATAAACATACTGCCAACAATTCCCCCCAAAAATAGCCAAGAGGATTTAGATATTACCAATATTTATTCAACAGTATAACGTAAAACAACCCCTGAAAGATAATTATCAGCTAATATTAGTTTTTTAATTGAGGGAAAATAAAAAGGAAATCTCAGCCACCAAGTAATTTGTACTTTATATAGTGTCAGACATTTTCTAAAAACTGCATGCAGTCACTACAGCATTCTCTCCCGATAATATTGATGCATTGATAGAAACAAGAAACATAGCCTTTCATTATAGTTGTTTCCGAATACTGTATAATAAGTTTAACAAGTTATGTTGGAAGCAATGACAAACCATGGCTCCAATAAATCTAAGCTCAAACATGAAGGGAAAGCAAAGATTTGCTGCCAAGGGATCATATCTACAAGTTTAAAAAGCAGTAATGAAATTATAGAAAAATCTAGAAACTAAAATTAAAAGGAAAATTTTTAAGTTATTGCTTCATTTAATTTACATTGTTCAATAAAAAATGTTGCGTTCTATGTTTCCTTTTGATAATATTATTAAGACTCAGAGAATAAAACTGTTTATTTGGCCTTTTGGTTGAACTTGCTAGATGGTTAGTGCAATACATCCCCCCCCCCAAGGATATGACTTCAGATGCATTAAATATTAAATAAGTTCCGTAACTTCCATGATATTTTTAGTAATTTCTATTATTTTGTAAACATCATTGTCTTCATTAATTTGTTCAATTGTCTTGATATGTATAATTTGTTTACTTTCGAAAAGTAGTCATTTGTTTAAGATGAATCACAAAAAAAGCATCCAAAACGTTTTAAACAGCAGGGGAAATTTTTTGGAGAAAAAAATAATTGTATTCCTTAACGGCTGCTTGCTCTAATGTAATATAGAATCTTCATTCAGTAGCAAAAAAATTATATGCCCAATTGTCTCATTCGGTTCTTTTAGTATTTTGGAAACTTCATATAAATGCTCCACAACTTCTACAAGTTTAAAAACAAGTTCACAATGATTTTGTTCAAGAATGCTATATTATACATCTATGATAACTTATTTTATAAACATAAAACAAGCGAATATTACCCGCGAAACATGTTTGATGATTCTGAAATCAATATTACAAAACTAAAAAAAAAAAAATTTTTAAAGTTTTGTAATCGAATCATATATAGTTTGTATGAAGTGATTGTTTTTTTTTAGAGTCAAGCATGAGTAAAATATGACAAAATGATTACCATTTCGCATTCTTTATTTAAGTTAAAGAATATAGCCTAAGCTTTAAATGTGACAGTTACTTTTGCTTAACATGTAGTACAGCTAAGGAGAATGCTACCATTAGACAAAGTAAGAACTTTAGTAGAGGTGAAACATTATTTTATGATAGTTTACATAAGAATTCCTCATATTTATTCCACGTAAACTAAAGCGTAAAAATTTAGGGCAATACTCAAACAAAAAAAAATCTTTTCTCGGGTTTTGTTCCGCGTAAACTAAAGAATAAAAATTTAGGGAAATATTTAGACAATATTTTTCTTTTCTTGTGTTCTGTTCCACGTATTTGATAGTCTACAATGGCATTCCATAACTGTTTACCATTTTCACACAACATTTAATAGTAAAAATAATCATAGAATGTCCTAAAAGAAGGAGAAAGTAAGTAAGCAAGCAAACAAACGACAAGAGAAGAAAAAAATAGTGCACAAACATGTTATAGCATCGTGGGTTTAAGAACGTTAAGGTCGGTAAACGGCCTTTGATTCTACATTTTAAAGTACTGGAGCTTATCTGTAAAACATTCTCACTGTTTGTTAAACACAAGAGGCTGTTGCAGAAAAAGCTGGTAAACATCAAAAGCAATCTGAACTTACGACAACATTGTGGCATTGAATATTATCTGCAGGAATGGTTATGGAGTGTCTAAAATTGCTTATTATGTTATAGGAAAGATTTTATTAACATTGAAATTGCAGGCTACTTATTAAATTTACTACTTAAAGGTTCAAACTTTTATATGTCTGACCAAATCTATACGGTATTTTCTAAAACATTTACTGACTGCAATAGTGATGCATATGTTCAACTATAGTCTAAAGATTTGCAGAAAAAATGAGAGAAAAAGAAAATTGATAGACTGCTAAAACATAAGCAGCGAAAAATAAAATATATTGCTCAGAATAAAATTAATAATAATTTTGGGAAATCTTTGGTAGACAGCAAGTTTTTTCATATTAAGGTGCGGGTGAGATGAGCGATATCTTGAAGCTTTTTTAAGATATCTTATAGATAGAAATTCTTTGTAAGAATAAACTTAATCTACCATGATACTCAAATTACATACACTACTATTTCTACATTTTGCGTGAGTCACAAACATAGATAACTGAATTTTTCACATGGAGTAATAAAACCCCCCATACACTTTTTAACTGACTATATTAATCACATTATTTTGCATATAATTTAGAAGAACATCAGCAATGAAAGAAACAACTATTATTGTTTGTATCCATTGACCTAAAAAGAATTCAAGTAAAATGGATTTAACAAATTTTCATCTTTTGAAAGAGCTAGTCAGTTATTTTCCCTGCCAATATATGCTAATCTGGCTCAATAAGATTGCCATAAAAGTGCCCGTAAAGATGAAAAGCATTCTTGAAGACAAACTGCAGAATCTAATATTGTGCATGATAGTAAGCAAGGAACTATTGTGAGAAGTTCTTACTCTTTATCAGAAAACTAAGTTGTGAATGAGTTTCTTTTGTCACAGTGCACGTTCTGAAAAATCTAACATTTCAGATTCAAAATTCTTGATTAGAACATTTCGATTGCTTATGAGCTAAAATCTGGGAATTGCGTAGTTTGGTAAGCTGTATGTCTCGTTACGTACTGACTGTGGATTGGTTGCGTGTTATTGATATTTGACTTATGAGACTGTTTGTCTCGGAACCTCGTGCTTAGTTCAAGGGATATTCTGTCAAATTTTGCAGAATTTAATACTTAAAATCCAAACTACAGCTACAGTTCCTGAAATTAAGTTATTGGACAGAAAGCTTATCTTTAAAAGAACTATATAGTGGAGGGCCAAAATACGTTCTTATGTTAAAGGAAATCATATTGAAAGAAGCAAATTTTCTAAACAATGAGGGATTTATAGTATAATATTATACTGCTAAGTATAATTTCTTTATGCAAGAAATTTAGAATGAATTTGTCATCAATTTCAATTGATGTAAAATTTTGTGATTGTATCATTTGCGATAAAGAAGCGCCACTTGTCAAACTCTTCACATCGCAAATTTCTCATTGCTCAGATGGCAACAGCTAAGAAATTTAGAACACAAAACAATCGGCTTTCCTTTTAAGGATTTGTTATTCACTCATTGCCTTCAAAGTTACAAGATTTAGAGTATTTTGCTCGTGTTTGTAATATAAGGTTATGAACGCGCGCGATCAATTCTCAAACATTATTATATTGTACCGAATGTTTGTGTTGAGCTGAGTTTCAAAGGTTAAATTTGGTCTAAAATTCAAATATTTAAAATTTGCATTTTGTTGCATTAAAATCGGTTAACTAGAATGCGAGATAGGGAGTTTTGGGTATCCCAATTGTTTAATATAGTGTTTTTTCGAATCATCAAGAAATATTGGTGCTAGCTCTTAGCCGACTTCAAGACTTATTTTTGATGCTAAATTTTGCGATATTTCGCCAAAACGTCGATAATCTTAGCAGGATTTGAGACATTGGTGACATTGGTGTGATTTTGCTAAGGCGCTTGTAAAGTTTGTTTTACTTTATTAATACTACACAATAGTATTACTCAATTGCATTTTTTTGCATCATCAAAGTTCGCGATGGGATGTTTTTGAAGTTTCGAGAAATTTCTCGAAATTTCGGTGAGCCTAAATAAGGACAGATCACACCGAAGAGTTCAGTTCAGTTTTGTTGAAGTCAGCTATTGGGAGCAGATATTGATTCTTGTGAGAGCATAAGGCTCTGTATTGAGTGTGCTTTTGCTAGGAATATTTTGCTTGTTTCGAGAAGCTTGTACTTTATATCTCAAAACGAAGAAAAGCTTGGAGCTTTTGAAAAGCTCTAATAGTTCGTTGTTGAATCCTGAGAAACTGCTGATGATTTTTCTCGAGTGTTTCCACTGAAATTTAGAGTGCAGAACGATTTTATCGTGAGAAACACAACATCTGAGAAAACTTCTGAGCTAAGCTCACAGCTGTAAAGCAAGTTACTGACTGTTAATTCCCGAGAACTGTGTATAGCAGATTGTTCTACATAGTTGTAGAACCAATAAAATTTATGTTTCGTTCTGACAGGTTGACTTTTTACAAGAACTTTTCGCATACACTGGAATTCTAAACGACGAACCCGTAAACTAAGCGGATTTTTCTGTAACAATGTTTTTTCGATAAAATGTTTTGTTTAAATTGAAGTGTAGCAAAATTTAATTGTATTTTTTTTTTAAATTATTACCTTTGAATGAAACACAGTAAGAGCAAAATATGAAGAAATTATTCATAATTGCTTTTGAAAAACCTTGTAACATTTATTGGGATTTTCTCAATATTTTTTCTAGGCCGAACTTCTCATTTGCTCGTCGTGGCTAACGGAGTATACAGAGACTTATTATGTTTATTATCCTTGAGCGAGCGTGATTCCAAAGTTGGCAGTATCATGAATTATGCGCAGATTTTCACACTATCAAGACCACTTAAGAAAGATCGGTCTCCGGCCTTTTTCTGGGGTCCACCTGAAGAAAATCATATAGATCTCGAAAATTTGAAAAATAAATGCAAGGTATTTCTCAAACAGAACCATCCAAAGACAATAGCATCTGCCTCAATTCTATGAAAAGGAAACCAGTTAGAGCAAGCGCATCTCCTCTCGTTCGATGCACTAATCTTTCAATGACGCTTCAGCTTACGATGACGACCGAAGAACAAGAGGTAGAGTTGAGGCGTCATTTTATTAAGAGTTTCTTTTCTATGAATAAGGATTTAGAAAAGAGATAGCCCGCCTTATCTATTTTTGCATTTGCAATTCAGTGGATTCACTTCAAACGCTATAAACGGGTGCATTTGCAATTACACAATAAAATCGAGCACTAGAGATGCGGAACAGATAATTGATTATTGTTAGTAATCCTAACGATGTAAGTTGTAACGCTCACAAAATTGAGCTAAAAATCAGCTAGAACTATTACAATCAATGGAGCGCTTAGAAAATGTGGTTCAAAATCAGAACTGTGATTTCTCCTGTCTATATGGAATTTATCAAAATCTTTTAATCAGCTGATCCCTCTTTGATGTTGCGATTAATGCAAAGGAATCTTTTGTCAGTCTTATTCATTGATACGGCAAGCACCGCATGCTCTGTGCAGAAATATGTTAGTTTGACTTGCGCCAAAAGTCACCAAAGAACTGCTTTTAAAGAATGGAAAATGCGAGGCACGATTTCTTCCATAGGTGCAGAAAAAACAGAAGGAGACGAAAAGAAAGATTTCAGGAAGGCCGTCCCAACGCGCCCCACATTTTTTTTTTTTTTTTTTTTTGCTTTTTTCGCATGCCTATTCCGAACTTGAAACAATGGTGGGAGAGCGTATATATAAGATTCGCATTCCGTAGCCGAAGAAAATGTGCAAATGTGAAATATATATGCAGCGCTGGCCCCCTACTGTTTTCGCACGTGAACGCTTTCGGTGATAAGATTGGAACTACTATTCCCCTTTCCATCCCTCTTCACCACCTTCAGAATAAGAAATGTGACTGAATAAATATAGGCCCAATAGTACCCCCTTATTCTCTTTCAGGTCTTAGAAAGGCGAGAAAAAAAAGCAATATGGGGAAGAGTGATATGGAAATGAAATTGTAAAATGCGGTGAAAGCGGAATTATGTTTGCCTATCAATCAGCCTAACAGACGTTATATTTGCTGGAAAATATGTCCATGTTTGAGTTGTATTATACAAATACTATGTATTTAGAACTTTAATCTAATAATAGCACCATAGTTTTAAAATTTATTTTAAACTAAGCGTATTAATGTATGTTACACAAAACCATATGACACATTAAGGGCGTAGTTCGAAGAAACAAAATCTCCCTCATAGTCTAGGTACACAAATTAAAATAAACCAATTTCGCCAGAGGTTTAAAAAATTCAGTATTATTCTTTCTGAGGTCTACTACTCACTGTAATAAATAAAAAAGCAATGCCTTTTGTAGAACTTTCGCAAAAAATTCTTCAACATGCAATTGTTTGTCAAAAATTTTCGAAGAGTCACACATCCTGCTAAATTTTTGTTTTTTAAAAATTTTTCTGAAAGTTGCACAACTGATACAGATTTATCGTTTTCTACGATGCATAGTACAGCTTGTAAAGAAAAATTCTAAAAATTTTGGAGTGCATGACTTAATTAGTTTATTTGTATTTGTGTACCAAAACCACCTGATATTTTCGAATTACACCGTTAAGAAAAATTATAAGAGATCCGGTAATCATAAACAAATCATTTTGCTTAAACACTAGAGAATTCAAGGAAATAAGTAATGATTAAAGTAAATAATCTTATCAAAATTTATATAATTGTTTGAAAACTTTAAAATATGTACACCCGCTCAAAAAAACATTCGAATATAAGTGAAATTTACTATTTTAGCTTTGTGAATAGATATTGCATTTTTGAAAAACGCAAAATTTGACAGAAATATGGAAAGTTATAACTACGCCTATCCTTATTTATATTTTGTGATAGAGGAGAGGAGGTGATTATGGAATACCATTTACATTTCTAACTGTAACTTCATAGATTTTTAAATAAAATCCCCCAAAACAGCATGAGTACATGCTATAATGAATCGTAATGAAATGTCAATTGCAAAGAAATACAAAATTTATTTTGTTGTTATAGAAAAAAATATTTTAAAAAAAAGTTACGAATGGAGTATAATATGGAATAGTCGGGTAATATGGAATAGATGGTTTAAACCGATGAAAAGCAATTTATATTGCTTCATATATAGTTATTTGTTACTATAAAACAATTTTTTATGTTTTGTAGTTTAAATCATTATACTGGAGTCATTTCTGCTTCGAGTCGATTTAGAAAAGTTGAAGATATAATTTTCTTTCTTTGCTCCGATACAGTCATGGTGAGCCCACAGAGAACAGCTGGATCTTTGAATCCAAACTTATCGTCGTTGATCATTAGAGAATTTTTCGTGACAAAGGATGCATTCAGCGTCTTTGTTTTCCGGGTCTTTAGTGGATGACATGAAACCCATTACAATATTACCCAGTATTCTATAATACCCGAGACGCCATCTCGGAAAACGAACCTTTAAAACTAATTGGCAAAACACTGTCATCTAAAAAATAACCACAGTTCAACAAACTACCATTCTCTTAGTGTACATTATGCGTAACATCAATGTTCATGTCACGTGTTTACTAGTAAGTTAAAATGTTTGAAAACTTATCTACAAAAACTCTTGAAAATCACAAAACATACTTTGTTCAGTAGCGAGTGGTACGGCAACAGAGAGCGGCCAACTCTTACTGCATTGTAAGAAGGGAATCTTTCTTGAGTTGTTCATGGTATTCCCTTGTGGCAATAGCAACTAACAGAGCCAAAAACTCGGTATTCCATATTTCCCGACTATTTCATAATCACCTCCTCTCCTCTAAGTAATTTTTAATATACAAAACCAACATAGAAATTTTATCATTTACTCGAATCCTTTTTTGTAGAGGCTGTAAACTGTAAAATGTATCCACGTTCTATAAACCGCTGAAAATGGTACTTAAAATCTAAGCCGACCCATAACTGTGTAAAGTACAAACGAGAATTTAAAAAATCTGTAACCACGTTTAGGTACACTAGAAAAATGAATAAAACTTTTCCTGGAATATTCTGAAGAGCATCAAAGAATGACTTTAAAAGGAAAATGCCACGCATTTTACTCCATAACGGAAAATAAATCATAACGGCATTTGAGAAAGACGTGAAAATATAAATATTCTTGTTCTGCGTGACACATTCCAATATTACCGAAGACGTCAAATACTTGTACAGAAAAAAAGAAAGAGTCATTTTTTTATTGTTCGGACAAGTACTTTTCCCCTGTTTCACGAAATATTGAATTGAAAGCAGTTCCACTATTCTTATAAAAAGAATAATGCAACCAGTAAGTTAACATGTATCTTTTTTTTTAAGGGCAGATTGCTTTATTCTATCAAAGCACGTAAGTTTTAAAAAATCGAAAAGAACATTAACGATAAATATCTTCATTAGTTAAAAGCATTTCTAACAGGAAAAATCGTCCCCCAGTCATGTATCTTCAAGTTCTTTCTTAGAAGTTACTTCTTGGGTTATGCTATGTTGTAATACGATACTGAAAGTAAAAAGGAATCTTTATTTTTATGGAACAAATTAATCTATTTTTATACACGGTATAGTCGTTAATATATTCAATATTTTATTTTAGGTAGTGTTAATAGATACGGCATTTCAATCTCCAGTTTCATTATCCTTTAAAAAGCTTTAGTTATAAAGGTAACAAAACGATATTAAATGCACCCACATAGAAACAAGTAGCCTTTAAGAATGAAACATTTTCCTAACAATTGAAGCCTCCTTACTAACAATAAGCTTGCTATGGAGTTTTGTTTGGTTTTCGCCAGATGTAATGTGATTATGCGTTAGAACCGTTGAAAAGTCCTTCGACCGAGCTTTGCTTCAGCACAATACACAGCTCTCTTTGAGCAGTTCTTTCGGAAAGTGACATGCCAGCTTCCTGTACTAATTCAACCAGAAGTCCAGCTTCTTTTTCCTATTTTCCAGACAAAAGTCCCGAATCGTCCTGTCGATACGTGGAGTCGTGAATCGTTTTCTAATGCAGTTCACTTTTCTTTTAGGTAATAGTGAAACTCACCTGATACGCAAACTTCACAAAGGTTTCCTAACAATGGAGAGTTCGTGTTTCTACAGGACTCGGCGCCTTGCCATAATACTAGGAAGGTCATGACATTCTTGGCAGATGATTATGTACCAGGTTTACTATGGTCTGAAAACTCACCGGATATGAACCTCATCAAACATTATTGGCAGATAACGAAGCGAGAAATCGTCGAAGAAATGATCACTATAAACGCCAACTAATTGAAAAATTAATAAATGCTTAGCATCACAATCCTGCAATCAAAGAAAGTTAATAGAAACAACACATAAAATGGATTGTAGTCGTTATCGAAGCCAACGAATAAATCACCAAATACCGACTTACATTCTTATGCCTTCTATTTTTTTATACTATGTTCTTTAAATTTATATTTGTTTAGCTGAAAATAATGAAGGAATGTACAGCAAAACAAAAACAAACTCAATTACAATATAAAACGATTGTTATTCAATAATTCTTTTTCGTAACTTAAACAAAACAGCCTTTTTTAAATACAGAAATATCCTTACAGACTGTCACTAATAATTTGGCCATGCACCGTATAAGATACAACTCCTGTAGCCTTCGAAGCCCCATGGGCTGCAACTTTCTATTACATATCGATAGGCAACTCGATAAAGTGAAAATAATAAGCGTTAGACCATATTTTCACTAATTTATTTTTCTGGTAAATATAAAAATAGCAAATAAATGTTATAACTATGCATTTACAATCAAATTTACCGAAAAAAGCGCTGATTATTAATAGTTTCAAAATTTATGAATTACAGTGCAGTAAAAAAAATGTACATTTTTATTTAACAGTAATAATGTTGATAGTTAAATCATGCATCAAAAAATTTATAGCCTGTTTCCATGGAAATGAGGGCTCGAATGAATATCATGCGATTAGTTCGGGGTGCTATAAAGTTCGTATAGAGGGGTGCTAATGGTCAAGAAAAACCTGAAAAACCTAGAATAGTCAAGAAACTTACTTTAATAGAAAACAAATCAGGAAAATGACAAATTTTGTTTTAAAACTTGGAAAATCTTGCTATATGACCTGGAAAATTATTTGGATATTTGCGTTTTAAATTAATTTTACATTCACCCTATTTTTAATGGCGGGGTGGGGGAAATAAAACTTAACACTATGTGGTCAACAGGGGGGAAAACGGAACATTTTGGGAGAGCCTATAAAATAAAAAACTTATTTAACTTAAATAAAACGAATCATAAAACTACTTTAATGTAACTTTAAATGCTACATTAAAGTAATTTTTTAAACTAGGCCCTTCCCCAAAAGTTCTGTATCTGCCCCTTTTGAGCACCTATAAAGTCATATTTGCAGCATTCCAGATATATGTAAAATGAAAAAATATTTATAAATTCAGACTTCAGACAAAATTTCCAAACCACATTTTAAGATTTTCCTAGTTTTTAGCCAAAATTTGAAAATTTCTTTAACTTTCGTGTTAAAAAAAATTTCTGACTATTTCAGGTTCTTTAGGTTTTAATTTATTGATAGAAAACCGTATGCGCAAAAAAAAGAAAAGAAAAAAAGGAGAAACCCTTCCAATATTCCGAACTAATTGCATGATCATTATCTGTACCCGTGTTTCCATGAAAACATGCAATAGGTGTTTTGGGGCACAGTTTAACCATCACCAAATATTACTGCCAAATTAATTTTTTCCCTGCACTGTATAACTGGATCGATCTAATATCCTCATGTTATTTCTACTCTTATTCCTTTTACAAAGAGGCTTAAGAAGTGGTCGTACAAATCATTTCAGACGTAAGGCATTTCTCTTTATATCCACTCACCCCTCCTGCCTGACAATCCCCTAAAACTGAGATCGAGAATGCGAGGGAGTGAATTGTTTTGATATCCCTACATATCTTGCGGAGATGAAAGATAACTGCCGGCTATGATGGTCGATTCTTGACCCTGACTGACCACCAGATTCTATCACAAAGCAGAATGAAGGTTCACCCCCCTCCCTTCACTGTCACTTACCACTTTTATAGTCTGTCTGTTGTTTCTTATATTTGATAGAGAGTAGAAATTTTATTTTTCTGTGGATATATAAGGAGAAAGTTTTCTGCAGCAGTGCTAGTACACTGGTTTTTGCTTTAGTTATTTTTTAAATGGAGTGTTAAAATGAATTTGTTTAAAAACTTGTGTGCGCTTTATTAGCGTATGTCAGGAGAAACATCTGTGGGGATTTTAGATTTCGGAATGATTATTTTATAGTATTACTATTTCTTTACCTAACTACCAATTGTTTCAAACAAATAGATAAAAGTTTTCACGAAAAAAATACGAATAAAAAGTAACTTTACGAATATACCGAAAACAATAATTATTTGTTTTTACTTTTATTTATTGTCTCATTGCCAATACACATGTTGCGAGTTTCTATATAAATAATAAGTTCAACGATATAAAAAAAGAATTTAGTTGGAGTAAACATAAATTTAATCTTATATACAGAGTGATTCATGACTCTCGGGAAGCAAATATAAAACGTGGAAGCGGAAACGAAGACGGTTCAAGACATCTGAAAGTCGAAAAGTTGTCTTTATGTACCCGTTAATAATCACTTTGAAAGCAGTGTTGAAGTATTCCTCTCATTTCTTAATCGATGACGTTTCATTTCTGAACTATTATAGTTCCCTCTACCATCCCGTACATTTTTTTCGAAGAGTTGCAAATCGCCCTGTATATGAATTCAAAGCTGTTGTGAATATGTTTTTGTGAAAAACAAAGCGTACCAATAAACATGAAAAAAGATGTAGTGAGTTATTTTTCATTACTTTTCAGAATCTAAAATCTTTTACTTTAATTGTGAAGCAGAATATTAAGTCATAGAAAATTCATCAAAAATCTTAATTTACTTCTCTTAAATAGAAATAAATGAAAGGACTAAAAAGCATGTGAAAACTAAAATGAGTGTAGGTTTTCTTTCTTTCTTTCTATTTTTTTTTTCATATGACATTACCATGTTTTAAAAATACTTTGGGATATAATTTGACAACAACAGCAATTTTTTTTGCTAATAGACCTTTGATTTTATTACAAATACTCTCGATATTGTATATTATCTCTAAATTACATGAGATATGTCGAAAGTAAAAGCAAATGCTTATAAAATATGCTATAATAACTTGGAAACAAACTTTGCAAAAGACAAACGCATTTAACTGGAAGCAGGGTAAGCTAGATCTTTAAATATTAATGTGAACGAATTTGGCCAAAAAGATTATAACAGCATTCGTCAAGGTTTCTCTGTATACTATGTCCAATGTTCTATTTATAACATTAGTATAGATGATATAACCCTCAAAAGATTATATGTGATTTTATCATTCAAAATTAGAATATAAAATCAAAAAAATATTTATTTTCCATCCAAATACCATTACAAATATGGTTCCTAAATACGGATTCCCTTTTGTTTACGTTATTTCAAAAATTACCCAGCACAGCTTGGATATTTACCATTAATGAGGTTATTTTAATTCTTTGGGGATTTACAATTTCCCATTTTACATTTGGTTGACCAAAAAATGCTTAGTTAAAGGGCGTTTTATTATTTCTAAAACCAGACTATTAATACTAATCAATAAAAAAATTATTTTAACGATATATCGTTATAATAAGAATGAAAATCGGTAGTAAAGTAATTAAAAAACTTTGTAGAAAACACACATAAGAAGTAAATGTTATGTAAAGTTTCTTATGTGTGTTTTTTACAAAGTTTTTTAATTACTTTATCGTTTAACACCAGTATTTTGAGTGTTTTTTCAGTTTCAAAATCGGTAGTAATTTACTAAAGTTTGTCCTTAAAACACTTCCCACACTTTCAATGTAATTGGTTGCATTATTCGTGCTATCTGATACTGTTAGAGTTATTTTTTTTTGGGGGGGGAGGTGGGGGAAGGCCTGCTAAATTTGATGTTCTTGGCATTTTATTTGTGAGCCTGCCACTGTTATTTCCAACTTTTCTTCTCCAACTTTTAGGTTTTTGATGCACACTTCTACTTTAGTCATTTGCAATGTAACTTCTTGAATTTCTTTTAGTTGTGCTCAAATGAAAAAAAAAAAACCGTTCTACTTAGAAATAAATAAAAATAGCGCGTTAAAGGGTTAAACCTTTAACCCTTTAACGCGCAGTGTTTCCGCTCTGGGAACACCAAACTCTGACGTTTTGACTGTTGCCAGTCACGAAGAATAGATTGGATTTCTATAAAAATAGTTGAGGGTGACATAGCTCCACGAGAATCCTTTACTTTTTAGCACGTCATTCCCGTCAAAAAATTGTCACGATTATTTTAACAGCACTGACATCTGCTGAAATATGGAAGACTGCGAGAACAGCTGGATAGATTGCCCAATGCTGAAAAAAGGGCAGCCTTTGCCATCTCTCGACCTAAATACCCGCAAGATTGGCGGACGAAACGTTCATCGCGTGCCACAGATTTAGAGACCCTGGCTGTGCCGGCACAGCCAGCTGTCTTCAAAAAAGGGTCTCTAGATCTGTGGCACGCGATGAACGTTTCGATCGTCCGCCATCTTGCTAGTAGTTAATTCGAGCGATGGCATCGGATGCTCTTTTTTCAGCATTGGGAAAGGGTTGCGCCTCAAAGGGTTAAAGTGATTGCATGATTCCATCAATGCTGAGGGTTCTATATTATTTGCTAAATGCACTATACTACCGATTCAAACGCGATTACCCTAACTTAGAAATTTTAAATTAACTTCAACTGTTAGTAGAAGAGGAATTCTTCAGTATAATCTGGAAGAAAAATAACAGCACACTCAAGCTTAGGAGAACAACCTGACAGCTCAGGCCATTCAGGAGAGAACCAGGAGACAATACTCCATCGCTGTAAAAGTTCTATAAGAACAAGAGGGGTCAATAACATGGACTGCGACCCCCCGTTGAAGGAGTCTGGCCCTCAATCACGTGACGTTCCGTGGAATTAGTGGAGCGAAATGGGATTGAGTGGGTGGGGAGATGATGCAGCAGGTCCTAGCCGATTTCTTCTTCATACTCATTTCTTTCCTTCTCTTTTCTTCTTTCTTTTTTGCTCTCTCCCTTCATCCCTTATCGCCTTGTGTCTTTTTCTTTAGTTCTGGAATTCGGCCCAGTCTATTTTATTAGGTCTCCTCTGAGAGCGTAGGTACACAAGACGTACTCTGGAGGGTGAAGCAGGTGGTAATTGTCCGGATTTTCTAATAGTTTCGGTATGTACATAAGAGGGATGACCCTTGGTCATTATTTAGGGGAGAGATCTCTCTACTCAGATAGGGAATGTGAGGAATATCTTGTCCCGAAAATGAAAGCGCCAAATGAATGGCAAAATTTTTATAAAGTCTTGCTCTAATAATGAACATTTATTTTAAAAATCTAATTTACACATATTTTTTTAATGCGTATTTAATTCAGGTTTTCTTTCTGTTATATACAGTATTATCCAAAGTGAGGTAGCGCTAGCACGGTCCTACGGTCTTCATTTTCTGTAACTCCGTTAAACATTTTTATCTGAGGGTGGAAGAGGGGGGGGGTTATAAAAGAGTGTTTGAAACCCCAGCCCCAATATTGATACATTAAATGTGAGAAAAATAGATGCAGTATCAACAGTAAATACAGACATGCTGATGAATAAATGGGGCAAATTTGATTATCGTCAAGATATTCTTAGAGCTACAAAAAGTGCACATGTTGAAGTGCATTAACGTTGTGGTAAAAACACCAGAACGTTAAGGATCAAAATAAGAAAATAATTACGTTTTAATCTAAAATACTATTTTTCACATTAAAAAAAAAAAATCAATGCAAGACTTAACACCCTGCACACCCTGATGCTTTAATATAGATAACCATCCTAAAATGTGGATGGCCGAACTACCGTGTTTACTCACGTAAAGCCTTGGTTTCCTGCAAGCGTCCAGCGTCCAGCGACCAGAGTGATTAATGACCTTAGCGGGTGCCTCTCGAGTCCAAAGAACGCGTTTGGTTTCCTTCCAGCGTTGAGCGTCGCTGGGGTCGTCCAGATTTGGTGGACGCACGAAAGACCCGTGGTTTTTTCGCGGTTGAAAAATTGGAGCGCTTGCCGTCGACGCTTGCAGGAAACCCGGGCTTAATAGTCGCACTTTTTTTGCCAATCTTTCGTTGCGAAAGTCTAGGTGTGACTAGGCGGGGAAAATCTACTTCACAATACTGTAACTCTAAAGCTACTTTTTCTGCTTCTATAAGGGGGTTATTATGCGAGAGGGGACTATTATGCGAAGGCGACTATTACGCAAATAAATACGGTAAATAAAAATGTACTTTATTTTGAAAAAAAAAAGAGAAAATGGAACATTGTTGTATTCTTGTACTAAAAAAACACATACGAATTTGGATAAAGCAAGATAATGAAATTAACGCATTTCCCCAGTGGTAAAAGATTTATTATACAGTACTGCAGAAATTATATGAAAGCGCAGGTGAAGAAAGTCAAGACGCGATCGTGACGAAACATGGTAAAAATTTTCCTCGGATATCACTTTTTTTTTTTTTTTTTTTTTAATATACGCATCGCTAATTCATGAGGAAAATTATATATATACAACCCCGCCCCTAAAGTGAAATTCTTTTCTAAAATCGTGAAACGACGAGATCTCGTAGGCAACAATCAAATAAAAGAAATATTTATTTCAACTGTATGAACATTTTTAGTAATACTACCTTGATGCAAAATGAAAACACTAGAAACTTTTCTTAATAAATTATATTTTTGATCATAAAATGTTCAGATTCGACAATTTAAACTGAAACAAAAAATACACTCATGCTGTAAGCAGCGGCCAAAAGAAAAATCTACTGGATGGAATGCTCTAAATGTACTAAGAATAAAACCGCAGGCGTACTAGCCTTACTCCCTTCCCCTTCTTCATAGAGCCTTAACACTGGAATAATTATGAGGTTTAACTGTGATTTTAATATAATTATAAGAGAATTATTTGCATCACGGAACACACTTTCAACTGAACTAATCATTGCATTGAGTTTTTTGCAAGCACTATAATATTTGCAGTTCAGTCTCTGGTTGCCTTAATGCTTGGAGAATATGAAAGACTCATAGAACATTAAGTGGAATTTTATGGTCTAATCACGATTAAAAAAAAAGGGAATTGGAAAGGAAAATAAAAGAAAAGGAATTGAAACTCGGTACGATCTATTTTGTATATATTATCGACTGAATGATCTGTTGTTTGGCTGGTCTTTGAACTTCCATGTCTGTCTTTAATTCCATATTGAAAATGATTTCAAATAAAAGAGTGCATAATTTATTTGAAGTTCTCCAAACATGGATTTATTAATTTTAGAATAGACAGAAAAGAAATCACAAAAGCATTCAGTAAATACTGAATAAGATATTCAATCAGGTACAAAAAAAATATATATATATATTAAAAATCTTTCAATTAATTCATTTCCCATTTTTCAGAGAATGAAATAAAATGTTAACACATGAATATGTTTTTACTCTCCTTTCAAAACCATCCGAGCGCAAACCTTTTGCCGCTTCCAATTTCACACCTGAAGCTTTGAGATTATCGTTTGGAAACCTCTGCACAAACAAGATATTTCCATGCAGAATAATAATTAAAAAAAAATGATTCATAAACAGCAAAAGAAAAAAAAAAGGCGTTTGTCTTCAGATAAGTCACGCGAATTTTAATTTATTTCGCATTTTGTTCAAAAATATCTCCATTTATTTTTATTTTAACTTCTGGAAAGATAAAAAAAAAAAGGAAGTCATTTTGTGCACTTATTCTTTATACTCCGAGCTCAAATCTCCTTTGATATATTCGCACGAAGCGAATCAGCATGAAATTGTCGGATTATATTCAGACCCCACCCCCTAAAGGGGAAAGGGGTTTTAATACTCTTTATGGGGGCGGAGTAAGGGCGTTTTAATTGCTTCTGGAGCGGTAAATCTTTTCTAATTAATCTTTTTGGAGGAGAAAGATGGGAGGGCGAGATTCACAGATATGGAAATGGAGCGATTTTTTGATGTGAAACTCTGCTCGGATAAGCAAAACAAATATATATATAGAAGAGTGTAAATTATTTTTTAAACTGACAAAGGTGTTAGTTGTGTTATCTTTCTACTTTTATGGCCTCCCGTCTTTTTCATTAGCTATGATTGGAAGTCAAGGGATGAATAACAAAAATATTCCTCCAAAGAAACTTTTTTTTCTCGATAATTTAAAATTTAGAGATGAAAAATATATTTTAAAATGTTAGGGAAAAATTTGAAAAACAAATAATAAATGCGAAGTTAATAAAAAAATCACTTGTTCATTTACAAATATAATACATTTTGTCAACTCTGAAGAAAGTTTAAAGGTTAACTAGTTGAAAAACTGACAATCTGGCCGTGATTCCAGTTTCTATAGATTATTATTGCTATTATTATTAATATTACTATTATTATTATTTGTATACAAAGAGGAAGTTCGACCTTAAAACAAAATGATTTAAAGAGTAATTCTAAACCATATTTTTTTCAGTAAATAAATACGTTTTCATCCTGAATTTAGTATTCATGTGTTTCCACAATAATGTTTAAGCCATTTATATTTTAATCTGTTTAGTAATTAATTCATCTTTATTTAGAGCGTGGTCATAATTAAAGAGACCCTATTCAGACCCCTCTAGAATCGTCCTGCCTGTCGGATTTTGATGAAACTTCGTATATATGTTATATGGACGACGAGGAAAAGATTTCTGCAATAAGGTTATTAGTTCAAATTTTGACCATGAGGGGTAATTTTGGTGCCTAAAAAAGGGCAAAAAATCTGTCCGAAAGATTGAATTTTTTTAAGTTACAGAATGTGTTCAACGTGTACTTCATTGACATCAATTACGCGTTGAAGACACGTTATAGCGTGTTCAGTGGTAACGCGAAGTAACTCTCGAGGAATTTCATCAACTAGTGTGTAATACTGGCTTTCAACTTGGGTAAAGTCCTAATTCTTCCTCCTTAAACACTGTCTTTTAGGAATCCCCGCAAGCGGAAATCACAAAATTAGGCGAACGAGGAGACCAGGCATCCGAAAAAGCTCTGGATATTACAGGATAATCGACAAAGTTAGCACGAAGTAGTTCTTTGACTTGGCGACCAATGTGGGGAGTCGGCCCATCTTGCATAAAAACAGTGGTCTGCAAATATTTCCATTCTTGTAATGACCTGGTGTAGAAGGAGTTTACTGAACAGGGTGTTCATGATGTTTTCGGACCTTGAGGAGTGACAGTTTGAAAGAAAAACGGTCCGAAGATAAAATCGGCCGGAAATTTACCCCATGTAGTCACGAAAACAGAATTAAGTATTTGTTGTTGGAGGACATTAGGCGGTGGAACGCTCCATATGCGGCAAACAGTGCAGCTAAGCCATTGCTGCCATTCTGAAGAACAATTTTACCAGTTCGATCTTTCTTCTGTAAGAACAGGATTAACGGTGACAAAGGCAGGCAGAATGTTTTTCTGGCTCTGACTGCAAGTCGAAATTTGCATAAAAAATTAATACACATGAAAATTAATTTGCAGATTTTTTTGAAAAGCTCCATCTGATGGTCGAAATTTGAACTAATTTTTTATAGCAGAAATCTTTTTCTCGTGGACCATATAACGTATATACCAAGTTTCAACAAAATGTGATTGGCAGAACGGGTCCAGAGGGGTTTGAATAGGATCACTTAAATTTGAAACTCCCTGTATTTTCTTTGTTTTATATCATATGAATGGAATAAATACTCTCTTAAGTTTTGACTTATGATGCACACTTATTTATAATTTACATTAAAAACCTACATCTGCGATAATGTGATATCAATATAAGAGCGTTCCAAACCACTCTTATTTATTGACCAACATGCGCAAGTTTCTAAGTCGGATAATTAACTCTAACGATTAAAAAGGCACTAGTGTCTGATCTGTATTCAGAGTGTTATACCAAGTATTGACAAAAATACAAAACTTAGTAAAACGATGTTTACCAAGTTTTGTATTTTTGTCACTATTGAAGAAAGTGATACAGTCATGCTTTAACTGGTCATGTTCCCTTAATATATAAACATGACTAGAAAATTTCCTCATAAAACTATCACCTGAATTTCTTTTACCAAGTGTCACAAACAAGTCACTAAGCTATGATCTTATCAGTGATCTCATGGCTTTCTGCGAGCTTTATTGTCATTCTAGAAGGTCGACTAATCTTGAGTGACTATGCTGGCTGGGTAAAGTACATTTCAGACTCTTGTTTCTTCTAAGGTGATCTGCATTATAAAGCTAAACTTTCGATCCATAAGGTTAGAATGAAATCAGACGTAGTATGAAGGTGATGAAGTCATACATATTCTTTGTCGATCCAACATGCAGTCCAAAATCGCAATTCACTATCACCTCTGTACAGGACCATTCACATTGTCTGCATGAGAAACGGCTTTATTCTATTAAACGCCATACTGAATTTGCACATTTCGTTGCTGAACATTGCACTCATAAAAGTGTGCCTCTGATTTAAGAGGCACATTTAGAACATTTTTGAACATTTTTTGAACATTTTTAGAACATTTTCTGAAATTTGATTTTAATATTATATGAGAAGTACATTGGCATGTGCTTCTCATGTTGAAATAATTGCAGGTAAGAAACGCTTGTCCCTTCCATAAAGAGGCATAGTTTTAAGAGTGCATTAATTGAACTGACGTTCTAACTAATAGAACGTTCTTGAAGAAATATCCTTGGCACTAGACTGTAGTAGTGATTCCGGTAGGAGTTATTTTACATTTGAGATACTTCATTTATGCCGCGGTATAATGTAGTCTTTAACATGCAATATCCAGGAACGACATGCCGACAAACAACTACGTGACCATTTTTTATTGATGTATTCAATAGTGGGAAATTATAGGCAGTTGTGCTGTGGCTGGCAAAATAGCAAAAACAAGTGTGAACCTTTTAGACAGAGAAAAAAGCGTTAAGTCATGGAAAAAGTGTGTGTACAAAGAAAGACAACCTGGCGATAGAACTGAGAGCTAGAAAGAATGATCACCAAATAAATCGTAAAACTGAAAGAAATGAAAAGGTTGTTAAGCATAACGCAAGTTTACCAAAATTTAAACGTGGGTAGTTAAGGGGAGAAAGCCAAAGAAAAGTTGTAACATAAGCAATATTATTGAAACCCCGTGGGAACGGGATGAAAAAGAGGAATCCTGGGACAGAAGGACGCCTGATAAATTCATTGTAAAAGTTAAAACCAAAGTAATTTAAGAAACAGAATTAAAATAGCGTAACGGATAGAGATAGGAATTTAAAAAATGGCAAAGAGTATTAAATTTAGTATAGGGAAAAGAAAATAATGTGTAATTATAAATATGTGATGAACTGCATCCCATAGACCTTTAATTCAAATTGTTTAGATAGTTTTTAGTAATGTATTTTAGTATCGTCGTTTTATATCTCAGTCTTGTTGGATGAGCGTTACCACTGTACAGGCGCAAGGTGATTTATTGTTAAAACTTTTTTCATAATTTTGGGGAGTTTTCATTTCTTTTCTGGCCATATTTATGTTCCGCGCTAGCATTCGATTCTAAAACAGTTCATGACGTTTTATATAACAATGGTTTTCATTGACGTTTAATGGTCGGAATAATCGTTTTCATTCAATAAATTGCAGAATGTAAAACTTTTGGAACTATGTTCTTCTTGTTGTACATTTTATGCCATGGCATGTTAGCTGAAAGCTATGTCTAACGTAAATTGCACTGTACTAGTTACGTCGATCTTCTGAGAGATGAGCTTCGCACAAAATATTTGAGGAAAAGTTTAGACGGCAGAGAAGAAAGAGTAACACGGTGTTATTACGGCAAGGAAGAAATATGCAAAAAGGGACAAAACCTTCACTCTTCGCCACCCTTCGCGCCGCTAACGAAACAATCCGTTTCACTGCTTCAGCAACTCTCGTTTATGTTTGCCCAACGAGCATACGCGGACTAACTGAACTTTAATTAAATAACGAAATGCCCTACAAAGCCAGTCTCCCCCTTCACAGCCGCCCCATACCCACACAGAGTCTCCGCCGAGATTTCCTTACGAGTCTTTTCTGGCTAATCAAGGGGGGGGGTGCAGACGAGAGAAGAGAAAAGCAGACGATTTGAGGGACTGCTCTATCGGCTCCTGCATTAAGATGTGATTAACGGAGGTCCCGTAATTACATTTTCCTAATTAAGGACGTACACGCTGAAATTTCTTGCATCGCGACGTTAGGGTGGGGGTGGGTCGGAAGGGAGCAGCGGCAAATATGTATATTCGGAAACTGAATGGAGTGTACGGGGAATGTAGAAATACCTGAGCCAGCTTCTCATCCCGCCCCCCCCCCTCTTAATGGGTGTTCCCGAGTGACCTGGAATAACTCTAGTCGCCCCCGCGTGTGCAGTCATTCGGGTGGGAAAATGCTTTTGGTGTAATTGTTGCTAATGACATATTCATCTTTTGATAAGCTGTAAGGATGGAGTCTGTAGATGGTGTATAAAGCATTCCTTGTACTTTGCAGTGTAAAGAATTGTAATTTGTTAAATGTACTTAGCAACTATTAATAGCATTTATCGTAAAGGAAGAAATTCCGTAGGAGGACTTATCAAAGAGTTTTATCGCATGGAGTTTTAAAAGAACTTACTGGATAAATATCCTTTTAATACTTACCTGTCTATGTTACTGTGAGAATTGTTCTCTGTTAAAGCCATTTGCACCTTTTTAAAAGTAGTCTGTCCCATTAAGGCTTTCTTAGCATCAGGTAACCTATGACGGATAAATGAACAACAAAAAAAGTCAGCTTGCTTTTTCAGTAGCAGTGATATATACTTACAGAATTAAATTCTGAGTGTTGCGACTTTATTAGTTTTTAAACTTATTTTTTTTTAAATCTTAATTACCTTAAATAATCTTGTATACTTTTATCCACCTTGTTCATTAACTTCTATAATTTCACCCACTTTAAAACATCAGTTACAGTGTATGAAGAATTTGAGTATTTAGAATATTAAAGCACATCAACAAATCCAGACCTGTATCTGATGAGTAGATAATTAACCTCATGCAACACAACAGATTTTAAAAAAAATTGTTCTCAAAGTTCGCGTTGTTCTAATTAGCGTTAACAACAAACTTAAGATAGTTGGTTGATAAAAATAGTATTGCTTTTGAATTAGAACTAACTTGTATTAAATGCATACAACGAAAACCAACAAAGTCTAGGATAATAACCGTCTGACTCTCAAAGAAATAATGAAGGTACATGGAGTGGTCATCCACCCACTTGTACTGAGGTTATTGTCGTTTCTAATGCCCTCTGGCAATCGCGGAGCGGTTCCATATCCCCCATATAGGTCATATAGGTAAGGTGATGGGCGGAAAAGGGCGGCTTCCATTTTAATAAGCCTCAGTGGGAGAAAGCCCGACTTAGCTCGGGGTAACCTTACGTAGTGTTAAACGTGGAGGACATTGAATCCACGACGGATTTTATGTGCACTAGCTCCCATTAGCGTCCAGGGTCCCACAGCAGCCCAGTCGCGAGAGGAGTTCACCCTCCGAAACACTAGCCAAGCCGGGCGCTGCTTCACCTTCCGTGTTCTTACGGGAACGGAGTTTAGTGACTAGGCCACCGCAGGATCTTGTGCTGAGGTTGTATATTGCATCGTTTTCCAACTACTATATGAGCGGTTCCATTTTCTTAAATACCTAAGAAGAAAACAATTATTTATAAGTTCCCTTAATAATAAATACCTCCAAGTGTGGACTTGTAACTAAGCAATAATTAACTACCCACTGTGGTACTTTCATGCCCATTTGGAAACTATCGATCTAAACCAGTTACTCTAACTTTGAATTTTGACGGAGAACTCTAATTAAACATGAGTCTACGGAATTCAAATTCAATGGCAACAAGATATTTTTAGTAAAATACTAGGGGCCAAGGCCCCAAGACTAGCTACGCTCGCTTTTCGTATGAGGCATTCGGCCCCCAATCAGGCTTATTCGTAAAAAAGACATAATTTCAACAGACAAAACCCGAAGATTGGATCAGATAGAATGTTACTGAGCTACGCATTGCTTGGTTCTTGCATGTTCATTGGTATATAAAAATTTAAACTTCACACTACAGTAGACCCCCTCATCCTCATAACACGGAAGATATTTTGTTATGGGAATCCGTGTTGTACGGGTCCTGAGCTATACTCCACCTGGAGTGCGGACACAGCTTATAATCGCTGGAAAAATTATTTGCACTCCTCAGAAACACAATGATATTTAATGTTGCCATTCAAAAGTTATATTAATTAGGAGCTAAAGCGTAATAAAATCAGAACATATGTTTCAGATGTATTTTTAATAATGTAAAACCTATTGGACACCTTGCGAATTTATCACCCATTGCGATTTTTCATTATTTGGTGACTTGCGTACAGGTAAAGTCGCCAAATAATGCTACGGAATAATAAAAGCTACGGAACAGATAGAATAGCCTGCCACCCATGGCGACTTTTCATTATTTGGCGATTTACACATGCTCACAACCTATATTTACTGTTCGTTTAAGGTTACCGGAAAACCGTTATCCATATTTTCATTTACATAATCGTTTGCAGATTGGCGTACTTAACATCACGAATTATACCATCTCGTCGCGCTAGCAAATATTCAAAGTGTACTATAACTGCTATAATGGAATAGTTAACGCCGCCAAATATTTCTACTGGTAGCAAATAATCCAGCTGGAAGAGAACCGGCTTAAAATAATCTGCATTTTAATTATTTTTCATTTTCAAGATATTAGTTATTCTGTTTTGGAAAAACGAATAATCGCTCATTCTAAACTCATGTTGTCTAAGCGAACTTAGAACTTTTTCGAAATTTAAATCAGCTTATCAGGTTCCTCGGAATTTTTCGAATCTGTGGGCACCTTACTCGAAACTCAAATCCCTACGGTTTAGGAGGAGATAGGTCCACAAGCTTTGACAGCGCCAGCGGCCTTTACTTTTTTTTAGAATTGAGAGATACTTACTAGCCCGAATTCTTCGTGGAGCATAGTTGGAGAAACTCGAGCTCATACGATGTTGACAAAATACACAACATTGAAAAGATGAAATATTTATCGTACCTGGTGTGATTCAACAAAAATCATACTTCATTCCTTCATAACTAGAAATATAACTTGGATATCATGTTATTTTAATGTTTTTTCCAACATAAAAACACTAGAAACTCAAACGAATTAGGGATAGACGCGAGACGAAAAATAGGCCTCTCGCGTCTCGCAAATAACCTAAAAGCTCTGTCTCGTCTCGCAAAGTCCCTATATCGAAATGTTAAAAATGTGTTTCTCGTTTCGCAAAGAAAGCTGTAAATCTCTGCCTCTTCTAGCAAAAAGTCGCCACGTGTCCATCCCTAACAAGGTTTCATAAATTCATAACTTGCTTAAGCACCTACGTTACTAATTTTTGTGACATTTTTTTGTTTAATAGAGCTATTATTGCCTGTCCATCAGTACTCTAATCGCCGTAAATATGTTTGATTACTTCGATATTTATGCACGTTACTCCTATGTACTGTACCATTTACCCTACCGAAAATAGTGTACGTAGCATTTATAGTTATTTTACAGGAGCACCCAGCAAAATTATAATCCATTACGCTCTGTGGGAAGGGATTATTCAAAGCGTATTTTAGAGACACTCGTCTGTTTCAAACAACACAAAATCCATATATGTTATTAAGGATATAATAGTGCATGTAGTATGTCTAGTTCATTTAGGAACATTCAAAATAATCCCAACACGTTACGGGGGGGGGGTTGCAGTTTATCTGTTTCAAACACAATTCAAGAGGCATATAACACTTATAATCTCTCCATCAAAAAGTTGAAAATAACATTTAAAGCTCTTTTACCGGGATTTGGAAAATTACATTAATGAGATATACAGCTTTGAGGTTATTTACAATCTCGCCATATTTAAATAATAAATAAACAATAGTAAAATATCGCAAATTTTTCTTAAAAAAGACTGTTGAGTTTTAAAGTGTTTTATAATCCATACGCTTGGCATGAGTCATCTTTCTTGTTTTAAAACAAACATAACTGTTTATATAGGTAATTCGGTATTTGCCGGCATGTATATAGTTAAAAACTGATAATTTCTACATAGATTACTAGTTAATGAGAATGCTGTGAGGCAATTCTCATTGACACATTTTAAGGTACGTTTACGTTCCTCCATAACGCTAATATGGAAAGAATTTTTTTTTCTCAGCATCGTCGCAAGTTTCAATATCACTCCGTCTGAAAACTAAACTGGGTGAACTTTGTGTCGGATTTATTTTAAGACCGTTAAAAACGTGACGTCATAAATTAAAAAAGTGCGTGAGATTGATAATGTCTGTCACACAATTCATATTCGATTTTTGTGGACTTCAAATAGCTCTTCCAGTTTAATGTTTTTCCCGATATTAAAATAAATATTTTCTTCTGATATGCCATGAAGCCTTTAAATACAATGGCGTCCAAAAGTTGAGAAAAAGCCGGCTTTTTGAGTCTAATTTTCAATGTAATGAATGTAGAAACACCAAATTTGGATGACATGTGCACAAAACAGTTATGATTTAGCTGCAAAATTGAAGTTTACATAAGAAAGCCACAAAAACGGTTTACAACTACTACAACAACAACAAAAAGCAATCTTGCTGGGAAAAGTCCATCCTTGGAAAAAATAATATATCAATGTTTTATGTGGTAAAATGTCATAGAAACATAGCAAAGATGAGTTTTAATAAAGGATGGGCTCACCCCTAGCTTGAATAGGTGACATCGACTTTCTATGCCGTCAATTGAGTTGTTCGTTACCACAATGGGAAGCGAAGACCAGACAGGGAGTAAACTTTGTTCCAGCTCTCCTAATGACCTTGGAGGTGGACTTAAAGCAGTAACCTGTCTACCAAGATACTCCCAAAGATACTCTATCGGATTCAGGTCTTGAGATTGAGCTGTCTATTCCATTCGCTCTAAATCTCTTCAACAACTACAGCTCGGTGAGGTCGAGCCTTATCATGCATCATAATGAAATAATTGCCAATTGCACCAGCACATGGGCGGAAAGTAAATCAAGGATCTCATCCCGATATCTTACACCAGTTTGAGTTCCTCCCTGGAACATATGCAGGCCAGTCTGAACATCGAGTGATATCCTTGCCCAAGCCATTATTCCATCACCTCGGTAACTGTGTCTTTGCACAGTTTTGCATTGATGGAATCTGGTACTTTGTTCCCTCCATATTAGCAGACGTTCTGAATCGCACTCCATTGTGAATCTGGACTCGTCTGTAAAGAGTAATAGAAGCCCATTGCGACCTGGTCTAGGAAATGTGTTCCTTTGCCCAAGATAAGCGGGCCTTTCTCTGTCGTCCGTTGAAGGGGACACACACAGCTGGTCGCCTTGCTTAGCAACCTGCATTGTGAAGACGCCTTCGCATCGTACTAGCGGATATTCTTCTCTCTGATGCTACAGAGTGGTCTGCAACAAGTTGCGGTACGAAAATGCTTTTTCCCCTTCTGGCCGAAAGAGCTATAAAACGGTCTTCTGCAAATGTTGTAGCTAGTGATCGGCCTGGAACATGTTTTCTGGACACAGAATATTCGATTTGATATTGATTTCAGAGATGGTAGACCACACTGGAAGGCACACTAAGATGCCTAGCAGCACTAGCCTGCGACAATTGCATTTCCATCCATCCGACTGCCCACCATCTCAAAGAATCGGGCAAACGGCTCCTCTCATACATCGCGGGACCCTAATGCCTATTGTCAACGAATCTGCTGACAAGTTGTAAATCAACAAAAGTTACACTCGTAATTACGAAAGCCTGATATTTGCATACTTTCTCTCACTCATGTATGCATGTTCTTTTCTATAAAAAAAAGTGGTAGCTATCGTTTTCGCATAAATTTGCATAAAGTTAATTTTTATCATTTATATAAATTTAATTATTATCGTCATTTTGTTTATGGTGAGCTTAGAAAAAACATGTTGTTCCTTAATTTTAGAGTGATATGATTTAAAATACACTATCCCTTTTTTAATAAACCTTTTGTGTACATTAAATGGAAAATCAATATTTTTTCCAACAGACACCTCAGAGCTAACTAAACGATTAGTAATTCTAGATTACGTTAATAGATTCCACGGTGATTTTAACAGAAAAGACTGCCTTTTTTAATATAAAAATGTAAGTGTGAAACTTTCTACTATTAAATGTGTATTATCACTAGTAATTACTATCGTACAGCTTTTTTTAATTCATACACTCTCCACTTGGTTATATGTTGAAATTGTTATTCGCATGCTTTATCAATTATAAGACATTAATGTATACAGGGTGAATCTAAACTCTTGGGCAAAACTTTAAGGAGTGATAGGATACATAATAAGGAATCAGAATCACATAGTAATGTGGGGTCGGCAACGTCGTCTTCGTGTAGCTGTTAATAATCAATTTGGAAAAAAGTGCCAAAACAACAGTGAACTTTCGGACCATTGTTTCGTCAGAAACTAATGTATTTTTCTCCGAAAACAGAAGACTAAAATGGATAGTTTAAAAATTCTATTTTATTTCATGGATGAAATTTTTGGAGACGAGCCTATTGTTTATGAAACTTGGTTAAGAAATTAGACGGACACTTCAATACTTTTCCCAAAGTGATTATTACGCAGTAAGTTAAAACTGCGTTTTTGACCCCAGATTCCTATGTAATTACGATTCCTTATTGAGTGCCCTATCACCCCTTAGAGTTTTGCCCAAGAGTTTAGATTCACCCTGTATATGTTATGTTGTTAAAAGAGTAATATCTACAAAATACTACAGAAATTGCTTTGAAAAAAATGCTAGAACATGTGAGATTATTTTGAATAATTTCTGCAATCAACCAGTTCATTGGTATTTTCCCCCCACAAATCATCCATCTTTTTATGAATTCCCTCTAATTAAAAAAATTCTGCGAATAAATTACAAATCTCTGCACTTTTAAAAGCCTGCAGAGAAAAATAAAATGTCTGTTTCACGGATCAACGCAGATCTCATGGTTTGTCAACTTTCGATAAAACGTGCTCAAATTTAAATCTAGGATTTTTTTTTTTTCAATAATAACGTGCATGCAATTTAGAAATATAAATTACACTAGTTTAAATAAAATTACTTTGAGGACCTATTTAACAATTAATTTAAAAAAATCAAAAACGGAATCCTGATATATTTTGCTGTTAACTCTCTATATCAAATGCACTGGTCAAATTATAGGGGAAAAGTTGTCTAATTGGAAGTAATTTTTTTTTTTGTATTTTCGTCGCTATTTTAAATTCATAAATTTATTTCTTAATTATTTATGATATAAAATTACATTGTTTAGTTTTATGCTATATTTTACAATATAAAAAGGATTTTAAATCTGTAATACGATTTAATATGAAGGCAGAAATTTTGAGTTTTGACGGTTACAACAGCATTTTTGTGATTGTCCCATTTATGAGTTCTGGCAATAATTTCTTTTTGTTTAGTCAAAAAAAAATTGAAAAAAAAGTGTTATACTTATTTTATCCACAAAAATACGCATACACCTGCAAAAAATAGCACATCTTCCAAACAAGCTACACATGACATAAAATATTGAAATTCTGTAATTGATACTACTTTTCTGTTTACTTCTGATTATAAAATACGAGTCCGTTTTTTGCCACTGCAGAGTTATTTTTATTTTAAATGGGAAAGCATACGAGATACTTGATTTCAAACTTACTACAATATTTTTTTCCTATTTCTTTCCCTGAGGCGTAATTTTTCGTAATAAGTTGACATAAAAAATAGAAATGTGCTTATTGCTTAGGAATTGTATAATCTGCGGGAATATGTATTTGCAAAAAGCGCACTCAATAAAGTTCTAATGTGATAAAAAATTGCATTTAATATAACCGCAACGAACAAGAAATTTCGCGCACTATTAATCACAAGTGTATTTTGGAAACGCGAAAGTTTGAAAAAAATAGTAATGAAATGTAAATAAAAAAAATACAAAACTTTTGATGGAGATGATTGAAACACTCTTGCAAAGTGTATTCAATGACGGCGACGTCTGCAAAACGAAATAATACTCGACGAATTATTTAAAAGAAGAATGAATGAAATAAATAGTAAAAACGGTATAGAGGAAAAGAGAGAGAGATAAAAAAAAAAGAAAAAAAAAAAGAAATGCTTTTCTCTGGTGTTGTTAGTCTCGAAGAAGACGCTCCCCCGTTTATAACTTTTATCTGGCATTTATACCCCCTGCGAGAATTATTTTCACGGTCCAGGGGGCCAGGCGAGAACCCAAATAGGCAGAAACCGGTACACAAGAAAAGCCCGGATGGTGCCTAGTCGCCCGGTTAAAAGCGGACCTGTCCGGGCGAAAAATACACGGGGCGGACCCCGTACGGACCACTGATCCGAATCCGGGAGGACCAAGAAGGCGAAAAGATTGATAGAAAAGAGAGAGAGAGAGAAAGAGAGAGGAGGAAGGAGAGGCAAAGGGGAAGGTGCAGGGATTTTTCCCTTTTTCCTGTGCTCCAAGCTTTAAGCGCGCAGCGCACCGAAAGTTCGCGTTTCATTAAACCAGGAAATTTTTGCCGGAGAAACGAAGTAAGAGAGACGAGAAAGGGGGGCGGGGGGTGGGTTGAGACGGTTTTCGCACGGGCTTTGGTTTCTGATGTGGCTAAATACATACAGAACACTGGGCCCCCTCGCAACCTAACGGGCTAGAAAGGCCGGACGCTATATAAGTGCGCCGCCGACTCCAGGCAAACTTTTCAGAAGGTCTGGCTGGGTTGTGCCAGTCGCACTGTTTAGTGAGTATCTCGGTTTGTCTTTTGCTTTTTCGGGTGTCGCCGTCTTTTTGGAATAGCACGCTTTCGCTGATTGGTATTGTACGTGGTGGATACACTACCAAGAGGAGGCAGTTCCGAAGATTGTTTGGATACTTAACGCCCGCTCCTGCAGTGCGCTTGGTGCTCTGGATGGATGCGACGGTCTGAAGT
This sequence comes from Cheiracanthium punctorium, assembly GCA_038373885.1. Classification (NCBI taxonomy): domain Eukaryota; kingdom Metazoa; phylum Arthropoda; class Arachnida; order Araneae; family Cheiracanthiidae; genus Cheiracanthium; species Cheiracanthium punctorium. Next base: position 1,046,733 of record JAWZYV010014284.1, read on the forward strand.
GTCGGATATCGATGTTGGTGTGTTGTTTAATAAGGTGATCGTTTAGGGAACTGTTTGCGTTCAAATGAATGGGTGAGCTGCACATGCTGGGAGTTCCATTCCAGTGCATCGAGGTGTTTAGGAATGTAAAGATGGTTCCGGTGGTTTTCAGTTTATGTGAGACGTTCTAATTGTTGGGAAGTAGATGCCTGATCATTTTGTTCTTTCAATGGCAAGTATAAAACTAACACTCAAGGCGTGATAAGCACTCAAGTTAAAGCGGCTCTTAGGAAGAGCTAATTATGTGCGCGTAAGATTTTGACCTTACGGAAGTTTCTACCCTACATAAACATATCTTGCTCGCAAAATACAGTGCATAATTTTAATATATTTAAAATGTACTAGAGATTTTAAAAGTCTAGTATTCACTCATCGTACTGTGGATATTACTTCTATTTATGGAATTGTGCCAAGTGGTACCTGTACTTTTCATTGCAATAAATCCACCAGCGGATCGGTATTTACAGTAGTTTCAATAAATGAAAATTGAGTGACATGTTATGAGTTAGTTGCCTTAACTGAATAAGATGTCTGAGTAGAAATTTGATGTTTCGGCAACTGTCAGCTTTCGATGTATGTGAATACATGCGCAGTATGATTGATATCCACAAAATAAATTTCGAGAAAGTTTATGATCACGTTTTGGAAAAAGTGTATTATTTCCAAATTTTTTTCAATCTTGATTGTTTTGAAATTTTCACTTTGTATTAATGATCTGTAATTGCAATTAAATTTGAGCATACTTTTATAAGCTGACAAAGTACTGTAAAAGATATTTTGAAGGAATAATATAATAAATTATGTTGGAATTTTCTGGATTTTTGAAGACTAAAAAAGAATGATCATGTCCAATATTTCAGAAAATGATATTAAATTTCTCTTTGATGTAGTTTTCTAATGAAATAGAAATTTGAATAACATAAAATTTGAAAAAAAAATGCATTAAAAATAATCTTAATAATTCTATAAAATTTCATCGCACTTTAAAATGAAAACCGCGCATTAATGGGATATGTTTTTGAATCAGCTTTGATCTAATGGATTTCTCTTGTGGTCTTCAAATAATGGCTTAAAGAAGTTATTATTAGTAAGATGATAAATGCATAAAGTATAAGCATTTCCAGAGGTCTGGTTGGTATTAAGGTAAATTGTGTTTAATATTTTATATTTAGTTTTGAAAAACTTCACGGAAAAAAAAGTTTTGTTGAACTGAACAAAATTTTGTTGATTAAACAAAAATTTGGTAGGCGGCATTTCAAACGAATAATTGTGCTGGTTTTAACAAAAGTTTTGTTAAATTAATAAAATATTTCGTTTAATTAGCAAAAATTTTGTTTAATCAACAAAAAAATATTTATTTGAAATAGAGAAAACCAAAATTTTCTTGCATTAACAGAAGTTTTTTCAGTATATTTATAAAAATGCATTCAACACGCGTATGCTTGTATTACTAAATATAATATAAAAGAATTCACTCTAGAATGAAATGTTATAAGTGTTATTTTAAGTTGGCATTTCAATATATACATGCACGGAGAAAAATATTTTGTTGAATTCAATAAAATTTTGTTGATCAACCCAAAAAAAAAAAAAAAATTGGTTAGAGCTATTTCAACCAAATAATTTTGTTGGTTTTTAACAATTTTTTCTTAAATTAAAAATTATTTCGTTGAATTAACAAATATTTTGTTGATTCAATAAAAATGCTTCTTTGAAATATAGCCAACCGAAATTTTGTTGAATCAACGAAACAGTTTTTTTTACATTTGTAAAAGTTTAACGAGCTTCAGAAACGTTGAAAGTTTGGTTTGCTTTATTGTTTGTTTTGAAAATGCGAGTTGCCACGTGGTGCTGACGGCAGCATTTTTAAGCAGCTGACGGTATCATGCATTTATTTGTTAAAATTAGAATAAAGTGTTATATAATATTTTCTTTTAAGTTAGCGTACCAATTTGTTTTAAGGAATACGTAGTAAAAATCGGTATTTTGTTTTTTAAATCGGATATTGCATTACCCCGAATCGGAATAAATTTGTGTAAGGTGCACTGTAAAATGAATAAAAAATTATTACTTCACATTAATAAAGCACGGTTGTGCACAAAATTTTATTAAAAATTTAAAAATTTTACAAATTGTCAAATTCTAAAATTTTAAGTTTTTATCCCTGTATCGAAACAGTAAACGTAACTTGTACAAAGGTTTTAGTAAAACGGTACAGTTCACTTGGAATAAAATTAAAAGAAATTTTATAAATGGGCATAGACTTCCATGATCATCAATGTGCATGCAATGCAAAAGCTAATGTTTATATTATGTACTTACACAGAAAGTAATTTATTGCAAATTAAAAGGTAAACCTGTTATATAGATTAAGTAATAATTTATTAAATGAAGAAATCAAATTCTATTTCAGGTAATGTGTATTTTCTCTTTTACTGGCTAATTTAATTTTTCTATTAATTTTCGATAGTTCGATCTTAGTTAATTTAAAACTTATTATTTTAAAATTTATTCACGCCATTGGGCAACATAAAAAATCATACAAAATTTTTAATTTATGAGTGACAGATTTTTATTAAACCTCCTGTGTTTTAAATTGATGTTCAAATAACGAACGCAATTGCAACAAATTCACAATCAAATTATAGTAATAAATTTAATAATTTATAAAAGTATTAAAAAGTTTTGTGTCACCCTTAGATAGAAAAGTTTTGTTAACAATAATCAGAAAAAAGGCTTTGTTACCCCCATCGTTTTAAGAAAGTTTCTTATAAAAATAATAACATCGTATAAATCACATAGAACAGTAATCAGAACTGTACGCGTTTAACTACGTAAGTGCTGCGTATAGGAAACAGAACCTTTTGACTAATTTAAGGAAGAGTATATAAATAATTACGTAAAATTATTAAATTAACTTGAATGCAATATCAATTTTTAGTGTACCTTTAATTAATTCTTTATATGATAGTTACAGATAATTCATAATTTCACTGATGAATTGATCTGTTTTGCCAAAGCACTCTTGAAAAAACTAAAAAAAATAACTTATTTAATTAAAACCACATTTTAAAAAATAAATATTATTTTCCCCTGTTCACATGTTGTATAGCTGGTGTTACTACAATTAATTTGGTTTATTTATACACTTATTTATGCAAGTATATCACGTGATATATGTTTATGCATTATCCCTCTATATACATCTATATTCATAGAAAACAGAAAAAGAAAATTGGCATTAAATATCAGGTAAAATTTTTGAACTTTTTCCTTGGAATGAAGTTGAAAAGTCTACTAAATATTGAATACTTTTAGGATATTGTAGTTATTTCACTTTGTTTTAACGTTTAATAACTATTTAAAAATGAGAACATCTCATTCATTCCAGATATTTCACACTGCTTGCGGAAATGCAAGATAAGCACCCAGTTTTCCTTTCTTACTATTAGAACTGGAATAAAATCAGCATTTAAACAAAGATGTGAGAATATTTCAACTTCGATGATTTGAATATAAGAGTATTTCTATAAAACAGTTCTTTAAATATGTTTCAATATGATAAAGCTCCGAAAACGCACAAATATAATATTCATTCACAACGGGGAAAACTTTGTGTAAAAACTTCAAATGTAGATTTTTTGAAAGTTTAATCATAAATCTTTGGTAAATCAACCGGGGCATATAAATTTGATTCTACAAATATTGAAAATTGATACTTGTAATCTTTGAAAAGAGGGGTAAAGGGGTAAACTTATTGGTAATATGCTTATATGCAAATATATATAATACTAGTTATAAGTATTTTGAAAAGAAAATTCTGTAGACTAATTTTAATTTAAAAAATATATATCTATGATAATATGATACTTGCATAACAATAATTATATATTTACATAAAAATGCTCTGTAAATGAAAAAAAAAATGTAATAATTTTTTAACGTGTAAATTTTTTGTTTAAAAAAGTAAATGGATATTCTTACAAAAAAGAACATAAGTAAAACTAGATATCCTGCCATATTTTGTAGCAGTGTACTATCCATTGATACATAGAGATCAATAGATATTGAGGTATCTATATATTGACCTCAAAACATCGAAAACACGCTCTTTTTTATTTTAAGAGCATTTAATCGTTATTCGAGATTAAATAATAAATATGTCTTATCAGTGCTGCGATGTGAACTAATAAGCCAAAATATTTAAATTTTGCTGAGAAATGAAATAAATATCTGTAATCTGACTGAAGTTTCTAGAAAAACATTATTATTAATAATACTCTTTTAGATTATTTAAAAAATATACTCTGTCATAAGTAAGTAAATATAAAATTATTTTTAGGAAAAATGTGTCATAATGAATTTCATGATACACATGTACTGTGCTATTTATTCTCATTATGTATAAATGTTCCTTGGAAATGGTTTTATTTATAAGTTTTCAATTTTACTTATTCACTTGAAAATTAGTTCACCTTCAAACCATTACAGTTCAGAAGAATTTTAAAGCAGTTTCTTATTAACGAAAAGATTTAAATTTGTTTAACAGAGTTATAGGTTTTTAAAAATAACTAATTTAATATTTTAAAGAATAAATTTGGTTTTAGCGTAATTAGTTTTTTGAAATTACATATTTGCAAACCTTTGTAATTTCTTAACTCTCGAAATCTGCCCTAAAAAAGAAATAAATATATGCATTTAAGAAACAAAATATGAGAATGGTTCATGTTTCATGGGAAATGTTATCATCAAATCTCAAATTAAAAAAAGCTTTATAGACAACTTAGTTATTGACCAAAAGCTTGTACATGATTGAAAAAAAAAACACTGAAGTAAAATTATATTATTATTGGCAAAATTTTTATTATTTTACATTGCTGTTTTTTAAACAAACTTTTTATAGTAAAATTTGCAATCTTTAATGTAGAAAATAAAATTTCGGTGTTTCTTGATTTTATATTTCTAAAATACGTCAGTACCAATACCAAAACTCTATATCTCTAAATCAGCATGGGCCTCACCATGGCACAGTGGTTATGCCACTGAAAATGGTAGACGGCCGAGGTGTGAGGTCCCGGATTCGGGTCCCATCGCGCGGCTGTCGATCTAACAGTCTGGCGTTTTGGTAGGTTTTCTCCAGATGTAACATGAATATGCGTTAGAACCCCTTAGAAAGTCCTTCCTACTAAGGCACCCCCCATCCTAAGCAGATACCCCACGTGCAAATTTGCCTTAACACACAACACTACACACTAAATCAGCATGGAGATTGCGCTCACAATTCTAAATAACCTTCAACTTCGAGAAACTAAAACTATCAATATTTGTCAGTTCACAAATATTTATCCTAGAAATTTTCACTGGCGTTTCTGAGCAGTACCGACATTTTATTGACCATAATAACCCTTATGTGTTCATTTTAATCATTTGACTAGTTGATTTCTAACAGCTAAAGAATACTTAATGATAAGTGTTGACCCCCTACAGCCTTTGGGCAATAGTTTTAAAATGCCACAGCAGTACTTGATCTTACCATTATTTGATAAGTCTTGATGTAGTATAAAACCCTTCAATTGAATACGCCTCGGCACGGCTTAACTATATCAATTTATCTCCGAAAGCTTTTGGGTTATATCCCCAGACAATTCTGATGCATTCTGCAGATAATGCACACTTCTGCACCGCGGATTATAATTGTGATATATGATGATGCGCATTCTCACATCGCAGACCAGCTCCAGTGACGTCGATATCAAATACATTCCCGCTGCAAATTAACACCATAAAGGATACAAATGGAGGGCCCCAGCATTTTGCGTGTCTCCCTGCGTGTTCTGGACAAGTCAAAACTCGTGATGGATCGAAAATGGACAAGAAGCTTACTAAATCATTCTAGTATGCAAGTGTTTTCGATACTTGCGGATGATTATTATTCGCGTGCGCATGCAACGTGGATGTAATTGCATTTGGCTGTGACAGACAGTTGAAACTGCGTGATGAGTGGCCTCCAGAAATAGTTCTGTCATTGTGTGTGTGGATACCGCCAAAGATCGCTTGGGGTTTCAAGTGATACAATGATTTACGTTTTAGAGCTAAGCATTAAATGGCTTATACAAAGGCGCATGCTCTTTACTTAAAACGATTGCTTTGTTCTGATTTGGTTTTAGGTACGTTTTCTAAAACCTAAAGAAAATAATGCTGAAATGACATTTCTTTAAATTACAAAATTATGATTTAGTGCTAAAAACCTTGTATAATGTTTGGCATAGTTTGAAAATTTTGTATCAAAGTTTGTGAATTATCATTCTTTACATTGATTTTAGTTAAATGAAGTAAAAATGATCTCTGTATTAAAAAAAAAAGAGTAATATTTTTCTTTATGCGTAAGTTTCTTGTTTAAAAAAGTAAATGCATATTCTTACAAAAAAGAATATAAATAAAAATAGATCTCCTGTCAAATTTTGTGCTAGTGTAGTATCTTTTGATAGATAGAGATTTCTAGATATTGAGGTATCTATATACTGACCTCAAAACATGGACAATAGGCTCTTTTTTAATTTTAGGAGCATTTAATCATTATTCGAGGGTTGAAATAACAAATATTTCTTAGCCACGCTGTGATGTGAACTAATAAACTAATTCATCAAGTATTCAAAAGATTCAAATTTTGCTAAGAAATGAAATAAATATCTATAATTATACTGTACTATTAATTAAGAAATTTATAAGTTACAAAATTAGTAAAAAAGTTACAAGTTAAAAGTTACAAAATTAGTAAATTGAAAGGAAATACAGGGATGTTTAGTGTTATGTGCATACACAAGGATGTGCCTGCACTAGGACCATCTCCCTAGGGGGGCGGTGGCTCGGGTGGAAGACAACTTAAAGGGTTTTAAAGGGTATTCATGTTATATAGAGAGAAAACTACCCAAAATTCTAGACAGATCGACAGCCACGCGATAGGCCAGAATCCAGGACCTTCATCTTCATCCATATACCATGTTCACTGTCGTCCAAGGTGGGGAAGGAAATACATGCAATAGTTATCTGTTGAGCTATCATTTAAAGCTTTAATTAATGTGAACGATAGAAGGAGTGGAAAATTCTTTGACTGCATCTTTTAGAATCATTCATTTAGGAATATTTTATTGAATAATATTGCAGAAATATTTTTGGTTCCTAGCAATTTAAGGGAAAAATAAAAGATGTGAAAGAAGTGGTGTACCAAATTTATTTTATAATTACTACTTTGGCTAACTGTATGAAGGGCCAAAGTAGAATAAGTATTACGGTTTTGATATTCAGAGATGTAAGTCCTTCCAGTTACTTCCATGAAAGCAAGTTTCTATTTTCTACCAACTTTCCTAACTAGCTAAAGCTACTTTATATATGTGTTATCTAGACGAACAATCATTCTCAGTGTTGATTAAGAAATGATTGTTAATTGATGAAAAAATTAAATGAGACTACACGTAGATATTAGAATACCTCCGAAATCTCTTTTAGCTTTAATAACACGAAACGAACAAGACAGAAACTCAATTTTACACTGATTTTTCGAAAATATTATCACTCACCAACCTACAGCAGTACAAATTTGTATACACAAAAAGTATCACGTAACACTAGGCTTTATATAACTTGATCATTGGTTCAGTGTTTTCACGTACTAAACATACATCAAAGTTAGTGAAATAATACATTTACAAAATTTCAACGAAGCTAATGAGTGTTCAAAGATTTGTCTGATTGACCATATTCTAATTTCTTTAATTAGGCATTAATTGTTACGATAAGTACATGTTATTACTACATAGCATATCAGTCTGTGAAAGCGACAGTTGAACGAAAGAAAAGAAAAACTAAGGCAAGAACACAATGAAATTAATTACATCCAGTATAAGAAATAAAATAGATCAATATAATCACTGATATCGATATGATCGATATAGAGATTTAAAAAAAAATACGGTGTAGTATTTTCAACTGCATTTATTCTGTACTCTAAATGTTATGAATAAAAAACTAAAAATTTATTAATAAAACTTTAAAACTTAACACATATTTATACCATTTTATTTCTAAATAATTTATTTTAACTATCTGGGAGATTGAAATATTTCAAGAATGAAAAAAACGGAGGGGAAGATTTCGCTTAGTAATCTTGTGGATTAGCATAGCATGCATTAACCATAAACCTATCCTTGTGCTACTCATATTAAAAAATAAATAATAAAATAAAATAAAAGTAAAATAGAAAAAGGACATTAAATAGAGTAAAATATCTGTGTTCTTTTGCTAAACGAAATGTAAACAGTTGTGTCTCCTCTAAAGTTGTGGATCTCTCCATCAGCGTACACTATACCAACTAGGCGACGAAAGCATGGGGCTTTTAACGCCCCAACATTTTCATTGAGGGACCTGAGCTCTTTCAAAAATTGCAGTCTTAAATGGCATGCATCCTCAAAAATTGCGTGTACAGTACTGGATTTAAAAACAATTCTGAATTTTTGAGTCTTGGAGTTAAGTGGAATCTTATAAAAGCCTTTCAAACCTTGAATGAAAACAGATTAGAGTAAATGGTTATGTAGTTATGATTAACAGAATTACATGAATTTATATTGATTTCAGTGTTGAAGTCAAAGAGAGGGGGGGGGCTGCATTTTAACCCCTCTTCTCTAAACTTTATTCTACATTTTTTAAACATTCTACAAACTTTAATTTACATTTAAGATAGTCAATGTTTCTCATGCATTAGGAAAACACGATTCTCGTTGATAATGCAAAATGCAATGTCTTTAATTTTGTTTATACTTATATTTAAATACATACACACTTTTGTAGGCGGGGTTTTTGTAGGCGGGAGTTGAAAGAAAACTCCCACCAAAAATATGTTTTGTGTTAATGAAAACCTACATGAGGGTTACCTGCCTAGGGGGGGGGATGCTTTGGGCGAAGGGCTTTTTAAGGGACTCTAACGCATAATCACGTTATACCTGGAGGGTACCACCCAAAAATCCCGACGGTTAGATCGACAGTCACGGGGCGGCAAAACCTTATCTTGAAAATAAGTAGGGAAAAGTAGCTTTTTGTTATCAATGATAATGACTTAATAGAATGCATAAAATTTGATCATTTGTATCTCCTCTTTCATCAGAGTATCATGAGATTTTACTTTTTCCCATTTCTATATATATAAACTATCATTGCTAACAAAAGAATACAAATAAAATGAGTATGGACAGCTTTTTCTTATTAAAAAAGGAATACTAAAACTAACGAAACATTGATAACTGGTGGTTTAAAAAAAGAAGGTAAAAATTGATTTTTAACCATTTTTTAAGGTACTAACATCTAAGGTATTGCCGGATCTATTCCAAAAGTAAAGTGACTTGAAAGCCCAACTAAAGAAGTGTACACTAAGATTGATTTAAAGTTACAAACAAGAAACTGACAAACATTGTTCTCTCTCAGATTTTATTATATTAGATTTTCTTGTGTAAACTGTTCGTTGAACATTTGTGATAAAGTACATTTCGTCAGAGTAGAATTTACAAAATTTGCTTAATAGGTATGAATGCAACGTCTGAATTTTAGAGTTGTCTTGTTTAAAGGTATAACCCATGGTTTTCATTCTGTTGTTGGGAAAAGATAGAAAAAAGAAAAGATAAAACTCGATTTAAATCATTTCTAATTATTTTGTTCCATGTTGCCTGAATGATACGACTTACCATTATTTTATTCCGTTTTATTTTTTCTATAGTATTTTATTTTATTTATTTATTTACTTATTTATCAAAATACAGAATGGTCCAAGATACATAACGTATTTTATTAGGTTGATAACTGTTCGTTTTTCTTTTTGTTTAGAAAATCCCGAGAAAAAACATTTAAGTCAGTCTATTATGGCTAACGCAACATTTATAGCTGAAAATAAAATATTTTTCACGACTTGACGATTAATGTTAATGACGAAGTTTTGATCAGTAAGATTTCATTTGTTATGTTATTATTATTTTTATTAAACTTGTCTGATATTTAAAAACTGAGATTTGCTTCGTTCACTTGTTCATCAGAGCTGGATCTTTTAAGAACTAGAAGGATGTCGATTCTAAAGCGTGCGTTGAAATTCTTAATTTTAAAAATTAGAATCAAAAAGAAACTTGCAGAAAATTCTATGAAATGTGCTTTCAGTTCACTTTTCAACCTATTTAGTCATGTAGAAAAAAGTTGAATATAAAAATCAAAATATAAAGATTCGAAAAGCAATCAAATTTTATTAAATAAAGAAGTAAAACATGATCGATTATCAATAAGAGATGAAATCAATTAAATATGGGCAAAACAAAATTAAATTATCTTTTTCAAAATAAATGTAATTTAGCTATTCCTCTGGATACTCTGCATGTCAAATTTAAAACTGAAAAATCTTATCTCGGTATACTATTAACATATAACCCTTTGATTAGTAAATAATTGAAACAAAATTACCTGAAAGATTAATATATTTTCATTACGCTAAAGAAATGAGACGGCTTCACTACGAGTCATGCTATCCGATGTGGGAGCACACATAAGCACTGTTGCGGCTGTAAACTAAGCCTTAAAGGCAAGGCTAAAATAATCGCGAAAGTGCATTAAAAATTATTTATCAATGGGGAGTTACGCAAACTATTGCTGAAGCGCGCATTTCGGCATAAGTTTCGTTGTGGCTGTAAAACTAGTTTTACAGGCAAAGATAAGACTGAAAAAAATAAGCTCATTCCGGGTTACTCACCAATTGGGAACTATGCTAACGCTGAAGCGGGCATTTCAGTACTGACATTGTAGTGACCGTAAAAACAATTTTACAGGCAGAGATAAAAGAGGGAAAAACGGTTACCAATTGGGAATTAGGCTAATGTCGAAGCGCGCATTTCGGCATAGGCTTCGATGTGGCTGTAAAACTAGTTTTACAGGCAAAGATAAAACTGCAAAAAAAGCTTATTCAGAGTTATTCACCAATTGGGAATTATGCTAAAGCTGAAGGGGGCATTTCAGTACTAACATTGTTGTGACTGTAAAACCAATTTTACAGGCAAAGGTAAAAGAGGAAAAAAACAGTTACTAATTGGGAATTACGCTAATGCAGAAGCGCGCATTTTGGCATAGGCATGGTTGTGGCTGTAAAACTAGTTTTACAGGCAAAGATAAAACTAGTGGGAAATAACATTCTAAGTTACCGACTGGGAATTAAGCTAATGCTGAAGAGGACATTTCGGTATTACCAATATTGTGACTGTAAAACTAGTTTTAACTAGCCGGGAAAATGTACTATAAGTCATTTATTTATAGCACATATGGGTAACCTCCTGCTGGCGGGCAGCATGGGGCCCGCTTCTGCTTTTGATCCGGCCGCGGAATATATCGAAATCCATATAAACCAGTCAAAATACAATATAACCCCAATTATGCGGCTCCTGACTTCGCTAACATCCTAATTTTTGGCTCGCGACTCACCCAATATCCTATAATTTGGCGCGCAACTCTCAAAAGGTTGTCCATACCTGATTTATAGGGTACACAAAGCATCAGAAAATAAACTAAAATAAATTAATTATTAAGGCTACAAATAAGGTTAAGCAAAGAATCACTATTGACTGCAATAAAAAGAAAATCGTATTCATGTCGATATTCTCAGAAACCATGGCACATATTTCTTATATATTCGTATATTAATTGCTAAGGCAAATAACTCGTTAATTGTGTGAAAGCATGCCTGCACTTACTCACATGCTTATTTGTACATACAATAAGAATGTCTGAAAATAGTTTTAAAATAATAGGTGTCAGAAAAAATTCAACTGTAAAGATGACTGTAAAGTATAAAGGCAGTTAAATGAGTTGGTTTTAGAGTACATATTTGCACTAAGTGAACGAACATATGATTAATAATATAAGTTTTTTCAGCTCAAAGAGGATTCCCATAAAATATTCATATACTAAATTTTAAAAATATATATCTTCTAAAAGGTATTGATTTAAATATTCGAATTTTATTTCAAGCGAAACTTCAAGCTATCTGAAAAAGATGAACTGAACAGTTAAGAGCTTCCAAGAGTTAACTTTAAAAAAAGGGTGATTAATTGAGCCTAACTTAAAAAGCAAAAAGTGTGCCTTTACAGGACCAAGGTTCTGTAATCTCTCTCTTTCTCCTTCCAAAAACACCTGAAATTTATTTTCATGCTGCTTGGAATAAGCGGACTGCAACCAGCCTCTCCACAAAACATTTCACCATTTAGAATTCTTAACATTGTCTTTTAAAAACAATTTAGATTTCTTTCGAATGAAAAGTAGTGACTTAACCTACCAGTACGTGCTTTTTGCTGTGAAATTCAAGCAAACATTTTCAAGATCCCATAGAGAAAACGCATAATTTTAAAAAGAATTTTATGTCACGTGGGAGCTATAAAATGCAGTCATTGTGTCAAAATGCCTCACTGTTCGACTTATGTATCGTTAAGTCTCATATGTCGCGAAGATATGTCGCACGTCCTACACAACTGTCAAATGGAGAAACAGTTTGGTCTAATATTTTTTTTTTTTTTTTAAGTAGAAATGGACACTCCTGCATCTTCCGACGAATGATCGCCGCTCTTCAGTCGAAGAATATCACCACTGAATGGGATATAAACACGTTTCATTCTCTATGCCTAATGTGGATACGATTTAATTCGCATCCCATTGACTGCCGAAAGCATTAAGCGAATTCGCCTTAACGACGTAAAAATGGAGTTTCCGTCTAACCCCCCCCCCCCCAGTCCCGACGAAGAATCCAGGGGGGGAAAAAAACGTTCTCAAAACAAAATGAAAAAGGACTGAAAACGCCAGAATGTGACTCGTCATGACATCGCATGGAAAACGTTCTTCCCTCCCCCCCCCCCTCTCTCTCTGTGCATCATCTGCAAAAGAAAAAAAATGTGCAGACATTAAAATTGCAGCGAATCTATCGCCATTACGGGTCTCAAATGGCCATGGGAGGGGGGGGAGGGCAGGGATACGCTCGTTTTCTTCCTGTTCCCCCCCCCCTTTTTCCTAAGTTGGAGTTAATGGTGCAGAAAAATGGCGTCATTAAGTGAATTCTGATCACAGAAGAACAGCGGGAATTCCTCCGGAGTCGGGGGTGTTGGGGGTGTGTGGGGAAGACGAAACATCATCCCAATTTAGGTCCTCTCTTTAATGTGTGGCCGTCCTCTTCCAAATACCCCCCCCCCCTTGTATTTTGGGTTCCAGAGCACCCATTTTTTTTTTCTTTCTGCGCGTGGTGTTTCTTCGAAAACGGTCGCTGCTTAAGAAGATGGTGTTTATATAATACAAGGGCGAGGAGATGTAACACAGTGGGATGGGCCGATTTACCCCCCCCCCTTTCTTCTTCTAATAGAGGGGGTTCGCCATATCTGAACGTTATCCCTTTACGGAGCGAGCGTCAAATCGTGTGACCCGATTTTCTAGATGATTATCTCATTTCATAAATCTGCTATGAAAAGCCGTCGTTCCATTAGAAGAGGGCGTTGGGGGTTGGGCGGGAATGAAAAAAAAAATTTTAGAACATACCGACCAGTTTTATAAATGGCTGTTTAATCTCTTGTTTTGTTGTAACTAAAAAGTGCTTCGTGTAAACTGTTTGGACTGGATTTGAAATTCTAAGAAATGTTGCTTTCCTTTTAATTGCGTTCGAATCACTTTTGTTACACCCTCTCGCGTGATATCGCAAGGCGGACTGTTTGTTGAACCATTTAGTTAAGAAAAACTATTTTTAATGGCAAAATTTTTAAAAAAATATTTATTTCTTCTAGCGAATGTTTTATCTTCTTTTATATAATTTTGCGAATAATGTAGTCCACAAAATAATAATAATAATAATAATAATTGGTTAAAAAATATTTACATTTTCAACTGGTTGATGGTAAATTTATTCAATTCTCATAGAAGTTTTAAATCCTTGATAAAGAATTAAGGAAACAAAATGTCGTTTTGTCTTTTCTTTTCACAGTATTCCTTAACCTCTTTTCTCTTCTTTTTTAATACGATACTAAAAATTTTTTTCAGATTTACATTATTTTAAAAGTTATTTTAGTAAATCAATCTTTTTTGTGAATTGATAAAAAAATCTTAACTTCGAAATTTTACAATTCTTAAAATAAGAAAGTTTAAAGTAACAGTGTTCATATTGAAAAGATTAGTAATTTAACCATCACTTCTTTAAATATTTCAAAAAGTATTGACAGTTCTACAAAAGGTAAACACTTACGAAAAAGTGCTTTTATTTCATTAAAAATAGGTTAATTTTTAGCACAGTAAATGTTAATAAGAAGGCTTGATTTTCAGAAGAAATTTTGTACTAAACCAAAGAAATCCTTAACAACGATAAATTGGAATGTAGACATTTTATTCCGTGATTAAAATAAGAATCAAATGGCTAATAATACGCAGTTATTATCCAGTGATTAGTAAAAGTTAAATTGTTAAAGAATTTCTGCTGATGCTTTCTTTTATTACCGTAAGCCAACATTTTCCCCCATTTATTTATTACTTATAACCAGAAATTTAATATGAAAAACATGTAAAACGCTTCTATGACATCTAAAATAAACAGTAATTATTGAGAGATTTATAGATGATTGCTTAGTTAAAATAGAAAGCAATTTATATTTATTTATTTAGTTAAACTTTTTAATAAAAAATGCACGAACTTTTACTGCGAGTAATCTTGGTAAAATTAGTTATTTAAATGTCTCGTTTAATACTAGAGCCTTGGTGGTAACTGTACAAAGATAATTGAAATAGCGTAGACAGCACACTTGAAACCGCCATTTACCTATGAAATTGAAAACCCCCTAAAGAATCAAGTCCGAAAGTATACAGTCAACCGTTACAAATCTGATAATTACTGGACATTTTCAAGACGAAAAGTTGTCGAACTTTTCCTGCAACTAGTCTAAATCAAATCCAGCTTTCACACGACTCCCTGAACATTTTAAATCTTGTACACTTATGAATACAATAAATATATTCCAAAGATGTTCAAAATTTTCGGAGAAACAAACAAAGGCATTTATGTATGAAATAAAGTCCCCTAAAGGACAAAGTGGGAATCGCGGGAGAACTCTCATCCGTTAGAAATCTGTTAATTACTGGACATTTTCGGGACGAAAAATCAGGATCTTTCCCCTCGTGCGGAAACAAGACCTCCCGAATAGCGGAACCATGCAGTGCAAACGCAACTTTTGATGGATGAACAGCGTTCCTTAAATGCTCGGATGGCAACGAAAGATTACGAAAATCGGTCTGAAGCGAAACACGGGGTCCACTTTGACTTTGGTCACTCTCTCGGTGCGGGCCCCCCTCCCCTGCTGGTCCGATCTGCCACTCATGGCCGGTGGAGCAGAAGTACCGATCCACGGACTTAATTGCGGACCGCGGACCACTTCATTATTTATCCGCCGACTACACACACACACACACACACACACACGCATCCCCTTTACCCCCCGCCCTCCCCCCAACAGATCTGATGAGCTCTTAATTCAGTTACGCATCTGGAATCAGAGGGGCGTACGGAATCCGTAACTTAATTTTGCGTCGGGCGTCGCCATTGGGCCCCGGTTGCATCACTCAGTACTGACGTCACTGACGGATGACGCTCGGGCCCGAGACCACCAAGGTGTGAAAGATGTATGTTTTGGCTTCCAGCTAGCTCTCTCCGGCTTTTCGGTTGTGTTGTACAGCCAGCTCTCTCTTTCCCTCTTTACTCCCCCCCCCGAGGAAAAGTTTGACAAATGTGCTTTTAATGGTATTAAAAGCGGTTTTTGTTTTGTCTCAGAATGACGTGATGATCGTGTGGAGAGAGTTTTTGTTAAGGCGGAGAGAAAGCTTAGAGAAGAGAAATTTCAATTTTTCAAATTTCAGCAACACGAGGTGCATAGCAGTGCATGTTCTTCATAACGTTCAAAGCTTATAGTAAATACGTTGCATAAAGAAAAAATATTGCTGTTCAGTTATTTTCTTCAGTTATTTCAGACGAAACTTCAGTGCTTATTTTTTAAAGTCAGAAAAAAAGGATTTTTTTTCCTGTAAGAATTCAACTATCGCATATTTATAAACCATAAATCACGTAATATGGAAGGTTAAAGAGAGTTTCCAATAAATTTCATTTCAAAGTGAAACTGAGATTTTTTGTGTAGTAATATAATTACTATCTTAAAAATTCATATAATTTCATCAGAAAGGATTAAATACTACTTTTTAGAATGCTCGAAATAATAATGACTTGTGTTAAGTATCTTCCTCTTCTTCAGGTTATTTCCTCATTTCTGAGGTTTCCGTAGAGGAAATGGTCATTAAAGGTCAAAATTTACTTTTAATTTTCACTAATCATCCGCTCTCAAAAAATAAATAAATAAATAAATAAAATAAAATAAAATCTACTTGTCTATTTAAGATGATTACTTGAACTATTCAGTCAATGGGAAAACTGATTCCTGATTTGTGAAAATTTATCGGTTTAGGAATGGAGTAACCTGGCCAATTTTATTCATAATAATCATCACTTCGTAACACAAGCCTCCGAACTCCGGGGCCAAAGTAACCAATACAATAGAGAACACATCCCCTTTACGTCAATACACTCATTTCACCGCAATGCGTAAGACACAGCTCTGTTCTCTTGGGGACCAGTTTTAGAACCCTTTCATGAATAAAATCTGCAGGAAGCGAAGTTAACTTTTCCTGTGAAATTTGCATTCATCTGACACTTAACATTACACTTATCACTATTCCGTAATAGTGACACTTATCACAATCACAAAAAAAGAACCAGGTCGGAGCAGAGGTGGACTAACGTTGACCGAAGCCCAGGTCGGTCTTCCAGTTATGGGGACAATATCACAAAAGTCTGCGTAATGTGTGAAACTGAAATTACTTCACTAACTATCAAATCTAACTTACAAGAGAGAGGATTAAAAATTCGTGTTTTGTATTTATCTGGTATTTTTTTTCTTTCCCAGACTTAATGGAGAGTGTAAATGAAGTGTTGGCATTAGCTATTTTGGCAATGTGTTTTGAAGTGATCGATTATCGTTCTCACTCTTATTATTATTATTATTATTATTATTATTATTATTGGAAAGACAAAACGTACCATCAATAAAAAAGCAGTCCAAATGTTGTCTTCATGTTGTCTTAAGTGCTTAAACCAAACGAGCGAAAATTGAGCCAGTTTTCAAAAGTGAGTTTCTCCTTTAGGAGCGTTCTTCGATTACAAGAGCGGAGCGGTATATAACAATAAGCGAAGACGGAAATTCTCGTAAAAACAGGAAGGGAAGAAAGGCGTTCTCAGAAAGAAGACTACTCAAATAGCACTTTCGCGGAAAAACCGGTCGGTTTCCATGGAAACGGATCGCTCTGCAATGTATCGTTTTATTTTTCGCTCTTTGGGTTTAAGCGTGTTAGTCCAGTCAAATAAAGAAAAATGGGGGTAAAATTTATATATTTTTGAAACTTGGGGAAAACACTAATTGGGTATGTAGTTGTATGAAACAGAAAAGTTCCCCCCTCTCGGGGTGCCGCGTCCGCCCCCTTTGGCCCCCCCCAAAAGGTCAGTTTTTTAGATTTTCACTTCTATCTCAAAAACCGTTCGTCTTAGCAAAAAAATTTCAATTACAAAATGAAAGCTGATAAAATTTCCTACAATATTGTAATTGGTTATTTTTTTCTATATACAATCGCTCAGTACCAGTATCGAACCCTCGACGCACTCGTTCATAGGCCAGCACGTTACCTCAGCGCTGTGATCGTCTTGCTCTGATTTGCTTTAAAAGTAAACTGACTGCTGCAAAAGTTAGTTCTGGCATGGCTTGTTTTGGAAATTTAAATTTTTTTGTTTTATAAATGGAGGGAAAATACCATAATTGATAAATATAAATTAAAAATCTTAAATCTTTTTTTTTCCACATAAATTATTTTCAGGAGATAATATGCTGTTTTATTTAAGTATTCATTCGTTTTATTTAAGTATTCATCCGTTTTATTTAAGTATTCATCCGGCGACGTCACCTGATAACTGGTCACAAATAAACTTCACAGTGACCACACAGTGGAGTCACATCACTCACAAATCACAGGAAATACAGGAAAATCACAGTGACTAGTATGGGACAGTCCTGTGACAATTGTGACCCTCTGTGACGTCACAGCGACTCTTTTGTGCACATCTGTGCTATTAGGGAAGACGCGTTCACTTTTATCCCTCTGTCACTTGGCGCATGCGCGCGAAGTCCCAAATGAAGATTTCCTTTCCCCGTAAATATTATACGCCGAAATGTGGGTTATGTTTCCGAAATCGTGAGTTCGAATAGAGCATCGGTAGGTTACGCCATACTTTCGGAAACCTTTCTGCTATAAGTATGTAACAATTCTGAATTTTTTTACTGTGTACCTATGTCCGCGAAATCGACCATTATGGCTGCGGAGGTTTAATCGTCTGGACAGGCATCATGTTGGATGGCCGCACACCTCTCCATGTCTTTGAAAGAGGCAATGTCACTGGTGTGAGGTATAGGGATAAGTTCTTGATGCTCTATGTTCGCCTTTTCAGGGGTGCAGTTTGCCATGAGTTCATTTTAATGGACGATAACACGAGTCCACATAGAGCTCTTCTGGTCGACGAATTATGAAAACAGCGTTGCTTAATGAGTGCGACCAATTTCCACAGGAAATGATAAACTACCTTATTTCAAGTTTGGAATCACGCTGCGAGACCTATATATCTGTAAAAGGGGACATACTCCCTTTTAACCCATTTCTTTTCTGTTTATTCTGCAACTGCTGTTTCATGCCTTCAACTCCAACGTGTGTTATGTACGATCATGCGTGTGCATTACAATTATTGAATGATTATTTGTTTTGTATTGTATCAATATATGTACAAATCAGATTTCATTAAAATTGGTCCAGTAGTGCTAGAGATAATCAACCAAGTCCGCAAATTGCAAATTCTCTTATTTTCTTACACCAGTGTAATTAAGTGTGAATCAAATGCTTCAGTTTCAGTTTAAATCACTTAAAAAAATAGAAAAAATTAGTGATTCTAAGAAATAGGGACGTACCCAAGAAACATTTTCGAGGAGGGTGAGTATGAAATAAGTCGTTGATATTCAGCGGCACTTTCGCTCATGTACATGATGGTTTTTTAAACCCTTGGTCCGGAGTTCGGCACTTACCAACCGGACTACCACGGCCTTTAAAGAAGCATTGCAAAGGACAAATGAAAACAGTACATCACAAGAGAGAAATAAGTTTTATTTTTTATGGAATTACAAGTTTTCAAGTGTCCTACTATTAGCTTAACATTTATACTATCTTTCCATGCGAATCATGCAAATCGTACAAATGCACCTCCTGCCTTCTTCAAATCTCTTATTTGCAAATGTTTCATGCCGCTAAATTTTGTGATGCGTGTATTATCCCAACGCCATTTATACTTTTTCAATGCACTGATCAAGGTGTTGCCATTGAAAATTTCTGAAAAGTTTTAGTTGTATCCGTATCCGTGAGAGTTCTCTCGAGTGCATACCTTCAAATAGCAGTATCTGGAATTTCCATAGAGATATGAATAAAAGAAGACGGCATTAGCTATCTGATAGTGAAGCCAAAACTGTCCGATCCGCCATATTGCTTAGACCCCATTGCAATATGACTGTGTCATTCCATGGTGAGAGTTCTAATTCTAAAGAAGTAATGTCTAGTAAAGTTGGCGCCAAGAATAATTAGGTATTTAGCCTAACTGTAAAACTTTTAACTGTAGAATGTTAAGATTTTGTATTTAGAACAATTGATAACATATAATTGTGTATCTTTAATTTTTTTGAAGTAAAACTTCTGTAGGCGCGTTGAGAGTGAAATTTCAAGGTCGCGTCACGGCAATCTCGTCACGGCATAAGCGCCATGAAGAGGCTGGGACGATTTTGGATTTTAACAGAGGGAGAGAGCTACCGGATAGATCCCCAGGGAGAAAAAGACAAAAGTAGTAAGCATGCTATACTCTATTGCTGCAGAAAGTTTTCTTTCTCCTCTTTGTGCTACATTCGTTCTTAAAAAAGTGTACGCATGCGCTGAATGTAAACACACATTGTGCACTCGGAGACGAAAATGCTGGAGTGCTGACTTACAGTTGGTAAAGTCAATTATCAATGTTATATTTTGATCAGAATCTCCAGTATTTTGAAACTGATTTATATTTATTGTTATTAACAAACTGTTATTCACAAAAAACAATATCCAAATAAGTAATATTTTATTTATTCTTTTTGTATAGATCCTCATTGTAATTTAGAATTTAAAATCCATGTATATTAAATGATTTTTATGTTTGTCTAATGACTTAGTGTGCTTAGTATATTTATTATTTTATGTACTATTTTCAAATTTTATTTTAATACTGAAAAATTAACCAAAAGAACTTGTAAAATATTTTTACATTAATTTATTCTAATTTTATGTTTGAGATAATAAACGAAATCGAAAAACTAAATTATTGTGACTATTAAATTGTTAGTATTGATCAGTCATATAACATAACCTAAATTACCTCAATTTTGCCCGACAAAAATATTACATTATTTGTACAATATATTTTTTATTAATATTTATTTATTAATTACTTCATTATGCAAACCTACAACATCTCCCTTTTGATCTGTTTTCAAATGTTATCTTTAATTTTAGTCTTTAATTTTTATCTCGACTACTTATTTGACAATCGAACAGATTTTAATCAATCTCGCCAAAGAAGTTTCTCTTCTGACACGTGTACTCTGTACACACGCTCTTTTTTTAATCAGTAAAATCGTGCACCTTTCACCTTTATTTAAAAAAGAAACCAACGAAATGTTCCGCCATACTTAGACCAACATAGTTACTTCATTTCATCCAATGTTGAAGATAATTAATACCATCTCTTTGTATTCATATCTCTATGGGGATTTCCTTTCGATTAACAGAATATATAAGTTGCCAGGGATTAATATATTTGGAAATTTCCCTTCCACTCTATATACTTGTACAAATATGAAAGCTAAGATAATCCATCTGTTTCAATTGAAGGATTTTGAGTTTCACGCTCATTAAAAGAACTGAATCCAGATGAAAGAATCGTCCTCTGCACTTAATTTTGCTTAGTGCAATACCCGACACCTACTTCAGGCAATGCCGGTGACTTCATAAAAGTAGTGTAATGAATCAAACAGTTGAATCATTGGATTTTCATCGCCTTTGCAATGAAAACATTCATAAATTATCCCGATTTCTCCCTCTTTGACAAATATACACTCAAGTCTCTCTGCTATTCTCAACGGAGAGAAAGAGTGCCAGACAAGGGATTAAAAAGAGGAGAGGGAAATAAAAGAAAGCACGCCAAAAACCTGCTAATAAAATTCCTCGCTCTCACATCTGTCGTTATGACGTCACACTTCACAGGTGGAGGTAACGAACGCGCTTTAGAAGTTGAAAAAAAAAAATTCCATTCAATTTCTACCCTCCAGTAAGAAGCAAAAATGCAGCAAAACAAAACTCTTTCGTGCTCGAGTACGGCATCAAAAGTCCTCAGAATAATAATAAATTGGGAGTTAAGATGAAAAGGTTGGGGAGGAGGAGGAGGGGGGGGATATCAAGACTCGGCAAAAATCGTCAAACATCCGAACTCCATCGAGTGCGAGCACGGAATAAGTGCGCGGGGGGGGGGGGAGTTCCAGGTCTTCTCTCATTTAATGAGGAGACTTTCCCACATGCGATAGATAGAGAGAGAGAGGTCCAATTAGCGAGCGACGCTTTGCTCAACAACATCCACTTGACATTCCGGTTTACCTTGGTGCATAAATTAGTTGCTGTGAGACCCCTCCCTCTCGGCTGTGACGCCAAGCGAAATAATTAGATGACGTCACTCTTGCCGACCTCGCTCTCTCTCTCTCTCCTGCTCTAGCAGACTAGAATTATGGAGTGGAAAGGTGTACCGGCAGACCGAGTTACGGGGGGAGCCATGTTTGAACCTAGAAAGACAAAAGAACAAAACAAAAAAAAGATCAATTAATTATTATTACGTCTGTGTTCAAAGTCATACATATTCAGTCAGTCACTGTAAAGGGATGGAAGCCTATAGAGTTTTAAAAGATGCACTACGGCAGCCACTAACAATCTATCATGTTTCCAGGAATGGAAAGGTATTTCCTTAGCACTACCGTATTTCGCAGTGGAAATTAATAGATAGGTTTAGAGGATTCCGCTGGTGTGTATCAAGTGTGGGCAACTTGTTTGCTCCGGAGTTGTACTTTAAAATGGCATAGAGATCTACTTGTTAAAATAATATTGCAGCCTGTTTGCAAACAAGGCCTTGTGCATTCGGTGCATGAGGCTGCTCGAAAGTTTATTGGTGTAAAAAATGATTTGATTGGACTTGTACTAAAAAAAAGGAAAGAAAGAAACCTAATTAAATTTGTGTACGCTATCACAATTTGTCTAATTATATTTGAATTAAATTTACAAACAGACAGATCACCTGAAATCATTTCTATACTCGAATAGTGAATCAATTACTGCTGCTCAAACCCCCCCCCCCTCCTTTTAACAAGTACAACGTATAAGAATAGACTTATACTTTATTTCTGCCTTTAGATTGATGGAATACTGGAAACTTACAAAGTTTTGTTTCATAATCAATTTTGAACTAAAGCATTGAACAAAGAACTATTTTTCATTGTACATTTTAACAACTTTTCATATATTACTCCTACAGTGTATTACGTTGCCAATAATTTTTGAACGACAAGGACTACAGTCGTAAAAGTGGGGTCTAGGTATAGTAAAGGGGCCATGCACTACACAAAAAAATATCTGCCACAACGCCATCTGGAGGATAAATTTAGAGTTAGCATTCTTATCTCAAAAACGGTAGATATGGGATAAAAGTCAATTACAAAGTTGTTCAGCGCCACCGATTTATTAAGAAAAGACATCTTAGCACATTAATGTTAAAAACTGGAGGAGTAAAAAGTATTACTGATGCTTTTGCTAGCGTATCACGGGCTATATTGTACAATTTGCGCCCAGAATTGTACATAAGCGTCTATATATGTATTGTTTCTGACACAAAACAGTTTTATTAACGCTTTAGAACTCGTAATAGTTGTAAGCGCCCGCATAAAGTGGATCCCGCATTGCCCGAAGGCGCCTAAGGAAAAATGCCATCCCCAAGTGGTTAATCTTTTCAGGGATAGGAGTAGGGTAGCTCCTATAGGACTACAATGAGCACTGCTGATTGCTCTCTTTTCAATTACCGGCAGTTAATCCATTCCAACAATAAGCCATTCTTCGCACTTCACATGTACATGCAAAAGGCGAGAACAACTTGGTTACTGATCGACCTTAAAAGAAATCGAAATTTCTCAAAGGGAGGGGGGGGGGGAATTTCGGGCGAGTCTTTGGGACTCTGAGGTTATGAAAATATCTGTAACCTGGAAATGAAAGTGTTAAGAAGGATAAATGAGTGTAATGTCAGGTAAGAGTGCTTTGTGTCCAAACAAATGTGTGCTTTATGCCTTCCATCCGCAGCAATAATTTGAGAATTAATGGACATCATAAGCAAATTCAAGTGTCTTTTCTAAGTAAATCAATGATGCTGAACTACTTTGTGACTGACCTTTCCCCGTATCTTGCACTTCTTTTGAGATAAGAATACAAACTCCAAATTAAGTCACCTTACGTAAAGCCGTATCTTACACTGACGGATGTGTACTCTAGCACAAACTACTGAAGCCCGGTGAAAGTGTAACAACTGAACGCTATAAACAACTGCTGCGAGTGAAGCAGGAAATCGATCGTAAACGCTCATTTACTGGCCATGGTTTGCAGCCCATCAATTTGCTTCATGACAATGCAAGGCATTATGCTGAAAAACCCTTCAAGGACACGTTAGTAAAGTTTGGCTGAGAAGTTTTGGAACACCCATCGTATAACCCTGACATAGCCCCCTTCGAACTATTATCTGTTTCGGTAGACGAACAATGTCTTGTCTTATATTCACTTCCCCACACTACTAGACGACATACGAAAATATATTGATGATCGCATCAAAAGATAAATCCTTACACACTGCTGGCATACGTGCACTACCTGACCGATATCCCTAATAGCACAAAAGTTCCCTGTTACTGAAATGCGACCACACAATACTGTCACAATAGAGTTACAAACAGTCGCCGCGACTCCGCAGCAAAGTCACGCCAGAGTCCCTATGTCCTCTCGCTGTGTATTCACATTGCGACCATTCAGAGAAGTCACTTTGGGACAGTTTTGCGACAGCGAAAAAATTCGGGGAAAAAGAGTTACCGAAAACATACACTAGATGGCAGCACCAAACTCTCAGGCAAGAAAAAATTAGGTCCAGAATCGAACCCTCGAGCCAATGGCTAGAAGGCCAACATCTTACCTCAAGGCTGTGATTACGTTGCTCGGGATACTTTAAAAGTAAACTGATTGCTGCAAAAGCTAGTTCGGGCATGGCTTCTTTTGGAAATTTAAAATTTTTCTGTGAGTATTTTATAAATGGTGGGGAAATACTCTAATTAATAAATATAAATTAAAAATCTTGGAAATCTTTCTTTTACCACATAAATTATTTTCAGGAGATAATGTGCTGTTTTATTTAAGTATTCATACGAAAAAACTAATGATTTATTGAAATTTTTATTCTGTTATGAAATAAATTTGTAATGTGCGACATGTGAGGTTTGATACATATTAAGGTATGAGGGATAATATTTATGTTTTTGCTATATTTTGCCTAAAAGGGATTTCATATAAAAATAAATAAAATTAATTGGAAAAACATGCATTAGGTAAAATAAATAAAGTATTTTTGACTTAGACCCATAGTTTTACCTCAAATTTTTCCTAGTGGAACTTTCAAACATACCAGGGACGTATTTAAAGGGGGGGGGATCTGAAAACTTAAAGCAATTATTAAAAAACAGCAATTTTGAGACATTTGTATTTACTGTAGTAACAATAAGGTTGAAAATTATAATTAAAACTCTAATATTTTTAAGAATAATATTTTTGTATAAATAATATTGTCTTGTTTAAACGAAATAATTTAAAAATTAATAAATTAAACTAAATCCCATTACTACATAACTGCGAGATTTAATTGAATTACTATTTTCGATTTTATTTATTAAATGTTTCACGAAAGAAATTGCCACAAAATATTAGAAAAAAAATGAGTCTGTTTCCTAAGTCGCAAAAGCGGCCAGTGTGGAGTCATTTTGAAGTAAAAAAAAATCAGTAGTCACAAAATAGACACTCAGTGACCTCACAGTGGAGTCACTGAGCGACCAATCACATACTAATCACATGGAAGCTTCCCAGTGGAGTCACTGAGCGACCGATCACATACTAGTCACATGGTGACTTCACAGTGGAGTCACTTAGCGACCGATCACATACTAGTCACATGGTGACTTCACGGCGACGTCACCTGGTGACTGGTCACAAATAAACTTCGCAGTGACCACACAGTAGAATCACATCACTCACAAGTCACAATGTGACTAGTATGTGACAGTCCTGTGACAATTGTGACCCTCTGTGACGTCAAGCGAATCTTTTGTGACCATTTGTGCTATTAGGGAGCGGAAGGTGTTCGTAAATAATGGGAATTACTTTGGCGAATAAAGGTATTAATAAGTTCTAAATTGCACATTCATTTCTTTGACACGCTCTTTAAAGCTTATTACTAGACCCAATATAAACTGTGTTTTGCAATGCGGAGTAAAGTGCTGAACACACAAGTCCAAAAAATAATGCACTACAAAGTAAAGAAACTCCAGTCCTTCGATGTTTGAAGCAGGCATTGGACGAAAAACTTACAGAACTCTCTTCATTAGATTAAAGTATTTATTAATTATAATTAGTATTAATAAATACTTTCAGTAGATTCAGTTTTGCAATGTCAGTTGTTTATGTATTGGTAAAATAGTGCAAACATTATTAAAGCCAAATTTTCTATAAAATGGACGCGTCACGTATATTCATTGAAGTATGAGGTTTGCACAAATGAAAAGTAGACAAGTTAAATAAAAAGAAATACACTTACTGGAAATTAAAATAAATCGCTATGCTGGTTGTAACACAAGTTGCCACCGTTACGGCAACAGGCCCTTTGCAGTGGAGAGATCATGCTTGATGAAAGGAGTTCAGTCTTGAGAAAATCCTGCACAGCTTCCTTATTTTCATCATCTAAATGAAAAAGTTTCCTCTGTAACGCTCTTTTAAAAGGTCCAAAGATGAAGATGTCACTGGGTGACAAATCCGGACTTTACGGCTGGTATTTCAGTACTTCCCAATGGAACCTGTTTAAGGACGTCTGGGATTCATAGAAGACGCATGGTCGGACATTGTATTTGGAGAAGAATCAATTGTTGTGTGAGAAGGCCTGGCAGTTTGCTTTCGATTACTTTCAATAGTTTCCACAGAGAACTAGCCAGAGAACCACCAAGAAGATTGTAAATAGTTTAGTGACCAGGGCCCTTAACTCTTCAACGCAGGTTTCGATAGATTTTTTTAAAGATGGAACAATTGCTTTGACGTCCATGGAAGCAAAGTTGAAAAATAATCTACACCAGGAATGGGCAAACTACAGCCCGCGGGCCAAATCCGGCAGGCCTGAAGGTTTTATCCGGTCCGCGGATAGAATTTTAATTTGCCGGTCCGACAGAAATTAAAAGAAAATATATATTTATATATTATATATCCATATTAAGAATTATGAAGATGGTTTGAAAAAACTGCATTTTGAGTTCAAAAGCAGATTTCAAGATTTCAGTGCCATTCAAACAGAATAGGGTATTTTTAACCATGCCTTTCAACAGAAATTGTGAAGCAGAGAGGTCAGATTTGCAGCTTGAATTAATTGAGTTGCAATCTAACAATCATCTCAAGCAGTTGTTTCTAAATATGCAGAGTTTTACAAATCATTATCGAAAGTAAGTTTCCTAAATTTAATATCTCACGCACAGAAAATCAGTGCTATGTTTGCTTCATCTTATAAATGTGAACAAGTGTTTTCAACTATGAACCTTAGAAAGAATTATTTGAGAAGTAGACTGACAGATGAGCATTTAGCCTCGTTCCTTAGAATCAGTACATCTCACTTCGAAACTCAATATATGAAACTTTTAAAAATGAAATCGCAATTTCATTTATCTCATTAACATATTTAAATTGTAATTCTTGTATATTGTTTTTAAAATTTTAGAAAAATTTATCTTGGCCCGCTAAACTTTTTTTTTTTTTCAATTTTTGGTCCGAGACTGAAAAAGTTCACTCATCCCTGATCTACACCATACACTTTGCTGTATTTGTGTATATGCTGGGTATCGGGAATAAATATGTTGTTTACAGACTTGTTACCCTTCTTTTTGAGCTACTCTCGTAGTATCGATAGTTTGTGCAGATTCCTATCTTGGATGCCAATGAATTTTCGAGCATTCATGACTTTTTTAAAAAACTTTTACGGATAACAATATTTTAAACATAAAACTGAAATAAGAAACTTTACTTTAAACTCAAATGCTTTTTTAAAAGTGTGCATTTATTCAAATTGAAGAGTAAAATTAAAAAGAACATGTGTCCAAATAATAACTCACTCGTGTAAAACGTTTTACGAAAAAATTGCATCTTACAACAAAGCTCACAGTTTCATACTACTTTCTGAGTGAAATAATTCTATTTTTATATAATTTTTAGAACTTTCCGATTTCCCATTTCTTATCTCTAAGCATTATTAAGCAACTAATACATTTGGCTAATTTTTTTTACTTTACCCTAATTTTTTCAATCGATCTAAAACAATTCTTCATTAATTTAAAACTACAAGCATTTCTTAAAACATTATTTATAAAACCTCTCTTTTTCTTTGGAGAGAAAACCAAAAAAGTAGCTGCGATATCTTTCAAAAAAGACAGTTCCCAGAAGGCAAGCCATATAGATAATAGCAACAGAATGTTATCGCTGATCCCTGTATCAAATCATTTACTGGGATACCTGATTTAAATACCCAATCAACCCAAAATTCTCACAGACAGCCGCATAGTCAACTTTTTGTCTGGGTACAGTTATTATCGGACCGCGGATTAAATGAAATTGCATATTTCAAGTGTTTTTGGTGATTTTGCATAAAATGCCGTATTTTCTTTGTCGGATGCATATTTCAATCTCTTTAGCTTTGAATTTGTAACTCTTTCTTACCTTCTTTTCAGGTTTTTTTTTTGTTGTTGTTGTTTGTTCTTTAACTCTTAAAGTCCCACGCTTTGAAAAATTTATATAACTTCAGGTTCCCAGCAAAATTGCATGCGCTTACAATTTTTTCGTGTGTATTTGCAACAATTTAAATTCGAAGTCAGCCTTATACATTAAAATTTCAATGGCTGGAATGAAAGCAAGTATGCCAACCCTGATGAAGACATGCGGAATAGGGACAAGACCTAACTACGAATTGTGGAATTGTTTCTTGCTCATTATGTTAAAAAAAAATCCTATGTAAAAAGCGTTTTCATATCTTTCAACACGTGCAAATCAGTACTCATTCAGCAAAGAAAAATCAGCATGATCTTAGACCTGTACAAACTTACCTATCTATGCAATCTTCTTCGGTTCGAAGGGAGAAAAATGAGCTATCTACTGACTTATGCAAAGCTCTAGTTAGCAGCAACATTCCATTTAAGAAATTAAATAATGAGCATTTTAAAAGTTCTTTTAAAAAATATTGGACTAATCAGAATATTCCAGACGAATCAACAATCAGAAAAAATTACCTAGAATCTAGATACTATTTATAAAGAAGTACTCGACGAAATTCGCCAAGATATTGGAACAAGCTGCATATGAATTAGCGCTGATTAAGCGGCAAATAAAAATGGCCGTTACATTTCACATTTAGTTAGTGGAAAGCTAGATATTGTCTCTTCACGTCCACATTTCATTTCTTGCGAAGTGCTAGAAAAGGTTAAATTTTCTAGCATAGCAAAATTCGTTAATAATTCATTGAAATTATTGAAGACTGAAAAAGGCATGACTGATTACGTGTTAGTATTCATTACTGGAGTAGCACCTTACAGTGGCGCACCCAGGATTTTTGTTTAGTAATGGGCTCGGATACAAATACTGCTGAACTCGGTTATAGTGACATCGATTATAGTTAGTATTCTCTTACAACGTCGAAATATTCGGTACCACTTGACTTGCTCATATCATTGTAACTCGTTATAGAGTCATAAATAATTATCGGATGTATTCAGTGATGTTGTAACCTAGTTTAATTGCGTTTCATACATAAACTGCAAGCACTTATTTAAAAAATTTCTTATTTTGGTAAAAAATATTTTAGAAATAATTTGAAGACGATTTTAAAAAATAAAATATTTTCATTAAGTTTCAATTTCAAAGCTTTTCACTTTTAACTCTCGACCTTTGGGGGGGGGGGGCTTTAGCCCCCATAGTCCCCTCCGTGGGTGCGCCTATGGCACCTTATATGATAAAAGCAGCACCAGGACTTGAAGTTTTTTTTTTCTAAATATGATACATATTACATGTATAGCCCACGGGCTTCACAGAGGAGTAGAAAAAGTAAGAGAAATATATACGCCCCAGCAAACACACACAGGTTCTCTGAACGTCTATTAACGTTCAGAAGGCGTTTTCTGAAAGTTAATAGACGTTCAGAGAACCAGTGTGTGTTTGCTGGGTCCCCCGTGAATAAACTGCTATCCTGCGTCAAGGAAGTATTCTTAAAAACTTCTTTGTGCACTAAAACATACAGAGAAGTGCATCCCAACCTCCCACTTCCGCAACAGCCTGTATTGACAAGATGGGGCACTTGGTTAAATGCCGCTTTATTTTATTCTGAAAATTTTGACTCCATAGAAGATGTAGTTAATGCTTTGGACAGCGTCGATTCTTCTTCTGTTTTCATTGCGAAATAAATGCTTAGCAATATGTTCATCCGAAAAAGTCTATCGATAATCAAAACACATTTTTCTTTCTTAACATCAGCCATCACAAAATTACTCAAAATCTGCTGCTGAGGGATGCAATAAGTCAAGTTGTAAAAGTACAGGAATGCGTTGGTAAGATTCCAGAGTCATTAGGAAAAGAAATCAGTGAGAAATTGAATTTCATTTTAAATGAAAATTCAGGATTTTTGGCAGCGAATAAAATAAATAATGTTATTAAATGTGAGAGGTATGAATTACCGGAAAAAGTAGAACCACCCAAAGCAAAATATTATAAGTACTGTCCAGTGACGTCTTTGATGTTGAAAGAACATTTTCAGCATATAAAATGATTTTGGATGATAAAAGATAACGTCTAACTATTGAAAATTTAGAAAAAAAACTTAGTTGTGTATTGTAACAAAAATTACTGAAAGCAGAATTCATATTACATATCAAAGATTGTGAATAAAAATTGATTCTACTTTAACCCATAAACAGTGTTCGTTATTTCTTATTCTGTCTTTCAAGTTTTCAAGCTTCAAAGAGAGGAAAAATTTGTCATAATTGCTAGGTAAGTGATAGAAAATACTTTTACAAGTAAATACGTTTTTATTTTCTGATAATATGTGCATATTTTTCCGTTATTTGGTGCTTATTTTAATATTTTTAGTGCATATTTAAAAAATTTTTGTGTATATTTTAAGATTTGCTGATGCATATTTGCATGCATATTTTGTCATTTCTTAAGTGCATATAATCCGCGGTCTAGTCATTATCAACGGTTCGGAAGAGTCTCTCATCTGTGTTTTTCCCTTTCCGTTTTCCTCTCCAGTACTAGGAGTCAAAGGATGAAGAAATCTTTCTGTAGACGGTCAGAAGATGCGCTGCAGAATGAGAAAATGAGTAAACGTGCTGCAGAATGAGAGAATGATGAAACGTACAGTTTCCTCTCTTGCAAATGTAGAACAGTTGACTGGGTCAGTCATTTGTGGTCAGAGATCATTCAGCAGCACTTGTTTCTGACCTGACGTTCAACAGTTGGCTGTAAACAGTTAAATAGTTAAGTATGGCTCCAATCAACACGAAGTTTGAAAAATCTGACATGACTAATCACGGGCATTACCGGCATGAAAATTTCAAAAATTCTGTGAAAATAGCTGTACCAATACTCAGCTTGTCATTATGTAAAAAAAAATAATATGAGTAAAATTGATAGCAACTTTGACACTTGACTCATGCAAGCTTAAATAAAATTAAAAACAAATAATAGTCATTTGAACAGGGAAAAAGCAAAATAGCGTGGAATAAATAACAATTTTAAAAAATATTCTGCGATTAGGTGATAGCGAAAGTTGTCTACATACTTGGGAGTTAATTATTAATATGGTTGCAAAACCTGTTATCTCTCAGAACCGTGTTTACTCAACCTGAACCACCTCGACTTCCACTATCTCATTTGCGAATATTTTTTAAAAATTAACCATACTTGGTCTAAGAGTTTTATTTTGCATAAACTTCACTTACCTTTTAGATTCCAATCTTTTATATTCAACTTTTACCAAGTAACTCAAACATTTGTCCAAACTTCTTCTCTAATAATACACCCATCCAAGTTATTTTCGCCAATCGATCTAGAAACTTTTCTGGATTTAATTAGATCTGTAGAATTCCTCCAGAGTTTTTCCGATAAATTCTTCTCCTCTACCAGGAGACAACCGAAAATTAAATTCAATACAGCAAGGAAGGAATAAAATTCACTGAAGACCTTGTCATAATTTTATGCTGCAATATCATCACCGTTGAACCCACTAGCAAACTGAATTGGGGTGACGCCTGTCTTAAATGCACGTCAGAAAGGAAAAAGGGATTGTACCGTTTATTCTCGGAGTCAGCCGCAAAAGTTACTTTCCACTCCTTTTTTCATGAGTTTTCTCTTTGTAAGTCATTATTGACGGTTTGGAACAATTTTTCATTCTATTTTCCTTTAGTTTTTTCTCTAGATGTTGGAGTAAAAGATAAAGAAACACATTTTCAGAGGGTTATAAGCGGAGCTTCATAAAGATTGGAGAATGTTGAAGTTACAAAAAAGCTAGCAACAGTCGGGACCAAGTCCCGCTCTTCGGCTTTGTGAATACAAAACACGTTGATGTCTGCTGTCTGCAGGTGCCATTTATGACTGTAGTGCAGTCAGCATACTTATTTTAACCAAATTTTAATTTTTGTGATATATATCAAGCCACACTAGGAACATAATATTTCAAGCTGTTTTTCTTATCAATTCTATCTAATATTGAAAAATCCAACAGGTACACGCTTAAATCTATAGAGTAAAATAGTAATCAAATGGAGTATATTTTTACTCAATTTTTGACTTCAAACAGCCATTCTCCCGATTGAGTAAAATTTGCTCCATTAATCGACAAAAATCAATGGAGCGAAAAATTCTCAATTTTTGAGCATTATAAAACAGCTCCATTTAGGCTAAATAATAATCAAAAATGAGGAGTGTCTGTCCGTTTTTGATTAATATAACTGTACTCAATTATGATTATTATTTAGGCTATTGAATGAGCGTTTTTACAAAATCAGCCCTTTTTAATTAATATATCTGTACTCAATTAAGATTATTATTTTAAGCTATAAAAAGGGTGTTTTATTAAAATTTGCTGTTTTTGATTAATATATTGAATGATTCGTTTTCTTCATTTTTTATTATCAGAGCTGTAATCTATGATTATAAGCCCGAGAAAATAAATTTTAAATCAAGGCAAATACATTACATATATCTTAATACACTATAAAAAAGTATTTTTTTAATAAATAGAATATAATTTCACTATAGTGATAAAACGAATTCACAGTACAGTCAGAATACAGAAATGCAATCATGGTTAAACCAGCTGTGAGATTTAATTAAAGCAGCGACCCAATTTATTTACATGAAAAAGGTAAAATACTACTTACTCACTTTGAGTGGAGATATCATAACTTCATTTGTTTTACAACAGCTTTTTATAATCCAATCGTAAGAAACTATGTCATTAAAGCAAAATCTTTACCTAAAGCATCTCCTCCATATCTAGGCTGAATTTATTTCACAACTCTGAATATGAAAAAGATGCATTTGGTATTCGGATATAAAACCAAATTATCACAAGCGAATACACACACAACTAAGCATCCACAACAAAAGGGCATTAACTAAAAGTGCATCTAGTATCCTCTTCAGAAATTCTTTTAATTCATAGTTTGATAACGACACGCTTGTCCTTCGATGCCCTCCCAGCCGTGAGCCACGGACCGTTGTGACTATGAACCGTTATACGTTGAAGAGCGTTGTTCAAGTGATAGTAATAGGATACGATCGTGGGGTAGAAGAGACAGAATACTTAACTAGACAAAAATATTGTGAAAAATTGAGCTAAGTAGAATCTAGCGAATAGGGAGAATTGAGGGGAATTGAGGAGATAAAAAATTATTGTCTTTAATGAGTATTTTTTAGCGTAAAAGGATTTAAATCAGCCGATAAGAAATTTAATCAATAAAGGAGTGTTAGTTTTAATCAATAGATTTAAGCGTGTATAGTAATAAATTCTCAGATTTCTTTCTAATGTTATATTTTTCCAAAAACTAATTACCTATTGACGAAACTAAAGTAGAAAGTTTCTCTATAACACGAATTTCTTTCTTCTTTCTTTTCTTTTTTTTTTTTTTTTTTTTTTGAGCGGCATGTTAGATATTAAAATCTTGATAAGACAAACAATTAACTTTCGGTTAAGTACTAGGTGAGTACTCGTTCTTCGTACGGGAAGAAGCAGACATTTTCCTAAGACACGTAATTGAAGTTTAAGCAGTCGGAACGGAACTGCCAAATCATTTCATTCGCAATCTGATAACATGATAGCTAACCTTGAAAAAAAAAAAAAAAGAACTGAAAAAACGTAGACATCGCTGCTCATTCTAGGGGTCAAACGCATATGCGCAGGTCTATATCGTCAAAGTTATGTACTTTCATTTTCCGAGCCTAAAAATTCTAGGTGTGAATATTTCCAGCAAATGAGAGTCCGGAACCCAATAACATTCCACAAATGATAAGAGAAGGAATTCATTTAACATTGTATAGAAGTGCGTTTTTTATTTAGGATCATCAACAAAATTCTGATAATTCCCGGATTCCAATTTGCTGCTAATTACCGCCCTATTCTCTCGACAAAAGGGGATTTAAGCTTGTCCGTTTCAATGAGATTTTCCAAGCTAAAGGAAATCGTAAATGTTACGAAATTATTTTGTTCGACATCAAAATGACGTTAGTCTCACTTGGAATATCTAACTTGAATTATTGAAAGCAAAATAATTAATCATATTATTTAATTATTTTGCTTTAATAATTCAAAAAATGATTCTTGAATTATTGAAAGCAAAATATAGATAGCAAGCTAAATATAACTCGATAACTAAATATAACTCAATATCAAGCTATATCTAGCTTGAATGAGTGAATGTTCACTGATCCAATTTTATCGTATATTGAGGAAGTTTATTATTTCACTCGTGGGGCAGATTTTATTTCTAAGCCTTTTAACTAAATTGGGATTCGTATGCATTTTCAAACTCGTGATATATATATGACGTCAATCTCACTTGAATTTTAGAAATAAAACGAAATAAACTTCACTCGTTAACTATGTTCACTGATGAGCGCAGGTCGGATGAGTAGCTTTCTGCATCGAAAATTGCGAAAATCCTTAAAAATCAGGGAATAGCTGGATTTTCAGAATTTTCAAGCAGCCTGTGGCTTCTGCTGTACCGTTTTTTTTTTGTCTGTGCAAAATTTCCAGCCGATCGGTTGAACGATGTTTGTATGTATACTGGACAAAGAAACAAACAAAATTTCATGTTTACATATTCGATGACATTTTTTAACTTAAAAGTTGATAGTGCCATCGTTGAATCTCAAAGTGTGTGAAATTTCAGTGAAGCTCTTGTTTCTTAATCATCAACACGCTTAAACCAAACGAGCGAAATTCGATCAGTCGGAGCGAAAAGTGAGCCAGTTTTCAAAAGTGAGCTTCTCCTTTAGGAGTTTTTTTCGATCACAAGAGCGGAGCGGAATATAACAATGAGCGGGGAGGGGAAATTCTCGGAAATGATAGGAAGCGAGGAGAGGATTCTCAGAAAAAGGACTATGTAAAGAGCCCTTTCGCGGAAAAACCCGTCGGTTTCCATGGAAAGAGATCGCTCCGCAGTGTATCGTTTTTTTCGCTCTTTGGGTTTAAGCGTGAAAGTTATGACGAAAACTAAACATATTCCATCATTGTTGAATACATATATCTATCACTTCAGAGGTTGTTCTTTGTATTCTTAAAAACAGTAAAATCCTGACATTTAGAAAAATCATCATGATAGCATTGTGTTTCTTTTTTGGTTGCATTTCGGTCAACATTGCAAATATAAAAATTTTTTTGGAATTTTTGTAAGTCGTAAACATTAGCCATTTGTAGAGTTTTCTAACGCAATATGATATTAAAAAAATCTGAAGATTTTTAAGCATTACGATGTATAACTTTTTGATTTATTAAAAACTGTTTAAAGTCTTCATGAATCTGTTGTCACTGTTGTAAAGAACAGCCTTAACCCTTTAACGCGCAGTGTTTCCGCTCTGGGAACACCAAACTCTGACGTTTTGACTGTTTGACTGTTGCCAGTCACGAAGAATAGATTTGATTTCTATAAAAATAGTTGACATAGCTCCACGTGAATGCTTTACTTTTTAGCACGTTATTCCCCCGTAAAAAAATGGTCACGATTATTTTAAACAGCACTGACATCTGCTGAAAAATGGAAGAATGAGAGAACAGCTGGATAGATTGCCCAGTGCTGACAAAAAGGGGCAGCCGTTGCCATTGCTCGACTTAACTACCAGCAAGATGGCGGACGATCGAAACGTTTATCGCGTACCACGACTTTTGACGACTGCGGCACAGCCAGCAGTCGTCAAAAAAGGATCTCTAGATTTGTGGCACGCGATAAACGTTTGGCACAGCCAGTTGTCGTCAAAAAAGGATCTCTAGAATTGTGGTACGCGATAAACGTTTCGATCGTCCGCCATCTTGCTGGTAGTTAAGTCGAGCCAACGGCTGCCCTTTTTTCAGCATTGGGAAAGGGTTGCGCCTCAAAGGGTTAAAGACTGCATGAAACTGCTGTTGTTGCTTCCAAAGAACAGCCTTAAAAAATGTGACTCAAACAAGTGCGTCGTGGCCATAAATGGCGCCAGAAATCGACGTCTCCCCAACTCGCCCCTGGCGGTTCCCAACCACTCCGTGCCTCGCTTCATCATTCTCCGGTCATCCCGAAGCGCATCTTTTAACCGACTGAAGAAAGGTATTTCTTCATCTTCTGACTCCCGGCGCTGGAGAGGAAAGGAAAACGGGCAGAGCGGGAAGAAACGCCAATGAAAAATTGTTCCAAACCGTCGATAATGACTGCCGCTCGGGGAGAAAACTTCGAAGAGAGAGACAGAAAGAGAGACCTCAGGGGCGAGAACTGAAATATAAACAATCCATTGTGCGAGAGTAAGACGCGCGCGTATATTTAAGTCAGGCGACACACCGAATGGCTTGCTCCAGGGGGGTCAGAGATGATGATGATGGTATTGCATCACAAAAGTACGGCATTGTTTTCTGAGAATTTCCTCTCTCTACCATCCAGCGCGCGTTGTTGTAGAATACCTTTAGGTTCGGGGAGGTGAAGGAAGATTTATCGAGAAAACTTTTGGAGAAATTTGACAGATCTAATTAAATGGAGAAAAGTTTTTTTTCCACATCGATGAGACGGAGGTATAGTGGGTAGTGGAAAGGTACTGCTCGAGAGGAAATTTGGACGAATGTTCCTGTTACTTTCCGAAAGTCGGAGGTAGAGAATGTTAAGCGTGAAATAAAATTATCAGATGGTTGTATAAAAATTGAATTATACTACCCCAAAATGTGATTTTATCGGTTGATACTGTAATCTTTAATAACCATTTACTTTGGTAAATTGCTTTAGGCGACTTACGACTTGATGTCAAATGTAGAACCTACATATTACAAGACTTATACTCTGAAATTTCAGTGAAGACTATACCAGTTTCAGTATGAACGATCTTCAGAATTTGCAAAATTTTGCCGAAACCAGTTCGTTTTTTTCCATCTGCAAGACTTTGCATTTGATTACTCGAGAATATTTTCTGTTTTTTTTTTTTTTTTTTCATCTCGGCGTAGTTGGTAGTTGAAAATTTTATTCTAAATAAAAATTTTGATGGTTTCGACTGATAAATATTTTATTCGTCTGTTGTAGTTCATCATGAAGCGATTTGTCACACTAGAAGGTTCAACAAAAAAATTCTGATTGTTTTGGCTCACTTGGGAAAAAATCTCGCTCTTTTTGGTTTTATATGTTAGTTAGTCACTAACAATTAAGGTATTAAAAATAATTTTGAAGGATTGTGATGCTTTACACAGTAACGTAAAACTTGCATTTTTCATATACTTTTCTATAGATAAATATTCTCAAATGTGAAAAAAAAAATTTTTTTTTGTTTGGAGGGTGGACTACATAGTGTTATACAATAAATAAAGATCACATAATTTTTTTTAAAATATCAATCAAATGTAGTATATTTCTTTTTAAATGGTGATGACGAACAAACTGAAAATTTTACTAGTTACACTTTAATGCC
This sequence comes from Cheiracanthium punctorium, assembly GCA_038373885.1. NCBI lineage: Eukaryota > Metazoa > Arthropoda > Arachnida > Araneae > Cheiracanthiidae > Cheiracanthium > Cheiracanthium punctorium. The sequence continues at coordinate 1,084,572 of JAWZYV010014284.1, forward strand.
GCCAAATCTTTTGTACAATTTGCATAAGCAATTGCCCATTCTCAATTTCATACATCACTGTTAAGGATAGCCATTGCTTAGATTTATAAATTTAGATATAATGCAAATAAAAATGGATAAAAATTAACACAATCAGAAATTTTCAAAGCTTGAAAATGGTCATTAAGATCAATTTTAAACATTCCATTTGTCTGTAATTTTTGTTAAAAAGAAAAAAAAGGTCTTTGTATTAGTTTGATTAAAAAAATATGTATGAGTTTCTAGATGGAATACGAATTAAAATTAAATAATAGGGGAAGTCTTCAAAGCTATTATCATATTGATGGCTTTAGCATTTTTCATTGCCTAATCTGCCCTTAAAGATTAGTGGATGTCAAACGAAAGTTTGACAGGTAGAAAATTTTAATTTAGTTTTGCCGAAAATTCAGATCACCTAGAAGAATTAAATAATGAAAGAACTTATTCCTCATGAAATTGAATGAAAGAAAAATTCAGAGTTAAAAACGAAATCTTCACTAAAGGCATCATTGTACACAGAGCCATCACTGTATATATCAGCTGCTAGTAAAATTTATTGTTAGTCGTTTGTCTAAATCTGTAATTAGAAACTTTTAAATGTTTGTGTATTAACAGATAATTCACAAAAAAAAGTCATGATTTTTTAGTAGAATCTTAATAAAACTTTTATATTTTAAAATAATACTTTCAGTGAATATATTCATACTTTAAAATATAGTATCCTCAATTAGTTTTTAAAGTATGATACAACTAATATTCATTACAGGTGAATTTGATGGCTTCAATACTTTAAGGTCACTTTGTACTTTTAGAACAAGTACCTTTCAAATACATTTACTTAAAAAAATAAATATATGATGATAACCATGTGTTAAGGCAAACGTACAAAGGTATCTGCTTAGACACCCGTCGCCTGCTGCTTGGAAAATGAATTTTTAAAGCTTTTTGGGCAGGAAATGGTTAACTGGGGGTGCCTTGGGTGGGGGATATTTTAAGGGGTTCTAACGTGTATTACATGTACGAGTACAATGTTACATCTGGAGAACACAGCTCAAAACTCCAAACCGTTAGATCTACAAACAAACGCTGGGCCAGAACCCTTGACCTTCCCCTTCAACCATTTACCATGTTCAGTGTCTTATCCAATCGGTCATGGTGTGGTCTAAATGAGAGTCTAACATTTGTTGGAAAAAATACTGTTAGCTACGTTATTCAATTTTCTTTAGTTTAAACTACCCTAGGTACGTATATTAAAAGTTAGTAGAAACTGTTAATATGAATACAAAATAAATTAATGCTCATACAACTGTTAAGTTTTCTCGAGAGATATTTATAAGTTTGATTTTAAATGCAATTCTTGATCAAAAACCTTTTAATTTATGCTCTTACAATTTCAGTTTTAAAAAATTGTATAAATGTTAAAAGCACAAGAATAATTTCCAATAGATATTGCATCAGCTTGTTAAAATTTTTGAATTTACATCCTGGTCAGCTAAGCTTAAAGCTGATAACATGGTACCAGAAAATAGGAATTAAATAGCTTTAAACGTTTCACATTTCAATATACTTAGTTTTCTTTGTTTAGTAAAGTTGAGCTTTTATTCTGAAGGTAAGTTTTGCATTTAAAACATTTCGTTATTTCAACAGTTAGTTTTTATTCCGTGTGATCATAATTCTCATCGGAGAACGCTGTTTTAGGGTAATATATGAGATAAGACGAAATTTTAAATATTTTTAAAAATTAATGACAGTTAGAGAATTTTAAAAAATGTTCCAATGTTTTTTTTTAATAATTCCTTTAATAACAGGATAAGTAACACGATCACTATGAAGTCGCATTTGTTTATTCAAGATTGCAATTGTATCTTATAATGTAATTGTATCTGCAATGCTCATGTGTACAGTCTGACAATCAATTCTCACAAAATTGCAAAAGCAATTTTTCAACTTCGCAAAAATGTTTCACCAAACGGTTTTTGTTTTCTTGCTAAATATTAAACTACAATTTATTAGGTTTAAAATAAAAGGAAAATCATACCGATACAACGATTAGAATGGCATTTATGGCAGTTTTAGATATGTAAACAAACGACACATGACAGCTATATCAAGAGTTGAAATACTTTTTTTTTTTAACAGATTTTCGAACTATTTTGCAAAGTTCCAAGTGTACATTTTGTTGAATCTTGCTGAAATTTGGTAAAATATTCTCCAGGAATATTTGAAGATAACTTAGTGCTAGTCTATTAGATTTTTTTAATAATAACTTCTTTTTAACAATTTAGCATTGTTTCAGTTGAAATTTTGCTGAAAATCATGTATGTTTACGAAAATAATTTTCTCTCTGCTATAGTTTTGATTGTAAGTAAAAGTTGAACAATAACTTTTGTTGTAGCTGCATAAAGTTAGCTTAAGAAAAAACTTCAGTTGTCACACATAAAAATTGATGCGCATGGTGCATTTTTTGATAGTATATAATTAATTAGTATGTCTAGTTAATTTCCTAACAAATTAAACTCTAATATTTTGCATAGTCGGGCAACATTATATCTCTGTACAAATTTTTTTAGTGATAGGCTAATAAATGCAGAATTTTTTTATGGTCCATTGTAGCCTTAAGAAGTTAATTTAACACAATCTGCAAATTCAGAGTTCAGATTTTCAAAATGAACGAGCAAATGAAGTTTAACTAGCCCCTTAATGATGAGTCCTCTCGATTAAATCGATTGCGTGTGATGTAGGGAATGTCACAGTTTTAATTAACCTCATATTTTAGGAGTAAAAACATGCATATAAAATTAAATTCCTTTTTTTGCTTTTTGAAATTTCCTTTAATAGCTTCAAAAAATTTTAAAAACTCTAAATTAAAGACCCCAAAGAAAATAACAGATCCAAAATAAACACCGGATACTAAATCTCTGACAGATCCAAAGCGTCCAGCAGTGCCTACGCAAAATTTGTCGCCAAATTTCGACTTATAGTAAGGTCTCTTAAAAAGAACAGAAAGAAAAGGAGCGGAATTTATTTCCGGAACTGCCACTCATTGAACTGGTTGAGAAGGTAGACTACCAGAAATCGCATATAAATGATGTACGATCACAGAAAAAAGTTTCAGCAGTGGTTGACTGGGTAAATATTGAGTTTTAATGAAATTAAGCGTGTTTTAGTTGGGACATGAAGCAAGAAATTGTAAAGTGAAAACTAAAACCTATGTTTTGAAAATGCAATGGTAGTCATGCAACAAAATCTTGTAATGTACGTTCTTTTCACTGCATCAATTGCCATAAAGAAGAAAAGATTGAAAGAACTCTATGTGACACGAATCACTCAATATACAGCCGTGGTTCCAGATACGCTTTCAACGTGCAAAGAAAACAAACAGAAGTTAACTTATTTTTATTACTTATTTTTTTAAACTTACCTTTAATAAATTCAAATTATTCTACAAAATACCAAAGCACAAACAGCGCATTTATTGCAACAACTAATAGAAAATCAGGACTCCAAAGCATTAATCCAAGACGCATATATTTTAGCCATAGAGCATACATGTTGCCTTTATCACTGACAAGCTACTCATTCCTTAGAAATACAGCAATAGTAATTATATTTGATCGAAATACAATGCATTCGCTATCTTTAAAATCGATTTTGCAAATATATCAGTTAACTATGAAATTTCCTTTTCAGTTTCGAACTACAGTAGACTTTTGAATTACGGGAGGGATGCGTTCCAAGAACTTTCACGTAAGTAAAAATTTCGCATTGTGGAATAGGGCATATTTACGAGATTTTGAAACACATAAACAATTCTTTTAGGTACCTATAAACACCCGTCAAACATTTTTAAACACTTCCCTAATTATATATTACCATTTCCCACTTAAAGTAATGAATAAATGAATTTTGGAGCTTCTTACTGTTGGCGAAATATCTCGTATTGCGGGAGAGGAGTACGTTTTAGCGTTAAGATACGTGAAAAACTCGCGTAAAAACCAATTCGCGTAAGTCAAATTGCATTGTAGCACCAGTCCACCAAGGGCGGTCTAGAATTGCAGTCTGGGAGGGGTAAAGATATTTTATAATTTTATATAAACTCAGTGCCTCAGAGAAGGAGTGACTACCGGGGGGCGCACAGAGGAAAAGGTACACCTTTGACTGCACAATACACTTCATATATGTGAATAAAATGTTTAATTAATCATCAAATGTGAAATAAATGTTTAATTAATCATATAATTGATGAAGTATGCAAATACCGAAAATATTAACCTTGCATCTTCACACCCATCGATCAAAATTGTTTCCCCCCCCCCTACTAAAATGAGACGGGCTCGGGATCTGTAATTCGCGATTGTGAATTTCCTATGCAGAGTTATTTTTCACATTCTTTTTCAAAATCCTGGGAGGGGTAATTACCCCCATAACCCCCCCCCCCCGTAAAACCGTCAATGCAGTCCACTGTATATAAAATCAACATCTTCAAAATTTGAACTATGCATGAAAAAAGGTTTTTATCTTTACATTTTTTGTTTACTTCAACATTTATTTACCGTATATCCCGGCGTATATAACACGCTCTGACATACAACACTCATCAGTAAATTCAGGCTATGGAAAGCAAAGTATTTTATATTTAATATTGTGCATTTTATATTTGGTGTATAACACGCACAAGTAAAAATTAAGTAATTTTTCCATTAAAAGTACTGACAGAAATTTTTAAGTACATAGCCTTAAATATACTCAATGAAAACAACTGAATATTTTCAAGATAGGTTTGGCTCCGAAGATGTTCCCGTGAAAATAGTCTCCAAATCATCAGACCAGGTTATTTGAGGCTATAGCGGAGTGTCATTATAAACGAATTTCTGTTTTTGGAGGAATGATGAAACGGTAGAAAATCTGACATTATTATGGGTTCGTCCCTATAAAAGAAGTATTTATATAATTCGGAGTGTTCATCTGTAATTCGTAGCTTTGTTCTTAAAAAGTTGAGTATGGATAAAGGACAGGCTGTATAAACTACTGATATGAGTAATATTAACTGCAATCTTCCCAAGGAAAAATGACCAAATCCTGTAAAGTTTTCTATACAGCAGTGTGACCCTTTCATCCGGCAGTTTTTTTCTCGCGGAAGACCCGGTATGACATCCTCAGCAGGGAAAATTACGATTTCTAGTTTCTATCCAATGTCAGCGGGAGATCATACTACGTACATTGCTTTCTATATTATGATCGACTACATTAAATGCCACCTCTGCGAACAAAGATGTCGTTCTACATACATTTAAACAATACAGCACGTCACGGGAATGAAAAAGGACGAAGAGGAGTCAAGGGAAGGTAACAGAGACATTCACAAAAGACTTTTGGAAGTCTGAACATACAAACACACACATACACACACAAGGCCAAAATTAGAGCTCTAGTGTGCAAACCCCAGGCATCTCTCTCTCTCCAACGATTCTGTCGGATTCATCGGCCGATTTAATGCAAACAGCAACCCGGGAAATGTAGAACATGGATTGGCTCCGATTTGGACAAGGGTAAACACTGAGCGGGCAAATCAAAGGCAAAGGGGTACAGCATTCGAAATTTCCCCCCTTTGATAACGAAGAGAGCGCCCTGATTGGATCGCAGGCTTCAGTGAGTTTCGATTGGACGTGTAAACGCGACCCTGGCTCCCCTTTTATATTTGCATCTCGCAGTGATTTCGAACATAAAAGCTTCACCGTCGAATTTCTACTACTACCCCCCCCCTCCACTCTTTTGAGATACTTTTAATTCCGCCCCCCCCCCACCACCATCCCCCCCTTCTTTTCCCTACAGAAAGATTTCAGAGTTTCAGAGATATTTGCTCAGGAGTAGAGCAAACACGGTCGGGGAAAAGAGGTGGGAAGGGGGGTGGGGGTGAGAGCCCTGCACGTGCTTCGGGGGATATGCTTTTGAAGCGCAGGAGCAAAGGATTGCGAGAGGAGGTAGATAGACAGAGAGAGAGAATGGGAACGGTTTGTTTGAGAATCTCGAGGGTCGAAACGCTGCGAGAGTAAATACAATTCGCGTGCTTCCAGTTCGCGTTTTCGAGCACCCAACTCCCTTCTCTTTATCCGTGCTGTTTCCGAAGAAAAGAGTTGCACAAGCTCACACGCACACGCTGGAGATGCGTATTTGTTTTCAATTATGCTTGGAGATGGATGCATATTTTACGTGTTGAATGCAGGGAGTAACGTAATGAAGGGTAATCTGGAGTCGCCGTATATATATATACGCTTCTAGTCAGTAATACAAAATTACATGCAAAATCTATTGCTGAAAGAATTAGAGACGGGGGTGGTGATAAGATTACAAAAGATCGTTCCCAAAACTACGAGATGGGGTGTTCTGTTTTGATACTCCGTCTCGTAAATGTTCTGTCTGCATGTCTTTGCCATTTTGTTTGATAGTGCATTATCTGTTATTTGTAAGCATCTGTTATTCCATTGACTCGTCTACACGTGCACAGAATTGATGTCTGTAAGAAAAGGCGAAATCCAATTTATTTCCCTAATTTGCGTAGTTTCCACCTCAGATAATACTTCACTAAATGCATTATTTATGACTGCATGGTTTGCCCCGGTCTCTTTATATGCAAAGTTCTGAACATAATACAGATTATCCCACCACGAGGCTTTTACTCAACTAAACCAGTCGTGGTCCATTCATAGATATTCGGTAGTTGATTTAAGTTGAGAATTACAATTTAATGTATGCAGACAAGTATAGCAAAACTGACTAGGATCAGTTCAATAAAGACCCGGGGAAAAGGCTGAAAATGTCACACAGATTTATTAACCAAATGACTGTGGTGTGAGACAAGTGAAGTATAATATGCAGCATTATATTATCCAGCAGTTTCTTACATACAAAGGAACAGTAATCAATGAGTACTAAAATACAAAACAGTCAATGTTTAAATTATGTTACCGTACTATAAAAAGCAGTTATGGTTAATAAGTCCTTACGCACTATGTATAAAATGTATTTTTTATATTTATGGAGAAATAAAATTGTCACGGAGCATGAAAATTAAATTGTGTAAAAGTCTTGAAATTTTGCATTTCTTGGACTATGGTATGAATTTACAGAGGATAGCGAGTAGATGTTTGCATAAGAGGTATGACAGTCGTTATGCAAATGAAAAAATGATTTAGCGACTGAAAAAAATGTGGATAAATTCCAATACCTTTTTGGAAGTTATAAATTTCCGAGAGAAAGATTAGTTATGAGTGGTTTATACGTACATTTTTAGTTTGAGACGAAATGGGTAAGCATCATTTAAGTTTAACTTGACCATCAACAAGCTCAACTCCTGGCATAAGAGAGTAATTATGGTATGATATCAAATTAATAACAATACGTTTAGCTTGAATTTCAATTTTATAAGATTAAATATGTTATTAAAGGTTATTAAGAAGGCAAGAAGAATTGAGCAAGGCTACTATGCTCCCCAGCTCTCCATTGCCTTCAAAAAATTGGGTCAGCGTAAAATTTGTTTCTATTTGTGTAGCACAAACTGGGAGCCACATCGTATCTCTGATGTTTCGTATAGTCTGTAGCAGTCCAAATAAGCTTTTTTTGCTGATGGGTAACGAGCAGGCAACTTTTTTAACTGATTATAACAGATATAAATAGTGTGAGTTTCTCTACTATGTGGACAATCTAAGAACATGGACAACTATTTTGCGATAAATCACTAATGATGACTGTTTCAAGAAGCTTAAAAACATAAGAAACATGAGCTTTGTTTGACAGTGATTGTATGTTTATTTATGCAGGTAAATAAAAATAATTTGCTTGTAACTCCTGTTTTATTTTTTTTTTCTAATATCATCCAAAAAGCATTAGACACACTTTTTTCTTACGGAATCTTGAAAGCCAGATGCTAGACTAAAGATACGTATAGTTCGGTTGATATAACGGAGGAATATCTACCGACCCACGAAACAATATCTACCCAGCATTTCCCGGTAGATATTGTTTCCTTGAACGTAGTCTTCTCGTGAATAGATAACTTTATTTGCTACACTCTGGATGACAGACATCTACAATCATTATTATTTTTTAAGTCAAGTTAAAATAGAGAACTTCTGTTCAAACAACATTCTAATTCAAAAATTTCACATTCGGTGATTTAAAACAATATCAGCTGACTGTTTGGAGTTTATCTTATTTGTGAGTTACAGCACAACTACTGCATTTAAATAAGTAACTGATGGTTCGTTCGATTAAAGATGATTCAACTTTACAAGATTAATTGATGATGATGACTCTAACACAACTACTCAATGTTTGTCCAACGAATTCAAGGTTTTAGATTCAGCTCGCCTGGCTTTACACATTAAAAACTTAAAAGAATGTAAGGAACTTTTAATGATTATGTGTGTGTAAGGAGGAAGATATCAAGCATATTCTCATAACTATCTTCTTAGTAAGGCTTTTTTTTAACACTAAAATTAGTGCAAAAGTTAGAATAAGAAGTATTCCTATGTTTGCAAGAGATGCTCAGGAATATTTATTTATTTTCAGTGTTCAGTAATCCGTCTAATCCTCTGTCTGAATTTTATTTTACTTACTCCCTTAAATGGATTAGATAAACCAGAAATGGGTTAAAATTCTTAAGATAGACATGTTTTAAGCTACAGATTTCGTGTGAATGCTTTTAAAAGTGTGATCCTTAGTCGATTGAATAAGTCACTGAACATGGTAAATGACTGAAGTGCGGTGGTGTCGATCTAACGGAGTTTTGGGTGTTTTTTCTCCAGAAATATGTAGCGTGAATATACATTAGAACTTTAAAAAAATCCTCCACCCAAGGCAACCTTACCCGTAGACAAATGCCACTCGTGCAGACTTGTAATAACACAAAATACTCAAAACACACTCAAGCATTTACTTAAAAGTGCAAGTATCTTGCAGATTTCAGTAGTTAAGAAAACAATAAAGTTGAAATGAGACTTGAACAAGTTGACTATCTGCCTATTTTGACCGAAAAATTACCACGCTTGGTCTAATGATGCAGATTTTACTGTATAACGAATGATACAGTTATATATTTTTATATTTGGTGCAAAGTATTTGCAATGTTCCAAACAGTTTTCATTGAAAAATCTTTCGAAACTTTCTCCAGAAATATTCTAAAATGTTTTGAAATGAGCTCACTTGCTTCCTTGGAAAATGGATTTGTAAAGTCAGTACACAATTTCTAAAGTAAAAAGTTATTAAAACAACTGATTTCGACCATAAAGACTGGCTTGAAAGGGTATCAGTCTGGACAAACTTTCAAATGATTTTTATGCAGCGTTATTTAATAGTTTAAATTAACTTGTGTATTACATAACAATCACATAAATTCAAACACCGTGTTAAAGTGAATTCTACTTAGATTAAATACTTAAGGGAAATGTTCGAAAGGGGAAAATTTCTTTACGATTGAAATTTCGACGAATAGAATAAGTCAACCTATTTTTCAAAGATTAAAGGTTAAATCAGTTGGTAAGGCAGTATGTTATCTCCAGAAGTGAAATGTATTACAAAGCACTTGATTCTATATATTCTAGCTAATCATTGATAGAATTTTATATTCTGGGTAGAATGCCTTATTCTCATATCGAAAACTGGTTATGAATTGTCGCTGTAAAGTTATTGGATTAGTAAAAAAAAGGAAATTAGGCAATTTTATTTAAAAGCCAAATTTAGTGTTTTTTAAATCTGTTCTAAATATAACTTAATACAAAATTCATCAATCGAATCAGATTTGATTGTGCTAAATTAAGCTGTCATACACTTCTGAGATTAAGTGCATTTAATTTAAATATCATAATCATTTTAGAAAGTCAAACATTTTAAGAATGCGAAATTTTAGAGACATTCTTTTGGAGTTTGCAATAAATATGAAGAAACGATTGAAATAAATACTAAAAACCTATTATTTTTTTCTGAATTTAATTCTTTTATTTATTTGAATTTAATTTTTTAATTATTACATTCGTTAAACTTGATCCCCTTTATCCACATTATTTATTCAAGAAATAATAATCACCTTCCAATAAAGGCTAAATAAAAGTTACTGAATTCGCCTCTTAAATAATCTTTAAAATGAGTAGCGCTAAAAACATCGCAAGGATTATAACTTTGCTAATAAATTAATAACCTTATTTCAGGAATTTTATCAATTTAAAAGAAAGAGCATAGTTTTATACAAAGAATATTTTGCACATTCTACGAAAACTTCTTTAATTAAAGTTTTATCAATATTTACTTTTCATGATCTCCACAAGAATACTGGAATGTTAATAGTCGCCATTGTTTCATTTAAGAAAAATCACCAACTCCGCTCAAGTTTCCTTAATCGATTATTGTAATCGATAATCTTTTAAAACATAACTTCCCCCGACCTCTTTCTAGAAAAATAGGGATTCGGAATGAATAAAAATTTTTCACCTCTCGAATTATCGATACATTCTCAAAAATTTTCTCCTTCATTATACTACGCGATTTTTATTACTTGTTCTAAAATATAAAACCAAAAGTTGGAACCGGAAAAATTTTACAGTTAACTCCGGTCGATTTTTAAGTCCGAAACAAACTGAAGGAATCGATATTTAAGAAACGAAGTGAAGAAAGAAAGGAAAGATTAAAAAAAAAAGAGACTCTTCTCCCATCTATCGAAGGCGCGTGAAACTTTCAGTATTTCTCTTTTCTTTTAACTCTGAAAACTTTGTAGCTAAGAACAATGTTCATTTTTCAATCTCTGTAAACGCGGCCTTTGTAGCTGGAGCTTTGCCGGGATGAGAATTATTGATCCTGACAGCCACGTAGGGTGTGAAAAAATATATATATTAAAAACGACTTTCCCTTTTGTTTCGATGAATCGTAAAACTTTTCGCAGTTATGTTTTAAACGAAAAAGTTTTAGGTGCCAGACTATGTCCTGCAGAGGCTCGTAATCCTTAATGTTTTTTCTTCTTTCTAGAAAGTAATACTGCTTTTTGAGTCGGTATTAATACATGTATTGTGTTAAAGTACGATAGTTAAAATACTTACTTTTCACTTTATTACCTGCTTTATTCTTAGTTGTTTCATTGTCGCTTACTATACGAAAATAATGAGCATATATGCAAGGAAAAGTTTTGCTTAATCTTGAAGAAAAACAAGTAACATATTTTACTGTCTGGATGGAATTTTCAATTGAAAATTAAGTTCCTTTTTTAGAACAAAAAAAAAAGTAGAAGAACCTTCAGTCCTCGAAAATACTCACCTTGTTTTTATCTGCTTTCATGCCTGCTTGTCTGTGTAAAAAGATTTGTTTCAGAATTAACTTCAAAAAGTATATTTAGTTCCAGATAGCTTAGCACTTTATATAAATACAGGAATAGTTACAAATGTGTTAATTACAATAGCTTTATGCAAGAAATGCAATTCATTTATAGTTTTCAAAAGTATTAAAAGATAATAAACGTATTGATAAAATAAATTCTAGGCAAGTAAAATTTATTATTCTCACGTGCCTAAACAATGTGTCGATTGATAAAAATTTCAAATCATCTGCAAATTTATAATCTATAATCTCATTGTTGTTAACTTAAGGAATAAAAACTCGACACTAAATTTTTCGCTAAAATGTTTCATAAGTTTATATGTGTCGTAACATTTACAATGTTGTACACATTAAAATGCTATGTTACGAGTAACTACATTCATGTCCATAAATTAAGGATAATGAAGTTCAGGCAAAGAAAGAGAAAGAAGCAAAACAAATTTGACTTATTTGTAAAGTCTAAACAAAAAGTAAAGAGCAAAAAAGATGCTATATGTTTGACATAATTAATAAAAATTGCAAGTTTTACTCCCTTGACCAAATTTAAAAAAAGGACCTATTTAGAAAAAACAGTATAACATGGCTAGTAGGATGGTTAATACGGAGTATGTCTCCCGGACGATGCAATACAGGCCTGACAACGCCTAGGCATGCTGAGTATCAAATGATCAATCTGATCTTGGGGAATATTACACCACTCATCAAGCAATGCACTCCGAAGTTCAGGTAGACAGGTGGAAGGGGGTTGACGGGCTGCAATTCGTCGGCCAAGCATATCCCACACATGCTCTATTGGATTCAAGTCCGGTGAGTATGCTGGCCAATGCATACGGGTGATATCCTCCGATTGAAGGCATTCGTCTACAATGTTTGCACGGTGAGGACGGGCGTTGTCATCCATAAACACAAATTCAGCACCCATGGTGCCCCAAAACAAACGTACATGTTGTTCCAGAATGACATCCCGATAGATGTGGCCTGTCATCGTTACACTCTGAACATGCAGGTCAGTTCTGGAACCAAGAATAATTCCTCCCCAAACGAGCCATCCTGCACCACCGTAACGGTGTCTTTCAATGGTGTTCTCTTGGTGGTAACGGGTACCTGGCGCTCTCCAGATGAATGTCCGGCGAGAATCAGACTCCAAACTAAACCTGGACTCGTCGGAAAACATCACACAAGACCACTGTTGCGGTGTCCACAATGCATGCTCTCTACTCCAGGTTAATCGCAGGCGACAGTGAGTTGCGGTAAGTGGAACACATCTGACAGGCCTACGAGCATATAGACCAATGTGCCCTAAGCGTCTGTACACGGTCTGCCTTGAAACTGTCGTACCGGTAGCTGAAGAGAGCTGACGAGACAGGTCTGATGCTGTACTCCGTCTGTTTCTTTTGGCAGTAACTGCCAAATAGCGGTCCTCATTCGGCGTTGTAACTCGGGGGCGACCTGTGCTGTAACGTCTACTCACATTACCATCATCTTGGAATCGTTGCCAAAGCCTGGAGATGACACTCTGGGCGATTCCAAGTTCCTCGGATACTTCCAGCTGGGTACGTCCACATTCCAGTCGTCCGATAATTCTGCCACGTAAAACATCATTCAAATGCCTCTTTTGTGCCATAACTATGCGGTTTTTGCACTGAAAGTCTTTCACAGCGCTCGTGAACAATTTTGCTTCTTTGCCACCATTCCTTATATACCCCTCTTTACACTCTCGTCATTGTGACGTACCATCCACGCCATCTGGTGGTTTCCTGTAATTTGCATATTCTTCTTAAAGATGTGTGTGATCATTCCACAGGTGAAATTTTTATTTTAGAGATCAATTTCTGTGTGATTCTGAATTATCCTTAATTTATGGACATGAGTGTATATAGTGTTAGTACGGTATTTAAGAGGCTTTAGACTTAAGATAAGATATAATTTCCTATATAAAAAAGCCGTATACAGTTTACGATTAAAAATAGGTGCAGGGTGACGCAAGTGACACCCTGACACCTATTAAAAGGTGTCGGAGTGTCACTTGCTGCAAAACCTCAAAATAAATTTAAAATAGTGAAAAATACGATTTACATGATTCAAATAAAAGAACACAACAACGCTTGCTTAGATGAAGCCAACCTAAAGAATGATTTCTAGAAAACAAACAAAAAACAATGTAAACAGTTACCTCGAATAATGATATTTTAAGCAATATCCGATTTGCTTTTCTGTTGTGCCCCAGAGTGCCTTCACCTGAATAATAATAACAGAATACCGTTGTGTCTCCTGCAACATATGAACACTCTTTATTTTAACACTAAATCACCTAGAAATAGACTGACTTTATATACTGTATGCCCGCTAAAGTCCGTTGTCATCCCAATAATTTCTACCAGGAGTGATAAAAAAGGTTACAAGTCGAATAAAGAAATATTTATTAACAATAGACAGATAATACAAAAGGGAATTAAGAGGCATATGTGCCTATCACTTTTCGACGTAATCACCTAGTCTATTTAGACATTTATCAGAACGCAAAACCAACTTGTTTAACCCATCTTGGTAGAAATCAGGTCCCTGTCCATTGAGCCGGGTCTCGGCGGATGTTTTCACAGCACTGTCTGAAGAGAACGGTGTGCCGGATAAGTGCTCCTTCAACGTCGGAAACAGGAAGTAGTCACTGGATGCCAAATCTGGGCTGTATGGAAGGGGACTCCAGATTTCCCCTCCTGAGCCGTCCCAACAGTTCCTGTACTGCCTGAGCAGTTTGGGGCCTGGCATTGTCATGCACGAGGATTCACCAAGCAGGAGGATTCTTCATAAACTTCCAAGATTTGACTGTGAATGTCAGATGCGGACACATTATTTGCCCATAAAAATCGAATCACGACTCGCACTTCCACACGAGGCCAATTTTCTAAGCATCTTGCTATTTCAATTGCCCTGAACCGTCTGGGAACTTTCACTACCTACCCGCACACCAGCTGTATGACAAGTAGCGCCACCTGTCTCCACTCTGGGGAAACAAAATTTCCCCACAATATGTAGTTTTCAAATGCTGCGGCTTGTAACCTTTTTTCTGATCATCCCTCGTAACAGTAAGAGCTATAGTCATAAAAATGGGGCCCAGATACAGTAAAGTTGCCATGCGCTACGCAAGGAAACCGTTTGCAGCGCCACCTACCAGCTTAATTTGGAGTTAGCTTTCTTATTTCAAACACGGTACGAGATACGGGATGAGAGCCAATTACAAAGCTGTTCAGCGTCATCGATTTAGTAATAAAAGACACCTCAACTTGCATAATATGTTCATTAATTCTCACAATAATGCTATGGATGGAAGGCATAAAACGCACATTTCCTTGGCTGAATTTTTATAAAGTTGCATTTACCTGACATTAGCCTCATTTATCCTTTATGATAAAAGTGTTTTCCGTCAGCAACAATGCACATCTGGACTCTCGTCTGCCATTTCCGCAACAAGCTGTACAATATGGCAGGTAACACGTTGGCAAAAGCATCAGAAATACATTTTTACGTCTTAAATTTTAAGGATTCAATCTTTAACATTAATTTGCTCAATATGTCTTTTCTTAATAAATCGGTGATGTGAAACAACTCTGTAATTGACATTTTCCCCGCATTTCGTACCGTTTTTGAGATAAGCACGTTGTTAACTCCAAATTTAGCCGCCAGATGGAGCTGTAAGTGGTTTTCTTGCGTAGATCTTGGCAAATTTTCTATACCTAGACCTCACTTTTATGACTGCAACGGATGCCATTCAGAAATTATTGGGATGACAATGGACTTAACGGCACATTGTATATTTATGTATTAATTTTACTTCCTCGTATAAAGTAAGTAAATATTGTAATATCAAAACTTCGGTATTCTGATTTTAGTGAAAAAGTTTATTTTGACCATTCTTGATATTACATTGAGAATTAACAGAATGAGTTTGTGCATATTTATATATGTATAGTATGTATATATATATATGTATATATATATGTATGTATATGTATATATGTGTATATATATGTATATATATGTATAGTATCCAGTTTCATAATTTCTGATCCATTTTAGCTTGACGTCTGTACGTACTTACGCATGCATCTCGCATAACTCGAAGATTATTACCTTTAGAATATTGAAGTTTTATAATCAAAATTGCTGTAAGATCTAGTTGTGCACCTCCCTTTTTGATTGCAAACGACTGGATAGTTCATTTACAGGGTGAACCAAAAGGGTTTCAATACATTTTCGTCAGTCGACAGCCATTGTTTGGTCAAGCCCAAAATCTTGCCAATTAGCGTCTAACATGACAATTTTTGACGAAATATTGCCAAATTTGGCACCAAACTGAACCAAGCTTGTCGACATCTTTCGTATTTTGCAAGAAAATTCCAAATTTTAATGTTTCTGAAGTATCGTATCTCATTACTAAATGAAATAAGCAATAAAACGCTTCAACGATATTAAACAAAGAGGTCATGTGGTATCCACTCGTATTATTATTATTACAATTATTTTGTGTGTGTGTATTTTTGATGAAAGTTTATTTTTCGAATATTTTTAAAACTTTTACTGTTTGATAATGCCATGCTATTTATTTAATATAAAGTAACTTCATTTTTTTATACACTTAAAGAAATTATAAATTCACGTTGTTTCACAAGCGAAAAAGATATTTTGAATGGTCAAAATCCCGTGAAAATACATGCTAATATTTGTTTAACGATTACGAAATCATAACGGGTGCTACTCGGCACAGCTCAGTCCACTAACAACGATCCAAATCTACATTATTCACGCCCAATTTTAATACCATTGGCTATTTTATGCGAAAACTAGCGGCTTTCAGTTTGCTCTGGCAACAACAAACACGACATTCTGCGTATAAACATTCCTCTTCCACAAATAGGCGTCTATGCCACGTGAAGCAATTTAGTTCTGTCAGTCAGCCGAAAATGCATAAACAGCGTTAGAAAAGCCGAAATATCAAGTGTGAATAGCCACGATTCATTGTTATTCCTTGCTTGAGGAATTCGCACTTATTAACGTTCGGCAAATCAAAAAGGAAAAACTTACGCGAAACCAGACAATGAAGTTCAACCCTAGGGGCGATTCTTGGTTTCTCGTGGGAGGGCAGAACGCATTCAGTTCGAGGCATTAATCTCGAACATTAAGCTGCAAGAATATGAATGTCCGTGCTCTGCTGAGCAAACATTTGGAGGTGCTGTGGAACAACTGCTTTTGGAGGAATGTGACTTCGCAATTTTCGCATATTAAATATTTGCCGGGATGTAACTGTTTTGTCTGCTGTTCCGTGTGGAGTTTGTTTTGATGAAGTTTTTGCGCAGTGTTTGCTTTCATTCTTCGCAAAACAGCTCTAAAAGTAAAGGAAATTAACTTTATTTTATGATCATTGAGTTTTGATTCACGACATTACTCTTAACCCTTTGAGGCGCAACCCTTTCCCAATGCTGAAAAAAGGGCATCCGTTGCCATCGCTCGACTTAACTACCAGCAAGATGGCGGACGATCGAAACGTTCATCGCGTGCCACATATCTAGAGACCCTTTTTTGAAGACAGCTGGCTGTGCACGATCTAGAGACCCTTTTTTGAAGACAGCTGGCTGTGCACGATCTAGAGACCCTTTTTTGACGACAGCTGGCTGTGCCGGGCACAGCCAGCTGTCGTCAAAAAAGGGTCTCTAGATCTGTGGCACGCGATGAACGTTTCGATCGTCCGCCATCTTGCTGGTAGTTAAGTCGAGCGATGGCAACGGATGCCCTTTTTTTCAGCATTGGGCAATCTAACCAGCTGTTCTCGCATTCTTCCATTTTTCAGCAGACGTCAATGCTATTAAAAATAATCGTGACCATTTTTTTACGGGGAAATGACGTGCTAAAAAGTAGAGGATTGTCGTGGAGCTATGTCACCCGCAACTATTTTTATAGAAATCAAATCTATTCTTCGTGACTGGCAACAGTCAAAATGTCAGAGTTTGGTGTCCTCACGGCTAGGACACCGCGCGTTAAAGGGTTAACTGGCATAATTTTAAAAGTAAAACAGAAAAAAATAAATACACACATGTTTTATATTTATTTATTTATTTTATACTACCACTTGTCATAAAGAAATAGATGGAGTAAGAGTATGGTTCTGTTATCTTTGGGAGAAATTTGAAGCAAAGAGCCCCATAGCAGTAAGATGGAGAAAAAGTGCTGCATTCGGCTGGTTATCCCCTTGTACTACATTTTGCAATAGGAATATCAATTCTCCCCCCTTTTCCCATGTGGCAATTCTACAATTTTTATTATTGTTAAATTACCATTGGGATAATAATTCAGCTTTGACACTAAATATGAAATTAATGAAACGTCTAGAAGTTTGGTGCCTCCACTTATTTATTCCCCATGGTTGGAATATGATCTTTTTCCTGCGCACTCCAGAAGCTTAGAGCTGGCATATCATAACCCAAACAGAAGCCTCATCGCCTCTTGGACTGGTGATGAACTTCCGTACGTATTATACTGAGAACTGAGCATTTTTAGTTAATAGATGCAACTCGTTTATCTACTGTCTCTCATAAAATTATGTACATTTTCATGTTACTGTAGTCAAGATGTTAATGTTAGATTAACATATTAAATCCAAATTATGTGTACATTAAGCCCTGCTTTTTTCATTGACGTGGAGTAAGATTGATTTATAAATATAAAAATATCATTTATAGTTATTCCCCTAGCACAGATAACTGAAGTACTGAGTACATCTATGTCTGCAAGTGTTATTATTAAAGAGGGACTGATTTGGTGCGGGATTTTATGTTATGCATTTTATTATACTGTGCTGATACTGTGTTTAATAAAATTTCTCCCGTATTGTTTACGTATGCACTACTTACAAACAAACGCATTCACTTTTTAGTATAGTTTATATTACTGTTTTATGTGCACTCACAATTAATATATATTCACACACGTATAGGCGCATGCATATTAGGGTGGGCCGAAAAAACTTTTAAAATTTTTTTCGGAAACGGCTAGTTAAAAAAGTTGTTACACATTTAGACAAGGAAACCCGTAAAAAAATTCTGAGAAAAAAATTATATCTTCTGATCGCGCACTCACTTTGAAAAATTGAACAAAATAAGAAAATATTTTTTTTTTTTTACTAATTTTTTCAAACCCTGAGATGTTTTAAATTTGAAAAGTACTAGTTTAGATTATGTGTGGTAAAGCTTTTAGTACGCGATAAAAATTAAAAACCCTTGATTATTGAATATTAACCGAACGCTTATTGTATTAAAAATTAGCTTAAAAGACATATTTTCAAAGATTTCAATAAGACGACTGTCTGTCTGTGGGAGATGGAGACAAGTAGTCAAATGGTCAGAAATATATATACAGGGTGATTATAATTAAAGTTCCCCTTTAAAACGATCAGAAAAGGAAAACTATTGGACAAAATGTTATCAAACTTTGTAATCGTGTAAAGGTGGTCAGGGGATTTATTATCTGCGGAAAAAAAGCTCAAAAATTCAACACCAGGGGCAAGGACTTATTTAAGAGGGGGGGGGGGTTCAGTGGTCCGAGCTTCCACCCCTACAATGAAGAACATTTTGGAGGGTTCAAAATTTTCGGAGGGGGTCCAAACGGTAAAAAAGGCAGCACTTTTCTCAAAAGGACACTATATCATTATCATTTTAGTAACAAAAATCAAAATTTCGTGGGGGAGGAGGTTTGGACCCCTGGTCTCCTTCACCACTTAAATACGTCCTTGCCCCTGGTGTGTAATTTTTGATTTTTTTTTTCCTCGATAATAAATCCCCCGACCACCTTTGCACAATTACCAAGTTTGATAACATTTGGTCCAGTAGTTTTCCTTTTCAGATCGTTTTAATGTGGAACTTTAATTATAATCAGCCTGTATTGTATGTATATTTAACCCGTAACTGGAGACCGGAGTCAAAATGACTCCGCGTTGCTGATTGGCTCTGATTATCACATGGTTTTTTGTTCTTGAATGCAACCATCTTCCTAGTACCTTCAAGTAGTTCTTTCATCAGTATGTTGCCAAAAGTCCAAGTTTGAACAAGTGCGTAAAACCGAGTTACTTTTTTTCAAAGTTTTCGTTGCTATTTATGGAGTCACTTTGACTCTACGTCTCTGAAACTGTGATTGAAAATAATATATAACACACCAGTTAATTTCTGCGAATTTCTCATTCCAATACACTTCCTTTGTCTAGAATAGCATATTGTTTAAAAGAAAATGGATAATGCTCAACCAGGACCTTCCAGGAAAAAAATTCGGCCATGTGATCCAGATTTTGATAAAACTATAATGCAATGGTTTGAAGAATGCGAAGTGTCGGAAGATGATTCTGAAATCAGCGATGCCGAAACGATTATAAGCGATCATGAAGAAGAAAGTGAACAAGAAAGTGAAGAAAATTCGGACATTGATTCAGAAGAAGAGGAAGACGAAATGATTGACATGGAAAATTATTTCTATGGGAAAGGAAAAAATAGATACAAGTGGTCAAAGAAGTCGTTAGTGAGTTCACATTCCCGTACACCTCAGTACAATATTGTTTTGAAGCTGCCTGGAATTCGTCCTAATTTTCAAAGGTTATCTTTGACTGAAAATGAAGCTTGGACCTATATTTTCTCGACCGACATGTTGCTTATGATCGTGAAATATACAAATCTAAAACTTGCTGCAATTAGGCAAAAGTATAAAAATCAAGAGAAGTCAGATTTGAGTGATTTGGATACAGTGGAATTACGTGGCTTTATGGGTCTACTATTTTACACTGCTGCTTTTAAATCAAACCATGAGGATATCAGTTCACTGTTTGGAACAGATGGCACAGGGCGAGACATTTTCCGGTGTATTACGAACGTGAAACGTTTTGCAGTTCTACTCTAATGCTTGATATTTGATGACCCAAATACGAGAGAAGAGCGATTAAGGGAAAATCCAGTGGCATTAGTATAAGAGATTTTCGAAAAATTAATCACAAACTCTCAGTCAGCTTACAGCATTGGCACTTCAGCATGTGTTGATGAGATGCTCGTTAGTTTTAGAGGAAGGAGTAAATTCAAGATGTATATGCCCAATAAGCCTTGTAAATATGGACTGAAAATCATGGCTTTAACTGATGCTAGAAACAATTACTTCTTCAATGGCTAATATATTGCGGTAAAAATTCTGATGGTATGACACTTTCAGAAGAAGATAAAATGTTGCAAAAACCAACACAGGCAGTTGTGCGCTTGTCTGCTTGTATTGCAGGCACAAACAGGAATATAACAGCAGACAATTGGTTTTCATCGGTTGAGCTTGTAAAAGTTTTGAAGGAAAAAAAAATTAACCTATGTTGTAACATTAAAGAAAAACAAACCAGAAATACCTAAAGAATTCCTTCCAAACAGAAGCAGAAAAGTAGGGAGTTCAGTTTACGGCTTTTCGAAAGATTTAACGTTGGTATCACATGTTCCTAAAAAAGGTGAAGCTGTAATGCTAGTGTCGTCTATGCACTCATCAATATCCCAAGATACAGACATCAATATGCCGGAAATTGTCAGTTTTTATAACAATACGAAAGCTGGTGTTGATTCCTTAGATGAAAAATGTGTCACATATTGTACCGGTCGGAGAACCAGAAGGTGGCCAATGGCTATATTTTTTCGTCTTATGGATATAAGTGCAGTTAACACATTTATTATTTACCAGGCTACACGAGACTATAAAAAAAAGTCAAGGCTAGATTTTATGAAGAATCTTGCAAAGCAACTAGCAAGTGAAGAGTTAGAAAGGAGGTTAACAAATACCCGTCTTCGACAGGAAGTTAGATTTTCTATTACGAAAATACTTAATAAAGGAGAATAAAATGTACAGGTAGATAACAGCGGAAAATTACCTGCAAGAAAATATTGTACTGTTTGCCCCAAAAAATTGAAAAGGAAAACATCTACTGTATGCCATTATTGTAAACACCCAGTATGTGGACAATGTTCCACAGCCGTATGCCCCAGCTGCATTTGAAAGATGTAAAAAGCAAGAAATAAAAAAAAACATTCTTAAGGTAATATTTAAAAATATTGTATTCTTCATTTTTGTTTAACAATTATAACCAATAGTATCATCCCATAACATCTAAACGATAAGTACTCATTAAAAGGCTGTTCATAGTTTTTCTTATAAGATCTGTCTAACATTTAATGTCATAACATTTAACATTTTTAATATTGATATTGTTAATATTTCTGGTAACTACATGATTTCCAGCATATATTGCATTGTCAAAACAAATTCCAATACTATTTTTAAAAGAGAAAAAAAAAAAACAATGGAGTCTTTCTGACTCCATGTCTCTAACCGCGTAAGGAAATTCATGTCTCCAGTTACGGGTTAAAAACGGGAAGTGGAAAAAATTTGTACTTATAGATAAAAAAAAATGTAAAAAAAAAAAAAAAAAATTCTAATTGCGCATTCACTTGGAAATGAAAAATTAAGCATAAAATGTGGGTTAATGACAGTGAAGCCAGCATTGGACGGAAACATGTTTTGGACATCCACGCACCATCCAAAAAAAAAAAAAAAAAAAAGAGGATGTCGGACCAGAGCTCTGAGCTGCTGGGGAGTGGGGAGCAGCTGTTCTCCTGGAAGACGGCGTACTCTGACACGACCATTGATGTGATGAAGGAGAAACATGTTAGATAGATAATATGTTAGATAGATAATTTTATATAAAACAGTCATAAGTGTAAAGTAACCTTTGCACACATTTTTGGAGGTACAAAGATTCTCCCGTTTTCGAAATGCAACGACTATTTTTTCTACTTCTCGAAATGCTCAGCGCATATGGAAACCCTTAAGAGCATTAAACAGTACGAGTATCTCACAAAAACGAAAGCCATATGCACACACACACACACACATACAAAAAAAAAAAAAAAAAAAAAACAGCTCTGTGAATGCCAATCAAAACATGATTCGCACATTAGAAGGAAATACACATATGACAGAGGAAAGACTATCATAGAAAGACTTTCGCAAGATGTTCAACTTAAAAAACTATTAAAAAGAAACAGGGTAAGAATATTAGTTCTTCACTCGGGAGCTGGCACATGTCGATGCAATGATTCTGGCTGCGAGAGTTCAGCTCTTTTTTGTGAGTGCATAAAGGGTACATTTTTTGTGATACACGTACCGTTCTAACGCTCAAAATTATGGTTGGTTTTAACAGACTTTATAAAATCTAAACTTTCATTTCCATTCTTTGTTAGCAGGCTGGCGATAGAAAATTTAAAATAAACTCCTGTTGATAAGTTATTGTTTTAAAATTTAAAATGGTAGATAAATAATTTTATATAAAACAGTCATAAATGTAAAATAACCTTTGCGCACATTTTTGGAGGTATAAAGATTCTCCCTTCTTTGGGAGTAGAATGATTTTTGCAGAAAATGGATAGTGCATTTTATAAATATAATTTCAAAAGTATGGTTAAAATTTGCTGAATAACATTTGTTATGCATTCCGTTTATTCGCATGGATTGATTTTCTACTAATGAAAAACTAAACTATGAATATTAGCCAATTTTTAAGTATATTAGCCAAAATTAAACTAAATCCAAGAACTAGCACCAGATCTTAATCTGTGTACTTTATAACCTACTTTTGAAAAAAGTGAAGGAAAATATTAGTTTATATTTTAAAAAAATAAACAAAAGCTTTAAAACTTTTTAGGCACTTTTATTGCATTTATAATTTTACAATATTTTTTCCTGTACTTTTATATGATTATTCATTTGTAAAATCTAAAATTTAATGGAAATTTTACATTTTTTTAAAATTATGTGTTCCATAAACTCAAAATAAATAAATGAATAATAAAATAAACTATGTTCAGTTTAAGTAGATGTTGACCTATTTAATTTTTTATCATTAAAATTTATAAATAAATAAACATATTTTTTAAAATCATGCCTGTTATAATTCAGAGTAGGTCTGTTTATGAAAATTACTCTAAAAAGTATCAGCTCTGTTTCCTTTTAAAATAAAATATCTTATAAAGAAACGCTTAACCTTTCACATTATATATCGATGTGTTTTGTTTGTTTCTATATACATACTTCAAATTATCAATGTTTCAATGTAATCATCATGTAGAATAAAATGAGAAATTCATTTAAACCGCTCATACAGAGCCATCTATTTGAAAATTAATGAACTAAAATATTTGCAAGGATTACTTCTCATTTCTAGTCATGAACTCGTTCAAAAAACTAACTGTTAAAAATAAATAAAATCATAAAAAATAAAATTATCTTAATTTAAAAATTCTATATTTCATATTACATGAACAAAAACTAAGATAATTTTTCGACTTTGTAACATGATAATTTTTCAATGTACGTATATGATATTTCTAAACTTTACAAGCATTAAAAGCGCTTTTTACATTAAAAAGCACAATTCATGTTTCCTAAAATAGGGGAATAAACAATACTATTTGTACAGTTGTTTTTATTTGTTATCGTCCCAAGGTCGGGCGCTAGCTGTACATGCCTTCACCACTTTAAAAACCCAAGGCTTTATTATGGAAGTATATATATACGTAGTTGGGAGGGGGGGGGGAGATGTAGTGCCTCATGAAGTAATAAACGCGATGGCAATCGAGTCCTTTTGGGAGTTGAACCTGGGCCTATAGCCGTAACGTTGACCAGGTATACTATGCCGCCACCATACAAATCGGAGAGGTTAATGGTTTAAACTAAAATCTATAACTGCAGATGTGAATGCGGATAAGAATCTTTTTTTCCTCTTTCACAGCCATGTATGTTTAATCACGAATATAAATACATGTCTAGTTCGTTCGCCATTGTTTGTAAGGATAAATTTTCTTGAAGTGATAATTTTATAAACATCATGTTTTAAGCTATAGTATTCATGCAACAGTTTTTTAATACATTTTATTGATATCACTAATCTATTAATTGACTAAGAAAACTTACGAAAGAAATATATCATGATAACAACGAATTTCAATTTCGTTTTGAGCAAAATTGCATCCCAAGTTCTAAAATACAGATATTTGATTCTATTTAATCTGGCTCAATTTTTTGTTTGTTTGTAAATTAGTTTTCATTCCCTCATCTTAAAATAACTAATGAACAGCAAAAGTTTATTAACTATTTCACTAATTTTTCAGGCTCTTCACTAAATTCAAGGAAGCTCACAGAATACATCCGAAACCTAATCTGGTGTTCCCATCATTGATTCAACATTTTTTTCTTTCCGTTTCTTTCTCCCCTGGTAATTTTTCTTCGCTATTTCCCGGACACTATCGACCGTCCGGGAAAGAAAAATCTCTCTGGAAAAACACAGGTTTTCGCGTCCGGCACCTCGCTGACAGCCAATATTTTCACCACTGGAAAATGGACAATTGTTCTTCGGAGACATGGTCATCAAGTATTCATCAGTCATTGCGCAGATGTCAGGACGTGAGGGGGGGGGGGTCATTTCCGACGCAGAAAACAACCCTCTTCTCCTCCTCTTTTCTGTTTGGACATCACGATTTTCGGGGGAGGGGGTGCACTTCTCAAATATCCAGCTCTCCCCCTTAAAAAAAGTGCACATAGGAAAAGAGGGGGAGATTGTTGTATCAAGTATGGAAATGCGAGGGGGGCTTCACAATTTTCCGGATTGGTATTTTCGATGCCGGACTTCGTTTTGCCTGTTTTGACTTGCAGATGAAAAGCTACTATTTTCTGAGCAGACGGGGATGCTTTTCCCCGTCCTGTGCCTTGAATACTTTTGGGAAAGGAAAAATTCCGGATGCATTATTTTAGAGATGAAAATTGGAGACAATAGCTAGATTGTGTGTGTGTGGTAAGTTTCCGTTTTTGACGACCAGAGGCATTTTCAAAGCTTTCAAGTTTATGTTTCCTCTCTCTCTTAGCTATGGGAACAGCTAGTACAAACTTAAAGCTGGGAAATAATTAATAGTCATGTTTAATTCAAGATTATTTAAATGCACTTTGTATAATTATCTAAATAAAAAATTATGCTCCACAGAATAAATTAATACAGCGGAAAAAAATTAAACCTTAGAAAAAGATAAATTTTCATTCTTCATTAGTTACATAAAAATACTTTTTTTCATCCTCAAAAATTTTGTTTCCAATGTACCTCAAAATGTTATATCTCTGAGGAAGAATAGAATGCTTTGAATTTCTAGGACTTTTTAAGGATTATCACAGGAAGTTTGTGGGATTGGTGTCTTTGGGGACAATACAAGTGCTGAAGGTTTGATTTTGAAAACAAAAATGAATGTGTATTCTCTATTCCTTTCTGTTCTACCTGCTTTTATAAGTATATAACTTGAAGAAGTTCCAACCGACTGAAGAGAGTCGTTGTGTACATATGGTGCTCGTTTTTTTCACACAATCTGTAAAAATGTATGGATTCGAAAGTGCTTCAGCAGTTTTCCATGAATTTTATTTATTAGACAATTCTTTATTCGGGGGAGATCATGAACTGTGGAAAAGCTCTAGAAGGTCCAAATAATAATTAAAAACACCTTGATGATGGCTTAAAACAACCAAAATACTCTTTTGTAACAGTTAATGCACATTGAAACATTAAGATTTATGTTTATTTATTTATTTTCTTTTTCAATTTTTACATTGATATACTGCTTTTCCTATAGTATTTAAGAAAAGATAATATTATAAATTTTAGTTCATAAATTTTGTAATAGAAGGTGTGAAGGTTTCAACAAAACTTACAAAAATTTTAGGTTTCGTGTAATATCTAACATAACCAGTGGCGCACCCAGGATTTTAGTTTAGGGGGCTGAAACTACAAATACTGTGGAACTCGGTTATAGTGACCTCGATTATAGTAACTGCTGTCTTATAAAGTCAAAATATTCCGTCCAACTTGCCCACTGAACGCAAACTCACAATCAACGTAAAAAAAAGAGTCGTAAGTACGTAAATAAGTGTCTGATCTTTTCAATGACGTTGTAGAAAAGTTTAACTGCATTTCATGCAATCACTGCAAATATTTATTTAAAAACTGTTTTGGGGGAGGAGAGAAAATATTTTAGAAATAATTTGGAG
Source organism: Cheiracanthium punctorium (assembly GCA_038373885.1). Lineage (NCBI taxonomy): Eukaryota > Metazoa > Arthropoda > Arachnida > Araneae > Cheiracanthiidae > Cheiracanthium > Cheiracanthium punctorium. Next base: position 1,111,083 of record JAWZYV010014284.1, read on the forward strand.
TCAATTTTTGAAAAAGTATTTTAATTCATTAGTGACAATTTTCAATTTTTAAAGCTTTCCCCATCTAACTCTCCAGCTCTAAGGGGGCTTTAGCCGCCTTATACCCCTCCTTGGATGCGCCAATGAACATAACTATTGACCAGACTCAAAACGAAACATTATAAGAACGATGAAAATCCAGATAGATGGCACCAGAACTTACCAGAGCTGCAGGAACTGTCCTGACATTCAAATGAACCCAGAACATATCTTTGCTTGTCCTGCAGTTCTGGCAGGACTGGCACAGGTCCACTTTAGATCCTATCGTGCACACGACAACAACAACAACAAATATCCTATTGCATAAATACCACTAAAATATTACATTCGAATTGCGTATGTTAGTTTAAATTTTTCGCTCCATATTTGTGCTATTAGAAGTCAGCATCATTTCCTTCCTATTACACATTATTGCTTTATTATTGCGCAAGCCTAAAAGTGGCCAAAAAAGCAGCTGGAGCATAAAAGTTATAATTAGAGTTTTAATATTTTGTGTTTGTCCTTGAGAATGCCACTTCTATAGAGGAGGATAGGTAAGATTTTATTAAATACAATTATTATGGGAGCGATAAATTATTAAGTTACTGTTTAAGGTGTAGGGGGGAGAGCAGTTCAGACTGTCAGGAGCGTAAAGCCACCTATCCAGGCTCCTGAAAATTAACGCATTCGGGATAGTTTTGCAATTCCATGTCATTCGGACCATTGCTGATAGGTAAAAACTCTTTTTAGGAGTCAAACATTTCGAATTTCCATGTATTACAGTTAGTGAAACTTATAAAATACGCCATTATAAGCTGTTTGTGGTAAATCCAATTTCGTTTTGTTCAATTCATTTTAATCACTAAAGCGTTAACATTTTAAAAATAGCCAGGAGGAAATTCAAAACATTTAAACTTAAAAAAGAAATTTTTTTTTAAATTTTCCCGAGTTTTATTTTTAGTAAAAAAGATAGCTCATTTGATAAATCTTTTCTTTTTGTTTAGGCTCCTCTGCTGAGATATTCAGATTAATTTAATACAGCTGGGAATTTAACGAACTAGATTAACTTCACTTAGCTGAGAAAATTGCAAATTAACTAAAGTTTACATAGCTTATGAATGAAATTTATTCCATGAAGTGAAAAGCATATATCTTATGCACTTTAATCTAGTTTAAGATGAGAACACAAACAAAAATTCCATGAAGTTTTAGATCACTTGGTGAGTAACAAAGTTCCTTGAGCTAGGAAAGGATATTATGACAAAGCTGAATCGACTAAAGGCACATAAAAGTAGCAAAGTGAACATTTCAATGACTTATTAATGATATTTATCAAGTTAACAATAGAAAACGGACAGGACATGACACTTTAAACATCTGATTTTCGAAGAAGAAAAAAATAATAAAACACTTTCCTTCCAAAATCAGTTGCAAAAGTGGACAAGGAAATCATATCTCCCCTTTCTCAGAGAACGCTGCTCGTCCCGTCACACAATGGGTTCAGAACCTTCAACTCGTTTCGCTGGCCTGTCAAAGCATGTTCCATATCGAACGTTTCAGAATTTCCGAGCGCCCCCCCCCCCTCTACATTTTCTGAGACGTACAGCGCGACGACAGGCCAGAGTGGAAATCAAACCGACCGAAAACGACACAAAACTCCCCCCCCTTCCCCCTTTCGAAAAATATAAATAAGTCTATGTATACATGTATTTGTTACGTCATCGACCGTGTGAAAAGGACCCCCCCCCTTTTCTGTATTCGCTGACCCTTGTCCGAATGACATGTGTCTTATACGCGTTCCGTTCGATTCGAACGTTTCGGGGGTGGTGGTAGCGTGGGGTATGGATGTTCAAGAGCCTCCCCCTGCTTCCGGAGAAGATCTCCATCCTCTCTGTGTGTATATATGTCTGTTTTCTGTACGTCCAAGCGCGGGGGAGGCGGGGGTGCAGTTCGTTCCATTTTCGACTGAATCAGCGCTTATACATGCCCGGATGAGCCCGGAGAATACCAGAAGGCTAAGGGAAGAGGGGAAAGCGTTCGTTATGGGGCTTTACAAACGGCCCCCCGAAAGCTCCAGTTCTCCGGGACTCGTCCCTTATGCCTCGCATCGAAATTTCCCAGAGCTCGTGAGTTCGATTTTTGGGAAATGGAGAAACAAGATTTTTCCTGGTTTTGAATAATTCTTCGTATTGTCATCGTTATTATTATTCATTTTTTCTTTTGTTCCGTATTCTTGTAAGAGAAGGTCATTCAGAGAAAAAAATGAAAAACCGCTCTCATGTAAAACCAATAGATGGCTGTTATCTGTGTCCCAAATCTAGGAGAATAGATTGTAAAATTATGCGTGTAGGTGATACACATAACAGGTACAGACGAAATGGTCAAGAATTTCTAGGCCTTCGTATTCTGGATAATCGCAGCAGCAGAATGACCAGTTTATGTAACGAAAGAATTTATCGTTCGATGTTTGGAGCACTATGAATCCCGTTTGTGAGCCCAGAGACTAGCGTACACATCAATTTACAGATATTTTTATCTGGGTAGAAGACCAGATTATAGAGAAGAGATCTAAAAATTGGATAAGTGGGTTCAGAAGTGTCTCATTCTGTGATCTAGTATCCGTAGGGAGTATGCAGTCTCATAAATTCTAGTTCCACCAATTACTTTCTAGATGTCAGTGGCTTTTTTTATTTATTTTTTATTATAAATAATCTGGGTTTCAGTAAATAACAAAGACATCAAAGTGTAGAGAAAGGAAATTTCTATGCACTAAGTCAGAAAAAAACCCTAAAGTAAATGAGTCTCAATATCAGGCCTTTGAAAAAATATACTTATTATTAGTATATTTTTTAAAAGGCCGTATCGGCTGTCCGCTACACGTTTTCACGCTACGAGTGCAAGAGATGATGGTCATATCATTATGGGAGCGCCTAATATGTACGTCTACGGTAAATCCTGTGAGCGTTCTCTTAATTTTGAATTAAGTAACATAAGAAATAGTACAGTACGTATATTTTGTGGGGCATAAAGGGCCCATCCTTGTTCAGCTGCAAAGATTTCGCTTCCACACAAGCAGGAAAGTCAGAGAATAAATTTTAAGTACTAAGTACAAAAGACGGGCAGCATATTTTTTCCACGTTTTGTGTCTACTCTTAATTCGCCCACTTTCCTGCCGGAGTTAAATTCGAAAGTCTGTCAAAAGAACATAATTCATGTATAATGAAACCACAATAAGTAAATTTTGTGAATTAAAATCTAATGCCTTGTTCTTTTAGTCATTTTCAGATACGTTGTGTTTTATTTCTCATAACCATTTCACAATGCATTCTTTTGATAAGTTACTTCTATATTCAGTGATGAGAAAAGTCGTGCCCTCATCAAGGTAACTAAAATAAACAAAAAACCCCCACACCGACCCCCGATTTCACACCATTTCTCATATCAAATCAGAGCATTGTGAGATGAGCGCAAGTTTAAACACTGTCCAATTGCAGAGCTTTAGAATATTCTAGAATGTTTATGGTCACATGACCAGACAGCAAAAGTTTAGGCAGGAGCTCACATGACTTTTTTACGCATTATCTGATTGTAAAGTAAGAATGTAACTCCCCGTTTGTCTGTTTTTACTACTCGTCTAATGTTTTTAACTGCTATAAATAATTGTTGCAATATGAGTTTATAAATATCTTCTGTCCCAATCTGCGTCAGATTTAACTATTCTGTCTACTAATCGAGTTACATATATATAGTAAGCATTATTAATATACAGGGTGAATCTAAACTCTTGGGCAAAACTTTGAGGGGTGATAGGGCACATAATCAGGAATCAGAATCACATAGCAATGTGGGGTCGGCAACGTCGTCTTCGTATAGCTGCTAATAATCACTTCAGAAAAAGTGCCGAAACAACAGTGCACTTGCCGACCATTGTTCGTCAGAAACTAATGTAGTTTTCTCCGAAAACAGAAGACTAAAATGGATAGTTTAAAAAGTTTACTTTGTTTCATGGATGAAATTTTCGGAGACGAGCCTATTGCTTATGAAACTTAGTTAAGAAATTAGACGGACACTTCAATGCTTTTCCAAAAGTGATTATTACGGTAAGTTACAACTGCGTTTCACCACAGATTGCTATGTGATTACGATTCCTCATTGTGTGCCCTATCACCCCTTAAAAGTTTGCCCAAGAATTTAGATTCACCTTTTACATATATTAAGTACTTTGATATACACATATACATACATACACATACATACATATATATATATATATATATTAAGTACTTTGAGATTTTTATTCGCTTGGGAGTTGGGGAGTTGCGCTTTAGAGTAATGATTCAGTCGTAATAACCAGCCTCAAATATGTTACCAATCAAAAGTTAGAAAATCCTGGTCTTATAGTACATCAAAGAGACATAATGTAATGCTGATTATAGAAAGATATAGGTGCTTTCAAACTTATAGCCACTCTTTCTGTCCTGATCATCTGCCATTAAACGCACTACTCTGCAGTGTATCTCCTCTCGGCATTGACGTAGTCCGTATGTGTAATGGTTTCTTATGCCCCCATAACAAATTAAGTTAGGTTTTTAAGTCTTTATTCTGATTATTTATCATATACACGTATAAGAAAGGATTAAAAATGTTTTGCGAATTTCACCAACATACACCACCAAAGTGAATTCCACTTTATTCTCCTGCACATATGCTGCAATCATCGGAGCAGTTTAATCAAAGAAAGAGGCAGTCCAGTTGTTAAGTGGAAGATAAGCTTCTCTCCCTCTTCGTTCTTATATACTGCTTGTCTAAGGTAGCGTTGTTTAAACAAAAGAGAGCCGGGTGTCTGATAATCATTCCTTGGAGAGCCTAGGATCAATCACTTTAGGAGGCGAAATGATGAGCTTTTGATTGTGTACTGTCAGCATTCTGTATAGAGTTTCTTCAATAAGTTCCGTGTAATTTCTTAGCAATAATTGCACTGATTTCTTCTTGAGACAATAAATATAGATTTACAAATAAATTTTCTGAGAATTTCGGTAAAAGTAATACTAAAAAAAAAAAAAAAAAAAAAAAAACTTTAACCTTATGCATTATTGTTTTAGTGTACACTTGCGCGAAAGAAGTGCCTTAAACATGTTGAAGACATTAAAAATTAATTTGAATACATTTTACTGGCTCTTAAATTATTAAATATAAGGAGTTATAACTTTTTTCTCGTTCTATTTGCCGTTTTCATTTAAATAAAAATATCACTTGTTGTAAAGGAAGGAGTTTGGGTCTTTTCAATTTCCGTCTGCAGACCTATCAGAACCTAAATTCATTTTTTATAAACATGAAATGTCAAAAATTAACCTACTTCACTAAAGTATAACAGGAAACCCGAGCGGCACAATATATTGTACATGAAGAATATATAAGTATATACACATATATGCAAAAGTACGTTCCACAGTTTCTATTGATACATTTGTCCCGCTTACAAATTTACACTATTTGACTGGATTGAAATTTTTAACAGTTACTTTAAACAATATAAGAGAAAACCCCAACATCTAAGCCACTTTTATAATCTAAAAATTCATCCAAATCACGATTTTAAGAATTATTTCAATTTTTTCCTTTGTGAACGTATCTTACTCCGCAGTTTAGAGTTTTTTCATAAATTTGCAGAAAAAAGTTTTAAAAATTTGGTTATTTTGGAGATCTGAAAATTTCTCCGCTCTCCGTTTTTATATACTTTTTTTTTTTCATTTTTCAATTCCAAAAATGTAACTTCGGCATCACTAAATCAATAGAGTAAAGAAAAAATATTTTACCTACTTAAAACATATGAAAGTTCACATAGTTTTTTTTTCATAACGACCTGAACTCTCTAGCAAGAAATAGATAGTCACTGAAAAGAATAAATATCTAAAATATTGTTTATGTACTTTTCAAAGACATCCTCTGCGTTTATAAATGGTAATTCAGTTCATTTTCCGACCATAAAATCATTTTCCGGCAACTTAATTTAAAATATTCAAAAATACGCAAATGTTAAAACACATTGCAAAAGAATAATCCACTTTACAAAAAAGCAAGGCATCGCCAAAACACAATAAGCATAAAGCCACTGAAAAAACAACCAAAAAATCGCATCGACAAGGAATCCTTTTTCCTCTATCCTTTCTGGCCAAATTGCCACTTTTCATCTGCAAGTCAAAACAGTTCCAATGAAGCAAAATGGTGGAGACGACACATCCCCACAAAATCGGAAAACCCATTTACATGCTCGCTTCCTTCGCGTAAAGTGTACGGCGACTCGCGGACCCGTGCAATCTTTTTGACGGGGCTAGGCCCAGGAAATGACCCTTCATCGGACAGACATCTGTGAAGTGAATGATGAATATTTGATGATATACTGTGCACTCAATGGGTTCCGAAATTGCAGATGTCCGTCTCTCCGGGGTCGATAGAGAATACTTTGGTTGCTGTCAGGAAGGCCGGACGCGTAGAAGATAACTGTGCATTTCTTTTGCACTGCTATTGTCGTTTGTTATTCTGTTCTTTCAGTACATGAAGGCATCAGAAAAAGCACACCGGGACATGACGGGCTTAGCTTTATCATCTGAACTAAAATAAGTATTGAATTGTGCCCACATTTCTGAATATTCACGTTCCATGTAAAGTTCTTAACGTTGTTTTTCTCTTTTAGCTTTATCGTAACTTGCTGAAGAGTTTTCTTGGTTTTATATCGTTTTTAAATCTGTCTTCTATGCAATGTCTAATAAATATTTTCTGTAGTTCATTTTTCAGAGAGAGCAAAATGATGATAAACAATAGGATCTACAAGATCGGCTGTTGCAATTCCTTCACCAGGAGCGTACTAGCCACATGTCACATATAATAAATAAAATAAAAACAATCAAGATCTGACTGAAAGTGAAAGTTTCAGCAGACATCTTATCATCTATTTCACTTTTTCTTGCTTGTACACTGATAATGAAAATCACCTCATTGAGTAAAAATCTGATGCCATTTATGTCTAACTGACGGTCGTTGTGTGATCCTCATTATTTTTTGTGTTTTATGAACGAATAAAATTAAGTGCATGAAAAAGAACTAATATGTAACTTGATTGTACAATTTATTGATATTAATATGTAACATTGCTGGGAAAAAAAATATATTAAATATAATTTGTGCTCCTGTTTCAACTCTCTGAAAATTGCAGTACTCAAGTTCATTTTAATTCATTTATATTCTTTTTCAGATTTGAAGAACAAAAATTCTGAATCTTCAAAGCAAACTGTGGAATTCTTCTCTTTAAAAAAAAAAAAAAAAAAAAAAAAAACTGTACTTTTTAGTTATATTTAATGCGCTCAAACATCTTCAGAACAAAAAAAAGATGGTTTCTTTTTTCCCCTTTTTTTCTGATTTTTGCATCACAAGGCAACACTCTAAAATAGAGTAACCTAGTGACAATTTTCTACCCGCAACCTTTCCAAACGTTAACAAGGCATGGAAAAGGCGGTTAACGTCTAATTTAAGGCTGATTACCAGCACACCCGATTCTGTCGCACACCATTGCCTCTCGCTGCTTCCCTGCGACCGCCAACTGATCGGATGAGTTATAGAAAAGCATCGGAAATCGCTGCACTTCTTTTTGTCCTCTTTCTGTACGTAATTCTCCCCTACGTGGCTCGATTTCACAAGTCACGTGCACGTGGAAAAATAATGTCCGGCGTCACCATGGGAACGTGACTGCCGCACGTGACCGACGCACGCGGCGTCCCTTATTTTTCTCTAAACGGCGGATGCGGATGCGTATGATCCGCGTCACCGACAGGGGAGAGAGGGTGACGAGTGACGATTCTCCGGACCGACAGGTCGTTATGCAGCGTCGAGATAAGCCGCGGCGTACACAATGTCCCCGGGACCCTTGCTAATCGCTTCGTGTTCGAACACGACATCGTACTTTCTAATCATGCACCCTCGAAAACAAAGAGCAAAAAAAGTAGATTTGTCCAGGCAGAACAATCTAACGCAGTCAAATCTCTCCAAGTTAATAACGGTGATGACAATAGAGGAAAATGAGTAAATGGTAAAGATCTTGATCAGTTGAAACAATATTTTTTTATCACAAATTTTACTTTTCAATTATTTTATTTTCCATATATCTCTCCCAGTAGTAGAAAAGGTACAACACGGCAACGGGCATTGCATGTTCTTTAGTAGCACTTTCAAAAGACGTCCCATCGCACTTTTGAACGCACTTTTTCCTCCTCCCAACTGCCCATTGCACCTTTTAAGTCGGCATTTGCCGATCCCTGTAAATGTTGTTTTTCCGTTCATATAGTGTTCAGGTTCAATAGCTGCACTTCAGGAAAGGTTGTTTTTTTTTTTTTTTTCCTCTTTTTTTCTTTTATTTTTTAACACTATCACGGGCCTACCCAGGATTTTAGGTTAGAGTGGTTTTCAAATACTATTCAACTATGTAACAGTGACTTCATTTATAGTGAAAACCCTTTTATAACGTCAAAGTCCGTTTTACTCGTTCATGGTGCACAAGCCCACATTAACGTAACTCGTATATAAAGCCATAAATAATTATCTAGTCTCTTTAGCGACCTTATAACCTAGTTTAACTGTATGTCATGGAATAACTGTATTATTTATTTTATAACCTTTCTTTTTTTCCCCGAAAAATACTTCGAAATAATTTGAAAATGATTTTTAAAATAAAATATTTTAAACCATTATTTAAGCACCAGCTCCCTATTTAAAAATATTTTCATTTTTATTTCTACCCTTTCAGGGGAATTCAGACATTAAACACACCTCTGTGGGTACATCTAAGTACCTATGATACACCTTTATCGAATAAGTAAATTACGGCTTTTCTAGCTCGCTGTTACCCGTGCCTGTAAATGCTGTTTTTCCGTTGACATACTTTTATGGTTCAGTAACAAACTATTTTATTAATTTATTTTATAATGTTTATTTTATTTATTTATTTATTATTTTTACTTCAAGTGCATATTGATTTGAAAATCATTTAAAATATTTTATACAGGATTATAGTATTAGCATACCGCTTAGAAAATTACGATAATTATGGAACATAATTCGACGACGTGCATCAAGATTAATTGACCATTCATGAAGTACTGCATTTTTCATAAACAATAAATGTAGAAATAATTATTGCACATCTATTGAAAATAAAAATGCGTATTTTTATTATTAAACTATTGATAGTTTTCTTTAGATAAAATTAAACAGATTTTAATTGACACAAAATAACTTAAATTATTTTACAACTCAGGTAGTGAACAAAAAATGAAATAAACCAAAGAAGGAACTTAATTTTATTATAGAATGTTGCGCTTGATTTGTTAGAATTACTTTTAATTTCTGTAATTAAAAGTAATTCTAACAAATGAATTGTTAGAATTACTTTTAATTACAGAAATTGATGCATTGATGCATGTCGTCGAATTATGGAACATAATTCGACGACATGCATCAAGATTAATTGACCATTCATGAAGTACTGCATTTTTCATAAACAATAAATGTAAAAATAATTATTGCACATCTGTTGAAAATAAAAATGCGTATTTTTATTATTAAACTATTGATAGTTTTCTTTAGATACAATTAAACAGATTTTAATTGACACAAAATAACTTAAACTATTTTACAAATCAGGTAGTGAACAAAAAATGAAATAAACCAAAGAAGGAATTTAATTTTATTCTGGAATGTTGCGCTTGATTTGTTAGAATTACTTTTAATTTCTGTAATTGCTATTAATGGCTATTTCATTTCTATTGCCGAAATTATCGATCAACTTTATTGTTGTGTGTGTGCGTTATATAGACTATTGTTTCTCTCGAAATTATCAATTTTAATTGAATATTTAATATATTCAAGTTTACGTTATAATAAAATCAGTCTATGAAAACGTTTTTAATGATTTTATCATTATTTAAGAAATACGTTCCAAAAAATGATTAAAAATCACTTATTTGTATAGTTTAAGCATTTCTAGTTATTCTTATTAATTTATATAAGACTCTTACTGAGGGATATTTTACTTAATGAAAAGTCACTTGCACGAATTCATTAAAAAATAGTATTGAAATTTCCCATTTTTAAAGTAGAATTTTAATAAACAATAATTTATTTCCACGAGAGTTACTTTAATCATCTTTAATTTGAATTTGCATCATGAATTAAAAATTTTATCAACTGACTGTCTGTGTAAAAAAATGTAAATGCATGACAGTAAATTATTCATACTAATTTCGATTTGGATTTTATCAGATTTTAAAAAGAAAAAAGAGGCAAAACTGTTAAATTTTCAAATTTTCTTGTCAACACCTTCACATGAAATACTAAAGAAAAACTTTATTTCTAGTTTTTTAAAGATTTAAAAAATATATTTATAGCAACTTAGAAGGCTAAAATATTTAATGAATAGGTTTTTATACTTTGTAAAATATTTCGCCATTAAAAACGTAAATGAAAAAAAAATTGCATTCGAATGTTTAAAAACAATATTTATAAAGCATATTACTTTTAAAAGTTCTTGTTATTTATTTTTTATAAAAAAATTTATTACCATCTATTCTAATTCACTGTTAGAATAGTAATTTCAAATGATCCTTTATGCTGTTAAAACCATTTAAAAATTGCAATTAATAATATTCAACAATCACTTGTAGCATTTTCCTATACCATTTCAATAAAAATCTTAAATTAAGAATTAACTTACTTTCATCACATTTTTCTCTACCTGTTATTATATCCGTAAAATTTTATCTAATCGAAATTGAGTAGCCACATCGACTTATTTCTTGTGAATTTAACGCAAAACTTCGGGAATTTAAATTTAAGAGTCTAAATCTTCACAAAATTCAAATCTTCACTTAAAAGGCAGAAAGCGCCATCTCTCGATTGAAATGCTTACTAAATATTGATGATCAATCACTCTAGACAACCATGCGGAAAGTATAAAATCGCGAAGTTTTAAATAACGTTCTGATGTGATTTACTAATTGAAACATCAGTTTACGAAACATAGCATTAATTGCATCAATCAGAGAAGTTTTATAACAGGTGGTGAAAATAATTATATGATGAACTTGATCTTTAAATTTGCTCAAGAAAAATATTTTTATGTTTTTAATTGTTTTAGGACTCATTTATGATTAATTTATGCTAATAAATAGCACATCTCAGGAAAGTACGTTTAAATATAAGGTTACTTAGGATTCTATCACTAATATGGTAGGATTGATAAACTCAACAAAACAACTTTCCGTAGCATGTTTCAAACTCTTTTTTGCATATTGAATAGCAATAATTGAAAAACCAAAAATAAAGAATGCAGATATCAATTTTTCTTTTGGAAATTAATCATTGAAATAGATTCATTCTTAGATAATGATATATTTCAAAATAAATAAATTTTTTTAATCTATTGTAGTTAAATATATTAATAATAAACATCAACAAATCATGGCTGAAAATTTGACTGCATTGATGCATAAAACATGCTTTAAACCCTACATTTTATGCTGAAATTTTAAAACTTATTTTCTTTTTAAACTATCTTATTTTGCCTCTAGAGTACTGAGGTATTTTATACAAAGAAAAGGTGTGATAAATTTATGTACGATAAATTACTGAGCAAAAAATGACCGGTAAAAGTTTCAATTTACTTAGCTGTATGTTTTCGAATTAAGCTCCTTATCCGTTGGTAAAGTTAAAGCAAAAAACGAATTGTATCACAGATGGCAATTATAAGACTTGGCGAATGTGATTGCAACAGTTAGTATGTTAAATTACTAAGTAGTTTTCTATTGTAAATTTAAATTTATCAATCTCGTTAATCTACGATAAGTCTTTCCCGAATGTATTTTTATGTAACATTTATAATGTTTTCTATAGAAAATAAGTGGACAGATAAAACAACTAAATTTTTCTAAAGTTTGAATTTAAAAGCTACAAAGCACTCTTCCAGTCAATAAACACACCGCACGTACCTAGTTATTACAAAGAATTATTCTTAAAATTTTTAAAAAGCTATTGCAGAAATGAACTTCTTCGCATCTTGATTAATGAGTTAAGGCGTCCCTTTTTTCATCTTTTCTCAAACTGTCGGAAAAAGATTAAAAAAAAAGAAATGAGTGTTCAGGTTACTTTAAAAGCATACGTTTTGCAAGAAAAAGTAAACCACATTAAATAATAGCAATTTGTAAAATGGTCTTTATTCTAGTTTTATTCACCTGACAGTGACCCATATGACATGGAGCAAAGCAACTGAAATATGCCTGTTGATAAAGTATTGCGTCTATTCTGTTAAGGTAAATAAATACGAGGAAACTTGTTTAGAAGGAGGGGATGCCTTTAGTGGAGGACTTAAATTAGGATACATGTATTATAATTATTTAAGAAGAAATATGTGAAAAAATGACTTGCATGTTTTGCCTTACCTTTACAACTAATTATTAGCGGAGTAGCTCGTTACAATATAGTTAGAAAAATGAAAGAAAACTATATAAATACAATTTTGATTTGCTATTTCTTTTCTGATCGCTTTTTATTTATAATTTTTTTTTACATCAGTAAAAATATTTTATTTAAGAAAATAATTTTACCTCTTGAATCATGTGGTTAAAAGAAGAAAAAACAATGATATGTTACAAATATAGGATTGTTTCGGAAATTTTTAAGTGGTTTAAAAATATGTATTTATCCTACTATATCCGTTTTGATAGGGACATATCTAACTAGCGTCTTCATTCAAAATTTCATCGCATCATGAAAAAGCAGACTTGTAAAATGTAATCATCATCATCATCATTCACCAAGTTTTTTGTAAAAGCTTCCGTAAATTTTTACCGTAAAAGCTTTAAATAATACATTCATCATTTTATTCGCAATAAAAAAGAAAGCAAGTTTTCCGAAAACTCAAGTACACAAATTCATTATTGCACGGAAAAATGATTGTCTCTTTAAAATGTATATCGTGAAATTCTTTATTGTTATCCTTTGAGGCATTAATAATCATTTACGGCATAAGTTAAGTAGTGTAGTACATATGTTGGCCATCGAAAACACTTAATCATGGAAATTGATCTGTATATAAATATACAGAGTGTCCCAAAAAGTTGATAACATGGTTTATTGCTTTATCTATTAGAGATAAGTGGGGGATGTAAATTTAAAAAATTTCCAAAATAAGGTAGAATAAAAATATAGTTTAAAAAACCAAAAAACACACTTTAGTGATAAATTGAACTAACTAAAAAGCGAAAAATAATTCTTAATATAGAAATAAATTAATGAACGAAAAATAGTATTATTGTGAAAAAAGCATGGGGTGCTCCATATATCAGTTCTTGAGAATATTCGATTGGTACGATTTGTACAAAAATGATACAAAAAATATAGCACAAAGCGCCCCAAGCTTTTTTCACAATACCACGCTTTTTTCACAATAATACTATTTTTCGTTCATTAATTTATTTCTATATTAATTATTTTTCGCTTTTTAGTTAGTTCAATTTATCACTAAAACGTGTTTTTTGTTTTTTTAAACTATTTTTTTTTTCACTTTTTACTTCGATTTGCTATAAAAGCGTGTTTTTTAGTTTTTGTTAAACTGTATGTATTTCAAATTTATTTTTAATTTTCGATATCTCTCATAAGACACTAAGGAACACTAAGTTGGAAAGTACAAACTGTGAGATAATTTATTTTCACTGTGCACCAGTGGCGTAGCCAGTATTTTAATTTGGGGTGGGCTGGGTATCAAATTTAAAGCTAAAGTTCAATTGTAAGCTAAATATCAAATTGTAAGCTAAGTAAAGGGTCCCATTTCGGGGGGGGCAGCCTCCTGAGCCCCCCCTCTTGCTACGCCCCTGCAGAGGACCAAAGTATTAATCAACCTGCAGTTAAATGCTACCTTCCTCACTAAAAAGGAAAAATAGGTCTCTAATCAACAAATAAAAGCGTTTTAAAAAAGAATGGCTTTAACATGTTCTTGTACTCAACTGTTCCATAATGTGATGGATCACGATATTTTGTAAAAATAAAAATATTGCTGTGCCCAGGATTCGAACCTGGGTTATTGCGTTTACAACGCTATGTACTAACCACTATACGATCACGGACACAGTAAAAATGGTTTTCTTAAGATTGTAACCTTTGGAAGTGTTCTACTTTCAATCAGGATAATAAAAGAGGAAATTATTTAATCCTGGCGATCCTGATCAGGATACTGAGATAAACTTATAAAATTATTGTATTGTCGCCGGTTCTTCATAAATGTTCAAAGGAGTCGGTTATAAACATAAAAACACGTGAAGCTAATAAATAAAAGCGTGCTAAAATCAGGATAATGAGATAAACGTATCAAATTATTGTATTGTCATCGATCCTTGATATATCTATAAAGTTTAAATTAAATCTGACCTTTTACAGTGGCCAAAATCCAGTTCAAAGGAGTCGGTTACAAACATACAAACATACATACAGGTGAAGCTAATAAAAGCGTGTTAAAAAAAGATTAAGTCAAGAAAAATTTCGTTCGTAATTTAAAAAAGTAATACTCTTTAAATGTGCATATGACTCCGGTAAAAAAAATCTCAATTAGTGAAATGTGCCTCGTATGTAATGTAAAACAATCGAGAGTTCTATTCTACAAAGCTTCAGAGAAATGAATATAAATATATTATGATTTAAACCACTTCTTAGGGGTTCTCGGAGGGTGGGGGAAATCTCTTCGAATGACTGCATTTCAGGGGTCGAACATAAATTAAAGGAAAAAAAAAACTTTTTTTTTTTCACTCCAGCATTAAACGTTAACATTCAAATTCAAGCATAGTCCCTGATAATCATTGTTTAAAAATATAAGACATTTTATCATGAAATGATGACGAAATTTTGTCCATCACCTCATTAGTGTATGATGCACATTCTACAAATTAGTAATTTTTTTATACTTTGAAGGGGGTGGGATCGTATACAAATTTAAAAACAGAAACTTTTTGTAAATTAACAAGAGGAATTTTTTTCTTAATGCAGTCTTTCTTCCTGCTTTCTTTCGAACATTTCCTTCGAGTTACATCATCCAATTATCTCTAATAGATAAAGAATTAAAGTGTGTTAAAACTTTTTTGGGATATCCTGTATATCTACAGCAATTAGAGATGGGAAGACGAATTGAAATCATGAAAAATTTTCAACTTTGTTGCAGGTGTTAGAAGAAGCTTTTACTTTAAAAACATGAGGAAATAACTTCTATTCACGTTTACTAACACAATTTTGTGCTAAAATATAACACAGATAAGTAAACTTTTTTTGTAAAAGTGATGAACGCTTCTCAATAAATAAATTACCTTTTTCCACCCCAGTAATTATGAGAGGTTATCTCCGACATCCCACGAAATTCGAGACAGTTTTTCGGCCTTCGCTTCTTGATTAATGTGTTTCAAAGCTTTTTTTTTTATTTTCTCTTCGCACCACCAAAGAACACTGAAAAGAATCCGCGAAGAGCATTGTCGAAAATTGCTTCGCAAAATATGTTTTCGCTGAAAAACGAATGTTCGTTGAGAATTAACAGCAAACTCTCAATAGAAGTGTTCCGTTTTTCCTTTTTTTTCTTTCGGGTGGTAAATGAAAATAAAGCTTGATGCTGAATGAAGGGTTCAACTTGTTTATTACGTTGTGCTTTAAGATCTGGATGAATGTAGTTATTTTATGTTGATGGAGTGCACAAGTTGTTTTACATGCCAAACAACGGGAAGTATATACAGTCAAATTCGCTTAATGGAGCATCGGTTAAAGGAATATCCCGTTTATTTTAATAAATCTTCAATATACCAAACCGTAATAATTAGTCAATGTGATACCAGATACTTATTAGAATAAATTTTCATGCCAAATTGGCTATTCCCTTATGTGGGTTCGACTGTATTTTGAAGTGTGGAATGAACAAGCGCGCACATGCAGAAAAAACTAAATGAGTTATTAAAATTTAGAAATTCATTTATTAGAATATATAGAAATTTATAAAATGTATAAAGAAATTAGAATTTAGGATATTTAAAAAATTATTTATTTTGAAATATGCATTAAAAGTTAGTCTGCGAATAGTCAAGTACACTTTAAAATTTTTTTTAAATAATCAGTTGATTAGGAAACATGGAATCCATCACTTTTTTTAGTATAATGCCATAACTTTTCTTAGTATAACTACTAAATAAAGCCATGTATGTCAATTGATTTGCATGGCTTTATTTAGCAGCAATACTAAGAAAAGTTATGGCATCTTTGTTTTCAAGATATTTCGTAGTAATCCACTGAATTTTTATTTTTGTGTACTATATATAATTTGAATGAAAAAAAAGAAAGTCATCTTAACCTTATGTTCCCCGCATATCAGTGGACATATATTTACAGCACATGAACTCGATGAAAAGTTTTGCATTCAACACTACGCGGAGTGACAGAGTATCTCTAAGACACAGTGCTCGGTGTTGTGTGCTAACATTTTCAGTAAAGATGACCGATAGAGGTATGGTAATTCCAGAATATTACATTTTTCAGCTACTTATCGCAGATCATGCATGACGGAAAAATACGGTTGTTCAACAGACGGACACTCCTATAGATATGTGAAACGATATTTCCTCCTGCATAAAAAATAAAATTTCAACTACAGACTTCAGAGCATATTGAAAAATAAATAAACAGACAAATATGGCTCAGACCCATACAAACTGATCTTCAGAGATGTATAATTCTTAACGAATTATTTCAGAAACATAAGCGTTTAATCCTACTATATAGTTACGCTGATCCCTGACTCACTTACTCTCTAACAATTCCGGTCCGACCACTTCAAAATAAAACTTTTACCATCATTAATCCAAACAGATTAAAAGGCATGGCCGAAAACTGTAATAAAATTCCCACCGCTTGTACAATCCTTTGATATTTTTCATAATCATGTATAAAAATATAGTAAACAATCTGAGCTACTTTAAAAATCTGAAAATCCGCCCGTTCCCTCATTTTTAGGCAATTTTTAGCTCTTTTCAGCTCCATTTTATTTCCGGGAGAAAAAAAAAGTGAATCATTTGCGTGACAAAATTATCTCTTTCAAGTGAAAATGACGTCACACAATTGGGATTCCAATTCGTTTAAAATAGTTTTTTCAGGTAACATGTTTTAATTTTTTAATTAAAATAATCGTCTGCTGAAGCATTAATATACGAGGTGCTGAGTACACAAAACGAAATTGTTCGAATGCGAAAAGTTTCTGCTCATTTTCAGAACAGCATGAAATTCTATTTGGATATATAATAAAAATTGAATATGAAGTTATTTATTTTAGGTGGACGAAGATAAAATGTATTGAGTGTAGACATATTTTCGTCAAATGTTTTTTTTTCTAGCACCCTTTGTAATTGCCTCCACAGCGGGCTTTTTCTTCCAGTTTTAAAAATAATTAGAATGTCATGTAAAAGAATGTTAGATCATACTACCAGTCTGTCTATCTTATAACTCTAAACAAATTACGATCATTAAAAGAAGAGTCACATTTTAATTTAATTTAAGAAAAATCAGTATATACATTCCACAAAATAATGTTTAGTTTTATTGCTCTTAATATCAATTTACAAACTATTCAAAACATTACGGCTCTATGCGGCAAATGAACTTTAAAATTAAGTTAAAATTAATTGCGTGAGACAGCATCCCTGCATGTCCCATATTTCTGTTTCACTTTTGTATATGACAAGTAATTTAAAAATAATTTAATTAGTTTTTATGTCACAAACTCATTTATTTTTTAAACAAATGTATTATAACTTTTTTTTTCTTTTCCTCCTTAAGAAAAAATTCCATGAGCTAGCTCCTAACCTGAAATGTCCCCAGGAACGTGGTTAAAAACTTGTTAAGAAATATTTCCAAAAAACGATCATGAAAAAAAAAAAATTGATGAAGGGTTTTTTTTACTCACTTTTTTTTAATAAAGTAACCGTGGTAATTATTCTTTTAAACAACAGGAGGAGAAGGGTCCTTTTTTAGTTATTTTTTAAGCTTACTCAGATGCAAAAAATTGCTGTAAAAAATAGTTCTCTTCACTTAATAACTTTATTAAGTTAAAGTCCGTATCTTTTCAGGTTGTTAAATCTTCTAATTAAGCCAAACGCATCTTCATGTTTTTGCTGGAGAATTCGGCATAAAAATAGCTGTTTTTGCAATTTTTTTTATCCCCTAAGAAGATTAAAGAAATATTAAAATACGAATTATAAAACTGGGAATCTATCTCGATGGCATTTCGTAACTGGAAAAATTGCACAGCATAAAAAAACTCTTTTAAAAAGCTTAGTAATCAGTTAATCATAAATATTTATTTATTTAATTGAATTCGTATAAATTTTATCATAAGTTTCTTCTTACTCAAAAAGATACATTTCAAATACTAACAAAATAATGAAAAAGATGCATTTTAAATTGGTGCCAACTTGAAGACTGTGTTTGAGCCCGAATTCGATCAGGGTTCGGACTATGTATCACGGATTATCGTTTAGTAGTCTCATTTGTATGGGTTCACTTAGATTTTTTTATGGACTCATTGAATATTTAAATTGAATAAAAAAATTATTTTATAAGACGGGCTTACAGCCTGTGGATTTTAAGATGTTCTGCCTAGTTTTTGTCTCTTAACTATAGACTGGTACATCACGGAATACGTATTTTATATCTTTTTTTAATACTTTGGTTGAGGTTGGTTGGTTTTTTTTAGATTTTGGCTATTGAATTATTGGGTTTATGTAACATATCGCAAAATGTTTTTTCTCATCAAACATTGAATTTTATTTTGATTTCTTAGACACACTGTCTGGCATCTAAAGTATGGGAGGGAGGAAACTAATAAGAATCAATATGCCAAGTTATTGATCAACAAATACCCTAAAAACATGTGAATTTAATGATTATAAATATAAACAGTCATACAAATAAGATTATACAGTTTATGCATTGAATCAGTCTCGATATCAGCAAATTTCTACAATATTCTTTGAGTGTTACAAGGGGGAAGAAAATTGTGGGCAGTAAAGACTCAATTTTAGTATTTAAAATAAATAAATAAAAATAAAATAAAAAAGAAACCAATCGCCCTTATCACATGATTCTTTGTAACAATGATATGCAAAATGAAACACAATACAGTGAATTTAATTTAAGTGTATATTTATAAACCAAAATGTACTTGTGATAGAGTCTTTAATAAAACAGTTATTTCTTAGTTTGTTTTACTCCAAAAATATATTTATATCATGGAGAAACTATGCACATTGCAGTAACCAAACCAATAGAGTAACAACTGAAAGTTAAATAACTTTTGTTTTAAAATATCAGTAAAATATCATACCACAGCTTTTTCAGAAATTTTACAAAACAGGAACAAAACATGCACTCAAAATGTTTTTCAATCCGCTGAGATTAAATCAAATAGCTTCCCTGGATGCCTGCATCTGGTATCTGTGACATTGCGATACAAAGAATTAGCTTCCTTATTCTCAAAATATCTCAAAATGTGGTTTTCAGCAATCTTTAAAAACAAACAAAAACGTTCAATACAAATATATTTTTTGTACTTGGGTTTTGTATTTCAGATTTTAAATTTCGAGATAAAATTTACCTCAATACATATGTATTATATTGACTTCTATGAAAGAAAGCAAGGCTCTGCTTTTTTACTGTAGTAGTTTAATGTTCTGGGAGGTTAACATTTCAGATGGTTGAAAAAAATATTTTGTTATGATCCATTCAGATACCCATATTTCTCTCTAGACATTTACCTACGTAGATGAAGGTCGTCATGGTTGGGCAGTTGAAATATTTTAGATTTGACTACTAGCATCAACGTCATGATTTTGAGGTTGCGTTAAAACTTCTCATAGTGACAGAAAACTTTTCTTGACATTTGAAATTCAGAGAGTAAAAGTAATTATGCATCTTGCATTAAGTGGCTTGCACATTAAAAGGAAAAGAAATATCAATGAATAAGGGAACAGAAAGTGATCATGTAATGTTCTTGATAAGAATTCTTAACGCTTTTTGTGCTTCATGTTTTATTTATTATTTATTTATTTATTTTTTTAAGGAGAAAATTCAATATCATAACGTGTTTGGTAGTTGGGAGAATCGATGAGCAATGGCACTTGTCGTCAAGGTTGGCTATTTTTAAGTACTCAGGGTTGACCCAACATTCCTTGACTATGCGGACTTTTGTTCCGATTAGCGTGTTGAAAACGTTAAAATCAGTATCTGAAGCTACGTATAAGACGATAACTTCAAATCTAATTAAACGGAGACTGTGCTAAACTGTGCAAAAACTGCACAAGCTAAACGCTTCGAGAACACCCAAAAATGGCCATCATTAAGCTCGATGAAGTCAGTAACTGGAACACAGCCTAAAGGAGGTTGCCTGGTTAAAAGATGGCAGGAAACTCTCTCTTCAGATGAAGATGAATATTCGGACAAATATTTTTTTCATCTGTTTAAAAGAAATTCTCCGTCGGTTAAACCACGACAACTCATGGAATGCAAGAGAAAAGTGAATTTGAAGAACGCCAGTATAATAATGAGTGTATCGAATCAATGAAGCGAATACTTGTAACGAATGCGTGTGCCTCGGTGAAGTACAAGGTTGTCCAAATTAAATTTCCCCAACTCAGAGGCCTGTGCAGGATGTTGTATGAGCCATAATGTAATGAAATTTTGAAAACAGACACTTCAGATCACGCGCTCGTGATTTATTAAAAAAAAAATTATTAGTACAAGAAGTTGCCGATAGGTGGCGCTGTAACACTAGTAATTTGCATATTGCAATGACGTGATTTGCAGAAATAACACTTCTGCGCAATGTATCCAAAAGACGAGCCCTACAAAAGTGGAAGACAGGCACTGCACAGGCAGTTGTTTCCAGCTCGCTGATGCACAATGGCGGCTTTGAAAGACAAAGCTCTGTTAGTGAAACTTTTCTACCAGAATGACGAGAACTCCTGTGCTGCCTTTGCCTTTGCATAAGAGCATTCCTTCGGCTAAAGAACTTACGCCGAGGACCAATGACACCACGCGCTTTACGAGACATGATGAAGAAGTTCGAAAGAACCGGACAGCTGGGAATTTTACCAGGTAGAGGACGACATGTTGTGGATTCTGCACGCGTTCAAGACGTTACTTTGGCGGTCGTGGACGCCGCTAGCCAATCGCCACATGGTGTTGTCAGTGTGCCAACTGTTTCTCGTGCTGTTGAACATCTGTAGAACGTCTTGTTGATCTGCAGCGCCACCTATCGGCAACTTCTTATACCAATAATTTCTTTTTAATAAATCACGAGCGCGTGATCTGAAGTGTCTGTTTCCAAAATTTCATCACACTATGACCCATACAACATCTTGAACAGGCCTCCGAGTTGGGGAAGTTTAATTTGGACAACCCTGTATTAACGAGCGAGGCACACTTTGTTTCTCTCCTCTCAAGCTCCACCATTTATCAATAGGTGAACGTGATTTTAAAATTATTATATTACAGAAAAATTATGATTGTTATATTCCAAACTGTTTAAGCTTACAGCATTTTTTTTTTTTTTTGCGTGTGTGTATTGTTGTGTTATATTGGAACAACTATCCTGGTTGAATGTAGAGAAATAATTTCACTTTTTATAAACTAATGTATTCTGAATATTTTAGTGTTAAAAGGTTTTGACGAGACATATGGCCTGTGCTAAAAATCCGTTAAAATAGCTATTTCATTTGCCAAAGCCGAAACAATGTGCCATTCAAAGAAATTTTCTGATACATCTTTGTGAAATTTTCTAAATCTAATAGAAATGACATAAAAATGTACCTATTTTGGATTTTACTTAATTTATTCCTTAAAATTTTTCAAAAAAATATTTTTTCCATATATTTTGTTGATTTTAGTGATGAATCAACATAATAAAATACTGACCTTGATAGTATTTTTTCTTCTTTTTATTTAATTGCTCCTACTTTCTCATTTTTCATCTAATCAATTTATGGTATGCGTCTCATAAGTGTTTCTTTCCCCGATACTTTTTGTATCTTAAGACACCGAGACCTTTTTGTTATGTTGCTTAAATTGACCAAATTCTTCTTAAACGAAGAGGAAACGAAATTCTTCATAGAGTTATCAACAAAAATCAAGAAAGTGGCCAACTCTGACGACCTTCTCCTACACGTAAAATAATTAATTTATTTATGAAGTTTTTTATTTTTGCCGTTGTTAATGTATTTAACCATCTCCATGAAATTTTGGTTGAAGTGGCTTTAAATCTTGGTCAATTCTTATTAACCCTTTATGCGTCGCTCCCGTTAAAATCACGGGCTAAGCTCTAAGCTTTCTCTCTCTATTTCTCGCGCCCATGATATTGATGGATAGTAGCATTCAAACGTTATGCACCTGAAAGATAACAGCATTTCAGTTCTTATGCACGAATTTTTTTAATATCTCATTTTATACAACCGATGACATTCTAGACCATTTTAATCTTAATTTTGATATAGTTTATTTTTCAATAGATGGTAGCAGTGTTCAAATACGTGTATTCGTGAAACGCCCATTGTGGAATCTTCGCTCACTTTTTTTTTACTTATGTTCAAAGAAAACTTTACTAGTATTTATTCATTTTACGAAATAAATTAAATAAAATCCCCTTTAGTGTTTAAAACTTATATTTTTAACGATTCCCTGCTTGCTAGAAAAATCACGTTCAGTCACAATAACCCTGAATGTTAGCTTTTCTTAAAAATTAACTTTCGCACACACACACACACAAAAAAAGGTCAAAACTTTAAAATGAATATGTATATTGCACATGCACTTATTTTTATACAATTTTCTGGAATAAAAAATAGGCACTTTTATGAGCGCTTTCTTGAAAATAATGCGACCGTTAAGGTACATTATTGGTACAATGGTTCAACCATTTTTTTTTTCATTTTTTCCCCCGTATATGTTTATCAAATTTTCTTTTTCTCTTTTGCTAGAATATTCCTGCTTTATCTTTGGACATCCCTTTTCGTGGGCAGAGCATCCACTGCCTCTCTTACACTATTTTTTTTTTCCATCTAGCAATAATTGCTCATCCTTCTCATCTCCATTCAATTTCCGAAACTATGAGCGCTTAACCTCTTCGATTGGTTTTGTTCTGCGGATCTGCGATCCCGGCAACGCTCAGCCTAACAATGTACGCAGGACGCAAACCACTCAACTCGCGGGGATCCCCTTTAAATCCGGTGGCTTATCGGAAATAATAATCCCATATCAGGCTATAACATAAGCTAGGCGCTGTAATTGACATAGTCATTACAAGACGTGCCATAGGCTTCAGCAGCACAGGCGGTTTCTACAATAGGGGGTTGAGTTATGGCAATATGCGCAGTGGGGGGTTTACAACCCCCCACCACCCCCTATTAAAATCTTCTCTCCCTCTCTTATTTTGCAGGGACCCCATGCAACTGGCATTCAGAAAATAGATAACTTATTTCCACACCAACGAATGGGGAAGAAGCAGTTTTGTACCATGTCCTATTATGCAAAAATAAAAAAAGAAATATTTTTTATTTCACTTTTTTTCAACAAACTAAAAGAAAGAATTTCTTTGTTAATGCGCATTTTTTATGTGCCTCTCGTAAAACTAAATTATAACTTTTGCCTGAAATTAGATAAATGATATTTTTTTTTCAGTCCTCCAACTTGCTAATTACTGTGTTCGCAGTTTTCGTAATGATAAATGAACAAAATTGTGCTTTAATTTTTTAAGTAATTTTTTTACCCCACTTACTTCAAAACATTAAAAAAGAATGGAGCCAGAAGGGCCAAAAAACTTTATCTTTATTGAGCGCTTTCTCGGGTTTTACGACATAAAAACAATTATGCTTAAGCTTTCTTTAAGAAAAATAAAAGTGAGGGGGGAAAAACAGTAAAAAAAAGGAACAGTGGATAATTTTGTAGAAATCAATGAATATTTGCAGTGGGATTTGAGACAAGTTTAGCTTAAATAGTTATATGCTTGATGCATCAATGATTATCTAAGCTACTTCTGTTCGAGCGTATTAAAATTTAGCATTTTTTAAGCTAGCTCTCGTTTTAAAATGTGTTTATGACGAAGGATATGCAAAGAATGTGCTTATTTTACTAGCAGCATGTTATCTGTTTGTGATGAATTGTTTAAAGGAAATCAATCAAAGCACTTCACAATTTTTTTCCTTGTAATTTATCAAAGCTTGTTCATTTAATACATGTTACGAAAGTTTTTCATTGAAGTGTAACGTAAACCTTTTGTTTACACTGTCAAAAGCAATAATTACTGTAATCAGTTTGCTTATGAAGAACATTTTTCCAGCGCTTGAATGAAGTCCATGCTTCAAGTTTCCTTTTCATTGTTAGAAATGACGTTTTCATTCATAAAAATTGCGATTATGTTAAATTGAGCCACCTACTACAGGAATAGTTCACATTTTGGGAAGCATATATTATAAATAAATTATAAGTGTTTACTTTTAAAGTTTTGAAAATATTTTTAACGAAATAAAAAATAAAAAATATTTTAATTCAAACCTTTATTGAACACTATGCAGCATTATTTTAATATAAACACTCTTGCTAATTATTGTTGAAAATAAAATAAAACAGCATAAAAATTATCGAGGTAATAAGATGACGCATCATGAAAATCAACATAAAACATTTGATGAAATTTCAGGCACAGCGAAACAAAAATTTCGGCTGCGAAGTTTGATTTTTGAGAAAAAAACTTTCTGAGCACAATGAAAACAATTTTATTTTAACATATTTTTAAAATTTCGAATGCATTAACCTTCACGATCCTGACTTATCACGATTATTTATATAACACTAGCTGCAGTACCCGTTCTTCGAACAGAAATGGGGATTGTTAGAACAAGTAATACGAATAAAAAAAAATAATAAATAAATAAATTTTATCTTTATTTGCTTATTTTAGCAAATTTTTGTCTCCAAAATAATGTACACTCTTAAAAATTTGTCACAACATTTTACCAAAACATGGTAAAAATGGTATTTAAAAAGTTGGAACCCTAAGATATTGAAACCTTGTTTTGTGATAAATTGTTTAAAGGAAATCAATCAAAGCACTTCACATTTTTTTCCTTGTAACTTATCAAAGCTTGTTCATTTAATACATGTTACGAAAGTTTTTCATTGAAGTGTAACATTTGGTGCTCAGGTTTAACCACACTTTTGTGAAGCACCAAAGGTTGGAACAAGATTTCAACATATTATGGAGCCAAGTTTTCTAGTACCATGTTTTACCATGTTTTGGTGAAATGTTGCACCAAATTTTTAAGAGTGTATATCTTCGCATCTGAAACCATATTTTAACTTTGCAGAATTTCCTTGCTTGTGATGTAATTCTTTCTTAAAAATTTATTATCATTTAACTTAGTATTGCACTTTTAAATGCATAACATATAAATGACATCAGAGTTATTGATTCCATTTGCAATTTTAGCATTACCATTTAGTTATCATAGCCATAGTACCCATTGTTTTCACTTAAATCGTTATATGCTACACTCAAATGATAACTGAAGTATTTTTAAAAGTTCTCAGTTTCGGAAAATAAAAATGCATTAGTATGAAATAAATAATGCATGAATCTTTAAAAATACTCTGATTTTAAGGCTATTGTATCTATATGGTAAGCCCATAATTCATGGCGTTTATTTAAGTAAAAATTTTGATTGAGATAAAAATATTTTGGTAATGTGTTTTACGTTATTCGGTAAATGTGAAATATCGATAAATGTACTAATAATGTGAACTCCCCTCCCCCCCATCCGCATCATTAAAATGTATCGTATGTCAACAATAAAAAGCATTTTCAATACCTCCTGCTTTTTGTGTTAAATCGAGGCGGTAAAGCCACAGAAATTTAAGAGTGTATACTTCAGAAATACTACTTCATTACTTCAGAAATTTATGAGTGTATGGTAAAGAGGCAAGTAGCTTCCGTGTCTTTGTCCTCTTGATTAAACGTAAAAAGCAGAATGTGTCGAAAATGCTTTCAGATTCCCTTTCTGGCCCAGCGTTGCTACCATAAGCAAAGGTCTTCGAATGACTGTTAGTGATCTAGCCTTTCGCTTAGCGGGCATTCAAATATATATGCTGAAAAACAACGTTGGGCACAGAAGTAAAACTTCGTCGTTGTGCCTTTGGCAGCGAATAGGTTAAACTGGGTTTCAAGATTTCACATGGAATGGGATGATATGGCCCTTAGAAAATTCTGCGTATTCTACTAAGTATAGGGAAATTTAATAATGTGAAAAATATATTTTATTAAAGAGAAATCAATTAAATAAACTCTTTTCGGAACTTTAAATTTGAAAAACAATTTATAATGCTTGTAATTCAGATTTTAAAAAAATAGTATGCTGCAGTGAAAACTGGAGGCAAATAAAAGCAGTTCTGCCTCGACTGCTAATAGCTAATTCTCACGACATCTTAAAATAAATAAATAAATACACCGACGAGCCATTACATTATGACCACCCACACATTTTCCAATGAACTAGTCTGGATGAGAAGGGGGAGTACGCATTTAAGTGGAAATGGTGTATAACTGTTGCTGGAGAAGGTAAGTATCATTCTCCTACTTATGATTGTGAGTTATGGGAAAGGCTGTTGATCTAAACGAATTTGATAGAGGGCAGATTGTAATGACCCCTAAGACTCGGAACGAGCATCTCCGAAACTGCACGACTGGTCGGTTGTTCACCATCTGCGGTTGTTAGTATTTATAAAAAGTGGATTAATGACAGTGAAACCAGCAATAGACGTCAAGATGTTGGGCGTCCACGCGCCATCAAAGAAAGAGGACGCCGGAGACTGCCCCGCCTAGCACAGCAAAAGCAGCGGCAGACAGTGGCTCTGCTGACAACAAAGTACAATGCAGATCCGAGTATAAGTGTTTCAGAACACACAATTCAGGGGATACTGTTGGATATGGGACTGCAGAGCAGACGTTCCACTCGTGTGTCTCTGCTTATCAAGCGTCATTGTCAACTACGCCTACAGTGGGTACGGGAACATTGAGACTGGACCACAGATATATAGAAGAGAGTTGCCTAGTAGTATGAATCCCAGTTTCTAGTTCATCACGTCAATCGTTGTATCAGGGTACGTCGTCTTCCAGGAGAACAGCTGCTCCCCTTTCCCCTTTCCCCGGTAGCTCATTGCTCAAACACGACCATGTTCCAATATCTCGACTTTGTGTGGCCGCTGCTTAAATATTTGGTACAACCTGTCTCCAGCATCTACCAAGAACTCGTGGCATCCATGCCCAAAAGAATTGCAGCTGTTTGAACGGCTAAAGGAGGCGCAACGTGTTACTGTATAGGTGGTCATAATGTAATGGCTCTTCGGTGTAAATAAATAAACAAATAAAAAGCCTTAACATTTGTTATTTTGCGAGTAAACTAGTAAAAAACCTTTCACATTTGTTGACATTGCGAGGTTTGTGTACTGTTTTGTTAGCCAACTGCAGTAGTGTTTGAATTCTATTAGATTACTGCAACTTAAAAAGTTTAACATGTCAAAAATCAACGAGGGTAATGTATGACTAGACCATATTCTCCCAGTACATGGATATCAAGTTTTGTGGGACGCGAAAGGCACAGGAATGATGAAGTCAATCGGCCGAGCTCCCAAGGAGATAGACAGTTTCTGACTGAAACGGTTGGAATGAGAAACAACGCCTTGACTCGTGCAAGCTGAAGGTAGAAGGCTTCATCTAACATAGTTGTTGGCTAGATGTTGTAAGGCATCTAGCCTTACAACAAGCGTTGTAAAGGCTAACGAAGTCAAGACTTTACAATGCTTTGCTTGACTCGGCTGCTTGACGAGGCGTGTTATGCTACTACGCCGTCATCACAATACTTTAATTTATATCTTGTTTTATAAAACAAAGGGGGGATTAAAATTTTGACAATCCATTTGATTAAATTATAGGAGATTTTTTTTCCGTTTTTCACTGGACGTTGGCGCACGACTTGCACACCCAGGAAAAACGCCATCGAATATGTTTGGTTCTATAACAAATAAAATATTTTCTTAGCTCAAAAGCAGGCATTTTGTTAAATCGATATGGTTGAATGAAGCAAATATCTCTTAAATCAGCAAGACAAAACAAAACTGGCAAGTTACGTAGTCAGACAAATTTTATGAAATTCAACAAAATACTTTTTTTAGAGTGTATTTAGTGTTAATTCACATTATCACCCCTATTGTGGAGCAAAGGTGGGGCCCTTGCTTGGGAAATAAAATAATAATTATTACTTAAAAATTAAGTAGATAGCAAATATTATAAAAGTACCAAATTTGAAAATATCACATGGAATACAAGCTAGGTTCACAGAAACACTTAATTTGAGAAATATCAGTTAGCTCTGATTTAATTTGATTTATTATAAAAGGCAATTCCAATACATACTGATAAAGTACTGGGTGATTAAAAATAGATGTTTCAGCGATTATCTGTTAAACCGACACATACTTTCAATAAGAAAAGTTTGTAAAATTTAGTGTAGTTTTTAGGTATGGAAATTTTTAACAAGGGGCTGTATACATATTAAAATACGAAATTTAATTTTTTACAGTCCCCCCTTTCCTATCTCTAATATTTGGTAAAATATTATTCTGTGTCTAAGAAGGTAATAAATAAGTAAATAAATCCCATGTCTCTGAGTGAATGAAATAGTTACCGAGATATTTAATGATCAAAATGACAACTTACACCACTTTACTTGGTGTGTTGGTGTCCGTTTTAAGGCGAAAAAATCTTTGGAGAATCAACTATGAGTTAAATAATGATTTCTTCGTTAGTAAATGGCTATTAAACGCATTCAAACTAGGTAATAGTTTTTAAATGCGTTAGAACGGTTATGCGTTAAATAGGTTTAGTTTTATCTGAACTTATTGGTAGTGCATTATGAAATTATGGATAATTTTCTCTTTCGTGCGCCATCCATTAATTAATTTACGTTTCCAGAGAAAAAACTTAAAAGTATGCTAGAGATTGAGAGAGAAAGTTGTTTGAGTTGATTTTCACTTGAACTGCCAAACACGCTTTACAGAAAAATTCTAGCTAAAATAATATTTCCATTAATCAGATGTAGCTGTTGAATAAACACTAACATAAATTAACGTCAGTTGAAAAGTATTTTCATTTTCCTCATTTTTGAGACACCTCCTTAGTGTTTGGCGACAAATGCTAAAACTTTCAATATATCGGCAAGTGTCCCACTCCGATACATCACATTTATTTTATTTACCTTCTTAGATACAGGGCAAAATTTTTCCAAAAATAAAAAAACTGATATTAAACAAAATTTAATTTATATATAAAATATATAAATTAAATTTTGAATTTTAATACGTATACGTAATGTAAAATAATTGCCATATCTGAAACCTACTCTAAATTCGGAAAACTTTTCCAACTGAAAGTATGTAGCACTTGCGGTTCAAACGATAATCGCTGTAATAACTATTTTGAATCACCTGGTATAGTAGACCAGTGGCGGCCAGTGTGGAGATTATATTCATTATATAATGTGGACATAGATAAACGCTCACAAATGAAACTAGGTAAAGTGATTAGTAAGCTCTTCATGGTAGGCATAGGCACAATTGGGAGCTAAACCAACGACAATTGCCAGAATTACTAGTAATAGCTTTAATACACTTAAATTCAAGCAAGATAATGAGGACTGGATACATTTAAAAGATATTGCATAGAAAATATAATAAAAAAATAAATTATAAATACTATCTAAAGTAAAACTCTACTGTAGAGGAGAAAGGTAAAACCAAAATTACACTGAGATTTCAAATCGGAAGAAGCATTCTATCTTTAGAACCGAAACGTGCCACAGTGCAGACGTTAAGATTTAAAAGTCTATTCCAAAATATAGGAAATAAATATAATACAAACAGAAGTAAAAATACATATTATGTAAGGGCTGAATGCAAAAAGTCAGCATTAAAATTTTGTATTTTATTAGAATTAAAAAAAAAAATAGGGATTGATACGAGACCAAAAATAGGGTTATCTCATCATGCAAAACATCTGCAAAGTTTTGCATACTCTTGCAAAATCCCTATGCAGTAATGACACAAAAGGTCTATCTCGTTTTGCTTAAAATCTGTAAATCTCTACCTCGTCTCGCATCCACCCTTAATTATTTTGGGATTGATAATCTATGAAATATTCTTTCCCTAGAAATACACATACAATCACCTACATTAGTGAGGCATCCTATGCATATTAAAAATTTGTTCAGTATTGTAATTTTATAAATACAAAATGAAAATCAATTTGTTTGTTTATCTGTGCCGCATACAAATCTACACTGTCGAACCAATCGGCTTGGAATTTTGCACAAACACGTAAAGTGTTTATGTTTATGTGTATGTTACGTACAGTAAGAAAATTCTACCATTCCGTATTTTTTTTTAGCAATTTTTCGTTATTTTCAGCTATTGATTTCCGAGAGCAGAAATGTTAACCGAGTTACAAATTAGGTATTGCAAGTGAGATTTTAATCATTTTGTCGTCATTGTTATCAGGCTTTAAAGGGAAAATTTCGATTTTTTTCACAAATAGAGTTATTTCATCAGCATGAAGCATCGATATCTTTTAGGAAAACGAAATCTTACAAATGTGAAAAGTTTCCTCAAACATACTCGATTCTGCTCGTTCTCAGATTTGATTTGATTTTTGGGGTTAAATCAAGGCTACAGAAGGATTATTTGTGTACGAGGGGGGGGGAATCTTAGATTGAGGACTTTTTATAAGGGTTCTAACGCGAATCCACGTTACATCTTGAGAAAAATCGTTTAAAACAACAGAACGTTAGATCGACAATCGCACGGCAGTCCAGAATCCTGTATCTTCACACTTCGTCTATCTACCATATGAGGGTCTTATCCACTAGGTCTTAGCCGGACCACGTTTTTAAAGAACCTCTAATTCCAATGAAAGTAAAACACAATTTGAAAACATGACGATATTCACAGAAAGAAAAAACGGTGCGATTTTTTTTCCCATCGTTCCAATATTTTTCGTAATTTGTTCCGGTTAAAATTAGTATTAAATAATGAAGGTATAATGAAGGCTTTAGCTAAAGCTTAAGAAAATATTTAGTATCATCCACAAGGGCTGCTGTGAACCACTTTTTCATGTTTTTACTAATATTTCTGTTATTACAAAACATAATACTTGGATTTTCAATATCCAGAAGGAGTTTTAACCAACTAAGGCGTTCATCGAGGAAACTTTCTTCAATATGAAGTTGTACAGCAAAGATCTTCTAGGAGTGACACATCCTGCTAAATTTTCAATTTTTAAGAATTTTTCTGAAAGTTTCATAACTGATACAGGTTTATCATTAATTATATGTTTAGTTCAGCTATGTTTAGTAAAGGCGTATGTAAAAACTATGAAGGTCTGGCATAATTCGTTTACTTATATGTATGTACCGAAATCAGGATGTTTTCCCAAATACACCATTAATATGGCATAAAGAAGTAAACTGTGTTTTGTTTAAAATAATTTTTTTATTAATTT
The DNA here is from genome assembly GCA_038373885.1 of Cheiracanthium punctorium. Lineage (NCBI taxonomy): Eukaryota > Metazoa > Arthropoda > Arachnida > Araneae > Cheiracanthiidae > Cheiracanthium > Cheiracanthium punctorium. Next base: position 1,142,815 of record JAWZYV010014284.1, read on the forward strand.
ACTATTTTTAAAATTTTGGAATTCTTTAGAGAGTTGAAGAAAAAGAGTTGAATTTTAGGCAGATTGTTTATATTTAGTTGAATGCAGATTGAAGGACTTCGTCTTCAATCATGTTGAAGGGACAACATGCTGAAGGGAATTTAGTAAGTAAATTTATTCACAAAGTCTGCATAACGTTCGTGCAACTATCTAACTTTCAAAATATTGCACTATAAAGTTGAACCATGCATAATTTCATCAAATTTCAAGAAAAAACTACATTAACTGATATCTAAACTTTAAAAACGCATTTCGTATATTTCCAGGCTTATGCTAATCAAAATATTTAAATTTTTCAAAACTTCTGAAATCTCATCGGAAAGGAGTTTAACTTATTTTCTTTCTTTACAAAACAGCGCGAGGAACTATTGCTTTCAAAAACTCCAATCTATATCAAACAGTTACCTTTTAAAGAAAAGTTAATTTTTTCCGCTGTTTGTCACAATTCTCGATATAGTTCCAGCTTAAACAACTCAACTTTTTTATTTTTATTTTATGTATTAGAAAAATTATAAACCCAACATAAGTTTAATCAGCTTAAGAATCAAGCGAAATAACTTCCAGAGATGTTTAATTCACCTATCTTCATCTGCATACGGCTTCATCTTTAAAGGACAGTCACCTCTTCTTTCCCTCTCCCTCAAAAAAGTAAGAATAAAAATTCAGTCAAGGTACTTTTAAGGGGGTGCAAGTCCTCCCCCTCCCTCTGTCGAAAAAAATATCTGCAGATGATGCATCTCTTTTTCGCATTTTTGGGGCTAAAATTTTTGTAACTACTCGTGCATGATTTTCTCGTTCTGATATATATTTTCAGATTTCTTCTCTTTAAATCTTTTTTTTTCTTCTTTTTCCTTTTTGAAGTACATTTTTCTGTTTTCTTTTTCTTTCTTCTTCTTTTTTTTTTGTTATCATTTCCAGCTAAAAAAGTCGTGGATAACAAACTGAAATACAGGACGAAAGGATTGCAGAGAAATAGGCGGGGGTAGAGGGGATGATACTTTGAAGGGAGGAGTTGAAATCAGAATTGGGTGCTTCAGAATCTACATCTTCTCTCTCTTTCTTCCCCACCCCCTTTTCGCGTTCTCTGGTATATTTCTTTGCTATTCCTCTCTTAAGATAGCTATCTGTATATCCGTTTGCTTCCGTAGCACTTAGCAACCGGTTTTAAAGCGATTTTTGCATCTCCAGCACGCTGATGCGAAAATACGAAATTCTTTTATTTTCGTTTCCTTTCTCCGATTTAACTCCCCTCCCTACCCTTCCCAGCAACCCCCCCCCCTTCCAAATAAACTTTATCTCCTCCCTCGCGACGATTCCCCCCCCCACCCATCCACCAAAGATACCCATGGCAAAAAGGGTTAGAAAAGAGACAGGTCCAAATATTCAAAATATCTGTATTCATGTCATTTCCTCCCAACGGTAGAAACTTCTTTTGGAAGAAACAGAGAGCTATAATAAAGGTAAACAGTGTCGGAAAAGGGGACCGGATAAATATTTTCTTACTCTTAAATCGACTAAAGATTGTAACGGTACATACGTTTCAAATTCTAGGCAGATAAGCAATAATTAGTTTAGATCTGACAAATGTTTTTGAATACCTAACTAAGCATTATAAGCTGCTGCTTCCAGATAACGTAGTTAAGTTAGATTTAACACAATAGTATAATCTATGTGAAAAAATATCAACTAAACATATATTTAATACAACAGTATATTTGTATACGATAAAATTTGAAATCTTAACCATGGTTTTACCTCTGTACCTCTGTAAGGTAATTTTTTGTAATTGGATAAAGTTTTCAATCTAACAGTAATTATTTAAATAAAAAAGGGGTTTAAATATACCACATTTTTAAAACTTGGTTTATAAAAAAGATTTTTCTTTAATTTAAATAATTATTCCTAAATTGAAAATTGTAACCGCTTTCAGAAACTGCATTTTCAAGAAACTACATCTACGTCCTGTATTTCAGAGGTACAGATAAAAAACTATGGTTAAAATTTCAAATTTTACCCATACCATTAAATGGACTCTTTTTTAGATATTTTAAAGAGACTTTGATTGTCAGTCGAATCTTTATATTTTCGAAACTAATAAAGATTCGGGGAATATTCAAAATGATTTGTTTTCAGGAAATTCCCTCCAAATGCATTCTTTATAGCATTTGGAGTGCTATAAAGTTATTTATAGTAAAATGATATATTAACTTGACTATAAATAATGTCTATAAATAACTTGATATTAAAATATATCAAGTTATTTATAGTAAAATGATATATTTTAAATAGCCTTATTTTTTCACTTGATTAACGGCAAATTAGGAGAAGTAATGCTATATTTTCATAATTATTTCATATTTTGATTAAGATTACAATTTATATAGGGTAGTTTAAGTGTATAATTACGATAATGCAATCAGTTTTTAGCATAATTAGTGAATAATTAATGCACTTCATCATTTTTACGTGAGAAGAAACTTCCTTTTGCATTAATGGTTTTCTAACGTCATATTAACGCTCCTTCTATTTTTGAAAATCTAACTGTTGCCAACTAGGATAAAAACTGTTGCCAACTAGGAAAAAAAATGACAGGCAAGAAAAGTGGTTATATTGCTTTGTCATTCAATTCTGAGCGGTTTCTAAAGTTTCAAATCTCTAGCTCATCAAGAAATTAGTTTAAAATTCATTGCAAAATTTGTACCTTCAGACCCAAAATCAAATTAATAAAAGCGTTGTAATAAAATAAATAATGCAGGCTCAAATAAATTGGTTATGATCTTGAAAAAATATTCCCTACATTAAAGTAGTAGATAAAAATTATCACCTCAATTAAATATGCAAAATTACATAGAATTTTCTAGAAAAATATCATTCAATAACTGCCACAGAAAATACGTAGAACATTTTGTGTTATCTGGGACATACACATAAAAATAAGTATCCTCTTACATTTTCAAGAAAGCAAAAGTTTCTGTAAGTTCAAATAAAGTGTCTACCACATTGTTTACTGTGCTGTTTCCAAAAAGTACCTATTGATAATATCCATAAGGCTCGTGTGACCGAAAGTCTTAGAGGCATGCAAAATATTCAAGAGTAAAAATAGCAATTTTTTTACGATAAAAATGGTTTTAAAATCAATTGCTTTTTAAACAATGTAGAAGTGGCATATGCTTCTCTCCCCCTTTAATATGTCTGTGATCAGGGGCGGTATTTCGGTTTTTCATTTGGGGGTTCGATATTTGATATATTAAAATCCAGAATATGAAATAAATAAAATGTTTGTTAAATTACGGGGTACAACCACGCCCCCTCCCCCCATTTGCTATACGTACTATAAACAATGATGTTTTTAGGGGAACGTTACTTCCTTGAAATTCGCAGTAAGAAAATCTGTTTTGTTGAACCTGTAATATATCTTGAAAGTTTAGGCTTGTCGGGTGTTTCATGATCTCTTTCTTTTTTAAGAATTCTTAAGTTGGTGAAACATCAAGGGACTAAAATAGGTTTACTCTTCACTTGTAAAGTGTTTCAATTAAGCCTGCAACCGTTCTTTGTCTCCTACTGATTTTAAAAAAAAAGTTGAAATAAAATCCAAATTACTACTGTTATATGATCGGGATTCTCTTCGCCTTATTTATAAAAATCTTGAATATTAGACACTAGTAAATTTTTTCATAAGCTTTTATAATTACTGTATGCAAGTTGTAGCTTCTAATATAACCCATTTAAAAAATAAAAGTGTTTTTTCTATGTTCTTCAAAGATAACCTTCAACAACATTTTTCACTCAAATAATGATTTTTCTAGTTTTGATGAAAAAAAAGTACTGATCTCCTGTGATTAACCTTTGATAAATTATATTATTAATCTTTAGACTACTAATTATAAAAATATCTATAATATTTGCTTTTCAGAGAATGAAGCTTTCATTTTTTATGTTTGGAAGTGGCCCGTATGTTAACCATTTTTAAATTAATTTCTTTGTGATAAGTTTGACTGTTTAAACGTAAAGATGAAGGCTGTGGTGTAGCTTTTTATGGGTTGTGTGTTGCGGGATCAAGGCCAATTATCTACACGAGAGAGCTAGGCCTATGGTTAGAGTGCTTTTCGTGGGGGTCTTTTTAACTGCGTCCTAAGCCGTATTTACGCTAAGTTTCGGAGAAAGCCACGGAAAACTCCAAACGGTTAGTTCGACGGACGCGAGATGGGACCCGAACCCGGGACCTTCACACTTCGTCCGTCTACCATTTCCAGTGACATAACCTCTGTGCCACTGTGTCATATGAGAAAATGGGGTAGTATTCAAGAAAAATCATAAAGATTAAATCTTCAATTTTTGAAATGAATAATGAATTATCATTATTGTTGCAGTCTTTAAAAAAGGATTAGTAACTTAATGTGTTTATTTAATGATTCTCTTGAAGTTATCGATAAATGAATTTAATAACAATTCTAAATTAAATCAAATAATTATCAGCTTTATTTAATATTTTTATTTTTTATTTAAATACAGTAACATGCACATAAATAATAAATCCATTGATTTTCTTTTTACACATCCAATAACACAAAAAAAACTATTATTATAAACTTTTGCAATGTAAGTTCTATTGAAAATGTATACATCTCTAAAACAATAAACCATTCTTAATATGTTTTTGAGAAATATTTTGCTGAATCAATACATCTCTTTGGCACAACCTCACAAAAAATGCTTTTGAAAATGAAAGCATTTTTCTTCGTAAAAAGTCTTTAAAGTTGTGGTTTCTATTCAAAAAATAGTATGGGGCCACTGTAAATATCCATGAAGATGAATGTACAATTTCATTCGAATTTATTATTCGAATATAATTAATTAGGTCAATATTAATGGTGCTTTCTATATTTTATCTATAAAAAGTATATTTACTTAGGTATTCTCTGCATTACAAACCTCAAGCAATTTAATAAACACGAGCAGGTATCACCTTCTAGGATTGACGAAAAAACATATTGTCCAAATAAATGCATGCGGACTTTAAAATTTTTTTCTGTTAGTTCTTTTAAAAATTAATTTAGTTTATGTTATTTAATTTTTTTAAAAAACATTTCAAGAGAAATTGTTTATCGCTCATGTGTACGTGAGCATATTTGAGAAATACTGAATAAATTCTTATCCAAAAGAATTATATGTAGAAGTCCCATTTGAAGGAAAAGTTTTTATGTATGAAATATAACAGGTGCGTCCAAATCCCGGCGCATGCGTGAAAGTTGGCGCATTGGATGATTTCAAGTGTCAAATTGTATCCTTGTGCCTACTTATTTTTTTTTTAAGACATACTGGGCACATGAAATAAAATTTCGTGCCCGGGAACATATTTCTTCTTATAATTTATGATACTACTTCAAAAGGAAGCATTTCTACACTTCAGAATACAATGTCAACCGAAGTCGAATCATCTGTGTTCACCAACTAAATATCTGAAAAATTAATCTTAGAATCCGCTTCCACAGTACAATAATTTTAATCACGTGTTATTACTTTCCCTCGCCTAAACTAAAGCCTACTAAATGCGTATTCATAGTTTGAAACTCTACCCGTGAATGTAATGAAATAAAGATGATTCGTTAGTTGCATAGTGCATCTGAAGTTGTCCGTAAAAAATTAGCATATAATATGCCAAAGCTTGCAGGCGAGACAAGAGTTTTCATTTGCGAGATCATTATCAATAGTTTAAAAAAGAACCAAAATTACATCTATATCTTTTATTTTTGAATATTAAATCATAAATAGATATCAACAATCACTATCGCGCAAAATTATATCTTATTTTATTACTTTCTAACACATATTATATTCCAGTTTCCGATTTCCTTTCAATGAAAACTAATCATCTAGTCTTTTTTAAACCACAATAAATATAATTATTTCATATTGAATAGTCTTAGAAACACAAAATAGAGGCAACTGAAATATTTTTTTCGTGTTAAAAGAATCGTACTAAATTGCATAGTATTCTGTCTGGGTCGCTATATAGTTTCATCTTAACCGATTTTTCATGTTAAACGTATTTCGCTGTATAATATATGTGTACCAGTATATTTAAAACATACCAATATTTAGAGTCTAAAAAGGTTTGCCTGAATTACTAAGCTCTTCAAGTTTTGATATTAAAATTATTTCTTTTGCTTTCTATAAATTCGATTTTGCGACATTGCATTCTAAAAAAGTAACTTTATTTGTTGTACTTTAGTGAGAAATGTAAAGTACTTATAATAAAGGCATTTTTTATGTCGTTGTTTTACACTAATAGTACGTGGTTCACTTAAAATGGCCCAAATTAGAATTTGAAAAATAAATATTACTAAGAAATATGTTTTATTTATAGTATATGGCTGTTCTGACTTAGGATTACAACCAGTTTATAAATTAAATGCATTACATTCTGTATATGCAGTTTTTCGATTACGTACACAGATTAAAAAAATAAAAAAGAAAGAGAAAACTATTTTACAGAAACTTGTCAAACCTATTGGGATAGCAATTTATAAAAGTGTTAAATAAAAGTGTCTCTGTAGGCCGTAATACATAAGAATTCTTTTTTGAGAACCTCTATGAACTTTAGATTAAAGGTAGCATGATTTTTTAAAATATGTATTGCTGTTGGCAGCAATATAGGACTTGGAAAGCCCACAGCCTTTTCAGAAGCATTTTATGAAAATATTAAATTTCGAAGGCAGTTTTACATTTTTTGTCTATGCATATCCTAAGATTAAAACCCACCTTACAAAACAAAAAGAACACTTTCTAGCATAAAAAACTTTTATTTAACACATAAAATATTTATTTAAAAATATACATATAAAATAAACTATTTTTATATCTGTGGAACTAATCATCTTCTTAATCTGTAACTTCCAGAAACTTTCGATGTGATCTTACAGATGCTGAAATGAGATCAGATAAAATTTTAATAATTTATATCTTTAAAATACATAAGCAAGATACTCACAAAATCTCAACTAAAAAAAGTCCCAATTTTGAAAACAATTTCTTTTGATAAGAGAAATTTTCAATTATATCAATGGGAGATTATATTATACGGAAATTCTTCAGAACCCCAAGATTGTATTTTATAGAGGATTTATCATTGTTTTGAATGTCGTTATAGGGAAGTTTTACTTTACTTCGCAATTCCTACTTACCTGATTACTTTTCTCTGCAAGTACATACACCAAAATCTATACATATGCGACGGTGATCTATAATATACGTACTCAATTTCAGCTTATTAGAATACACCATATAGCACACTTTAAAAGGTTTGCATCCATAGGTGCGAGTGTGGTCTGTAATATGTATATAAAAATTTGAGCTCAATCTAATGCACCTTTCAGGAGCTCGTGTTCGCTCACATGCACACAGATAGATACATACGTACATCCATCACCGTACAAGTAGCAAAAATGATTTGAGAATGCATCAAAACGTGTGAAGATATCAAAATAAAGTCATTTTTTACATGATTACAGTACTTTCTTTACATGGTACATGTTCGAAAAGAAAAAATGAACATCAGACATTGGTCTACGTTAACTAGTCAGCGTTTAATTGAGTTTGGGCAATCTGCTACAGCAAATCATTAACCAAGGACTACATTCATTAAGCATCCAAAAGCAAATCTGACTTTTATAAAAATTTGTCTTACAAATTCGGTTATTAAAGTCAATACTATTTTTTAATGTTTTGAGTGATATATTTGAGTTTCTTAAGTGATAAGAAAGTATAGTACTTTTAAATATTTAGTTTCATATCATTTAGATTACCTCATTTTATATTTAATTTGTATAAAAGCTAGTCCACGCGCCTGTGAAAGCCGTAATATGGCCACCCCTCAGATACACATACAATCTTTATGTATAAAATTCTCACGCGGTTGCAAAATCAGTCTTTATTTATGAAGTAAAAATTGGCAACAAAAAGCTTAAAGAATTTCAACACACAGTACTGTTGTCCATGAAAGTGAAAAAGAAAATTTTGAGAGCCTCTCATCAATTAATCTAAAATTACAGAAGAGAAGCATCTCCTGAATTTTGGTACTGCTTGGAAGTTGATGTTAATCACTTCTAGTAAGATGTAATATAGATGAATTTTTCTTATTTAGAAAAGAATCTGCAAAATTTAGCTTTATCTTCTTTTTAAAAACGAAAATCTGTGTGTTTGTTTGTCCTTGACGCATACAAATCTACGCCGTCGGACCGATCAGCTTGAAATTTTGCATTAATACGTTATAAGGTACAAGGAAATTTTTATTCTACTTTCTGAAAATCAAACCATTCTCAACTTTTTAACAATTTACCATTTTTTCCATCTCTTTTGAGTAAACCGAGAGTAACTAATTTAATAATTTTCAGTGACAAAATTCGGTATCGTACGTGATATTGACGTCATTTTTATGCCACAGTTATCAATCTTTGAAAAATAATGATTTCAGTTCGTTGCAATACTTTTCGAGATTACCCATTTTAGCTTTTCTGCCAATTAAAATTATCTTCTCTGCATGAAGTATTGTTATAAGAGGATTTCTTTAAAGCAAAACGTAATCTTTTGAATGAGAAAAAAAAACTTCCGATAAAGTCACTCGCAAAAATAATTCGCACATTTTCAGAAGAGCAAACACCTCCGATGACATGAATACGGGTTCTCGAAAAGCGTAAGTTTTCTTTACCAGTGTTTTGGGGGGACTTTTACGCATCGGAAAGATTACGATTTGGAGGGTATATCCCAAAAAGATTAATGTAATGAACAATTCAACTTTTAATTGTTTTAGATTGGCAACAATTCAAACCTTGTCTTGCAATGAAATCTGGTATTGTGATGAAAGCAAAGGAAATTTGATATTTTGATATTAGTTTAAAGCAATAAACGTTGTAAATTCGTAAAATTTTTAATATGCTTTTCAAAAACATTGTAAATTTGGGTCTTATGTAATGATAGATTATGAATTTAAACAATAGGAAATTTGTTATGAATTAACAAACAATTTTCCGTGTTGGTAAATATTTCGTGTATATTAAACCAAAACATTTCATATAATTTTTCAACCAGCTCTTTACAGCTAACTGAACGATGAGTTACCAGAGGATACGTTGATTTTTATACCTCGATAACTTCAACAAAAGAAACAAATTGAATTTATTTGGTTCTTTTATGTTGAATTTTACATTGAGTGGCAACAAACTTGTTAATTCTATGGTAACTATAATTTTGAAAGTAGAAAATTAATAGTAGAAAATCTACTTTAGTTCATCTTGTTATAGCAGGAAATAGAATACCATGGATTAAAGTAGAACGATGTACGTCCGTTTTCGAGTCTGAAACCTTCTAAACGTTACGGATTATGTCAACAGAACAAGATGTTGCTGCATCTGATAAGGGCAAAACGATAGTGTTGTGTAGTTATAACGTAAGTGAATCTCTGGATAAGTTCTTCGATTTGTTGCCACATGTGCAAAGGAAATAAAATCCACAACATATGTCTTCTTCTTAAAAGAGTATTTTTAAAAGTTAATGTTTTATTTGTTTCATTTTCAAGTATTTTTATTTTCCAATTTTTAAGAATACAACTCAGTTCAGTTTTTTTTTAATCTTAGAATTAACGACTTAAGTGACAGTAATGAATACTGTTGCTATGGTAAATAAGTGGTAATTTTAAATTGGATAATATAGTTAATTATTCTTTAATGTCATACATGTTACGCGGTTAAATGTACATTAGTAAATTAAATGCTAATAAACTTTGAAGAAATATTTTTATCACGATCAAGTCAATTCCAAAAAAATGAAATAGGGTTTTAGATGCGAAGATTTACTAAAGAACGCAGATAAATGCATAATTAATTTTTTTTCATTTGTATTACTTAGTTTAACAGTTTCACGTGCGAAGAACAGGTACTTCAACTAGTATCTCGTATGATTTTATCAACATATTATTATAATGAAAATTCTTCTCTATTTATTACCAGAAAATACGAATATCAAATCAAACCATCAAATATCGTTTTGAGAAAGCGATATTTATAGTAGCTTATTTTCCGAGCTCGAACGAAGCCAAAAATTGCGTCACCCCATATTTTCCCAACGACTTTACGATACATATCCCGTACTATCACACATCACAAAGCATATGCAAACTACTTTCATTTTTTTCGGAAATTGAAAAATTTTCAGCCCGTGCGTCTATTCGAATTCGATAAAATTTGAGGAAAGCCCCCCTCGGGCGGACATTCGAACATCAAAACTCACCTTCTCAGGGAAAAAAAAAAAAACTTTTCTTTTCCAAGTTAAGCGCCGAAAATAAGGAGCAGTGTCAAATCAACTTCTGAAGGAGGGTGAAAAAAAAATACGCATAAAAAAGCAATATTCTAGTGATTCAAGTGAAAGGGTGTTAGGTAGGAGAGGGGTGGGTGGGAGAAAAAAAATTTCTTAACTTCCCCAAACAAGATTCCGTCGATGTGAAACTTACATATGTTTCTCATCTGGCCCAATGTTTCCGCGTCAACACCCTGCACTCGTACTGTAGATGCTTTTTGACTCAAGTTCCCCTGCCTACCCTCCCCCCCCCTTCCACCTTCTTTAGAGCCGTTAAAGTTCAATTTCGAAATCTTGCTGCCGGGGGGAGTGTTGCGGGGGAGGTGGGGGGGGGGGTAAAATCGTAATAGTAAAAATCCCTCTATCTCTCGCACTCCCCCCCCCCAGAAATATATATACCCTTCTTTTCTTCCTCGGGGATCGACAGAAAGCTGCTCGCCTGAGTAGAATTCCATTTGCATATATATTTACACGTACACACACACACACACACACAGTATGCTTCGAATTTGTCTCTCTCTGGACACTTATAAATTCCGGTTGAAATGCTGAAATATCCCTAACGGGTATTTTTTATTTCCCTCCCTTTATTTTCCTGCTAAAAACCTGAGCGAATTTTCCGAGAGAGGTTGCATTTTTCCCTCCCCCCCCCCTCCCTCTTTTCGATAATTTTCGCGACTTGTTCGTCTCTCTTTCTGTCCCACTCCCTTTCCTCCACACCTCCGTTGACGTTGTCTGCTCGAACGGATTCACTTCGAATTAAATTCTGTGGAGAATTTTCGGGAAAAATTTCTGTACGTACGTGTCAAGTAATGATAATAAGTATAATGATAGGAAGCAGAGGTGTGAACGCGTGTGTTTGCGTAGGAGGTGGGTAAGAGCGGCGTTTTTGAAGAATTTCCCCGTTTGGTGTTTTCTTCCGCCCCCTCAGTACTTGGCTGCGGAGACGTGTGAGGGAGGGGAGGTGGATATTCGTGCGGTTGGAGTTAAAAATAAGAAAATGAAGTCCGTGTTTTTGGATAAGCCTGTAAAAAGGCGAAATAAGAAAAGTATGTTTGAGTTTGAAAAGGAATAAAATTTGGAATATGAAAGAATTTGCGCACAGCCTGTTGAGAAATTTTGTTAAAGGTAATAATTTCTTATGCATACAGAAATCTTCATCGCGTGTTAGCTTTTAAAAATAATACCAGAAAATTTTACTTTTCTTAAACACCTTTAAAGATTTTAATGCTGAAAGGGGATAACATTTTGATTTTTTTTTTCATTTAGAAACAGAAATATTAAGCTGTTTAACTTTTTCATTAGCTAAAAAAAAAAAAAACGAGTTATTAAGAAAAAGTGTATGTTTCATAAAAACAAGGTGAGTTTATGATCAAGATAAAATTCAATAAATAATAAAATTTTTAAAAAAATCATCATTTCACAAGATTTATTCTGCGCACTTCTACAAATTTGCAAGAATTATACAGAACTTCAGTTTTTCAGTGTTTATAATTGGTACTATTAAATAAGCATTTTTTTCTAGCCCATTTGCCTAATTAGCGTATATATGTATGCTCAATTTTTCTGGTCACTGTCACCGGGGCGTATATGTATGTATACTTAAATTTCCTAGTCACGGTCATCAAAACCGTATACATATGATCAACTTTGTTGGTCTCTAATATAATGATTATAATAAAACGGAATTTCGGGATAAAAGCCTTCTTTTCATGTTCCATTATGACGAAAATGTGTGAATGCGTCTTTTGTAATTTTTTTCATTGCAGTGTCTTCTTTCTTATTCTTTATTTTGTTCAAAATTCGGACATCAATGCTCATACGTTGATACTCCAAAAATTATCTTTTAGTGCAAGTTCGGTTAATATAAGTCTCAGTGGATTAATTTCATTTCTGTTGAACCCCAGCACCAAGCATATTTAGACCACAGAATAGGAATACCAAGATGAAGAGTTCAGTGCCTATAATAGTGTATTTTTCGATGCCAAAAACACACCCAATTTTTGCCACTTTAGTGCTTGTCGCTTATGTAAAATGGAACATTAAAATTACACTATTTTAGAAAATTAAACAAATTCAAAAGAAAAAATTTAGATAAAAGTACCTTTTCAAATTCAGATCGTTCTTAAACAGCTCAAACAATGAATATAATTTAAGCATCTACCATTCTGCGCATGTGTTTGCTACTGCCATGGCCAATATTTAAGGGAGTTATGGCTTAACTAATTATGCTCAATCTACTGACTCCAATATCCATTCTTTGGACACGGCCGAGACTTAAAATTAAATTCAACGACCACCTTTATCTTTTGAAATCTAAATTAAGCTTACCATAATCTATTTTTAAATTTAAAGTTTAAAAGTAGCGTTCACAACTGATTTTCACTTGACATCTGATTTCGTTTGTTTGAGTGCAATTAAAACCGCCTTATCAAACTAGCGTTGTGAGAATATTCCAAAAAATGAATATCTTTCTTTTCCCTCTGAAACCTGAAATCTTGAATGTTTTTAACTCGGACTTTGAATTATGTGGAATTCAATACCACACAATCATCTAGAAGGTTTTGCGTAATCGTAAAAGTTTCATATGAAGTTCAAATTAAGTTTTTTTGTGTATTTGTGTTGTTATGGCAAAACTACGCACTAGCTATTTGCCTAGGATGAGAGGGTGCCTTGGTTGTAGGAATATCCGAGAGGTTCTAACGCCGAATTGACGTTATATCCGGATAAAATCGACCAAAACTCTAGATCGTTAGATCGACAGCTACGCGATGGGCAAGAACACATGATTCTCACACTTCAGCTGTCTACCATGTTCAATGTCTCATCCACTCGGAAATGGTGGGGCCAAGGTCCAGATTATGAATGTTAAACAAAGTAGTAATATTAAACTATCGGAAGGACATAATTAGCTGCATAGATTCAATGTCTATATATGTGTGTGTTTATAAATCCAATCCAATAATATGTAAGAGTCAGGCGTTCTTCTTAACATAACTCTTATCGAGCGACATATACTGCAAGTAATCACGGAGCGTTCACAGTCATTCTCGTTTTAAAGCAGAAACTGCTGTTGCAACTGTCTCGACCTGCGGATCTATAACACTCGTAAAATATTAGAAACTCCGAGTCATAAAACACAGAGACACTCCTTCCCGAAAACTCCCAAGAGCAAAAAATATTCATCCATTCCCTGTGCTTCCCAAGAGCAACGTGCGGAGTACGCTTAAAACGCCCAAAAATCCGAGTTTTCCCGTCGTAAATTTACGAGCGTCGCTTTTCTCGTTTACAACAGATGTTCGGAATGGTTTAACTGCTTCAGCAAGCCTCCCGTTTGCCCGTAAATTGCCGCTGGAAAATAACGTGACATTAACACCTCCCTCGATTTCTCGTTCTCCCGTTTCGTGTTCAGAACGTTCTGTGTTGTACGTTTTTCGGAAGAAATATTATGCGCAGATGAGTCCATAAACTTTCCCTGCGACATGTGTCGTGCAAATGAAGTCATTGTTGTTAAGAGGCAGGATCAAGTTGATACGGAGCTGCTGGGTAAAGGTGGGGGAGGGGGGTGGAGGTTTTTGTGTTATGGAACACGTGTTATCGGTTGCCGTAACTGGTCCCCTTGTGTTCCCTGATGCAAATTAGGAGCAAGGGAGCTAAATAGGAGCCAAATCGCTTACACGATCATTTACAGATTGTCTATGAGTATAAATGCCGTAGGGGGGTGAGCTGTGAATGATAGGCCTCCAGGGGTGATCATGATGTTGAAGTCTTTGTTATGCTGGTAATAGAAAGTTAAACAACTCGCTTGAATGTTAACATCACTATGAAAGAATAAATTAACCTTTTTAAATAGGTCTTTTTAAGATTTTTTTTCTCTCCAGTACTTGATTGTTAGTTTTATGAATCTGTTTAGTTTGGGAGAAACTTTGCGATATTTAACTTACCCTAATATACTACTTTCGTTGTTTGGGTTAGCCTGCTGGACGCAAAAGTACTAATGTGTGAATCTAATTAACTGTTTTGCTTTGCAAACAATTACTAGTCTTCAGAAAAACAAACAAAAATAAAAATTTAAGTGCTATTGTCGTTTTTGTACACACTTCTCTTTCAGAAGTTTTAAATTTTACCTACGATAAACTCTGGTTTGAAGTTTCTGCATCTATAAAAATACATTTGAATCATTTTTAATGAGAATATTTTCTTTTCTTTTTTACTAAAAATTAAATGCGTTTTCGATCTATTTTGTCTGACTTTTAAGTTGCAAATAATTTAACTTCTTTGCCTGTAAAACTAGTTTTTCCGTCATAGGAATAGCATTCCGGGAAAACTATGTACAGATAAAATAAATAAATGAACCAATCTTTGTGTTTTTTCTGGAGTTATAAAACATTTGTAATTTCTTTGGCTGTAAAAGTAGTTTCTTTATAGAAAATAGTATTTCCGTGAAAACCATGAACAGAAAAAAAAAATGTTTGCAGTAAATACTTCTTCACGTTTTCTCTCAAGATAATTTCGAACTTCTTTGCCTGTAAAACTAGTTTTTCCGTCATAGGAATAGCATTCCGGGAAAACTATGTGCAGATAAAATTAATAAATGAACCAATCTTTGTGTTTTTTCTGGAGTTGTAAAACATTTGTAATTTCTTTGGCTGTAAAACTAGTTTCTTTATAGAAAATAGTATTTCCGTGAAAACCATGAACAGAAAAAAAAAAAATGTTTGCAAGTAAATACCTCTTCACGTTTTCTCTCAAGTAATTTCGAACATCTTTGCCTGTAAAACTAGTTTTTCCTTCATAGGAGTAATATTCCGTGAAAACTATGTACAGATAAAATAAATAAATGGATAAATCTTTGTTTTTTCTAGAGTTGTAAATAATTTCCTATTTCTTTGACTGTAAAACTAGTTTCTCCTTTATAGAAAATACTATTTCCGTGAAAACTAAGAAAAGAAAAAAAATGTTTGCAAGTAAATACCTCTTCACGATTTTTCTCAAGTTAAAGTAATTTCTAACCTCTTTGCCTGTAAAACTCGCTTTTCCTTCATATAAATAACATGCCCGTAAAATCTACATACAGACAAAAATGAATAAATAAATAAATACAATTTTGCGTTTTCTCTGATGTTGTGAATAATTTCCTACTTCTTTGACCGTAAAACTAGTTTTTCCTTCATCGCTATATTATTTCTATCGAAACAATGTACAAACAAAAACATTTGTTGTTTGGCTACTTAAAATTAAATACTTTCAATCTGTTTTTTGAAATTTAACTCAAAATTTGCACCTAGCATAAAATATTCATTACCATAGCATATAAAAAATGTAGAGAAATGTAGCCCCCTTTACCAAGAGTTATTACACTAAATACTGTTTATACTAAATAATGGAGTTTCCTGAAGTCTGATAATGAGGTCTAATATCCTATAATTTTGATTTGATATTCAAACTTTTTCGCTCTCCTCACGAAAAACTTTCTGAATCTGTCACTAGTTCTAAAAGTGATATTACCAAAATAATGTTTTTACATCTAAAAAATAAATAAGTAAGTAAAATAAGCGCGTTCATTTTTAATTGATTAATAGAAATCTATAGAAAATATGTCTTATTTTATTTCGGTAAATATTTTGAATTATTGTGTATGATAAATTTTATCTTAAAAGTCATGCAATCACTAAAAAAGAACTTAAATGCTTTGAAAGTTCGTTAATGAGTATGTCTTTTTTCTTAATACTAAATGCGTACCCGCTCTTTGCACGAAAAGAAGCGAATTTTTTTCTAAAATAGGATCGTAACTATCAGTGACAAAACAAAATTAAAAAAAAAAAAAAGTTCAGGTAGGCCTTTCTGTTGAAACTGCCACGGAATATATTAACGCAACGTAGGATTCTAGTTTAGTTAGTTGTAGAACGACCATTGAAAAATGATGGACAGAACACTTTTAATTTCACGAAATATTTATTACGTGGGATACTGTGCTTTAATCCATATAAACCTAACGAATCTACTTATACTACCAACTACTTATTCTGTCTATTACTTATTTTAATACATTTATCTTTTTCTTACGCTTTAAGGTTAAATTTTAAGAAACAACTTAAATATTTAAACCCATTGGCATCTTTCTACTGTTTAGTGATTCTTTGCAATTTGCGTATTTGCAAAATACACAAATTTGTGTAATAATTTTTTTATGGGAGTTGCTATTAAAACAGCTCTTCATATAATTTTATGCATAATTCTTGTCAGACTGGCATATTAGAACCGCAAAATGTTTCATATCTCCGTGGTGGAAAATATCCAAGCTGTACCAATCTAAATATTTAAATCAGTTCAGTCTCGTGAAAAACATCAAACTATATAATCTCGAGGACCCATTTAGAGTCACACAAATTACAAAAAGGACTTTAAATAATGTTGCAGAGTTTAAGAATTTTACGCAGTTTTTATTTTTGATGTCACGTTTTGATTGCCATAAAAAAAGCTCCGGGTAATTGAGTTGGGTTATTTAGCACAGTAGTTTTCAAGCGGAGTAATATTGAAACTTACGACGTTAAGAAACTTTTTTTTTAACATAGGACCGTTCTGGAGGAATGTAATCCTACGTTACAATAAAACTATATTGGCAACATGCATATGTTAGGAAATATATATGGCTTCGGGATAATTAAATGCAAAATGAAAAATTTAATAGAAAGAATTTAATATATCGTCCTTTAAAATGGATTTTGTAACATTTAAAATGAAGAGCATTTTCAGCTGCATTGAAACATTTAAATTTTTAAGCAACGTATTAAAAATACCACTTATAATTTCAATCGTAAATTTCTATTTATTTCTAAGGTGAATGCTTCAGTAGTGGGCCACATAAGGACACTTCCTCAACTATCATCTTAACTTACAGAAGTTTTGTTAATCTATATTTTTTATGGTTGTTTAAACTCATATCTAACGTACTAATCAACTAAAATATCAAAATAATTGTGATATAATTTTAAATAAAATTAAAACTTCGGTTACATCTATTCACCAGAAGTGGGCATATCAAAATTTTGATGTGCCAGTAGTGGGAATACCAAAAGTGGGCCACCTAGATTTGTCAAACTGCTTAGGAAAACAGAATGAAATCATTATACCCACTTTTGCCCACTTAAGTGTGCCCACTTAAGTCTGTTGTCACGCCAATAACTTCTGCACGGTAAGAGCTATAGTTATAAAAGTATGGTTTAGGTATTTTAAAATTGCCGTGCGCTACACAAGAAAGCTGCTCTATTTTGCCTATTGTAATAATAACAATACATTAATATTATAGACAATAATAGCTCCCAATAAATAAAAACGCAATAAAAATGGCAGATGAAGTGTTTTATTTAGTAATTCAAGGTACACTAAATTTTCTGATTATTTTTGTGAGCAACACTTTTTTCTGTTCCTTTTCTATCTTTCTCTTTTCTCTTTCAATCATTCTCTTTTCTTGTTCGGCAGTTTTTGCATTTTTAACATCTTCTTAAAGAAATTGCATTTCTCAGACACTTATTTTTACAACAATTTTTTAAAGTTTTTTATTATTTTCTGTAACTGTTCATAAGTATGGAGAATTAAAGCTTCTGACAGGGGATCCTATTTTCCTTCCCTTGTTTTTTATATGTTTGTACGCGTTTTTGCTATAAACTTTTATTTCGGTATTACTATCACTAACAATAAATTACTATTGTAATTTCATTCAATGATATTTTATAATCAGTTCAGTATATAATCAAATAATATTAATAACAATTGATTTTAGAAACTAATAGAATTTATGTTAAAAAATTATCTGAATGAAGACTTACCTCTTAAGGAAACCACTAAGAAACGGCTTAAAATGATTCTTTAAAAGATCAACTTCAGCAACAAACTTTCTTTTTCCTAACTGAACAGGAAATGGGCTGCACTTTTTATATTTAATTGATAAGGTTTTCAGTCAATCAGAGGTTGATCTTTTATCTCAATAGACAGCTCGAGTTTCTTATTTTACAACTTAAACTTTCAAATGGCCCACTACTAGAACACTTACCTTATCGTAATGTTTACGTATTTACAGAACAAAAATTTTTTTAAATACGTTTGTTTAAAAATATGTTAGAATTACATTATTTTCTGATGTATTTTAAAGCACTCGACGGCGCAGAAGTATATCTCACTTGAGATTCTAAAATCCGGTACCCCGTTTAAAAAGTCTAGAAAATACTGCTGGATAATCTACGATTGAAAATACAAAGAGTTTTCCATGTTTTCGATGGTGACGTAACATAAAAACTCCATAACTGACGTCTATAATGTCCTCAAATTATTCATGCAGCTGTTAATGAATTCTAAACTTTACAATAAAGTTTGTAATAAATCATCCAATTTCTACATTTTTTTTTGTTTGTTTCTCTCATAAAAAAGGGTGAAATGAATGTTTCATCATTTACCAAAATATCAAAAAGTTATGACAGAAATAATTGAAAATGTAACAGTTTTAAAATTATTTTAAGGAAATGGGCCACCATGGTCGAGTTAATAAGGCACACAACTTGGTAGATAGCTGAAGTGTAAAGGTTCGGGGTTTTGATATACCGCATGACTGTCTGTCTAATGGTCTGGTCGGTTTTCTCCAGATGTAACATGAATACATGTTAAGTCCTCCACCCAAAGCCACCTGGACAGATACTGTTCCTGCAGGTTTGTCTTTAAAAAACACAATACAAGATCTAACAAGGTATAGATTAGACTCTAAAGACAGCGATTGTAACGAATGTATTCTCTCTCTCTCTCACTACATTCAATAGATCCATAATTTCGGTAAAAACAATACAAGTCAACAACATTTCCCTTTCGAACGAGGTAATGTCGACGCCATCACCAATAAACAATTAAAGACAATGAAGATGGACAGAATGGTGAATATGATTAAGTGCCTTAATATTAAAAAAATCCTTAAAATAAAGGTGTTCTAATTATAGATGTTACTTTTACTATAAAGAGGACTAAAATCCGTTTCTCGCAAACATAATTTGAGTCAAGTTTTTAAAAATGTTTTTAATTGAATTTAATAAAGTTAAATATTACAAAATATTTACCTATATTGAAGTCTAGCCATTATAACAAATTCAAAGAAGTCCTTTAAAATCAGCTTATTTGCGTGTTATATAGTTTTTACCGATTTTTTAAATAAAGAAATGAGATTTCGTGACTTAGATTGTTCGTGAAATGAGCCATACAAACGTGTTTAAAAGTGTTTTATAGTAGATGCGTATAACTCGTGTTCTTTATTTCCTTCTGCGGCCTCTGAAGGTCACAATAAACAACCATTTGTCCCTGCGATATGCATATTTCTTCCGAAAACAATAAAAACAAAATCTGATAAAGCGCAACATTTACTGTACTGCCAGTTTGCCCAATCTCATGAATCAGTTGCTCTGTGGATTATGTCAAAATATTTTTAATACACAGTTCAATATCTTTCCATAACACATGTCGTCGCTTGTCGCAGAGCGTGTTCCACCTTCCCTTGCAGATGCAAATTAGGCATTGTGGAATAGACTGACTATAGCGGGTAGCATTGTGGGGTAAAAAAAAATATTAGTATACAGACATGTTTTATGGCGTTAATAATTCAGATGCTATTGTAGAAATCTGGTGTACTAACAGGTGATTATTTTTGTTAGCTCAAGGGAGGTGAAGATAAAAAAGACAGATTTTAAATCACTTTTTAAATGACGTGTTTCAGTTGCCTTGTTTTTGCATGAAGGTAGAACTGTTTTATATAGGGGGAGAAATATACGTATTTTATGGAAAATACCTTCGACATTGTATTTTGGCAATCTTGTAAAATGATTGTAAGCTGAAAGACGAGAAAATATTTTGAATGTAGGGATGAGTATTTAAACGCACTTATTTCATTTGAGATGTGTTGTATTGATTTGGTAAAATATGTTTCATGAGCATCAAATTCGTTTAAAAACAAGAATTTACATGCGTTTCACATGTTAGTAAAATTTGATACATATTTTCGAATCTTTAGATTCAATTCAGACCCATGAATTCTCTTCAGTTGTATATCGGTCTATCTATATATTATATATTTAATATTGGTAAAAATTTATATTTAATACCATGAATTTTGTTACAGTTAAATAGAAATAAAAATTTAGTCTCCGATTCACTTAAGTAATTAAAATTTTTCGATAAATTCTATCTAAAATATAATTATGCTATAAAAAAGTAACTTTTATGTATCATAAATTTAAAATCTACTTTTACTTGCTTTCATGTCTAGGTAATTATAAAGTAAAATTTAGTAGATAACAATGAAATTGTTAGTAAAATCTAAGGTTAGTTTATAATTCTGTCATACGTGGTAATTACTTGTACTGTGAAAGCATTTCTTAAATTTAATATTTTACTGTAATTTTAATATACGTCACACGTCTTTAGTGAACATCAAACAATCTTATATATAATAAAATCCGAGAGTAAACATTGTATGTAGCTATGTAGGTAGGTAGGCAAGTTTGTGACCACCGATCTTCTTGCGCGCGTCTCTCGATCGCATTGCGCCGAGACGGTGGGTCGCAGACCTACCGTCCTAGGACAGATCCTAACACGCCTCGGAGCGATAAATTCGAATTAGAAAATGTTTTATTTTATGTTTGTCCGATTTTTAGCGATTTTTCTCGCTTAATACGTAATAACGCCGGTAATTACACTCGCAGGAAAACGAAATTTACATCATCGGATAGAGGAGAAAATTTTCTTTTAAAAATTGTTTGTTCGGACTGTGTAATATAATTTTCAGATTTTTGGGAATTTTTCAAATAAAATTAAATTTGACGCTGACTTTCGTAAAATATTTTTAAAATTGCTGCATCTGGAATTCTATCCGTCATAACTTTTTTATATTTTGTCAAATGACGGAGCATACATTTCGCCCTCTTTTAAAAGAAAAACCAGAGGAAAATATAAATTAGGAGATTTTTTACGAATTTTTAAGTAAAGAATTATTTTCATTTCAGTAGCAGCAGCTTAAAATTTTCGATATATCTTGCGGTTTGGTTGTCTTGGAGACAGTAACAATGATTAAAATTGCCACTTGAAAAAAAAAATTACTTTAAAATAACTGAGTTATCGCATGTGAAAAGTGCGTGATTTTGATGTCATAAGTTTAAAACCCCTTTCGAAACTCAATCAGAATAACGGAGTCACAAGCAAAACATACGCCGCGCATGTGAAATAATTCTATATTTTACTTTACGTTGCCAGATAAATAATTGAATGCTGTTTCTTCACCAGTGAATTATCCAGCATTATTTTCGATTGAGATTTTAAACGGGTCACGTTTCCGAATAGCAGGAAATATATTGCGGTATTAAACAGGGCCGGATTATGACCAACAGGGGGCCCCGGGCATTGATGAATTTTGACCCCCCCCCCATGTATGAAATTTGTTTTATTTTTCATAAATTTTTTTGTAAAAAAAGAACAACATTTGAAATTGGGGGCCATTTCGCCCCTGGGCAAAGTCCCGATTTGCCCGTGCGATAATAGGGCCCTGGTGCTAAATACACCCATCTGACAAAAGCACTATGCGTAAAAATTTATGGAGAGCTGATTTAGTGGCAACCATAAACTGAAATATGATTATCGTTTATGCTAATGCGTAAATTGCAAAGAATCACCAAAGAGTATAAGCCTACATTCGTGGCAAATATCTAAACCGTTTCTTTAAATTAAGCATTAACGGTTGCAAAACGACAGTATATTGTATTGGTATCAGTAAAAGATAGTATAAGTAATAGTAAGTAGATATGATAAGGCAATATTGATCAAAGCACAATATACCGCATTAATAAATATTTAGTGAAACTAAGTCTTCTATTCATTTTTCAACAGCCGTATTACATCACAGCTAACAAAACATTAAGTAATTTTACGTCTCGTTAATATATTCCGCGGTAGTTTCAACAGAAAAGACTGTAATAGAACTTTCTTTTTTCTTGGAGATTCTGTTTTGTCACAAGTAGTTATGATCACATTTTAGGAAAATGTTCTCCTGTTGCCTTGCGAAGAGCGGGTACACAACTATTTCATTATAAAATAAAACGGTTCTCCACTTCCTGTAGTATCTAAGGTATTAATGGCATAACTTAAATCTAAGAAAGAGTATGATGCAGAAATGAGACATTTTGAAAATTAGGAATTTTCAATGAAAACCGTCACGCTTTTCTTTTCTGATCGTGAATGACACCGACATAGTTTTTTGCGTCATAATATTAACAATGGTCACAGGTCAGTACTTATACTAACTTTACGAATAACTAATGGGTAACTTTACGCCAAGAGTCAAATCATTTTGCTTATTTTTAGATTCCAATTCGAATTATACATGGAAGAAAAAGTTTCGTCCCCTACCGTGCGGAGAACGGGTACGCAGCTAGTAGATTAATAACCATTGTATCCGAAAAATATATTTAAAATATATTAAGGCAGTTAATGGTATTTGGGAAGTTTTACCTACATTTATACAGAGTTTTTGGGGAGATTTCTGATTTATAATTTTTTGGGTATTTGTTTGATATATGGTTTATTGCGCGATTCTTTCAAGAGATGAACCAGTATTTCCTTCTACAGTAAATCCGGTACGATATAGTAGTTGATTTCGTAGAATATGTTCACACGAATAAGGCAATTTTAAAAGACTTGTTTAGGATTATTATAATATAAAACTTCATTCTTTAATACTCTTATTTTTTACCATTAGTATAAAAAATTATTTAAAAAACTGTATTGATTTAATTTGGAAAATTAATGACTTGTGCAATTTTTGAAATGACTTTTTCAATTTCTTTACTTACAATAAGTTTAAAGCTTCTATATCTTTATATTTATCTCAGACAAAAACAACTCATTTTTTTATTCCTTAAATTTATATTTAAAGTGTTTGATGCTAAATTTTAATGCCATCAGTGCAAACTTTTCCCTAAAATTTTCTCGTTCTTTTAAACAGTAACATATTGCGTTAGAAATAAATGAAAGCGTACTTTTCAGATTCACAAATAATAGCGTAATATGTATAGTTTTACAAATCACCCGTTAAACTTATTTAATGAAGGTAAACCATCTAACTTGAATATATCAAATGTAGCATTGAATCGGCAAATAAATTTTTAATTTTCATATTAATTCTGCTGGTCAGTAGGCCGAGTTTGAAAGTAAGTATTATTTAAATGAGGTACAATATTTTACTTAATATCCACAATTCCCCTTTTTCCCATGCGTACTCAAATTAAAC
Source organism: Cheiracanthium punctorium (assembly GCA_038373885.1). NCBI lineage: Eukaryota > Metazoa > Arthropoda > Arachnida > Araneae > Cheiracanthiidae > Cheiracanthium > Cheiracanthium punctorium. The sequence continues at coordinate 1,166,516 of JAWZYV010014284.1, forward strand.
CAGAAACATTCTTTAAAGTCTCTAACGAAGTTAAACAAAAGCGATGCTTCATTAAGTTTTCCTATTTGCATGAAAAGGAACCTCTTTAAAATTTCTAGAAATCTGGTTACATCTAAACTCGGATAATTTAGAACACCGGGCACGATCGGCAGGCAAAAACAAACTTTTCTGCTACCCTATGTCGAACATTTAAAGACAATATTGAACATTGTTTAAAAGTCAATAGACCCTTCCCTCCAGACGGTTCGTTTAACAGGAACGCAAGAAACTTTAAATAATTCCGATTCGCCTTTTCACTGGCCCATTTAAATTCTTCCCTTCGCAGTCGTTTTTAAGCATTTGGCCTTTTCTTCTCTCTCTTCCCTTCTGTTCGCTTCAAGGTTGGTTTAATTTTGCATATCGAAATATTTTTTTGGGGGGAAGGATTCCTTTTTTCTTCTTCAGCCAGGTTCTCTCTAAATATTTGGAAGGTGAACACGTTTTGGTACAGAGCGTGTAATCAGTTCTCCGATTTCAAACTGTTTGCCTAATGCTGGTAACTCACAGATGAGGAGTTAGGGAATAAACAGTGGAAGGGTGAGGCACGTCGGGCATGCAAATCGATCTCTTATGTCAGTTCTTTCTTTCCCGTTTTTTATTGTTTTGCTATAAAGTTCTCGGTCTTTTTCCGTAATATAAACAAATAAGCTCGATTTTCTTTAAAGATCATACTCGAACTAGAAATCGTTGTTTTTGGAGGTAAGGAATGGTTCTTTTTTATGCATTTGAATAAAACAGATAAAATCTAATTATACGTTTGAACTTTCAGTTGATTTCTAACTTTTACTAAATATTTACGCTCATATATTTTGCTATAGTAGGTTCTTAAGATATAAACTAAAGATACTTGAGATATTAATAATAAAAGTTAAATTTTTGAGTCATTCAAGTGCATAAATGATCTTCAAAATAAAATTCAAATGCCCCACCAAGGCTTTATCAGAGCAAAGGAGAACGGGGAACGTGCCAAGGGTTTCCAACTTTTTATAGAATGCAGTTTTAAATTGAGCTTGTTGATTTTGTTTTTTCACTTCATTATGCATTACAAAACTGGAAATTCTAGTTTTATGTTATCGTTTGTGGCCATATCTTATATACTCCATAGCTAAAAATAACTTATGGTTTTAAAAATAGCATCCATAACTGAACTCATTATCATTTTCTGAAATAATTGCTGCACTTGTCACTTATGATTGCTTTTTTATTTTTTAAGTGGAATGCTGAAAAGCAAATTCTTTTTCTTTTTAACTTAAAGCATTTTTAATTCAATCAATATTTCATTAAAAATTAATTTAAAAATAACTCATCTGCTCCAACAAAATTTCCCTAAAATGATTATTAAATGGTACTTTAAAATTTTACTTGCGACCACACTTACTATTGTAAAAAGTGCTGTTTCGTTACGGTCTGTGCTCCTCTGAAAAAAAAAAAAAAATTAGAATCAATTTGTATATATGTATACAGTATTGAATAACGGGGTGTTAGGGAACGGTATTTTTTATTGAAATTTAATGAATTTCAAGATGCTGAAATTAAGTTAGTAATTTGGCTAAAAAAAAATAATATACATTTTCTAATTTATGAATTATCATTATTATAATTGTCATAATTTACTTTTTACATTTTCATGAATCCTTTTGTAAATAGTCAACTTCTATGAAAAGTTAAAAAATCAAATTACTTTTCTGAATAGTTTTTTAAATGTATTTAATTTTCAAAACATTTCTAGGTAAAACAAGCATTTATGTGACTGTTACGTTATTAGGAAAACTTTTCGCATACTACCCAGTAGATGAAAATAATGTTTTTCATGATCATGAAGATAATCTTTTTAAAAGTTTATTATAGTTTCATATTTTCTCACAGATTTTTAGTAATTTCATAGCACAAAGTATACTAACTAAGAATAATTTACCATACCGTACGGTAACATACGGTATCATTGATGACCGAATCTTCAAAATTAACTTTGCATTTCAAACTGAAGTATATTGTCAAAAGAAAAATGTCTGTTTTGTGATTTTTATCAGCAATAAATAAGTATAAATTGCTTGCTGCATCTTACAGAAAACTAGATTAATTCCATAAAACGTACTTGAAAGCAAATATTAATGTTTTTACTTACATAAAATGGATATTGATTTTAAAATGTGAAAGGTTCATTTCTTGTAACAAACACAAATAAATAGCTTTATTATGCCAAATTAAATATAGCGAAGCTCAAAGTATTATTACTATTATCTTTATTATTGTTATTATTTGAAATGCACAAAAGTAAAGAATTTTTCCTCCTTATTTACGCTTCCAATAATTATCATTATTTTTCGAGAATTTTTTTTTATTATATTTCGAGAATTTATATTTTCTCGAGAATTTTTAAGTTAAATCCTAGCAATACTTTCTCTACTTGTTATTGAATAAAATAAATCAGGAACGTACTTTCTGTTTTAACAATAAAAAACGAATTTAAATTTAGAAGAGAAAGAAAGAAACAGAGAGAGAGAATAACAAAGAATGAAATTCGGGGGGGAAAATTGACAAAAAAAAAAAGCAAATTCGATTCAAAGTAAATAAAATGCAAAAACACCTGAACGGGTAGCGATAATAAAAAAAAATAAAAGGAATTTTTTTAAGAAACCCTTCTTGAGACAGAGTAGTGTAAGTGTCTTTTTACACCGGTAGTGAAGCAAAAGGATGGAGGGGGAGGGGGGCAGAATGCAAGGGTATTCACATCGACTACGGGGGTGGAGATGTATAATTGAAGTCGAGAAAATCGGGGATACTAAATCCAATTAAACAGCGAAGGAGCAGAATTTTCACGCTCTGTCTCACACGGCATATTGCCCTGGGGCGCGTGCGTATTTTCACGTAAGCATCCCTTCCTTCCTACCCCTCCCCCATCCCGTTTTCTCTCTTATCTTCGACAATTCATGCCCCTAATGGTGGTTCGCTTCCCTAGTAGCACCACATATACGAAAAATAATACTTTTGTCTTAATGGCGGGTCTAAAATCGTATTACTTACGGTCGCCGGTGAATCTACCGGCGCACCCTCCAGCCCCCCCCCTACCACCACCTCCCCCTTCCTAAAACGCCCCGCTCACAATGGACGCCCTTTGTCGACGGCTCGTTATCTCGGCGCAGCAGGGGCTCCCAACATTGTCGAGGGCGCAAGAGCACGTCGACTCCCTGCCACCCTTCCTTGTTAAATTTTCGGGGGCCCGAATTTATCTGCATGCGAACTGTGAGCCTCTGATACAGCACAGGTATTAGCGTCCTTGGTTTTTATTTGTTTCTTGAACCGCCTGTAGTACCTTTTTAGCCTGCTTTTGTACGGGCTCTTTGCCGGGGATCTGAAATGATGCGATGGCTTTTTTCGATAGCAGGGGACCTTAGTTTTACTTTCTTTTTTCCATTCGTGTTTTGAACTTATAGTATAATATTTGTTAGTTGATATTCAATACTATTTCGATTTTTGATCGATGTGAATCTCTCCGGTGGAAAGCTTTTTCAATCATGCTTTATCTAATCATGTAGAGTTTGTAGATTTATATCCATTCCTAATTTTTAAATTTAACAACACATACACTATACACTCATGCACGTACTTGTATATAAATGATTTTAAATTGTCATCATAATTAGTTTTTTTTTAAATTAAATTGCACTCTAGTATATAATATAAAATCTGGAAAAAAATTGTCATTTCTATTTAATTTATATTACGTATGGGTATGAAATTAAGTGAGTATGTTTTGCTAAATACAGATATTTTGTAAAACTGGTAATTTAAACGATACTGAAAATCACATAATCGGCAGATTTCGCTTTACAATTGATTCTTAGGGATTTCGAAGATTTTCGATACCGCACTTGAAATATTTCCCATGGTAAAAGCATTTCCCTATTCATTATCCTCAATTATCGATGAATCCTGCTGGTAATAATTAAACTGAAATGTCTTTGTTCCTTCATCTTGCATCAGTTTATCCTTGGATATACATTTCTACAGTTTGATTTTATCGGTTTAAGATCTCAAGGACTTTAGCTTTACATGTTTTATACAACACCTTTTACCTGAAAACTTTATTTTACTGGTGCAGTATGTCCTTCCTGGACCTTGTGCCATTAAACACCACCTAACCAATCAACCATATCCTTTATATTGATATCTGTCACTTTAGCTCTGTCTCAGTTTCGAATGTTCAAATCGAATGACTTAATCGGTTTAAGATCTCAAGGACTTTAGCTTTACATGTTTTATACAACACCTTTTACCTGAAAACTTTATTTTACTGGTGCAGTATGTCCTTCCTGGACCTTGTGCCATTAAACACCACCTAACCAATCAACCATATCCTTTATATTGATATCTGTCACTTTAGCTCTGTCTCAGTTTCGAATGTTCAAATCGAATGACTTAATTATCAATATTTTCATGTAGCAGAGACTAGCAATGTGAAAAATTCGGTGGCTGGTATTAACTTCGAATCTATACCTCACTTATGGATACATGAGGTTTATTCATAAATTGGATGGATTAAAAAAATCAGAATAGTTAAATAAACTACCCGATACTGGACATCAAAATAATCACCATACGAGCAGAATGCATGTTCATGAAGCTTCTGGAAACTTTCCGAAAGAAAGCCTTTCAAGGAATCGATCACTGAAGTAATTTCAAACGTCCTTGTCTGGTCGGCATGTCAATCTTTTATCATGTCTTTCAGCTCGAAAAAGTCGGCAAGTGCTAATTAAACAGAGTACTGAAAATGATCGAGAACGCTGAACCAATACTATCACACACAAATCTCAGAGTGACCTGGCGCGCGATCTTGCAGTAAAACTTAAGGTCCATTCTTGCTAAAAATCTGCTAATCGCACTAAATGTGTCATAAAGCAACGATTTCAAAACTTCTTCCTGAAATGCGGCGTTCTTGGATTGCTCATAAGTTGGAATTCCTGATGGATATCGGAAGGTGACGAAGTACAGTAATGAACTAGGATTTCTGCAAGTTATACTTTTTGATTCAACCATCGCAACAGATGCAGTAGCTAAGGAGCCATCCTACCACATTTGGGTCAGGGTTGGATTTCTGGCATGGGCTTGACTGTTTGTGATGTGCATGTTAACCCTTGAACGCGCAGTGTTCCCGCTCTGGGAACACTAAACTCTGACCTTTTGACTGTTGCCAGTCACGAAGAATAGATATGATTTCTATAAAAATAGTTGCGGGTGACATAGCTCCACGAGAATCCTTTACTTTTTAGCACGTCATTTCCCGTAACAAAATGGTCGCGATTATTTTTAACAGCACTGACATCTGCTAAAAATTGGAAGAATGCGAGAACAGCTGGATAGATTGCCCAATGCTGAAAAAAGGGCAGCCGGTGCCATTGCTCGACTTAACTACCAGCAAGATGGCGGACGATCGAAACGTTCATCGCGTGCCACAGATCTACACGCTTAAACCCAAAGAGCGAAAAAACCGATGCACTGCGGAGCGATCCGTTTCCTTGGAAACCGTTCTGTTTTTCCGCGAAAGGGCTCTTTACGTAGTCCTTTTTCTGAGAATCCTCTCCTCGCTTCCTATCTTTCCCGAGAATTTCCCCTCCTCGCTCATTGTTATATTCCGCTCCGCTCTTGTGATCGAAAAACGCTACTAAAGGAGAAGCTCATTTTTGAAAACTGGCTCACTTTTCGCTCCGACTGATCGAATTTCGCTCGTTTGGTTTAAGCGAGTAGACTCTTTTTTGACGGCATGCCGTCAAAAAAAGGGTCTCTAGATCTGTGGCACGCGATGAACGTTTCGATCGTCCGCCTTCTTGCTGGTAGTTAAGTCGAGCGATGGCAACGTCTGCCCTTTTTTCAGCATTGGGAAAGGGTTGCGCCTCAAAGGGTTAAAGGTAGTGGTACCGAACCGTCATTGAGTGCCCCTTCACAAATAGCCCTCACCTTTGGCGAAGCCGAGCCAAGGCTTTATGACCCATTGAAAAATAAAACTTTTCGGTTCAAAGAAACAACACGATGAATTCTGTTTCACTCTTTGCCCCATAGAACCTTTGTCCCATGGACTTTTCGGCCCAGATCTCATCCCCTGCGACGATAAGGATGGATACTGATCGCACATAATAATGATATTTCTGAAAGCTTTCATCCATTTTGCTTTCTGGTAATCTGTCAGCATGTGCTCATAAACAGTGAACAGGTCTTGCAATCCAAGCTTTTACGATCGGTGATACGAAACGTTTTCTGTCTAATGTTCAATTCCTTCATCATCAAAAGTACAGTCAGCAACTGTTTTCATGCCAGCTTTCTTCGTTCTCCCTCAGTCGCGTCTGGTGGTCTGCTTGTCGCACCTAGTCCAAATGTTGTCCACTCACTGGAGTTTCCTTACCATCGTCGAACCAGCCAAATACATTTTCTGTATTGTGTGACTGCGTAGTCGTTTCTCCGACTCGTGACACAGTTTTTTGTTCACTCGTTTCTCCACGACATCTCACACTCTTACAACATTGGACAGTTCGTATATGGATTTTCCCTGACAGTAACCAAGTGCTACTTTTGGAACTTTCTTCGCGTCTGTCTGGGTAGGCTTGTGTAGGTGCTGGTACGTGATTACCACATGTTATCGTTGAGGCATTGGGCCAGTCACTGAATTTTTTGGACAATCTCGTATTGCTCATTAACAATATAAGAATGATAGACTTTTGATAGATCTCCTTATTGTCCAGATTTCAAAAGAGTCTCATTAAGATGCTTACAAAAATAAATATTTTTTGCTTGGTAATCCGTGCGACTTTTAAAGATGAGATTGGATATCATCAACACCGTATCAATCTTCCAGGTTTCGCATTGATTGAGGCAGTAGTGTTGCTAAAAATTGAGAGCCGAAAATTTTCAGAATTTTTACAATATGTTAAGCTTATAATTATAATTTTAATATATTGATACACAAAACCTAAAACTTGCAAGGATTAACGATTATCCTATTAATTAAACACTATTTTAATAAGTGAATTTTAAAATATATTAGTGTTTATTGATGGTAAGATAAAATCGTGAAAAATTTTGATAAAGCATTTGAATTTATAGATTATAAAACAGCACGGTGTAGTCTTATAAATGATTGTTCTAGAACTTCAAATTTGAAAGTATAAAAAGAAATTTGAACGGCATGTTTAGTACATTTAACCTTGAAATCTTATTAAATAGTGACTTACCTTTAAAAAAATTCGAAAAACATTAACGTACACGCACACATACAAAATGCCTGATTTTTATCATTTGTTTTTGATTCATTTAATAAAACTCTTTTTTTTTAACATACATAAAAAAATACGCATCGATACTATTCACAAATTAATATATCTTTACTTCCCATTCCGAGCGTGTAAAACACACTTTAACACTAATATTTCCCTAGCAAATTACAGCGTATGTTCCTTAACGACTTACGATCGCTTCTACGCCACGCAAACCAGTAAAGTGCCTTCTCCCGCTATCATCTCACGTTTCAGGCCCCCTCTGCTCCATGAATTCATCTGATTGCCAGTTTAACACACCGACCCCGAAATTTCGAGGGGTTTTTAATCGTCCCAAAATAAAAATCCCTCGAGAGTGAAACCTAGCCTTCCATTGTCATTATTTTAGACAAGTTACAACTTCCACTGTTCTCTTCTACCCCCCTCATAACACCTCCCCCGTCTCTCTCCGATGCCAATTGATTCGAACTTTTCACTAACACCCTCCTCTTCTCTGAACAAAAAGAGAACAAAAAATAATAACGAAATAAAAATGAGGGAGAGAAGACAAAAAAATATAAATAATAAAAAAAGTAAAATAGGGCCAATCTATTCGAACACCCCCGCAACCTCCCCTTGAAATTCACCCCGGTAAAAACGTTCTCTCTCTCTCGCTCTTAGTTTTAAGCTGTCGCAGGGCCTTAAAATACCAGTTATGGCTCTGTCAAAAACTCTACTGGGTCTGACGGCAGGAGAGGGAACTCAAAGAAGACAAATTACAGTAATTTAAGTGCCATTTTCAGTGAAAAACTACACGTTACCAATTCCTGTGTAATGTTTCTTTCACTTTTTTTTTGTGCTCCCTTCACTAATATTTTTTTGAGTTCTTTTCCTCAGTGATCAGCACCCCCATCAGGCAAAAGGGGGGGGGGACTGATGTTCTTTCTAGTATCCCCCCCTCTTGTTATACTCCTTTTACATCTATATGGATGAAAAAGGCGTAGGGGGTGGGGGGAAGGAAAGGCAAGTGAAGCCATCAAACTAATATCATACGTCGAGGCTCTGTGGATGGAAATGTGCATAAGAGTATTTGGTGGCAGGAAACTTTAAATACATTTGTCAACTAATAACGGGGTCGCGTAATAATACGCCAAAACGGGCTTACCGAAGATATCATTGATATATATATATATATTTTTTTCATCTCCCTTCCTCCTTATGTTCATCAGGCTCGAATATTGCCAAAAACACAACGGTTTTTCAAGCATTTTATTTATTTATTTTTTCATTCATTCCGGAGTCCTCTAGCTCTTTAAATTGATTGCTTCGTTTTCCATACAGTGCATCATCAGTTATTTTTCTAAAGTCTGAAGAAGAGTGCTCGCTATTTTTTTCTTACTTAATATATTTTCCAAAGGTTACAATTTCTTTTTCTGAGTTGTTATTTTTTTTTTTTTAGTAATTTATTGAGTGAAATGGTAATTTATTATCCTCGGAGTTTATGCTAAATGAAAGAGAGACGTCCGTTCAAAGGATCATTAAGAATTAAGAGCCAAGTAAAAATCGTGCATGTTTGATAAACGATCCCATTCATATGTCCTGGGTGATATTTCTAATGGCATGCAGTGTAATTATTATCTTTTTGTAAAGCGCAGCGTTCTGCAGTTATGAGTAATTTGTGACATTCATATGGACAGGAAATATCATAATTATCTGTCCGTGGATTTTTTCATGTTTATTCTTTTTTCATAATTGGTGTATTCTGTTGAAATCGTTTGCGTGCTTTTTTGTTATTTTAGCACTCTACTCATACAATAATCTAAAGGTAGGTATTAAGGAAATTAGCGTGAGGATCTTGCTGCATTTTCATATTAGGGTTCTTTTTTTCTACTTATATGATGGCAACACCTTCTTTTGAAATCTCGCATTGGCATTTTCCTCCCTTTCTCAAGTTGTTTGGGTCGCCATTCCACATTTTTTTTCTATGGCAATGATAGAACCTCTAAGTAGAATTTCTTGGTTCTTTTTGTTAATCAACCTACCGAAAACTTGCGATTTTTTGCTTATTTTTTTATTTGCATATAACTCGTGGTGGCACCTTAAGAAAGAATCTAGTATATGCAAAATTTCATTTTTCTTTTCAAAATTATTTATGCTTTTGTTCTGCCACGTGGGTTTTATCGATATGTTACGACTTGTGAATCTATTTTTTGTTCGTAAAATTCTTGCTTTTCAATTTTTGGAAAAAAATATTCTAATGAAGATAGGTTGATCATTGTTATTGACTGGATTCCATATACTGCAAGTTTAGTTTTTTTTACTTTATATCATATATATATATATATATATATATATATATATATATATAGATAGATAGATAGATAGATAGATAGATAGATAGATAGATAGATATAGATATAGATATAGATAGATAGAGAGAGAGAGAGAGAGAGAGAGAGAGTGATTTATATAATAAGCAAGATACGTATATTAAACTACAAAAAATGAGTCACCCCAACAATTAAATCTCATGGAAAATACTGACTATTAGCAGCAAAAACCATACATACATACACGTGGAGAAACTAAATACACTAGAAGCCATATTTAAAAAAAGAAAATGGATGAAATTTTATAATCTGAGACGCTCGACAGGGGCCGCACTCAGAAGTTCAGAAGATTATAAATGAGCACAAAAATAGCAAGATTTTATCAATGTGGCTTCAAAAGAGCGAATCTTTTCACAATTTGGGCCTATCTCGCTATTGAAAAATCATGGGAACATGGGAAAAAACTTGAAGCATCATGGGAAGTATTGAGAAGAATTCGTTTTCCTCTCAATTTCGTCTAAAACATGTATTCATAGTTTCTGTGAACTACGAATTAAAACTTCTTAATAGAGATGGATACGAGACGAGACTAGACAGAGATTTATAGTTTTTATGCCAGACGAGACAGGGGTTTCTATCCAAAGTTTTTTCAGTTCTTATACAGATATGTTGCGAGGCAAGACAAAGCTTTGCAGCTGTTTTGCGAGACGAGTCAGACCTATTTTATTTCTCTCGTCCATCTCTGAGCCTTAAAGGCTAATATAAAATATTTTAAACGCAAAAAGGTTTAGTAAATGGTTAACTTAGAAGTATGTTGAAAAGCTACAGAGTCAGATCTTCTCTGCAACTATTATTTATTTCAATAGAAATTCTGGGTATGTGTGTGTGTGTTTTCTATTTTTAAGCGTCTTATAATTGGTGGAGGCCAAAAAAGCTGGAGCATTTTATGGTGTTTGCTAAATGTTAGTTGAGAGCCGTAATATAATATCGGGCTTGAATTAAGATGTATCGCAAAATAAATTATTCTTGTTTTCCATTTGTTATGTCCATTTAATTTGATCGCTAATTGAGTGTAGCTTTCACTCAGTTCCATTTTCCATCTGCATACGTGACTCTTTACACATTGATGAATTTTTAATGCATGTCTTCCACACATTAAGAAGAGTTGTCTATTGATAGACAATTCTACTGAGAAAATCTTTGAAAAAGTCCTACTTAGAAATGGTAGCTTTGATTCTTGAACTAGGCAAAGAACTTCATAAATTGAGTACGGTGTGATAAAATAAACAAACTATGCTTTGACTTTCTTATCACACATCAATGACAGCCTATGGCAAACAAGAAAAAAATTACTTCGATTCACAACCTTGAAAAATTTGAAGATACGTCCAAATTACTCATTTCAGTTAGTATTTTTAGGACAACATCATAAAATGCAGCTAAAAATAAATTCTACTAATTTGGCTGCAACCTAGGCAGAGAAACTTTACTCCTGATCTATCTCAATTGATTAGATTAAACGCAAAATTATGGGGTCACATTTCTCTACAAAGCAGTTGCAGCTAATTTAGCACTGTTTCATTTTGAAAATATTCAATCACTACTATTAGTAGCGTAATCGCTTGCGTATTTGATTGGAAGTTACATTGGTTACTCGCGTAATAGCCGCACTTTTATTTGACAATTTTTCATTGTGAAAGTCTCGGTGCGACTATTACGCGGGAAAATCTTCTTCGAAATATTTACACTACAGCGCTAAAAAATTACTGGTATACAAAATAACATTATAATAAAATCAGTAACTTGTCAAATGTTTCCAGATTACGTGCTGTTTATGAAATAGTCTTTTCTTCAGTTGCACAAAATCGGAGTTTTTCTTCTTCTGGTAATATTTTTATAGACATAAAATACATTAATAATATTAAGACAAAATTTTGACTAAAAATTCTAATAATACATAATTCATAATAAATTACTTCACTGAAAATAATATTAGCAGTGTAGTTCTGGGACTGATTACAACTGATGATTTTCTTTTTTCTAAATGAAGGTCAAATACGCGATATTTTGACGATTTCTTCTTCAAATCGGGGGTGCGACTATTACGCGAGTAAACACGGTAATTATTGCTTAAACACTTTTGCACTCATTTTACTTCATCGAAAATCCTAATTCCTCTCGTTTTGGGTCTCACTTTAAAACTGCAACATACGCACGCACAGAATCAACTGAAACATAAACGAAGCTGCAAAAATAATCGCTAACAAGGAGAACATCAGCAAAAATCTCATCCCCTGACGACAGAAAAGTTTCATTCGTTTGAAAATTCCGGGGGCAAAAGATGTTTTATCAGACAGCGCTGTATATTTTTCAATCAATTTTAATCGCAACCACCCCCGGCTGTATGGCCACTGTTACCCAGTCACCCGTTTCATCCATCATGTTTGATATCTGTTCGGCCGTTATTTATCTTTAAAATTGACCCTGCGCCACAGAATGGTCGACGCTTGATCTACCATTAGCAGAGGCAATTACGGACGGGTCCAAATCGGAGGATCAATGTCAAAATGGGGGTTCCGGAAGGGTGGAGGGGGGGTTAGTGGAAGGCTGGGGCAAGCGGGCCATCTATTCTGCAGTTTCGGTATCGGACGGGGTGACCGCCAACCAGTGGAGCAAAAGTACAGATAACTTTTATTGGGTCATGTAAGGAAGAATAAACAAAGAGGTTAAGGGGAAATTCCGTAAGAAACATTTCGAAATTAACGTCCGCATTCCGTTGCACTTTTCGCAGTTCAGAGATTTTGAATGTTGCAGAGAATGTAATTATACCAGGTGCGCCAAAAGTTTGTGCAAACTTTAAAAAATCATTAAAGAAGAACAAATGATGAAAAAAATGTCCGGTTTGCACGAATGGCATCAGAAAGAGGGTGGATTTTTTTTTTTTTAAGAACAAAAAAAAATTAGTTCAAAAGTGACCAATTGGTGGCGATGATGTTGAATATGTGAAGCAAATTAATGCGAATGAGTTATGCATTAAAATAAAATGAGCAGAAACACAACATCAACACAATTCCATATTTTCAAAGATTTATTTTGCAGTGCGAAATTTCCTCAGTGCGTCTGTTGCTGATTCGTCATTCTTGTAATAGAGTTTGATAATCAACGCTTTATCCTGTGACGACAGCATGATGTTGGCATCGATTGAAGAGTCCGCGTGCATTTAAGTGTTTTATTGACAACCTGATTCGCATAAATCATCTTGGTCTATCCATAGCAGCGCCACCTATGGGTCATTTTGTGAAATTTGTTTGTTCTTAAAAAAACTAATCCACCCTCTTTCTGATGCCATTCGCGCAAACCGCACTTTTTTATCATCATTTGTTCTTTTTTAATGATTTTTTAAAGTTTGCACGAACTTTTGGTGCACCCGGTATAATTAAATATGTTTTCAGGAATGCTTTAACCCTTTAATGCGCGGTGTCCTTGCCGTGAGAACACAGAACTCTGGCGTTTTGACTGTTGTCAGTCACGAAGAATAAATTTGATTTCTATAAAAGTTTAACTGTAAGGGGACATTTGGGAAACCCCTTCATATTCTATGCAAGACCGGAGGAGAGGGCTTATCAGGATGTCTATCGCCATTAGACTAAGGAATGGGTTATTCGCGTTGGTATAAAGTAAAGGTAGATAATAGGTAAATAAAGTAAAGGAAATGTAAAATAAAGTAAAGGTAGATTTAGATGGCGAAAATATTCACTGTGATGTGTATTTTCTTTAACCCTTTCGTTACGGAGTAGCCTGGTTGCGGTTAAATATTCGTGGGACTAGGGAGTTAGCCACAAGAGTTTTTCTGCACGGAAGCATAAGCTGCGAAAACGCGTTTTGCGGCATCCATCGAAAACTCAAAATTTTTGCTGCATTCTAACACAAAAATTACTGTTTGCAAAAAGTGATTAATTATATATATTCAGAAATTATTGGCAGCCATCGTAATCATACCCACGTAACCTTATGTGGAGAGGCGGTAGTACTCAGAGAACGTTTCGAGGATGCCGCCATGCGGCGCCGGTAGTACTCAGAGAACACTTCTTGATTGCCGCCCTTGGGCGGCTTTTGTACCAGAGAACGTTCGCTGGGTGTCGCCACTGGGTGGCAGGAGTACCCAGAGAACGTTTCGTGGACGCCGCGAATGGTCGACAGTAGTGACGATAGGGTTAAGTATCGGATACAGTGCATCATATTATAGTAGTGGTAAGTAGTAGTAAAATCAAAGAATTGACGGGTGTAGTGATGGCGTCTTCGCCCAAATTAAGACGAGTATTAGGTGTGAAATTTAGAATTTATATATATTATACATATCTTAATTCTTTCCGTTAAATATGTATTAATGAGTGTAAGTTTTTGATTTAAAGTATCCTTTCATGATATACCCTTTACTACATTTTCTTGTTTGTTTGTCCGTCTTGTTATGGCATTGCTATGCTTATCTAGCTCAACACTAGGTGATCTTCCTAAGATGGGGTACCTTGATAGGAGGACTTTCTAAGGGATTCTAACGCGTATTTATGTTACAAATGGAGAAAACCGACCAAATAACCAAACCGTTAAACCGACAGCAGAGCGATGGGACCCAAACCCATCCTTTTCTTAATATTCATTGATATTCTGGAAACATGCATTAAAAAAATATGAAAAATCAGACTTGATTTAATTTTTCAAGAAAAATTAAAAACAAAGAAAACTTCTAGAATCTGTAATTCAAAAAATTACAACTTATTCATTAGACCCCGTTTATTTAAATATTTACTTAAAAAATACATGAATGGCAATTGTACAGAAAATTTATCGTGAAAAAATATATCACGTCATGAGTTAAAAATGACTTTCAAATATTAATAAAATCATTCGGTTTGATTGTTAGAAGTTCTTAAGTGCAAAGTATTCGATTTTCCAAGGAATTTTATTTTTTCCATCACTAGGTCAAATACATCCATTATTTCATCAGGCAGTAAACCTTTACTTTGCCTGTAAATCCGTTTCTCCTTTATGATTGTATTACTGCAAGGCAGTTAGCACTGCATGGTTGTCTAGCAATTTAGTTTATAATTATGCTCGGAATTCAAATGAAATTATTTAGGAATAAATAAAATATTTTAAGAGTCAAACACGTATAAGAACTAAATTTACACTTTATATAAAAATATTTTAAGTTTTGAATGTTTGATTAACCACACAAATAGTTTTTTTTTTTTTTTTCTCTAAGGCAGGAAAAAGGGAGCATGATTTTATTCAAATGTTAGGTTAAATGTATCTTCACAATTTTCACATACTTAAACAGACATGAAATTACCTACTCATTTTTTTAATTTTTTTATTGAACATTCGCAAACAAAAATAAAATCATATTACGTTATCGCAGAAATGCAGTGAGTACGTAATTTTGAAAAAAAAAAAAAGTTATAAATTATTTCTTTTTCAAAATAACTAACCACGTCAAGCTCATTTTTCAAAAGCTCAGTTTGTCCACCGTATCTTTAATGTTTTAATTATTAATTAAAAATAAAAATAGTAATGCATTGTGCAACTGATAAAAGTAAAAATAAAAATTATTTTCTGAGTTATCTTCATTTTTCTATGTCATTCGCCTGAAAATTTTAATATCACTTAGTAAAATTTATTTAAACTCTGAATAAAAATGCAAGATTTAGTTAATGGAGAAAAAGTTTCGCAAAACATTGCTTTTCATTATTGTCGGAGTTTCATATATTTTATGATAGGTAATATAAACTAAAGAACGCATTTAAAGATATGTGAAGTAATCTTAATATTAAGGGCTATAATTTTAACTTATTTGGCTCAATTTTTTTCTTCCGTATCCTTTAAAAAATCTGCAAGAGACTCGTTTAGTGCTTTTACGGCTAAAATATAATTTTCCATCAAAGAGACATAAAAGAGCACTGTTTTTGTTGTATGTATTATTCAAAGTATACCGTATTTTAAAGTATAATTTTTAAAATCAGTAATTGAGATTTGTGGTGTGAAATGAAAACACTCTAGCCAAATTAGCTAAATAAGTTCTGCCATTATCATTTATTGATATATTGGATGTTTGAGTCAGTATCGCTAAAAAACTCACTTGTACACCCGAAATGTATGTTAACTATAATTTTTAAGTATGTGTTTTCAGTTATTAATTTCATTTCATTTTAGAGATGTTTTGTCATTTAATAAGCATTGTATTTTCATTTTAAGCTCAACACCAGACATTTTTTAGTATCTCTGATGTTATTTGGCAGATTGCATCACTGCCAAATGAATTGCCTTGCCACTGAAGATTGCATCACTAAATTTTCAGTGATGCAGTTTAACTCTGTCAGTGGGGAATTTGTTTACATACAATAATACCCGTTTAATGCAATTGAATTGTTCATTTCAAAAATCACTATTTTACCATTTTCAACTAAATTTTCAGTTCGCATACTTTTAGAAAGAGTTTTTCGCATGAAATTTCTCAGTGCAGCTTATGGTCTTTGCGCTTGCAATATTTCGCTCGCTTTCCTCTAGTATATAAAACGTAACACTAAGCGTAAGAGGCGTTCACTCGTTCCGATGCACTGCTTAATACAAACCTAAAATTAATGATACGGAATTTAAATCCTTATATGCCCCCCTCCTTTTGCTCAAACCCGAAGCGACCCGAACGGCCGTCTGCTTACGCTAAGTTGAGCGCAGGAGCAATAAATAAGTGCTGAAAGGGGTGCGGTAGGGGTAGAAGCTGGAAGTCCGGTTAAATATTTCGGCAGCAGCACAAAGACAACCCAACTCTACCCTTCCCTCCCTCTCGGCGTATCAGTGACAGTACGTTATTGTCAACAATAAACTGTCCACTAATGGACAGGCGCTTTATCATCGTGAGTCGCTGGCCAGCTCGCGTCGTCTGGAAAGAGGGTTAGCTGAAGTTCGCCGGAGGGTGGAGGGTAGGGAGGGAGGGAAGGACTCGCTCTTTTAATTACAGTTATGAAGAGATAAAGTAGGTGATGGTTAATGGCCTGCTTGCTGCGTGTTCCTCGAGTCATGTTGGGGCCATAAGGAACGGCGATCATTTATGAAGTTTAATGCTTGTTCTCTTCAGCCTTGCAGATACTCTGGGTACAACTGCCGTTTGGATTTATTAAAATTCATGGATGTGGGGCTTAGAATTACAGGATTTCTTCTCGGAGGGGGAAAAAATATATAATAATTCAATATTATCACGATACGGTCCAACAGTCGAATGAGAGAATTGCTTTTATGAATATCAAACCTACCATATTTATCCGCGTATAAGTCGAGAAATTTTGGACAAAAAAAGAGGCTTTAATGTTGTGGGGTCGACTTATACGAGGGTCCTTAATTTTTAATTATTTTTTTTTTAATCAGAAGTCAAAAATGCCCTTTTATTAGACAAAATTGTTCTCTTATTATTTTTCTCTTCCCGCATCCATAACACAATGGCGTCTTTTCAGGTTGATTTTCATACCAGGAAGAATGTAGCGATCCAACGATTGAAAACGTGTATCATGTTGTTGTTGTTGGATTACGGCCAATTAGCTACGCGTGGGTTCTAGGCCGAAGGGCTAGGGAGCCCCCCGCCCCCCGTGGAGGTCTTTCTAAGGGATCCTAACCCAATATGTGTACATGATGAGCCGATGACGACGAAGGATCTTGAATCAGTTTAACTTTGTATATTAGTATTTTACCATATCATACTATCAGTAGTGCCATATTATTATTATTATTCATTATTATCAGTTTAATTTTGTATACTAATTTTGTATGTTATTATCTTTATTATTGTATATTTAGTACTTTCTTTTTTTACAGATGATTTTCAATAAATGTATTTTTTAAAAATCTAAGTTTCTTGATCGGGAAAGTGGTGGGTCGACTTATACGCGGGATTTTAAAAAAATCAATTTTTTTTTATCAAGAAAGTGGGAGGTCGACTTATATGCGGGATCGACGTATATGCGGGTAAATACGGTAATTTACAGATGCCCCAATTTAACCTCAGGAAAAGTGTGCATACATTACACTTCGTGGAAGTATGCTAACAGCGTTTCTGAGAAATTTTTACCTTGAAATTCAGTTGTTCTTGATAGTATAGTACTTAGCGCAAGAAAAGTA
Source organism: Cheiracanthium punctorium (assembly GCA_038373885.1). Classification (NCBI taxonomy): domain Eukaryota; kingdom Metazoa; phylum Arthropoda; class Arachnida; order Araneae; family Cheiracanthiidae; genus Cheiracanthium; species Cheiracanthium punctorium. The sequence continues at coordinate 1,184,295 of JAWZYV010014284.1, forward strand.
TAAAAATGTGAAAGAATTTTTTTCTTTTTCAAATTTTACAGTAGGATATTCAGACAGCAGTAGTCGTGTATTGGGTTGGTTTGTCAGCAGCAGCGTCTGTGTTACAATTCACTGGTTTACTGGCATTAAATTTGTAATTAGTTGGCCTCATTCAGGCAAACTGAGTTAAATATGAAGCTGGGTAGCGTAGTGGAAGAACGTTATACAGTGAACTCTCAATTATGCGCTGACCCAAGGGACCAACAGAAAAAAAAAGCGCATATGTGAGAGCGACGCATAAATGAAAAAGTCCATTATAATTCTAAAACGCTGCATAAATTGCAATGAGATCAAGGATAAGACAGTAGCGTAGGCAGAAATTTTTCATGAGGGGGGGGGGGGTTACAACTACTTCAACTCATATATACTATGTATAGGTGTATGTGATAAGGGAGTGAAAAATATACATTTTTTATAGCAAAAAATTCCTCATGGGGGGGGGGGGTTGACCCTTCTATCCCCCCCCTTGGCTACGCCACTGGGATAAGAAGTTTCTCCAAATTACATGTTGATATTTATTATGATTCGTTAATTACTGTAGCTATACAAAGAAAATAGGAAGTGTAACATGCCTTAATTTATTTACTTTCAAAATAATCCTTGATAGATGTTTGTTTTCAGCATTGATTTTAAAAGAAACTTATTTCAAGTTCATTCATCGGGCAACACATATCATTTCATATACGGCAAATATTGTTTATATTTCAAACCTTTTATTTTAAAAAAATATAATTTTTTATTTCTATTTTAGGGAAAATAATGAAATTTTTGCTTTAGTAAAATAAAAAAAAAATCTGCGTATAAGTGAAATATTTATTTCAGAGCAATGCATAAACGAATGACAACATCATTATTTTCTTACTTAATGAAGCGGACCACTGAAAATCGTCGTATAAGTGAAAAAGACGATAAAAGAGGCGGTTTATAAGTGAGAGTACACTGTCTTGGAAAACAGCTGATCCAGGATTAGATCCTTTGGAGGTAAAGACTGACTCAGCCTTTCATTCTTTGAGTGGACCTGTAAAAATGAAGCCCAATCTTTCTTAGGAACTACACTTGGGACCAAAAATATACTACAACTTATTGAAGCTCTTCGTCTAGAAACCATGGGTGAACATCGCAGAACATGGACTGTTGTCTTACAAGCTAGTTTTTAAAGAAAAATATAAAACGTGGCAGTAAATTTATTGTTTTTAAAGATACAGCTTTGGAGAAATTAGTAGCACACGTTTGATTTTCCTCTATTGGGCATCTCCCTAACCTGAAAAATAAACTAAAAATGTACTGCGTGAAACTTTTATTAATAATACATTTTAGTTATAATAATCTTCGGAAAATTTTGGAAGCTATATTCAAAATTAAGAAGATGGAAATGTTTCTTTTACCAATGAATCAAGAAATAATATTTCTGATTATTTCTCAAAAAGTAATGATTAGGGAATTTTGGGAACTATATATTAAGATCTTTCAATTGCCAGTAAATTAAAAAATAATATCCCTGAAAAATTTCAAAAATTATACTCAGAATTTTTACCTCTCATTAAAATATTTAAAATACTTTTAATTTAATGTAATACTGTCACTATTGCAGAGGAAAATGCCTTTAGACTAATCCAAATGGCTGTTATAAATATTACTGGAATCCTCAAAAGTGTAACGAATTGACCATTAACATGACCTATAAAGACAATAAATATGTTGTTATATGAAGTTAAAATTGAAAAACGAAAAGAATTTTTCTTTCAACTAATGCATACATAATGTTTCAACAATAATATACTTTATAGTTGTTACCCTCTACAACTCATTTAAGTATTAGCGCAGAATTTTTCTTGGATATTTTACCAATTTTAAATTTTAATTGATTTTCAAACTTTGTTTTTATCATGTTTTATAAGTAACAGTTTATATATATAAACTCTCTTATTAATTTTATACTCGAAATTTATACACCCAAATTATTTATAAACTCAGCTCAGTTTCCTGGTTCTGTGACACCTTTTGGATTAACACTCCTAACACACTGGTATTTCGCTGCATCAGCGAATTCATTAATAGTCTCTATCATACTCAGCCATGCTGTTAATAGTTTTAGCACACTAATATCACGATATACGAGCTCATATTCCTATTTGACGTTATTGTATTCACAGTTGCGTTGACGCCACTCTATGCGTTTTGATGGGAGTAGCAAGATGTATTAAAGGGCGTAACATATTGTAAAGCTGGCGACTGTGATAGCAATGCAATAGGAATTAGTGTAATTCTGATTTTCCCAGTGACTTGTGTCCATATATTTTCGCATGCGAAAATAAAAGAATTATAAAGCATTTGAAACGCATTAATCATGAAACACTTTACGACATAATCTATTCTTTATAGTTTCCTTGCTGTTCTGTAAGCAATAATTAAAACAATAAAAAATCATTGAAACAGTTAATTCAATGAACATGTATGAAGTGCAATCTAAATTTCTCTTGTAGTAAGTTTATGAGTTCTGAGAACATCATTTTCAATGGAGAACATCCATGTTTTAAACAGCTATCTCTCATACTTAAATTTCGTTTATGAATTCTGACAAAATTTAGAACATGTACAGACATATAATGCATAGGTAAAAGTAAATTTTCTAATATCTAGAAAAATTATTGAGTGCAATTAAAATACATAGTTACTAAATTACATGGTAATTTTCTATAAACCATAAGAGTAAAATCAAACGTTATGTAAAATAGTTTCTAATTTTCTCTCTTTTTCAGGAATTGAACAATCATCAGGTCACATTGCAAATGATAGGATGAGCATAAAAAAAGTAAAATCAACATCGAGCAGAAATTGCCATTTAGAAGTTACAAAATTTCAAGGAAGAAAAATTACAAGAATATCAGAAAAAATCAAGAAAATTTTGATGGATGAAGACACCATTTTTACTTCATATAATCAATGTAACTTCAAATAATAATTATGAAAAGACCATTGATTATACTAGAATTATTTTGTGTGACCATTTGAAAGATCTATTAAAGAACAATTAAAATAACCAAAATAAAATAAAATACTTATTCAAAGACAAAAGTATGCAAAAACAATACATTTCATACTTTTTAGGTAGTTCAAAAACGATTCTTCGAAGTAACTTTTTTGCATCTAAATATTGACTGTTTAAATTTTTGCCGTTGAAAAAGGATAAATCCTTTGTAGCACTCGAAACGTACATTCTGTGGCGTTTTTGTACAGTTGTATCTGTAAAAGAAAAGTAATTTGCATTTATTTTGACCTTAACTCTAGCTTTTATGAGTGTTTTCAATTTTCAGAGAATCGTTTTTACTATAAAATATGATAGAGTGAATAGCAATTACTTAATAAACATAGAGGCAGCTCAAGAAGAATTACGATAACTGAAGCCAAAACTGACAAGTCTTAAACACTTTTAAATCAAAGTCTTGAAGAATATTTTAGTATGTAAAGGGGTATACATCATATTCAAAATACTTAAAGCGGCTGAAGTTAAAAAGAAAATGAATATACATGACTTCGTGGCATGCTAAATATATAAATTTTGTAAACATATTCCATACTTTGGATGCTATTTCAACATTCTGTTTTTATTGTAAGTTGAAATCGTTAATTTCTCAAAATATTGTTTCAAATGGTAGGAAAATAATAACTAATAACACAGCAACATTACAAAACTTTGGTTTTAAAATTAATTTTCAGCCGTGATAGTATTTTTTTATTTAATTATTATTATTTTTTTTTTTTTGCTTTTAAAAATTTCCCTAGGCAATACTGAGTCAAAACATACTGTAATTATTTTTTATTGGAAATAAATTAAACTGAAACATAATATAGGATAAATACTGCAAAGACATCAGTAGTCTTATGTAGTTTCAAGTTTTCATACCACTGATTTTACAAAGGAAATTAAGTTAAATGAATTACCTATATTAGAAAAATTATTCCTAAAGTGTCACTCTCCCAATATTGGCAGAATATTACAGTTGAATATTGTTTTGTTTGGAGGAGTGTGTTCTAAACATTTCAAAACTACTGAAAAATGTGATTTCTTTACTTCTTTCACTGTAAAACTAGTTTTTCCTTTATAATAATATTATTACTGGGAAGCAAAAGGACAGAATAGAAGGACATGTGAGGTTGTATAGAAACTGAGTTGAGGAAGATAAGAAACATTTTTATTCGAAATATCTATTAACATTACAGCCTTATTTCATGTTGAAAGCGCTTTGATTAGTTATTGTACATAATATTCCATCTTTACAACCTATTTTGATTTATTAAAGCTAACCTAATATCGTGCAAGAAATATCGAAGAACTACACTCATTTCCATAAATTAAGGATAATGAAGTTCAGGAAAAGAAAGAGAAAGAAGCAAAACAAATTTGACTTATTTGTAAAGTCTATTTATTAAACAAAAAGTAAAGAGCAAAAAAGATGCTATATGTTTGACATAATTAATAAAAATTGCAAGTTTTACTCCCTTGACCAAATTTAAAAAAAGAACCTATTTACAAAAAACAGTATAACATGGTTAGTAGGATGGTTAATACGGAGTATGTCTCCCGGACGATGCAATACAGGCCTGACAACGCCTAGGCATGCTGAGTATCAAATGATCAATCTGATCTTGGGGAATATTACACCACTCATCAAGCAATGCACTCCGAAGTTCCGGTAGACAGGTGGGAGGGGGTTGACGGGCTGCAATTCGTCGGCCAAGCATATAATGCTCTATTGGATTCAAGTCCGGTGAGTATGCTGGCCAATGCATACGGGTGATATCCTCCGATTGAAGGCATTCGTCTACAATGTTTGCACGGTGAGGACGGGCGTTGTCATCCATAAACACAGATTCAGCACCCATGGCGCCCCGAAACAAACGTACATGTTGTTCCAGAATGACATCCCGATAGATGCGGCCTGTCATCTTTACACTCTGAACATGCAGGTCAGTTCTGGAACCAAGAATAATTCTTCCCCAAACGAGCCATCCTGCACCACCGTAACGGTGTCTTTCAATGGTGTTCTCTTGGTGGTAACGGGTACCTGGCGCTCTCCAGATGAATGTCCGGCGAGAATCAGACTCCAAACTAAACCTGGACTCGTCGGAAAACATCACACAAGACCACTGTTGCGGTGTCTACAATGCATGCTCTCTACTCCAGGTTAATCGCAGGCGACAGTGAGTTGCGGTAAGTGGAACACATCTGACAGGCCTACGAGCATATAGACCAATGTGCCCTAAGCGTCTGTACACGGTCTGCCTTGAAACTGTCGTACCGGTAGCTGAAGAGAGCTGACGAGACAGGTCTGATGCTGTACTCCGTCTGTTTCTTTTGGCAGTAACTGCCAAATAGCGTTCCTCATTCGGCGTTGTAACTCGGGGGCGACCTGTGCTGTAACGTCTACTCACATTACCATCATCTTGGAATCGTTGCCAAAGCCTGGAGATGACACTCTGGGCGATTCCAAGTTCCTCGGATACTTCCCGCTGGGTACGTCCACATTCCAGTCGTCCGATAATTCTGCCACGTAAAACATCATCCAAATGCCTCCTTTGTGCCATAACTATGCGGTTTTTGCACTGAAAGGCTTTCACAGCGCTTGTGAACAATTTTACTTCTTTGCCACCATTCCTTATATACCCCTCTCTTACACTCTCGTCATTGTGACGTACCATCCACGCCATCTGGTGGTTTCCTGTAATTTGCATATTCTTCTTCAAGATGTGTGTGATCATTCCACAGGTGAAATTTTATTTTAGAGATCAATTTCTGTGTGATTCTGAATTATCCTTAATTTATGGACATGAGTGTATTTTGTGCTTGCATATATATAAATAAAAAGTTATTTAACTTTAAATAAATCTATTACCTTAAAAATAATATGCATAGTCTATTAAATTACACGGATTTAGTTATCTAATATTTTTAGAGTGCATTTTAATCTATCAATTGGAAATTTTCAATTGTTTAAAAAATATATTGCAATTAGTGTATTTTTATCACAATCTTGTACCATAGTATACGCTCTTAAATAAATTCTTAGATGGAATTATTTGTTCAGGAAATTTATGTTTCATGGATAGAAGTTCTTAAAAGGTGCATTTTTCCAAAAAGGTATAACTTTCTGCATACTACTAAAATATAGCATTTTATAAGAGGAACGTCAATGTGAAATTCCATTTTAAGTAGCATATTTGCTTCACATAGTTAAATGTGCCATAAAGGGAAAACTAGTTTTACAGGCAAAGAAACTCAAAATAATTCTCATTTTTCAGTAGCTTTAAAAGATATTTGTATAACCATTTCTGAATATTTAAAATTATTACCTATAAGGAAATAATATGATTTTTGGCTATATGTAAGCGTTTGGAGCTTATAATTTTTGCAGCATTTTCCCAATATTAGACATTTATTGTAACTTTTTGCCAGTACAAAGCCAATACAAAAACATTTGGGAATTACATAATTTGAAATTTTATAATTTATGCCATGATTTCAACTGTCATATTATGAAAGATTGAAAAAACACAACAGAACTAAGTGTATTTTCATGATGTAATAAGGCTGATATAAAAATTTCAAAATATTACGTAAATTCTTTTTAATTTATTGGAAGAATTCACTTAAATTTATAACATTTTCTCGTATATCTATGCCTGAAATCTACTTTTAAATAGAATAATATTAAAGATTTATACTAATTATAAAGCTTCAAGTTTTTCTTCTTTTTTTAACCTCGCACTGATCTAGTACTTTACCCTATCTTGTGCAATCTAGGCCTATAATAATAATAAAGAAAAGGAAGAGAAAAGATTTCGACGGGACAGTAGAGGGGATAAATGTTGCAATGTATAATTTCTTAGATGGAATTATAAAAGGTTTACCTTTTTTTTTCTTTTTTTCTTTTTTTTCTTCCATTTTTTTTAGGGGGGCATAGATACAATTTATGTAAGTGATTGGAATGAACCTCTTCTTTCACTCTCCTTTTGCCTTCATATCTTATGCAAACAATAAGTAATGACTTGTATAACATTTAGAAGATTGAGAAACAATTTTGTGCATTGATCTAAACAATGCACAGAGGGTGTTTACACATTTTTAGAAGGATTTTTGGGGGCATGAAATTGATATTTGAAACATAAAGACTATTTTTTAATATTCAATGTGATATTGCTTTTCTGGACGATTAATCTGCATCGTGATTTCCATTATAGAAAGGATTTTCGTAAGATTTATAGGGATATTGATTTTCATTCCCCTTTTACAATTTTCCAGAGTCCATGAATCGTGGTGAATGTTTGCGCTTAAAAACAGCTTTTTTCAGTAGACCAACGGCACAATAGTCCATAGGTGAAACGTCAGGGGGCTACGCATGAATATGTTGAAAAGCTATATATGCAATTCCTGCAGCAGTCACTTTTTTTTTCTTTTTCAAGGAACGCAGTGGTACTTTTCGAAGCATGACTGGTGGCTTTGTCTTGGTGAAGTTTCATACTTTCAAAGTCGTTAGAATAAAGAAATGGAATTTCTTTTGTAAATATCAAACGTAAAATTTTCTTTTAATTGAGATTTTTAATCTTTATTTTTTACTCTCCTTATTTTTAAATTCCCATTGTAGGAGAACTCTGTGGCAATTATAAGCATTTGCTAAAACTTACTTTGGAGTATCGGAACAATATTTGCATATTCTTTTGTTGTTTGTTTTCTATATTCCAAATAGGTCTTTTTTGTTGCAGAATACATTTACGAACTTCTTAATTTGGTAAACTATGCTTTGTGAAGAGTCGAAATGAATTTCCATTTATCTCCTGCTAAATAATTTTCATGCAGGACTTTACAAAGTGTGCTGCGTTGAACCACATGCCTTGACAAAAGTTGGTAAACAAATATTATGTTTGTTACCTTTTTTAAGTTGCATATTTTGGCTTATTATTTTATTTATTATTGCTGTTGCAACAGATATAAAGATTTTGCACTTGATTTCTGAGTCGGTGGATTGCTTCTTGATACTAGCGATTTCATTTTAGAAACGTGTAATTTTTCGGGTAATTGAAGTCTTTTTCCATGTACAGTGACTCTGAGAAATGTTAAGAAGAGAAATAAACAGCCCTGGAAATTTAAAAAAAATCCCTTCTACCGTGGAAATCACCATGTAGATTTATTATCCAGAAAAAGGGTTGTCGGACTGAACGTTTAAAGAACTAGTCTTTGTTTTAAAAAACAATTATGTGGCCTCAAAACCGTTCTGAAAGTATCTAAACACCCTCTCTGCATCGAGAAATTAAATTTTAGATGAAATTTAGATTCCTCTGATGCAGCTTAAAACTAAAATATGCATCTAAGAAAGCGGAGTTCTTTAAAATGCTCTGAAATCCCACGTAATTTATATTTCATTTGTTTACGAAACCGTTATCAATCAAATTTTGTAAAACTGTAAGCCCTTTTGGCGATTTATCTGACTATAAGTCTCTTTTAACGACCATCTTATAACAAGTAAATATTTTTTATCTAACAAGCAGATATGACAAAAATCTAGCTAATATATATTTAAAGGAAACGCATGAAGGTACCTATTTTATTTCTTTAAAAAAATACTCCAGATATTTTATAACATTTCACTTTCCGCCCCAACGAGCAAACTTATCTTTTTGTGTTTTGAGCTTTGTATGACCTAGCAGAATCATTTATAATAAAATCTAAAGTCTACAATAAGAAAATTTTGAAAATAGAATAAATAAAACGAATGAAAATAACACACGGCCTCTTAGGATTAAAGTTTGACATAAAGAGTTATCAAATAAACTAAAGACACACTAAACACTTACAAATAAAATTTAGAATTTATATTCTAGTTTTAATTATTGTCAGATGTCTAAAGAATTGCAGTTCCCGCCAAGTAAAGATGGAGGGGAACGTGAGAACATGCACTGTATTTGGTTTAGTGCTGATTTGCTTATACAATAAATTGTTTTGCATAATAAGATGTTCCTTTTTGAACTGTATGCAATTCAGGAACAAAGTGACTGAGTTGGAGATGTTTTATGCGAAAATTTGTAGTGAGAAGACAGCCTATTACATAATTCAGAGGATTTCCTTGTTTGTGGTATTTACAGACAGAAAAAGATGTTCTGCACATTTTCATTAAAGATTGGGACAAAAATCGTGATTTGTATAGAAAAAATATGACTTTCTAATGCTAAGAAGAAGATTTCCTGTGAGTTTCGAAAAGGAAGAAAATGTATTCGGCCTGATTGAGAGACATTTTGCCATCTCTCCTGTTTAAGTTTTAGCACTGATGTTTCCAATTTGTGGCATTTTAAAATACCACAAGTACTCAGTATAATTTATACTTATACTGAGAAAATACGGAAAATCACATAAATCCACCAGACTGAATTAGATTGAAAGTACTTGATTGGTAATAAATGACTTCCTCGTAGCTGAAGCTACCACTGAAACTTTAAGAAACGCATATTTTTGCTAGATATTACACTGTTAAATAAATGTTCTCCTAATGTCTTAGCAGGTTACATGAGCTTAAAACTGCACGAAGTTGAGAATAAATAGTAATTCTAATGGTCGTACGGCCTCTTTAAACTAGAATTATTTTATTGGACTTCTCTGCCCGTTAAAGAACTTTCTTCTTGATATGTTTATATACAAATAAAGTGTTTGAAAACGTATTAGGATATCATGGAATTGAGAGCCCCGTAGTCTTTTTTCCCCCCTAAACGTATTTGAAATCCATATTTACTAATATTTACGGAAAATATATTTTATGTTTTTTATTTGTAGGTTTTTTTGGACTCCAAAATAAAAACATTTTATATGTATTATGTAAAGTTGTACTTTTAGTTATTCGGTTTGAGACTATAAAACTAGTTTTTCCTTTATAAGATTGTTATTTCTGTGAAACCAATGCATATACAAAGGCATTTGTAATTCGGTAGTACCTAAAAAGGAATTATTTCACTTTTAGGTAGTAGCATGTAACATATGTCGGATCTGTTCTACGGTGTTTTCCCCGGTATTAGTGACAGTACTACATTAAACTAAAAGCATTTTAAATATTTTAATGCGAGATAAAAGTACTGAGTATAATTTTCACCAACTATAAGTGATTCTGAAATCCATGTTTCATAGCAATTTTAGTTCTTTATGCTTAGTTTGATTTTGGAATCTCGCATGAAGGAATGAATGTGTATTACGCAAAATCGGAAACAGGACATGTGAAAATTAGTGTGACATAAAAACATGAAAGAAAACATAAAGATATTCGTAAAAATTACTGAAATTGAATTCCTGATAAATGCAATGCAGAGGTAAGTTTTCGAAATCTAAAAATGACAGTAATGCAATTCCATGTATGTTTATTTACGTTTTGTAAAAAAAAATTTCAAACTCTTAACCCTTTGAGGCGCAACCCTTTCCCAACGCTGAAAAAAGGACATCCATTGCCATCGCTCGACTTAACAACCAGCAAGATGGCGGACGATCGAAACTTTCATCGCGTGCCACAGATCTAGAGACCCTTTTTTGACGACAGCTGGCTGTGTGGCACAGCCAGCTGTCGTCAAAAAAGGGTCTCTAGATCTGTGGCACGCGATGAAAGTTTCGATCGTCCGCCATCTTGCTGGTTGTTAAGTCGAGCGATGGCAACGATTGCCTTTTTTTCAGCATTGGGTAATCTAACCAGCTCTGTTCTCGCATTCTTCCATTTTTCAGCAGATGTCAGTGCTGTTAAAAATAAACGTGACAATTTTTTTACGGGAAATGACGTACTAAAAAGTGAATTATTCTCGTGGAGCTATGTCACCCGCAACTATTTTTATAGAAATCAAATCTATTCTTCGTGACTGGCAACAGTCAAAACGTCAGAGTTTGGTGTTCCCAGAGCGGGAACACTGCACGTTAAAGGGTTAATGAATGACATCCCCAACAGCTTTCACAACCGAAATCTAAGAAAAACAAACTGCAATAAAAATACCCTGAAGTTTTCTACTTGGTAAACATTTTGACCAGAAAGTGCAACTTAAAAGAACAGAAATTACCAGAATTTTTTTCTGGAAGTAATCATGACATCTAAGCAATAAAATGCATAAACCAAACGGGCATATCAGACTTTCTGAAACATGCACACAAAGAAATTTTTTTAACAAATATCACAGTACTTCTTCGAATAAAACAAATCACAAAGAAATTTATAAATATAATATACGGTATCCTGTAATGATGCAATAGAAAGTTTGTTTCGGGTATGAAAGAAAAACGGATTCAGAGATTACAGACTTTGTTTTGGAGCATCTAAGCCGATAGAGAAATGCAAAACCGGATGCACTTACTAAATCTGCCAATCAACTCAAGATTCTTAAGGGAACGTTGACAAAATGCTTTTAGTCAATGTTGTACCTCACTGAAATTTCTTATGCCGCTGTACGTTCTTATTTGTAATAATGAAATTGTATAAAAATAACAGATGTTCAAATGAAATTCAGTTGCATCGTGAGATAAATTTATACTTTTATGTTCTGGTTTTTGTTTACATTTAACTGGATAAAGGGAGTTGATTCGTGAACCAAACTATATTAGACAAAACTCTAACTGTACAACTGTTTTCTTAATCAGGAATATTAACTTAAACGAACAAACTTAGTACGTTAACCAATTTGAACTTCTTCAGGTGAATATCAATAAAATTCATATGGTTTTAGATTTTAATTTTCATACAATTAGAAGGGAAGCTTTTAACATTTAATTCAATTAAAGCAGTGCTTGTGCTTTTACAAAGGAAATAAGGATAATCGCGAGAAGTCTTTCATAATAAATGACAACTCATTCATTCTTTTTCATATTTTCTTTGCATTTTAAATAATATTTGTAATTGTATTGTCCTCCTATAATGCAAAGTACTGCATGGTACAATAAAAGTACAATTATCAGATTGTAACGAAAGTTTTCCGCCAGATTTGCTTGAGTCAGCTCACGCGGTACCCAGCTATTGACCTTATAAGTCAAGTTTATGCGATGCTTAGCGCGACTAATGGACATGGCACTAAAGTCTAACTCCTTTAGTGGTGAGTGAATGAATATTTATCGTCTTCCACAAATTCTCATAGACGGTCCTCATCAACAACAGTAGGCCGGACAGAGCGCTCTGCTTCTTTAATGTCCTAGTCCTTGTTTTTGAACTTTCGGTACCAAATCTTCACAGTGTCATATGATACAATAGTAGTGCCTTAAGCTGTAAACATGATTCGCTGTCATTCTGTAGCTGACTTTTTGCAACAGAACTGAGAGTAAATGATGGTTCAATCTGGTAGCGTGATAGTTCCATTTCAAGCACCTTAATCATAACGATATTGTTTTACAGATTTCACAACACAGTGCTCTAAAACAAGTCTTTTTCTTTCAAATAACAAAAATTGTTTGGCAAAATATTGGCAAAGACACCAACGCGAACTGCTTGTGCAGGCAATACTTGCAGTGGCGGAAAACTTTCATTACAACCTAATACAAATGTATTTCAGATACAAATTGAAATCTAACACAAATATGAATGTCATGTTTCCACCTTCTATCACTGAAACTACTGTAGTTGTTCTTGTCCCGTCTAAAAATTAATCCAGAATACGAAAATATCATAAAAAGTATCTAAAAACAGCCTTGATGACTTCACTAATCTCCAAACAACATAGGAACTGAAAGGATTAAATGTAAAATAGCATTTAGCGATATGTAATCCAAAATGGATGATTTTCACAATATTTTTCACCTTGAAAAAAAAGTTTGCAGAGAGATAACCTGAACAATTATGATTTTATTCTATTTCAAAAACGCATAAAATTACCATCTTAATGCACTGACAGGTACTTAATTTTCCTTAGAAAATTTTCTTAATAACCTTAAAAATACAAGTCAAAGAGTACTGCTACTGAGGAACACTACTCGCATCTCTATCATTAACCTGAACATTCTCCTGTAAGATGAATGCCTGACTGCAGTCATTCGTGACTCCTCGTTCACGGCCAATGAGCAGCAGCAAAACTCCCTATTCACCCCTAATTAAAACTTTTCCTTCCTCAGAAGCTGTAACAAGAATCTGTCGCACGACTCCGTACAGCCATTGTGCCAAATTCGAGGCGCTCAGAAACAAAAATGAAGAAATGCCCCCCCCCTCCCCCCAGCCGGCCCCTCTTGCTAGTACAAGCCTCCCCCCCCTCTCTCTTCTCCATAAGCACGCAAAAAAAAATAAACCCGAAGTGAGTCATGTGATCGGAAGAGGCGTCTGGCGACCGTCTTTTGGAGCGAGTCACGTGACCAGATGCTTCCCTTCCGCACTTCCGGCGATACTCCAGCCTCTTCATTATGCTCCTCCGTGACTTCCGGTGGAAACGGCGTTTGAATTTTAACTGCCTTGTTAATTCCCTTTCCTCGTCCATCCATCTCTCACACCGCCCTCTACTTCTCGCCCGTTCCCCGTCTTCCGCATCTAATGGAACAATCCCTTCTTATTTCATTCTAATCCGTTCCCTCCCCGTCCTCCCTTCTTCCCATTCTTTTACTCGCGTCAGAAGTGTTGGCCCCTCCTTTCCCTCCCCCGCAGCCTTTTTACTCTTTTGCACTCCTCTTTTGTTCTTCACTTGTTATGTTCCCCTCTTCTCTCTTTTATCATCTCCCTGTTCCACGTCACAATCGAATAAATATCGTGCACGGCGTGTTTTGTAATCGATTTTAGGCGAAAACACCCTTTCTTGAAAGAACAACGCACGGAGGCCATGCTAATTAAGTGGATAATTCTCCTTCTGCCAGACTCGTTCGGACGCGAAAATGCGATTCTGGTTTTGTGCTTCGTGGTTCGAAGCACCGCGAAATCAAAAGGCTGCCAAAATAAAGACATTTAATTTAGTGTTGTACTGCAAGACGAATCTGAATTGAAAATATTAGGTGTGATCTGCTGCATCTGGAAGAGTGACAAACTTTTAGAAAATTCAGGATGTGCAAGATGCTGCGGAATATCGTGGTTTGAGAAAAAATGAATTAATTACAAAATTTTTATTTTATGAATCGTACTTCATTTTTAAAAAAACAAGCTATTTTAGTTATCGAAATTCAGTTAATAAATTCCATTATTACTTCAGTATTAATATATATATTAAAAAAATTAGCGCATGTGTGCATTTACGATCCTGCATTCCTTTATAATTGCAGGACGTTTGAGAGCCCTATCCCTTTTATAGATGTCTGCGCGCGACTTTTTAAAATACCGTGTGTGCTCTCAACTTTTCTCAAATCCATGTCATTGCACGAAAATAATTTTTAAAGATCCTGTCATCTGTTATTTAGATCGTGATGCCAAGGCTTCCGGTGGAAAAAAAAAGAAAAAGAACTTTGAAATTTTGCCATCAGATGGCCCTGCACTATTGAAACAATATGCAATTGAGTAGATCGTGCAATTTCACTATGTAAGCAATACATATGGTTTGAAGAAATCATTCACCCGCATCTAACATGCCACAGAAGCAGAACTCTCATCAGCAAAGCTTATCGGCTGATGGAAAACGTAACCCTTTAACGCGCAGTGTTCCCTCTCTGGGAACACCAGACTCTGACGTTTTGACTGTTGCCAGTCGCGAAGAATAGATTTGATTTCTATAAAAATAGTTGCGGGTGACATAGCTCCACCAGAATCCTTTACTTTTTAGCACGTCATTTCCCGTAAAACAATGGTCAGGATTATTTTTAACAGCACTGACATCTGTTGAAAAATGGAAGAATGCGAGAACAGCTGGATAGATTGCAGCTGGCACTTTTGACGACAGCAGCTGTCATCAAAAAAGGGTCTCTAGATCTGTGGCACGCAATGAGCGTTTCGATCATCCGTCATCTTGCTGGTAGTTAAGTCGAGCGATGGCAACGGCTGCCCTTTTTCCAGCATTGGGAAAGGGTTGCACCTCAAAGGGTTAAGGAGAGGACCCATGTCCGTAAATGCAATTTAAAGTGTGATTGGTAAGAAGAAAATGCTATTCACGATAAGTTCCCTGATGAACGTGTCGTCTCACCTAATTTCCCATCCATTTTCTGATTTGAATCCTTGTGACTGTGAATTTCCTTGTGTGTGTTAGCTGTGCGGTTTTCTCAGACCTCGCGATCATCAAAGGCGGTTTAGATAATAAGCGGACTTGAAAGCCAGCATCGTCTGCCATGTCTCCTTCATTCCTTGTGATAAGTTGCGTGTGCGGACGTTGATAACTCAGTGCTACGTTTTCTGATACGGTGACCTACAAGGTATGCCCTTAGAACACAGGGCTATGTGAATAAATAAAATATTCTGTTATTCTTTGGTTCTTGAAATATTATCTTACTTCGTTACAGCAGCGGAATTTTAAATTATTACTTTTTCTACTACTCATAAAATACATTTTCAATTTCATTCGGATAAGTTCAGTAGACCGTACCCAGCAAACACACGACTCACAGTTCGATAACTGAACTATATCTTACGCCAGATAGTACAGATATCATTTGGAGACCAGGCAATTGTAACCGATCTGTGTCGAAAGTGTCCGCCAAAGTGATCACTCAGCGGACACGGTAAAATGTGTCGATAGGTTATAGGTAGCGGGTTACGATCTCGATTTGCCACGAATCAAAACCGAGAGGTCGGGCACAGAATCGGAACTTTGAAAGCATAATAATAATACAAAATTATAATTATTGGTTTAAAAAATAATGCCATATGGCCTATGATACTCCCTATGATATTTTTGTGGTTTTCGTGCATATAATTTTTGAGAGGAGAACCGAAACCCATTCGATGCAGTTCTGACTTCGCCAATTAGGTCAGCCATGTGGCATCTTTCTGAATACAAGAAATTGCTAGAAATAGAAGGACATAATTTTTATCGTACTTTTGGCAAAAGTTCGATGCCTTGAAATGATATATCTTCGATCCTATACCTAAAAGATTTACGATCGTTACTTGCGATTCGGCATTGATGACACAGCTGAGAAGTCGGATATCGAATCGTAAGTTTTGCGATAGTTATGTGTTTGCTGGGTACCTACGACCATCTGAATACCCTCAGTTTAATTTTAACCATCCCGTATAACTCCTAAATAAGAATGCGTAGTTCTGTTGATAATGAACCATTCAAATCCATTTTATGAAAAGTAGCTTTTATTAAAACTTACTTAATCATCGTAAATTACTGCGTAGCATTTTAGAAAAAAAAATTGTTCAGCGGTATTGATTAATTGCTTATCTTCTTGATATGTTACGAAAGTATATTAAAATGCGTTGTAGGTCTGGCGTCCACTTCACTTTTATAAGAAGTCTTTCAGCCAAGTTTTGGACACCTAGTATAAACAGAGTCGCCTGTTTTATAAATAAAAAAGCAGGGCTTATTCATATTAATTTATGTTCAACAATTTGTATTGTAACATTGTTTAGCCAAGGATTTTTTTTATTCAACTTTTTCAGATCATTTAAGTACAAATATTTAGAAACAGCTTCCCGATTTCGGTCCTGCATGCATTAATCACAGTCGAATCTTAAAGTTTTGCGAGTTGTTCAACTATGAATCTGGAACATTCGTAAATGATTCTCATTCAATCAATAAAATCAAGCAACATCAGATGTAGCTAGTACCAGCAAAGCTGACCATCCAGGAGACCTTTTTCATCGGCAAAAAAATGTATTTTACTTCCAGTATCATTCAGTTTTAACGAGAGATTGTAATCGATAGATTACAATCCAGAGATTAATATTAACGAGAGATTAATATCGAGAGATTAACGAGAGATTAATATCGATACAAATTCATAATATTGTATAGAGTACCACTTCGAAGTTTCCAAAATTATAACTTCTGCAGCAAACAATACGTAACTAAACACATAGCAATACGTTTTTAGTCACCCCCTTTCGCATAAGTGCATACATACAGAAAACTACTACAAACCTTCTCCCCAGCTTAAAATCCCAGCACTCCAAACCCATCTCCTCTTCATAAGCGAAAGTTAATCCCTATTACCTCGCCAGACAAATCCGTCGCCAGGGTTATATGGGCGCGTGTAGAGAACACAACATTATACTCTCCCACTCCCCCCCCCCCTCATATGTGTATACATATATATCTGACAGAAAAGGAAGGGGGAATCAAATTAAATGTTGGCCAACAATGCTCGGCCATAACAATGCATCCCTGATTGCCCTGCCCTTAGAGGGAAACAGGAGATCCCTGAATATCCCACTCTCAGGGATTGAGAGTCCGAAAGATGAGCGATTGTCTCCAGCTGCCGGGATTGCGAGCTCGGAATCCCCTACCGATTATCATTGAGAGGATTTGAGGGATATAGAGAGCTACACGGTGTTTTTATTGCCCTTTAATGAATGTCCAGGTTGTAAGGATTGTCGGAGGGAATAATGCACTGTTGGGGATTTTAAAAACTTAACGACGAATTCTAACCCTTGAGTACAAATATTCACTCATTTTAGCAGTGAAACTTATTGGACCTCTGATGTATTTATGCCGATCCAAAAGTTCAAATAGCCATTAACCTGTTTCCAATGGCTCTGAATTCTAATTATTTTATAATATGTTGTGTAGTAACTTCCGACATTTTGAAACCTCACATTTTAGAATTCAATATTTTTATTTTCCCAAAACAATTTGCAAATAATGTATTTGTAATAAAAAAAAATGCATTTTGGCCGAGTGGATAGGATGGTAAAATGTCTAACGGTAAACGGTTGAAGTCTGGTAAACGGCTGCCAGTGTGTGGTAAAGTGTGTCAAAATTGTAAACGGCTGAAGGTTGGAGGACCCGGGTTCGGGCTTGTCGCACAGCTGTCGATCTGGTGGTCTGGAGTTTTGATTGGTTTTCTCCTGATGTAACGTGAATACGCTTTAATGGCCCTTAGCTTCCGACCAATGCTCCTCCTAACTTAGGCATACAGCCCATGTGTAGCTTTGCCATGACAACACAAACAAAAACGTGCATTTTTTAAAATCACTTGAAACGCTTTTTCTTCACATTACTGAGCCTTTCTACGAATTTATAATTTAATCTAAAAGAAATATTTGCATTTACTTGTGTTTTAAAAAGAAAATTTCAGGCTTTTGTGAAAGGAAACACTACCATCTACTACTTTGGTCACCAAGAATAAGTTTTCATGCCAAAAAATGACAAAAATGAATTAAGTCCACCGTGATCATTTCATAGGTCTTCTGATCACTATGAAAAAGTTGGCAATTTAGGGATGCAATTCTTTCAGTTATGGGTATTTGAGTTTCTTCGTATCTATTAAAACAGTTCACGTTTTCGGTTTCACATTAGCTTATTATACCCTTTTTACTGTCCTAAAGTAAGCAAAACATTAAATTAAAATATTGACTAACACTGGTATCATAAAAATGCTTATTTATTTATTTATACATTTAAATTTAGGTTTACAAGAATAATTCAAATATAAAAAAGGGATAGGCTTAAAATTTTGTTTCTGTACTTAACAACTCACTCCTTGTTACAAAAGATTTTTTAGTTTACTTTAAGGGTTGAGGATTCTCATATTTTACCATTCTAAATTTTATTTTAAAGCAATTTGAAGTGTTAGTATCGTTTTATCTAAAACATAATGCCTGATGTAAGAACTTAGCAATTTATACCAACGGAATTTAAAGTGGGTCACTTGGTTTGAAAGGTAAACATAAGTTAGACAACGAAAGTAATGTATAAATATCAGAGCGTGAGAGAAAGTGAGTGAGGAAATGTGTTAGGGTAACAAGCATAGCATTGTGACTGAGTTCTTTGAAATGTTAGCGAATAAAGCAAATTTCACATTTAGTGTTATTTCCTATTAATTTTATTTTGTCCTTTGTACCATTACTACAAAAAAATCTCTTACTAATTATAAACAGTTTAATATTTTAAAAATTCAGTATCATAATTTATGTATGTTATTTGATTCAATGAACTTTAAAAAAATTAGAGAATTTTATTAATGAACAATAATGTTTTCCTAATACATGGATGCATTTTCCATTTGCTTAATTTGCATGTGTAAAATTTATCATACCTAGTTGTGTAAAATCAGCAGTTACTAGAACGAACAGGGTAAAATGAATTCTACGTAGTCTAAAATTTGCAGAAAGGTTTTACTTCAGTAATGAACACGCATGTCGGAAACTCGAAATTTTATGTAATTTATGTGATTAACTACATTACTGAGTACAAAAATAATGCTTTGTAAACAATAGTGCTGTAAAGGTAGAGCAGAAGTAGCAACATAACCGTGATAGGAAACATTATTTTCAATTAAAAAGCATTTTAAAAACACCTATCAAAAGATTTCTGATTTTTAATTGTAAAGCTAACGTATAAAATAAGAAAAACAAACTAGCACACGCGTTTCTAAAGAAGTTTAGTTTCAATTGCAAAAGTTATCAAAAACCTTCATTGTTACATAAATCGTTTAGAATGTATAAGACGATAAAATCAAAGCTATGTTTTTACTCATTTGACATAATCTCTGCTATTATCTAAAAAGAAAATAAATTTTCTTTCGTAATGCGAGCGAAGAAAAGGCAGGGTGGGAGAGGGGGGTAAGGGGGGTGGGCTGTCAGACTTTCAAGCCTATTAGTCAACTGTGCATCCGAAATCTTTTCGATGCTCTCAGCATTTTTGGGACATTATCTGTTTTAAATATTTCTGCTTATATAGAAGCAGTAAGAAGCCAGGTTTCTCTCCTCGAGCTAGGTAGGAAAGGAGGGGGGGGGAGAAATATCCGTTTTTCTCCAGCGTTTTTCTTCTATATCGATTCTGAAAACGTTTATATCGATTTTACATTATCGGCTCGCAAAATAGTAAGATCCAGAGCAAGACAGAATGCAAGTAATAAAGCTATTAGAGTGGAGAATACAAATAAAAATGCGAATTTGTATCTCCTCCACTTTTTTAAATACATATTTTAAAACTTAAAATGTATCTGTTTCATCTTCTTTTTTTAATGTTATAAATATTGTTAAAAAAGTATTTATTTTTTCATTCAATAAAGGAATGAAAAAAGATTTTTTCAAAATGAAATCAATTAAGAAAGAATTTGTCGATTTTTAAAGGCATCAATTTTAGCTTTTTGCTCGTCTTCTAAATAAAACATTAGCGAAACAAAAGTGGCTTAAGTCATCTAGTTTTTTTTGTGTGTGTGATTTAATTGCATTTTAAAATATTCGCTGTTGTTTTAGATACGTAAAACGAATTCCTACTACAGTACAAAATGTAGGAAATTTAACTTTTTATTACTTTTTATAAAGGACATTGAGAATAAAAATGAACAAGTTCTAGGTGAACTGCTTTTCAGTCAAAAGCAATCCCTAATCCCGGTATTACAGTACTAACTATTCAATCAAATTTAAGCAAGAAAACGGAGATCGGACAAATAGAATAGGAAATCAGAGCAACAAAATTAAATAAAGGCAAGTTTAAAAATTTAAAAATAACTGTGATATGAGAATAAAAGCGCTAAGATTTATAGCTGACAACTGCACTATTGTGCGAAAAGCGATATCTACGAGACAAATGTCCCCAAAATAGGAGACCCTTTCCCCAAAAAAAAGTTAATTAGCAAGAAAATCTATTCAAATGATGCATTACAGAAAAAAATACTACCAGTAAAACGAGTGTAAAATGAAATTTAAATTTATGCGTCAAAATGGTTGAAAAAGATTTGACATTGATACTCAAATGACATAAATACTTTAAGATTTTGAAATTTTTTATTTTCAAAAGAAATAAGAAAATAAGTATTAATACATTTTTAAGCCAAAGTAAATAAACAAAGAAACTAAAAACGACAATATATAAATAAAACAAATTAGGTTCGAAAAAAAAAACGTTTAGGGAATAAAATTATGTGATCTACATCACAAATTTTGAAGCCATACTATTGCTGCATTAAAAATGCATAAATAAATAAATAAAAATAAAATAAAATAAAGTAACATTATATAGTTTTAAAAAGCATAAAATATCTTTTAACACTATCCTTGTTACCTTCCAAACATCTACCATGTAAGGAAAGCATTTTAATCATGAAAAATTTTGACTTAGAGATTTTTGTGTATCTACCCATAAATTTAATATTTACACGTAAACCTCAAATACATTTTTATGTATTTTGAGGTCTTCTGAATTCAATAATCCTACTTTTACGGTGAATTTAAGCTATACTTGCCCCCTGGGTAGTGCAAAATGAGTAAAAACTTGACTTGTGCAAGATTGACTTGTTAAGTTGTTGTTCATTGAATGAAAAAGACTTATACAGCTGATACTGGCGGGCTAGGGAGTTGATGTAGTTGACATCCAGTGACTAATTTTCTTGTTTGTTTATGTTTCCATCGCTTTTATGTATATTTTATTTTATGTTTTCTCTCCAATCTCATGCATCTTTGATGTATGGGAGCCTATGATGTAAAGTCAAGTGCTTTTGCAATAAAAAAAAAAAAACATTTTACGGTGATGTATGTATGTGTGTGTGTGTGTGTGTGTGTGTGTGTGTGTGTGTGTGTGTGTGAGAGAGAGAGAGAGAGAGAGAGAGAGAGAGATGGAACACGATAGCTCCTAAACGATGCATTCTATTGTGCTCAAATTTTATATATATATATATATATATATATATATGTATGTATGTATGTATGTATGTATGTATTATAAACTACCCTCGCAGGACCAGTATGATTTTGGTATGTATAAGACTTATAGTTGTTGTTTTTTTACAGGGGTACGCAAAAGAATTGGCCCGGTGGTGCAACTGCTGCCGTAATTACTGTACCGTATCACAGGTTCGGGCAAGGTTCACTCAGCCTTTCATCTCTTGAGTGGGTCAATAAAATGCAGACCAAGTTAAATACTGGGGGCTTCGCGTCAGGCTGACCATTAGACCGAGACATGTGATTTTGCACCCCAGAGTCCATGGTCGTGGGCGTGGTTGGGCAGGGAAGACCTTGGCCCGCAAAAGGTCTGTTGCGCCAATGTTTAACACAAAAGAATTATTTTACAATATGGTCTACAGACGGAAATTCTTGAAAGTGCGCTAACGTCTGAACAGTACATTCGATTGCTTGAAAATTCGATATGCACATTATAGGTCATGATAAAATGACCTACATAGATTTTTGGAGTGTATAGGACGTATATTTTTTTACAGGGCTACAAAGAAGAATTCTTTTACGTTATGGCCTGTGTATACAAATTATTTAAAGTGACTAGTGTCTAAATGGTGCATTCGGTTGAGCTCAAATTAGGTACGGATATTATAGGTTGCTGTCTTACACAGTAACCTATAATACTGCGTAACCAATAATACTGTGATTTAATGTGTAGATTTTGGTGTGTTTAAGGCTTACGGTTTTTCACAGGGCTACAAAAAGTTATTCTTATACATTGCAGCCTATACACTAAAATTGTTGGAAGTGCATTAACGTCTGAATACTACATCCTATTGAGTTTAATCAAATTTATTTAGACTTTTAGTAAAGATTAAGTGTTCGGAGTAGTGGAGCCACTGAAGAGATTTTCCATTTGTTAAATGTTTGTCAACAGAAATGAAATAGTTGAATTTTTAAATACAGACAATTTTATGGATAGAATATTTTACGAATGTTTCATGTTTATCTAAATAAAAAGTTTCAGTTATTTAAGCAGAATAAAACGCAGCTAAAAGCAAATTGGTTTGCAAAAGAGAAAAAAAAAAGAAAATAAAGCTAAATGTTAAACCTAAATGAGAGAAATAAAATAGTGGTGTTAGAATATTCTTTATAAAAAAATTCAGATTCTATGAAAAGGTTATTCTATAAATATCTATAAATTGATGACACTCTCCTAGTTAAATATTCATTTAAATAAATTATATAAATACCTTTAAACTTTTGTTTGTAGAGAATAAATAGTGGTATTTTTGGAGCAAAAAACTTAATAACATCTGAAGCACTAACTATTAATAATTGAGGAAAAAAAAAAGTTTTAAATTCTGGACTGAATTTCAAGTAATTTTTGTTCCAGATAAATCTGACTTGAATTGAATATTATTTTACTATTTTATAGACTTAAATAATCTTTATAGCGCCTACAGGATCGCAAAATAAATCTTCACTTCTAAAGGGAATAGCGAACGTTAGCAACATCCAGGCTTTGTTTACAAGCAATACCGGTACAAAATAATCTTTTGCTTCCATTCTTACTATTTCTTATTTTAAAAAATTGGCTTTCATAAATAACTATTGAGTAATAAATGAGCAGATTGTGTTAATTCGATGGTATTTTCAATTGATTCAAAAAATTAAAAAATTACTTAATTAAAAAATAAATCTATTCTTCATCATTAATAGTATAAAATAATGTTTACATGGTAGAGCCGTCAACATTTGCCAATCATAACTAACTGCAGTTCGGCATTTTTTTAACACTCTCGGTTTTATTTTTCTTTAAACTAAGTTCTATTAGTAGTTAGCTAATGATCCTAAGATGACAGCTAACGATCATTTGCCTATGCATCCATCAAAATTGCTCCAAATATCACGAAGACTAGAAAGCTTTAGCGAAAAATATAATCAAATTTCGTACGAAGAATAAATTCCTAAACATAAAGTAGATTGACTATATATACTATCTTTGGCAATAAATAACCGGATCCTAATGTTATACAATGAAAATTTCAAAGATTGATTATTCGCGCTGTGATTAATTGATATTTATACAACAAAATTCATTAAAGTGTATTACTTGATTACAAAATTTCAAGTTAATGGTAAGCGAACGAAGTAAGCTGGGATCACCTAGTGATTCCAATAGAATCGCAAAGCGATTCTGGAGGTTTGGTGAGTGTTAATGAGCAGATAGAAAACCTCCTAGTGTTTATTTTAGACTGAATGCTTCTCTTTTTTTATTTTCAAAATATTTATGAATTGTTTATTTGCTGTTTCACATATTTTTTAGACTGTTGAAATTGTATGATATTCTAATTTAAAACATTATAAAATATCAAATACACTTCAAAATACATGTTGATTCATATTTAAATGTAGAACGTGTATAGATTACATATCTAAAATACATTACTACTTGAATTTTATTATGTGCATTAGATAGAAAAAAGAAGTGTTGAAATGTTTCTCACATTTTATTTCCCTCTGATACTATCAGCCTGCAACGGTATTTTGGTTCAAGAGAAATAAAATTTTAGACGATTATTTTCATAAACAATCAAAAACAACTTGAATATTAACTATAATAATTATTATAATACTATAATAATTATAAAAATATTAACTATAATAAATATAACTATAATAATTATATAAACAACTTGAATAAAACAACAAAACTACTGAATTATTTCACTCAATTCAATAATAAGTTGGCAATTGAAATCAAAAGAGTCAGTGAAAGTCACGATCACGAGCGGATTCATTTCTAAAACAACCAATCATGTCACGGAAAAGCAATTGTCCAAATCAACACTAATCAACAGTAAACCAGTCATTTAAATCATACAATCAAGCGCAAAATGAACTCATGATTTGTCTGTGCCACCAACCACACGTTTTCTAATTACATCAAACAGTAAGTACTGACTGTATCCTCCTATATACTTCATGAGTGGGCGCACCGCTTCTGGTGACGGTGCTTTTATTTATTATTCTGCCAAGGAGCACCTAGTCACCATTTCCATCATTACCGTCACATCGAAAAATGCATATTAATGGGCCTCTGCCAAATGAACCGGTCAAAATTATTTTTACCCCACAGCTCTCCCCTACCCGTCTCATTTTCCCCTTTAATTCAGCCCGGAGCATCATCAAGTATCAACTTTTCACCCTCGTCATGATTAAAATAAAAAATAAAAAAGCGATGATAATAAAAAAAGTAAAAAAAAAAAATTATATTCGAAATAAAAATAAACTCTTGTTTTCTTCAGCTTTAAAGTGATTTATATTTTTGAGATGAGCTCGGGGCAAAAAACTGAAGTTAAAAAAAAAAAAAAAAACATGTATAGAAAATTCTCCTATAAAAAAATTCTCTTCTTTCTGTATTAATCTATATATCTATACAGAAAACTTGTTTATTTATTGTTTTTTCTTTCTTATTGTGCTCCCTTGATAGAAAATAATAGATGGTTTCGGCGTTATCAATCAAGAGGTTTTTTTTTTTTTTTTTGGTAATTTTTTCTGCCTTCTTTTTATTCCTAGAAAACTTTCTTATCTTGTCTTTTTAAGTGCAGGAGAGGTTGAAGTATTGTAGGGGCGTGAAATAAAAGTGGGGTAAAAAGAATAAAAATTGCCTGTCCTAATTTATTACGCCTTGTATGTGGAAGAACTTTGCGAAGAACTTTGAAGAAGACTTTGTAATACAATGACATGAAAGTTTTTATAAAGGCCTGGAATCTGAAATATTTTAGGTGCTTTCGTTAACACTTTAATGTTTGTTTATGAGTTTTTTTTTCAGCTCTTAAAATCATGTGCAATAAAAGTCTCATAAACTACACGAGAAAAATAAACATCTTTTTGAACAATGTTGATTTTTTATCGTCATTTGAGCGTAATTTTAGACATTGGCCATTTTAAATTAATTAAGGCTTCCTTTTGAACAATAAAAAATGCCCAAGAACTAATTTTAATAATAAATATGATTAATATAAAGCCGAGTATTTTTTTTTAAGTGAACTAATCTATACCTGTTTGTATCCATGAGAACACTGAATTTTATAACCATTATAGTTTGTACTGAAAAATTTAACGCAAATCCACTTTTAAAATACCAGTGTTTTCCTTCCCACATGTTAATCTTTTTCTTTTTGATGATGGTGTTTCTAACAAAAATTAAAAATGCAAAATGTATTGTGTAGGAAAATTACATAATAAAAACTCGTTATATTAAACATGACATTAGTTACTTATTTTTCCATAATTAATAACTCGCTTTAAAAATCTGTTTCAATAAAGTATGGTGTTTTTTCCTTCCCCGTAACATCGAACTTTGTATAAAAATACCCAGAATATTTTTTTTCAAAACATTCTTTACTTTTCAAAGACAATTGATGTTTTCATTCTGTGTATTTCCTCAGTTTCAATATTCTAGCATAAGCTTACGAAACTATTTAAATCTACTTTCACCAAGACATTGTGATATTTTCTGAAACACTATACAAGTTAAAGACAAAACCTTATATTTTGCTGCGTTTTTATCGTTAGAACAGTAAAAGTTCTCTTACCCCAGTAGCGCAACTACTTTAAAAGACGTTCAGAAGACGACCAGCCTGCGTTCTCATAATGCAGACTGAACATCTTTTGAACTACTTCTGCTACTAGGTAACTTTCATAAGAAATCATTTATCAACGCTGAAAGCAATATCTAGATTGGCAATGTAAATTTTCCAGAACGTTTCAAATTTCTATCCTTTATTAGATTCAAAGTGTTACTACTAAGTAGCAAGGCATATTAAATTAAACAAAAATATTCAGTATAATTAATTAAACAACTAATATTACGATATCTTTATTATTAACGAAATAACTGTTATAGGCCGTATTAACAGCTTTTCTTACCTTACAGACATCATTAATACACAATTTCGCACAACATTTATACTGGTATAACAAATTCATACTTAAAGTAGTACATTCTGCTGGATCGATATGCAATAACCTCACAAAAATTCATATTATTTGTAAGAAAAAATTAAATAAATAAAATCCATTTCACTTTTTTGAATTTTACTTTTTTTCCACATATAACAATTATTTAGTTATTTTGAGGGATAAAAGGAAATTCATTTTTAGTTCCACTTGAAATTACTGATAAAGATTGCGTGTTATTTTCATATTGATACTATATATATATATATATTATATTACTTTAACTTTTAAAGCAGTTAAAGCACTTTTACAACCAAATTAAGCAACTTCCGGTTTTCTTCACCTAAAATCTTTAGCAGCGTGTTTAACAAAATTTTTATTATTACCAAAATATTTATTGGCATTTAAAAAATAAATAAAAAGTAGTATTATATATTTTACGTGTGTTGAATTTACTTGAGCTAAAATGTATTAACTTAACGAAAAAGCATATCAGATGATATAAATGCATAAAATGTAAAAGAATAGTTAAAACCCTTTCCTCTTTCGTGTGTTTCCCAGCAAGTTAAGCCTTATAGCAGTTAAAAATGTTTACAAGCAATTAAACATTTTCCTACTTTCTTTATCGAAATTTTTATGGGACCTTACGTTTTATATGTTTGATGTACAATTTGACACGCGCAATTTATTTGAGATGAAATGCTATTAACTTTATGAAAATGAATATCAGATTTCAATAAAATATTAAATGTAAATGAGTAATTAAACATCAGTTTCCTGCAAATTCACTCTTGGATCAGTTAAGGCGTCTTCTCACTTTGAAAATTAAAAAAAATCGAATTTTTCTTTAAGTTTTGAAAGTACATATCATCAAAAATATTATATCAAAATTTCATAAAGATCGGACGAGTCTAACTACATTTTTGGGCGACCGTTAGGTGACTACCTGAGAGCACCCGGCTGATTCCTTTGACGCCGCGCGGACGGTCCCTGTATACCTGACTCTATACAATTGAATAGTCGTGTTCTTTTGTTAATGTAGTACCCCTTGCTTAGGTATATTTTGTTTTGGGGTCTATACTCATCTAATAAGACCTTAACACGTGCATTTTTCAAAGGAAAATCGCATACGTGTAGGGAACCGCCGCAGCTCTAACGCTTCAAAAGAGACTAACTAGGTCGAGACGAAGGGAAGCTATTTTGTACGAGCACAACATCTACGAAGAATCGGAAGGTCCATTTTATGGAGCAGGCATCGCTGATTAACCCGAGGTAAGGTTTTTTCATGATTTTTCTGCAACCAAAACTTTAAACGCGTTTATCTCAAAACAAGGTTTTTCAGTGCCTTGTTGATGAAATTTCGGAAACTATCCGGCCGATTGTCATGAAATTTGAATGACACAAGTCCATCTTCTGTTAGACTACAGAATTGGGTTTTAAAAGAACTACACGCTTAAATCTATTGATTAAAACTAACACTCCTTTATTGATTAAATTTCTTATCGGCTGATTTAAATCCTTTTACGCTAAAAAATACTCATTAAAGACAATAATTTGTTATCTCCTCAATTCCCCTCAATGCTCAGGATTCGCTAGATCCTATTATACTCCATTTTTCACTAAAATCTTGTCTATTTGAGAATTCTGTCTCTCCCCCCACGAAAGATGCGTAGTAAGGTATCCTATTACTATCACGTGACCCGTGACCAACGCTCTAACGGAAAACGGTACAGTCACCACAGACAACACAACACGGGACGCGGGAATCGTGCCTTGCGGCGATCATCGAAGAGCAAACATGTCGTTATCAAAATATGAATTAAAAGAGTTTCTAAAGAAGATACCTGATGATACTTTAGAATGAATGTGTTCGCTGGTGATAATTTTATTTTATATCTGAATACTAAATGCATCTTTTTCATATTCAGAGTTGTGAAATAAATTCAACCTAAATGTGGAGAGGATGCTTTCGGTAAACATTTTGTTTTAATGGACATATTTTCTTACGATTGGATTATAAAAATCTCGTCGCTGTTGTACAAATGAAGTTATATCTTCAGTCAAGTGAGTAAGTACTATTTTACCATTTTTCATGTCAATAAATTGGGTTGCTGCTTTAATTAAATCTCACCGCTGGTTTAAGCATGATTGCATTTGTGTATTCTGACTGTACTGTGAATTCGTTTTATAACTAGAGACTATTGTGAAATTATATTCTATTTATTAAAAAAATACTTTTTTATAGTGTATTAAGATATATGTAATGTATTTGCCTTGATTTAAAATTTATTTTCTCGGTCTTATAATCATAGATTACAGCTGTGATAATAAAAATGAAGAAAACGAATCATTCAATATATTAATCAAAAACAGCAAATTTTCATAAGACACCCTTTTTCTAGCTTAAAATAATAATCTTAATTGAGTACAGATATATTAATTAAAAAAGGACTAAATTGTAAAAACGCTCATTCTATAGCTTAAATAATAATCATAATTGAGTACAGTTATATTAATCAAAAACGGACAGGCACTCCTCATTTTTGATTATTATTTAGCCTAAATGGAGCTGTTGTATAATGCTCAAAAATTGAGAATTTTTCGCTCCATTGATTTTTGTCGATTAATGGAGCAAATTTTACTCAATCGGAAGAATGGCTGTTTGAAGTCAATAATTGAGTAAAAATATACTCCGTTTGATTATTATTTTACTCAATAGATTTAAGCGTGTACCCATTACAGGTTTAAAAACTAACACTTCTGCAATCTAACATTTAGCAGAGTAAAAGCATTGGCAGTGTAAATTCCTGCATTTAAACAGACAAGTTTTAGATAAAAGCCTTTTTATTAAAAATACTGATAAATAAATCAAAATGGGAGCAACTGCTCCTCACAGGACAGTCCACACGACTGTTTGCAACAACAGACATCAGAGAAGCGCCGAAGACCGTCGGTCACATCTCCCTTTTAAACATATAAAATTTACATACTCCGTGTTCGGAAATGAAAGATGAATGCTAAAAGGAACCAAGGAGAAAAACGAACGCACCAAACCGCCGGGAACCGAACGTTTGCCATGACGCAAGCGTGACGCCATGCATTTCAGCCAATGAGAGCAGAAGGTGCGTACAGGCGGCAGAAACAAGTCAGCAACTTGCCGATACGAAAGCAAACAATATTAAAGGTACATGTCAAAAGATTAACGACGTAGCGAGACAGGTATAACTTTAATTGATACAGCTACTTCCCTAACAATATTCTTCATAGTTATGGCTATAGCGCATATCATCAGATTTTTGAAATTTTGATTTGAAGTATTTTTTTTTTACAAAAAACTGCAAAAAAACGCGTTTTTTTTTTTACATTTTCGAAAAACGTGCGTCATTTTATTATTTTCGCGATTATCAAAAATCTGATGATATGCGCTATAGCCACTGACATACTGAATCTAAAACTGTTTTATTTTTTTGTTTCAGATGACCTGTCTCGGAGATACCATCAACAAGCCACGAACATTACATTTCTACACGGGTTTTTCCATGCTACTGTTTTATTATAATAATTGTTCAAAAAAATAAAAATAAATTTTTTTCTTGTACTTGAAAGATGTGTTTATTATATAGGATCCATTTTATCCCACAATTGTTTGCAAAAATCCTCGAAAAAAAATCGCGAAAATAGCCTATTTTCGAGGTTCCTAAAGTGAGAAGACGCCTTAAAGTAGTTTTACAAGAAAATCAATCATTTCCCCTACTTACTTTCAGCTGAAATATTTAGTAGTATATTTACTGAAAAACATTATCAGTATTACATTTTTTACGTGCGTTAAATTTACTTGAGCTAAAAATAATATTAACATTGCAAAAATGAATATTAGGTTGCATAATAACATTAAATGTAAATGAATGATTAAAACTTCAATTTACTGCTTCGTGTTTCACAGCAAATTCACACTTAAAGCAGTTAAAGTAGTTTTACAGGCAAAGGAAGCATTTTCCTACTTGCTTTCATCTGAAATCTGTAATAGCATTATTTGCTGAAAAAAAATAATAGGTATTGTATTTTTTACGTGAATTTAATTTACTCGAGCTAAAATGATATTAACTTATGGGAAGTTCATACTAGACTATATAAAGACCTAAAATGTTAATGAATCACTAAACTCCAGTTTACACTCTCGAGTTTCCCAGTAAATCAAGTCTTATTGCAGTTAAAGTAGTTTTACAGGCAAAGGAAACATTTTCCTACTATACTTTCAGTTGAATTCGTTAGCCCCATATTTCCCAAAATTTTTTAATTGTAATTCTAATTTTTTAATTTGTAAATTCTTGAAAGTGTGCTAGCGTCTATATAGCGCATTATGTTGAGCTCAAATTAGGTATGCACATCCCTGTCTTATGTACTGTGTATATTTTGCTGTGTGGGGGGGCTTGCAGCTTTTTCCTGGACTACAGAAAATTATTCTGTGGCTTATACACTCATTATTTGAAATGCACTTGTTTCTGAAATATACATCCGAATGAGTATAAACAAATTTATTTAAGCCCTTGGTAAAATTCAAGTGTTCGGAAAGTCGAGCGGAGTTACTCCAGATTTTTAATACTTAGAAGAATATATGCAGTTTTATAAGGAATATAAGTGACTTCTTTATTTTCCTTTCGCTACAATCATGCTGATATTACAGAATCATTCCACAAATACTAAACCTAGTTAAAATAAAACACCTAAAACCTAATAGAAACTATTGAAGTTTATACTAGAAACTAACGACGATTCGTTGGTATTAGAACAAAATTATATCACCAGAAACAGTTATTCATTAACAATATATATTTAAAAAATCATTCAAGATACTATCAAAATTAAGCTATTAAATGTAGTTTACTCTTTAAAGTTTTGGTTACATTTATCTTTAAAGTAGTGAAAGTAGTGTTTCAAAGACAAAAGAAGCAACTTGGTGGTTTTAATTTATCTGAAAATAGTCAATGTTACTCAAAATTTATATCGCTACTTGATTTTTTTAAACTATCTATATATCGCTAATTTTATATAACAACATCATAGCTCAAAATTCATGATTTTTCAGGAAATGCATTTGAATTTCCATGAAAGTGAAGAAATGTATATTGACCAAAACGCTACTCCCGCCATTCCGCGGGTAAATTTTAAAAGCTCAGAAATGACACTCTGCCAGTTGAAAGATCACATCATTAAAATTGTCCTTACTGTAGCAATTCAAAAATCATCATTTTTGAGTTATAAAGTTGGTTCAGCAAATGATGGATGTATATACAGTACAGGTCCTATTATCCGAACCTGTCAGTTTCGACCCTAGTCCGGATAATTAAGCTGACAATTCAAAGTATGAAAAAAAAAACGGTTGATAATATTTACTATAGTATAATATTTGCTGAATTCTTTTTAATTCAGTAAATATATATATGTTATCAAATTTATTAGTGAATAGTTTGATTAAAAAAATATTGTTTGAGCAAGGAACAAAGAAGTCCAGGACAGTGGTGCAGGGTGGTGCTAAATTATAAGTATGTGTATTATTGTATGAAATATTGCCTTATCAATTATAATGGTAAATTTCGCAGGGTTAAGACTGTCGTGAGGGGGAAAAAACGTTTTGCAGATAATTCAAAAACAATATTCGAAATTAACACAGAAGTCGTTTACGTTGAGCCTAACTAAATTTACTTTTGTGAAGGAATCATTGTCAAAAACTATTTTACTAGTTTTTCCATTGATCTGAAGTGTTACTTCTCAATGTTTAGTATAAAGGTAAGTTAGGTTAAAAAGTCCAATTTCACGCTGTTAAAGTTCAAATATACCAGACAAGAGAAGACAGAGATTTACAGTTATTAAACGAGAAGAGACAGACTATTTATCGTTCCTGCGTATGGGGATTTTGCGAAACGAGACAAACCTGCTTTAGTCTGGCGTCCCTCCCCATCGTATATTCGATTCTTGCTTGCATAAGTTTTAAGAAAATAAATTAACTGTCACCATTTATTTGTTTGAACACCTAAATAAAAAAGCAATTTTAATTCAAATTTTTTTTTATTTTATTGTTTGTTGTTGTTTTATGATTATTAATCTCTTTAGAGAAACAGATGAGCATAAGATATCTATTAGTCAACAAGCATAAGTTTATAACTGATTATTAATTATAAAAGGACCGTGCGTTTCTAATTATAGATTCATTCAACACTTGTCTAAGACAGTGCTGTTTGAGCTATCTCTGTATACACTTATGAATAAATTATAGCTGATTTACTTGATAAATCACTTAATCATATAGCCTAAGGCGTTTTACTTGTAAGCATAGGTGCTTTATTTATTTTGAATTTTAAATAAGATGCTTTGGAAACCATGACCATGTCTAATTTTTTTAAATTCCAATAAAACTGAGTGTCTTAAAAAATGTAATTTTTCTCATGGCTCTATATAAAGTTCTAGCTTTTACATAGATTACACTTGAGATGGACCAGTAGTTTTTATTTTGATATGATACATTAGGTTTAAGCGTCGAAAATTCGAATTGTGCAAACTTAATTTTTAAAATTTATATTTATTAAGTTCAGTTTATGTTAGACCCACTAAAGCCTATCAAAAATATGGTCTGTAACTAACATCAACTATAATAAATGTTTCAGCTTTGCCGAATAGAAGGAAAAACAAAATATTAAGTGCAGGTTTTTTGAACATTCTTAAAAAATGAAACGAAAACATATATCCGCATCGAGAAAAAAAATAATACCGCAAATCCACAATCGTATTAAAAAATTTTTCATCGGCAATGAAAAAAGATGTTCTATATAATGATAATAATAAACGCTACAACGGAATCAAAACCGAAAGTTACACGATCGTCTGCGTGCTTCCCCTCCGCCATCATCTCGAACGAAATAAATAAATAAATTGAAAAAAAAAAATAAATAAGATGAAAGAATGTCGCAGAACCGAACGAAGGAAAGGATGAAGAGATAGAAAAGTGAACCCCCAAATCGAATCCTCCCATCATCAATTATTCGATTTTTGCCACTTGGCTGGGGACGTTTCGGGTCTGTTTTGCGTCACCGACGACTCTATATCATATTTTTTTCATGGTTTTTCCTTTTTTTGGGGGGTGGTTGAGACCCCCTTGTAGTTCTTTCTCACTGGCATAGGTTCAAGAGAAAAGAACAGGGGGTATGTGGGCATAAAATGAATCTTCGCCACTGAATTTAGGAAAGAAAAAAAAAGGGGGGGGTTGTAATGTTGTAAAAAAAAGGTAAAGGAAATTTAAGGGAAGGGAAAGTTAACTTTCTGCCTTTTTAAATGTCATGTAGGATTTTTGGTTGTCTGTGCTCATGGTAGATTGGCGGAGTAAAGCTTTATGAAGAAACTGACATTTCTTTTTATGACGAAATAATGGACAGTTTAAAATCAATAGCTAAGTTTATTTAGAAACAGCAAAAGAAATTAGTTTCTAAAAAAAAAAAAAAAAAAAGCATATTGTTGCTATGTCCCTGATAGTAGGGTAGCCAATATTGTTTTAAAAAGTGGTAGTTTGGTATTCTAGAAAGTATTTTCTTTCAGGCTTCAGAAATGTTTGACGGAATTGACTGATGAACTTCTTAATAGCTCTTGACTTTGTGCTCGTTCATGTCGAAAATTGAGGCTGCTCATGTTTCAAGCTTGAAATAAAAGCTTACTATACGTCTATCAACTTACTGATCTTTGAATAAGAAAAACAATTAATCATCTGTTTAGATGAGAGCAGTCATAAATTTCATAAATAAATACATATTGAATCTCATTAAATCACTTTAACAATTTTCAATATTATAAATGTTACATCCACTTCTCATAAAAACTTGATATTGCAAATAGTCAGTTTTTATGATGAAAAATTTTAAATATATAAAGAGAAATCTGATCAGTAAAATTTTCACCAGTAGAGTAAAATTATTGAGGGGAAAACAGCAGACCTTACAGTTCTTCATTTAACTATATGTTTTCTCGGCGTTGTTAGAAACCATCTCATTCTCCTTCAAACAACCATACGTTCGAAATTTTAGTTCGATTGGTTGAGTGGCTAAGCCACTAGGTTTCATATATAGAGAAGTTCTTTTTTTATATAAATTAATTAATTACAAATAATTGAAATATCTACTACTGATCATCCGTATCACTCATAGGTGTTGGAAGATGTGAAACTGTGCTTTAAAAAAATCAACAAAAATATGGTTAATAGAAAGCATGATCCCGTCCTATAGCTATTCAGGCCTCACACACTGATTTCATATTTGGAAACAAGGCAGTGTTTCCTGTAGCAACTGGTCCTACTGTATCAGTCAGTGTGTTTTCAGGACCAGGAGGTCTATTGTCCTCGGTTGTTTGAAAATAGTCGGTGGTTAGTTTTCAACTATTCTGACAGAGTTGTTTGTTATAGACTACAGAAACAACTTTCTGACGTGTTCCTAACCAGTCATAAGAGTTGTTCAAGTTAATGACTTTGCCTTTCAACCGATTTACGGAGAATAGACCCCTGCATGGTAGTAAGTTGCAGTTGTCCTTTCCAGAGCGTTCCAGACATATTCTATAGGATTAAGGCAGGCTATATCACAAATGTCTGCACCTTAAAGAAACTTGTCGACTTAGCGAGTTTTATGAGCCATCCGTTGTCGTCCATTAGAATAAAATCAAGATCAACTGCACTCATAAAACAGCAAACATAGGGCTCCAAGATTTCATTCCTACACCTCACACCAGTCATACACCCTCGTTCAAAGACATGCTGACTGGTGTGAACACACAGTGAGCTGCCATCCACCATGATTCTTCTCGAGACCATCAAATTTCCGCTGCCATGATTAATTGATTTTTCGGACGTTGGAGAGCAGGTAGTGAGTCCCTGATTCTCTCCATATGACAGTACGACGAGAATAAAGTTGAGACATGCTCATGATAAATTTCTCATTTAATGAGCATTCGCCTTGTAAAGAGATTTCTAAAAATGACTCATCGTTTGAGAGAAATGGTTGTAAAGGAAAATAGGACCATCTAATAGGAGCATAAAACTCTTCCAACAATTTCAGAGCAGGAATTTATTGTTTATTCATGAAATCTGTTTATATTACTTAATGGAGGGTCAGGTGGTGTAAAATGATATTAAATTTAGGGCGAGATTCAAGTGAAACACAATTCGAACGTTTTTCCGCGTCGAACAGGGGAATCTTCGAAAGATATCAGTGGTTCTTATTCAACTCATACAAGCCAATCGTGTTTTGCTCACGTGGCAGCGCGATAGGTTTGTTCATTGGAAGCATTCTGCCAAAACGTTCGAACTGTGGACTGAAAAACGTTCCATTCAAACTCGATCGCGCGCGTTTCACTTGAATCTCGCTCTAAAACTGTTTGAAAGTTTGAACGTTTTCCTGTCTTGTTATTATGATCATTCTACACCATAATGTGCAATAAAATTATCGTAAGGAAAAAGAGAGAGAGAGAGAGAGAAAACAATTACAGTAAATGATGTTGTATACGATCAACTGAAAAATTGATAACACAAACGTTATCAAAATATTTTACATGGATTTTTATTTGAGCTATCACAGGAACAGCATATTTCTTGTCACTGAATGCAAAATTCAACAGTGAATGAAATTTAAACAAAAGGAATACCATGTCTTCCTGGACTGATTATTTTGTGGTAAATGCGAAACATCCCAATAGGAAAAATAAAAGTTCATATGCTAGGTGCTTCTTTTGAATGTCGATAGGCGTTACATGACTTCTGAACAGATGTGAAATTTAATGGTACTGCGTAAACCCTCTAAAAAATATAAAATGGTTCTTCATTTACTGCTTTATAAACTAATCTCATGCATAAAAAATTCATAGCACAAAGATTGCATTCAAAAATGGGCCGAAATTTTGCATATTAGGGTAATAGTTCGTATGTTTAGCATTTCTTCCTGGATGTTCCGTAACTTCTTTAAGTTCGTTGGTTCGTTGTTTGTAATAGTTCATAGTACAATTTGTGAAGAGTCTTTCTAATTTTTTTCAAGTCTCTAGCGCAATTGAATTCGATAAAAAGTTGTTCAAAGTTTTCAAGCTATAAAAAAAATTGATTTTAATTCTACTCTTGCCATTTTGTTTTATTTCCCTTGTACGTGCGGTTACAGATCTTTCAAACTAGAGAGCAGTAAATGCGCACGTACCCCCCAACCTTAATCATATCTGAAAAGCTACCTGGCTCGTAATGTAATTTTACGACAAAAGTCTAAGCTACTGTGTTTACTTGGTAATAGTCGCACATTTTTTTGCCAGTTTTTCACGGTGAAAGTCTAGGTGCGATTATTATGCGATGAAATCTGCAATACACAACTCCTGTACACTCGAATGCTTCAAAACGGGCGTGCGACTATAATGCGAGTAAACACGGCACTTGCGCAAATTTAAACGCACGCCGTAAAGATAAGTCGATCTCACTCGATATTGAAAAGCTGTTTCTCCGAATAGGAATCCTTAATATATTAATTGTTATGGTTTGTTCCCAGCAAAACGGAATCTTTCGGATGCGAAAATTTCTCTCAAACGCTTTCATAAAGAAATTCCATTCGTTTTCAAAACACGTATTCGTGTGCTCTTTTAGAAATGTGTGCGATCTCTCTGTGAATATGTTTGTGGAAACTTTTCACAATCAAAAGAATTCATTTTGCTGGCAACAGCACTTTTTACATCAGTGTTTCATGCACAGGAAATCATTTCATTTGTGAAAAAATGTTAAACTGCGTAATCAGGGACGTACCCAAAAAAAAATTTCAGGGAGGGTCCGAAAATTTCAGAGGGGGTCAAACGTCGAAAATGGTAGATTTTATCACAAAGAGACTTCATCATTATAATTTGTTAACAGTGACTGAAATTTTGGGGGAGTCTGGACCCCCTGGTTACGTCCTTGTGCGTAATCTCGAAAAAGTATTCAAACGAATTAGAATCGCCATTTTCTCTTCAAATCTTAACCGTAACATCAAAATGGCATCAATTTCATGTACGGTAATTTAAGTTTGTGCCACTTAAATGTTTATTTTTCATTATCAAATCAAAAGAACTGAAAACAGCGGAAAATCGTTAAAAATAAAGAAACGGTCGGGTTTTTTAGACTTTTTTAAAAGTAGAGCAAAGTTTTCCTTGTATTTTCTCTACGAATTTGAGCAAAATTTCAAGCCGATAGGTCAAATGGTGTAAATTTGCAAACATGGATAAACAGATTTTCTTTTTTATTAATAAAATATCGATTAAAATTTTTTAAACAAAAACAAGACAAATTTCCAAAACAAATAAATTAACCATGCTTGTTTGTTGTAATCCATAATTCTCTCGCTCGTTATTTATTTATTCATTTATTTATTTAAGACCTTCGCAAGTTCTAAATGAATACGAAAACAGCGAACATCTCTTACAGAAAGTAAAGAGTTGCTGGCAAGTAAATCGTCTGCCCTATTCCTAAAACACCAGCCCCGCATCGAAATCCACATCTGAAAAACATATTTCCATCTATATTCGAAAAATCTCGAACACAGGCGTGACCCCGAAATGGAACACTGAAATAGAACCTCCTCACCCGAACGTGACCGTTAATATAAAATCGGAGAAGCAAAATCTGGACACCCCCCATTCCCCTCTGTCTGTCTGTCTCTCTCTCTCGCATCCTACAGCTATACGGAGAAGAAAATAAAATAAATAAATAAAAGCAATAAACAAAAAAATAAAAAGCGTACCAATAAAAGTAGCCCGTTGGCAATATATCTAAAAGAAAATATGAATGTAGAGGAAATATATATAAAAAATATTTTCGTCAAAGGTTTGAGATTGGAAGTGTGGAGGTGGGGAGGAATAAGATAAAATAAAACTGCATTTTTTTTCGCCCTCCCTTCCATACCTTAGAAGGCAAATTGAAAGTCGGAGTCTGTACTTTTTTTTTTCTTTTTTAATAATATAAGTTGCCGTAGACGGGGGGGAGGGAACGCGGCTCTTTCAGGGGGAGGGGCGGTAGGCCTTATTTCACACCCGACTGGCTCGCTGTCCGGCGTTCTAGCGCCGCCTTCTGCCTCAGTGAGCAAATGCCCGTGCTTCGGCCGTTGCTATGGAAACGCGCGGTCCCTCCCTGCTGTCGTCGTACGTACAGCGTACGGAAGATGAGGGAAGCATCATCCCTTAGTGGTACTGTGGAGTTTTCGTGGAGTGCACGCTAAAAGGAGAAAAAAGACACTGACGTTCTGTGTGCCACCGGCTGTTGCGATTTCAGCGACATGAGGATGTCGGCAGACAGGGTTGTCGAATTTTTTAGCATCCGATGGTGTTTCGAAATAATTCAATTTTTTTTCTTTGAACGTGTTCTGCCATTCTTGCTAATATACAAGGTGTGCCATAACTATTGGCACAAAATTTAAGGGGAGGCAGTGCACATCATAAGGAATCGGAATCACGTACAAATGTGGGGTCAAAAACGCCGTTTTCACATGCCTGTTAATAAATCTCTTTGGGGGAAATGTTGAAATGTTCGTCTAATTTCTTAACCAATGGCGTATCCAAGGGGGGAGGATACGAGGCTCACAAACCCTTTCCCCCATAAACAGCCAGTGGTGTATCCAAGGGGGGAGGATACGAGGCTCACAAACCCTTCCCCCCCCATGAGGAATTTTTTGTGATACAAAATGTATATTCTTCATTTCCTCATCACACACACGTATACATATATGTGAGTTGCAGTAGCCGTAACCCCCCCCCCCAATGAAAAATTTCTGTCCAAGCCATTGTTAGCAGCTATATGAAGACGGCTTGTTTGACCCCATATTACCACGTGATTATTATTCCTGATCGCTGTGAGAAAAATCATATCCTGGCGTTCAAATTCAACTTACTTTTTCTCCAATTTTTTTTTTTCCTGGAAATTAAATTTAAGCATATAGATTTAAGTGGTGAGCATAGGGTAGGCCAAAATTCGCGAAAGAATGATAACTGTGAATAATTTTTTTATTTATCGTTAATTACCATTGAAATTTCCGGATGGATGGGAGGTTGTTTACACTTATGTGTGATATATACTAATTATAGACAGATGTCCGCGGACCGCGATTATGGGTCTCACCATAGAAACTCAAATGAAACCTTACTCTTTTCAAATTACATTTCTCTCATAAGAGTAAACAATTTCTTATTTTTGGTCGTTAAGATCTTGTAACATCTGTGGAAACTTTGAAAACTTACTCAAAATTGAAATACCCCTGCGAAATTTTGGCCTATTCTTTATACTTCAAATAGAAAAATTTCTTAAATAATTACGAACCACCTCCTATTTTACATATACCGTGTTTACTCATACGAAGTCTAGGCGCGACTATTATGCGGAGAAATCTACTACACATTCTAAAGCTAAAATGTTACTGATATTATTTTTCCTCATTTTTCTAAATTGTAAGCTAATTTTGAGTGTTTTGTTTTAAAGCAAAAAGATTTTTTTTTCAATTTTTTTGAAGAAAACCATGATTTTTTAAAAACTATTTAAATAACAAGGAGTTTTATATTATTTATATTTTACGAGCGGCACTTGCCTACGGGGAAGGAGGAGGGGCGTGCCTTGCACGGAATACTGTTTGAAGGGTTCTAACACTTATCCACGTTACATCTGGAGAAAATCACCTAAAACTCCAGACCGTTAGACTGAAAGCCGCAGGATAGGCCCGAACGCTGAATTCTCATACTTCAGCCATCTACCATGTTCAGTACCTTATCCACTGGGCAATGGTGAGGCCTTTTAAGCTAATTAAATATTCACTTTAGCTTTGGCATATACCGCCTACTTCATATAACATGCGCTTCATTTAAATCAGTCTAAATTATTATTATTATTATTATTATTATTGTTTATCTTTACTGTTCATAAATATCAAAGGATGCGCACTATTTATGAAGTTTTTCCCTTCCATTCTTTTGGAAAACTGCTTAAACGTGTTTCACTCTATATGTGTATACGGAATAATTCAGAACTCTTCGGCCAAATTTAAAAAAATGATAAAACCACCAATTTTTGTCATACAAGGATCGTAACGCAAGCGATATGTCTGTCACTAGATGTCGCTGACACTGCAATGCATAACAGTAGCGGTCTACAAATTGGGGACCAATAAGCGCGAATTTAAACTTCTACGTCGTATTTATTTACTCAGTGAGTCCTTCCCTTATTAGTATATTAGGCATGGCCAGTAAACGGCAGAGATTCAATTTTTATACCAAACACGGATTCCCATCATCGGTCGCTGATTGTAGTATTAATGAAATAATAAGGCAAAGCTACTCGAGGGCTATCTACCTAAAGAAGGGTGCCTTGTGCGGAGGACATTTTAAGGAGATCTATCGCGTAGTCACGTTACATCTGGAGAAAATGATAGCAATCAAGACCGTTAGATCGAAGGCAGCATGATAAGCCCCTTGAACCCCACGTGATCGGCGTTGAATACCCCTTGAAGCCCATCCTTGTGCATGTAGAATTAATCATAAAAGGGCCAATAAACTGATTCAGTCAATTCCAAAATACTGACTTCCTTAAGACACGTCACATGTTTAACAACCTCTTGTTGTCTTCATTACATGAAAGTGATACATCTTTCGTCTAGCAATTCTCAGAGGTGCCAAGATAAACTTACGTGGACTTAATGATTCAAAGACGATGGGATTCGATGGTAAGGGACCACACGGTATTTTACTAAGATCCTCATAGGAATTTTCTGCAGAAAAGGCCTGGAGAGCTCCATTTATACTATTACAAATTTTTGTACAATTTCATAAGATGCCATATTGCTCTCGCTTTTGTATAACGAATACGAGTTACATAGCTAACTTCTAAGTTGTGGAGTATGATATGAAATTAGTTTGTATTTGAGTCCTCTGCAGTGTAATCATTTAAGAATCACTTAACACGCCCTATAACATAAACACACACCGGATGAAATAAAATTTAAACTTTTTTTGTCGTCACTTAAAAAAAAAAAGAAAGAAAGAAAGAAAAGAAAGCGCTGAAATACTGTTCTGAAGTCATTAGGAAGTTTTTCGTTTGTTCATCAAGCAAAGGGAATTTTTTTTTTTTTTTTACATAACAAAGCAGCTTGTTAATTTATAAAAAAGTAGAATAAAGTTGAAATATTTACAACCAAACATTCAAGCCCCCCCACCCCCCTTAATTGTAGTATAACATACTACATCATTTCGCATCGCAATCAAAGATGACAGACAGACAAAATGAGCGGATGCACCTCAGCCCAACTCGACTGCTGATTAGCAACAAAACACTCTTGCGCCCCAAACCGTCACAGATCCACCGCCTCCCACTCTTATCCTTTCCCATCCCACCCCCCCTTCGACGAGTTGCGTTCCACAACAGGAGAGAAGAGATTCCTCCCTCGCTTCTTTAAAAAGGCAAATATAAATTATTACACGGCCGCACAGTAATGACTACCTACGACGTGTCGCGTGCTCTGCGCCCAACCCCCTCGTTATCCCCAAATTTCTTCCTGAAGACATTAATGTGTGTCCCGCCGTTAATATGTGCTTAATGCGACGTATAATAAAAGACCTTCCCCGTTCCACACACTCCAACCCTTCGTTCGTCAGGGCCTTAATTGGACCGAAAGTATGCGTGTGCCTGTGCCTTGGCAGTGCAACGCATATTTTGCTCGTTACGGGACTTAGGAGGCTTCCACGTTTGACAGAGAAATTAACCCTTTCCGATGGGCCCTGCGCGCGAAATGATGCAAATTCGCGCACGGCAAACAATATTAAAACCGGTGGAAAAATCAATTAGGTGTTTAAACGAGCGTTGAGCGCCACAGATCTAATGCGAGGGTGTTATGGGTTGCATAAGAAAGTGGGGACTTTGGAAGAAGGAAGCGCTTTGTAAATGTGTCTATTTCCAGTGCAAAGCGATTGGAAATTTATGTTCGAAGTACTTTAGCTTTGCTATAAAATCTGGATGCAATAGCACAAGCCATGGAGTCTTTTCGTAGAGATCACATTTATCATCAAATGTGCGTAATTACACACTTATTTACACGCAGATACTATATGCTGATTTCCGAGTGTGCGAATGTTAATATTTTATTTACAAATTGCTCACTACTGCACATACTTCATAGTTCTTCCTTTTTAAAAAAAATATTTCGGTTTTATTCAAATAATATAACTTGAGTTTATCTTCATTTATGCTTAGCTAATTCGCATATGAACAATGTTTTATTTTCCCTTACTTTGAACCCATTTACGATTTCGATCTGAATTTCGAATAACATAATAAAAAGTAGGCTA
This sequence comes from Cheiracanthium punctorium, assembly GCA_038373885.1. Taxonomy (NCBI): domain Eukaryota; kingdom Metazoa; phylum Arthropoda; class Arachnida; order Araneae; family Cheiracanthiidae; genus Cheiracanthium; species Cheiracanthium punctorium. The sequence continues at coordinate 1,227,341 of JAWZYV010014284.1, forward strand.
AGTTCGATTTGATTTGAGGGGGAAAAAAATATTCAGATTTATGGCTCATTTGGATTTCGTCTCGATTATTCCTGATTAAGTTTTTTTTTTTTATTACTACTTTACAGCACAATATTTGGTTAAACATTCAGAGGTTAATGGAAACCAAACCCAAGACCGTACCACAGACGATTAGCGGCAGGTACGACCAGTGGCGTAGCCAGAAATTTTTCATGGGTGGAGGTTAGGAGGACTACTGCAACTCATATATATATGTATACGTATGTGGGAAAGGGAGTGAAAAATATACATTTTGTATGGCAAAAAATTCCTCATCGGGGAGGGGGGGCTTATGACCCCCTACACCCCCTTGGCTACGCCACTGGGTACGACGATCCATATCTTGCAAGCACTGGCTCGCTAGGCTAGTAAAAATAAAAAGTAAATAAATAAATAAAATGAAATAATAGTGATCTATATTATACTTAATATGTACTTAAGCATTATCGTTGTATACATTCAACCTTTAGTATATTCTATTATATTTATTTGTTTATCTTACACTACATCTAGAAAATTTTGCTGCAGAAACAAGATATTTCGTACTGACAATAGAATCCATTTGAATAGATAAAATTTTTAGTAGACTATTTTTTTAAAACAACAGAATTTTTTGCCTTGTAAAATTTTCTTGTTTAAACTGCAGAATAAACAGTAAATATCCCTTTCTTATACTTCTATATCACCAAGTACTCCTGTTATTGAACTCATTTTAAAAATTGATGCCAACAGGTATAAAAAAAAGTATGTCTGAGTATAATGAAGTTCTAAGACAGCTTTTAAAATTTTGTAATTTAATGCCTCTATAAGCAACGTATATCTACATATATACTTGCTTTGCAACCTTAGTCTAGCATTTTCTTTACTAAAACGTAAAAATGAACTTATATTTGAGAAAAAAATGAAATGATTGAAGGAAACATCGAATTATTTTTTCCTTTTTAACTTTTTGTTCCTCGTGACAAATTCCATCATTATAAATAAAATTTAAAACTGGTGCACTTTCTGTACTCTCAAGCTTACATCGAAAATCTTGCCATTTCTTTCCTTTATAACAAGTTGGGTTGGGAAAAAAAAAAGCGAGTGGTAGATTAATACGTGACGATGAAAGGTATAGTATATTGTACAATTGTCCTCGATTTAGATGTCAAAATGACTGTGCATGGTGGCATTAAGGCTTGTAGTAATACTAGTAAAAGACGCCTCTCAGCTTGAAGTTGCATATCGATAGCTAAGTTTTCGTTCACTTACATATTCAAACATTGAGAAATATCGTACGAGACTAAACGGAACATTTACAAAAAATAACTTTGTATGCATTAATGAATACCAGCAGTAATGGCAAAAGCTTTAGATTATCCAGCAATAAAAGTTAGAACACCAGGTTTAAAAGCACTTTAAATGAGCTGTTGGTAGTAATTTGTTATTTTCAGATTAAAAATAGTCAGTTTAATATTATGTTTTTTCTTAGTTAAGAAGAGGAAAAACAACGATAGAGATTCAAATCTGAATTTATCCATCAATGCAGTCTACATCAATATATAAAGGATATTTCTTAAGCTAAATCTGTCTGGTAAATTTCAACAGATCAATTATCAAAGAGCATCGTGCTATTTATAAGGTTACATTAGCAGAGATCTGCTTAATTTTCATTGTCATCACGTATTCCAATTTTTAAACTGAAGTTATTTATTTCAAACTACAATGAACAAAAATTGGAAGTAGAGCATAAAATAAGCTTTGTACTATTATACTTTTATTATTGATATAACATTGAAATTGCAATGCTTAGAATATATAGAAAACTTCTGAAAAGGGTTCAGTGCGCTGAGATGATTAATAAAAAGCAAGATGATTTCATAAAATGTATAATAATCTCTCCTGGGGAGTTTCTACGGTTATTTTATTTCTCTCACAAATTTTCATATAAGAGATATTAAATATTCCAATTTTAAATTCGTTGATACATCATACTCCAACAACGCAATTAGCTTTATATGTAAGAATGGTTTTAATATACGACAATTTTTCTACATCGTTCAATTAAAAAAAAATGGTTGGTAAAGGACCTTCAATGAATATGTAAAAAAAAAAAAATTAGCTTTCTAAATAACTCAAAACCGGTTGTCTGTGCGATCACTTTAGTAAATGCAGTTATTGGAGTCATTTTAGTACCTCACTATTTTCAATGCTATTGACACCCGAGAAATATTTTTTCATTCAAAACATAAACACACGTCTTAAAAACTAACACTATAAAAGATACCCGAGTACATATTTTACGTTTGCTCCACAAAAGAACTCACACACATTAAAAAAAAAAAAAAAAAGTACGAAATCTCACGCATTCACTTGCCTTCTTCTCCTTTTTTATTTTACTTTTATACCAACTCGTTCTTCCTCTATTTACTTTTAAAATCCTTCCCATTCAGCGAATAATATCTTGCACAAAGACAGATTACATCAATATGTTTTCACACCAACTTTACAAACCAAGCGACGGTATAGAATAAAAGAGGAATCAAACAATATTTTTTTTTTTATCTCTCTCTCTCTCTCACACGAAAGAATTGCTGTCCATCCATTCCGGAGAAGACGTCACGGGGCTTCTTGGTCTCTCTTCCTCCCCCTTTTTCAATTTCCTCGCGATCTTCCTCCTCGCGAGAGAGTCAAAGGGTCCGCCCAGGTAATGGAACAACTGGACAGCCCCCGCTTTCTCCATTCATTCCTTTATTTATGTATGTATTATGTATTTTGTTCTATTTTGTTCCTTCCCCCGCTGTTTGTCAAACTGTGACATCCCCAGCGTCCACCTTTTTTTCTCCAGCCCTTCCGTCCATTTCTTCTTGGAGAAGTCGTTTTTGGAGGTCCACTCATGCGTCTCATCTCCGGTGGCGAAATTTTTCGATTTACCAATCCCCTCCCCCGCTTGCCCTGCTTCCCCCCACCCCCACCCCCCTGCAGGCAAATAGAGGAAAATAATAATAATAACAAAAAAGGGCTCCATCAAGTTTTATCGACCGAGAAAAAGTCTAGTTTGTAAGGAAACAAACGCAACAGAATAAAAAGATTGTTTCTGTCCAGTATTTTCATATTTCGCCGTTTCTCCCGGAGTTCCAAGGCGAACGGGGGTCAACTTTATGAACTTAAAGTTGTTCCAGATTGTAAAAAAATTAAGACGGCTTAAGGAGGTCATGAAGCAAACGAATTTGCAGTTTTAAAATTAATTAAAAACTTTATAAAATGGCACAAATAAATAAGAATAATAAACATACTGTTTGGCTACCGATTAGATAGAAACATAAACATCCGGTTTAGAGGCGGAAACGGGCATGTCCATTTAGTTGTTGGGGTGCCAGTCAGATGTGCGCTTGCCGCTAAATTATCCGTACACCGTTTTCAAAAAGTAACAATTTATTTACGGCGATGATATTTTTAAACCAAGGCTTAAACTTACAATGAATAAGTTTAAGCATTTAAAATAACGCAGACCAGATTACTGATTTGTAATATAAATAATAAAAATTTACAATATGCATTCGCGTTTTCCCCCTCCTCGACCGATTCATTTAGGGATGGACGCGAGACGAAAAATAAGCGTCTCGCGTCTCGCAAAATAGCCTAAAAGCTTTGTCTCGTCTCGCAAAAATCCATATATCGTAATGTTAAAAATGTGTGTCTCGTCTCGCAAAAAAGCTGTAAATCTCTGTCTCGTCTCGCAAAAAAAGTCGTCTCGCGTACATCCCTAATTCATTTGAATTCACCTTTACTGGCAGCTTGCCAATATTCCGTGCCAAATCAGTCAAACAGTGCCACTGAACGATTGTTTCGGTTTATGCAAAAGGCCCATCCTTTATCAGCTGCAAAAATTTTCACGTTAGGCCTAAGTGTTTAATCAAAGTACGTTAAATGGAGGTTCGTCTGTATTTATACGCTTTGCAATTTAATTACTCTTGTTATGAAATCCACCATATTAGTACAAATGCTATTAATAATTAATATGTGTTTCTAAATTTATAATATGCATACTTTTAGCCATGACAATCTCATTAATATACCGTGTTTACTCACGCAATAATCGCCTTCGCATAATATTCGCACCCCCGTTTTGAAGCAGAAAAGATAGCTTTCTAGTTAAAATATTATGTACTAAATTTCCTCCGTATAATAGCCACATCTACACTTTCAGCATGAAAAATCGGCAAAAAAGTGCAACTATTACTCGAGTAAACAGTGGAACCTCAAAAGTAGTACACCCTCATAAGTTGGACACTTTTCTGGGTAACGGAATGTGTCTATAATATTGAAATATATCTCCTTAATACGTAAGTTGGACATCTCTAACAGCTGAACACTTTTTGAGGGAACCACAGGTGACCGACTTACGGAGGTTTCACAGTAATAATTATACAAATTCTGCTTTAAATGTATTATAAAGCTATTATAGATAAATTTAAAGCTTTAAAAAAATGACACAGCTTTGTTTGTTCATTTGGCAAACGAGTCAAAATAGAATTCGAGCCACAATGCCCTGTAGAGGAATAAGAATAAAGCCCTTCACGTGGCCGCTTGAGTTTCTATAAGCCTTGATAAATTTAGTCGATTCAGCGAAATAGGTATGGGTGCGTGAAGCGAGAGACGAGAAACAGGGTTGTCTCGTCTCGTCTCATCTCGCAGTGGTAAAACTCTGTCTCGTTTCGCGCCTCGTCTCGCCTACTCTCGTCTCGCAGTAGTAAAACTGTCTCGTTTCGCGTCTCGCAGAGAAATTGCCTGTCTCGTCTCGCTCGAGACGCGACACATCTCCATATTTTTAGTAACATTAATACTATTTTATTGAAAATTAATACTAATAATAACAAGTAGTCATACATATTACAATATTTTTTACATACATTAGTTACCATATTAACTCATATGTGCATTTGAAGTGATAAAAATTTAGATTTAATCCGTATATTTATTGTGACACGACACCGAAAAAATATTCGTTTTTATTTATTTATTTCCGGAACTCCGTAAATGTAATGTTTATGGTTGATGAGAGATTCATTTGTTTTTGAAATTATATAAAGCTTTTAATTTTGATAGAAATGATGCAGAACTGAGGACATGTTGCGCGGATAAGATTTTAATCTAATTAAGGGGCCCCAATGTGCGGATCATAGAAGTTTCAATTGGGGTCGGAATAATTATAGTGAAGCTTGCTTATCCCCCCTCTCGGTTTAGTGTACGAGATATGGGTTTCATATTTAATCGGGAACCCAGGTTTAACTCGTTCATGCGCACCATCAAAAAGAAGAGAAAACAGAGAAGACTTGTAACCAGGGTTGTTTGTCAACATGGATCTTTGAATGATCCACTGAGACCCATCGTTGTATTAGCGAAATCGCTCCAGATCATTCATTTACATTCTCAAAGCTTGGCGTACGGTAAACGAAGCACTATTAAAAAATGGCGAAACATTTTATTTATAAATATTAATGTATTTAAGAGAAAAATATGAAATATCCATAAGATTTAGTTACATACCTAACTCATCCATTTAGATGAAATGCAGCCAAAATTAGAAGTAAACAAAAAATCGCAATTATTAAGTACACAATTACAGCATAAAATATCAAAGTAAGCATACTTGCATCAACTATATAAAAAAATATAACAATTATAGCCAGACATTCTAAATAAGCTGGAAATTTTTTTCATGAAAAGATAATGATAGCATACTTGAATAATTTATTCATAATTCTATATTATGCAACAATATGAATTAGACATTAAAACTCACTTGCAAACCCCATTTTTAAACTATCTAAATATCAATAAAAAAAAATTTATCAGAACTATGAAACCGAATATCTATGTTCACATCAGTGATCAATTGGCTGGGGGGGGGGAGAGAATGCTAATAAAAAAAATAATCTTAAAAAATGTTTTCTAACAAGATGATTGAATTTCATAGGTTTTTGTTTACAAGCAACGATTACTCTATGCAAATTATTAAATGTATGGTTTCTTTTAAAAAAACATTCTGCAATTATTATATACAAATTTATACATGGAGGATTTTTTTTCCCATAAAATTATTATCTACATAGACATATAGCAATATATTTACAGAAGAACTTTTCCCAGATTTGATCAAACATTTTAGCTAATGATACAAATGGGTTACAAATATCAAAATAAAAATAATTTTTAAACGTAGCTTGCTCAACTATATCTAATTAATTTTAAAATTCAGTTTCAGAAATATTAGAAAAGCTTTGCATTGCGAAACTCAACAGCAGCCAAAAATGGGTTAAAATGCTTGTCATAGTAAAAGGGGCCCCAAAGTTAGTGCCCCTGGGCCCCATCTAAATATGGTGAGGCTTTGGACTTACCGTACAGCATTTCCTATGTTTACTTATTATTTTACTGTCTTCTACTCTTCTCTGTTTTCTTGCTTTTTACGAGTTTCTATCCTCTTCTTTGTGTGTTTTGTTCTCTCCTTATATCACTGAAAATGGTAGATGGCCGAAGTATGAAGGTCCCGGATTCGGGTCCCATCGTGCGGCTGTCGATCTAACTGTCTGTAGTTTCGGTAGGTTTTCTCCAGATGTAGCGTCAATACGCGTTAGACACCCTTTGAAAGTCCTCCTACCAAGGCACGCCGCCATTCTTGGCAGATCGCCCTAGCGTAGCGTTTGCCATAATCATACAGAAAAACAAATCTTTATCTTCACATTTGTGTGTTTTGTACTTCCCTCGTGCTGTTCTACTTTTGAATGTAACGTATTTGTGTGTATTGCAGAGTGCTGATAGTATACCAGGAACGATAACAAATTAGACTCAAATTAAACAGTAGAGGCTCCAGGCAAAGTGTACCTCCCTTCTCGGGATGGCAAACCTTCTCAAATACGGCGCTGCAATTCTGATTGAAAAGTAATTCGTATCGTAAATTTATGCGAGACGTGAAATTCTCGCGAGAAATCTCGCGCGAGACAATGTTTCGTCTCGCAAAAACTGCCTTTCTCGTCTCGCGTCTCCTCTCGCAGTGCGAGACGAGAGCGAGAGACAATGCGAGATTTCTCGCGTCTCGCGTCCATCCCTTCAGCGAAAACAGTTTATAAAATGAAATTCCCACAAAAATTCGCATATATTTGATGCAATTTACAAAAACTGTAGGATGATTCTTACAGATTAGAGAAGGGACTGATTATTGAATGATTAAAATTTGAATTCTGGCACTGAAATATTAGAGGTACAATAATCTCAAATTCTGGGAAAATATACTAACAAAGATTCTTTTTTTTTTTTTTTTTTTGAGAGAGAGAGAGAGTATGGGATTAATGAATTTTTGAATTTCTATATTTTTAAAATATTGAATATAGAATTGTGAATTAAATGACAAAATAGTTTATCCTTTTCAAGGAGTCTATAAATTTGTGTTCTTGTGTTACTTCAATGTGGGGAAAAGAATTGGAAAAGTATTTGGATTCCGAAGGCCTTCTATATAGATTTAAGAGATTTTCAATTTTTTCTTTTTTCAAATTTTGAATATTTGATCTTTATGAATTTGAATTTTTATGATTTTATATTTTATGATTTGTTATATTTTGTGTGTATTCCTTTTGGTTTATTTCATTTCTGAATGTTATAGATATAGACAATATTTAAATATCAGGGAGAATTTCATGTAAAATTAATAGGCATGCTCTATTCTGGTGGTATGGGTTTATTTCAATACTGCCCTGCTTTTGGATAGTGTAATGGCATTGTTTTGTTTACAGTTATTTGTATAGATGAGTGTAGGTGCGTTTTTATATATATTAGTATTATATGTGGAGTCTTGATGTAAGTCAGATGTGTAAAACTATTGTAAATATTATCTGCATTATTATACTTTTGTACTGAAGTAATATCTGTAAAACCATTGTAAATATTGTTTGTATTATTGTTCTTTTGTACCGAAATTCCTATTATTAGCCAGAAGAAATGCAAAACTTATTTTAGAAGCTATAATAAACGGGTTTAACGGACGTCGGACGGAGGAGGGGGGGTCTGGTTTCCTGGTGGAACCTGAGCGCTGTGTGGAGCATAGGGGTTTGCCCCTCATGTGACGGTGTTTACCGTAAACCCTTTCAGGTCGGTAGCCGCGTAATGGGTTATTAAAACTCATCTTGGTAATATGTAAGATAAAATTCATTATCCTTCTTGATAGGTCAAATTATTAAAACTCATAAAGCGAAACATATCCATTAACCAGTTTCGATGTTGACTATTAATATTATTTTAAACTTTATCGTAAAATTTCAAAATTAAAATACATCTTACTCTAAATTTTAATAAAAACCTTAACTATATATTACTTCCAGATATCCGCATTCAAATCTAAAATATATTAGCTATTTTTAAGCTCATGAAAAAAATTATTTCGCAGCAGAGTTTTGACGCTGTATGTAAATTTCACAGTAATTTATTCCTCGCTTAAGCTTCATCATTTTTACACAACTGCTTTAATGAGGCATACATGTTTTTACACGAACCTGTGCATGCACACATAAACTGATGTGCAATACAATCGCCACGCTCGCACCTGCCTAAAAAAAAAAGTGCACGGGCCGATGAATTACCACAAGATATCCCAATTTGGTCGATGAATCCACGAGTGGATTCATGCCGCTTGCCGACGCATTCATAATAAGTTCTTTCCGCGAGGTGCTGAAAGATGTCTGCAGGATCATTCGACTGTGCGCGCAGCCAAACCAAGCATCGCACATTCGTCAACAGCGCAGTTACACACTTGTTTAAAAAAATCGCTCTATCATAGAGTGGTAATAATCTGAGGATAATTCAGGCCTCGTGCGCCGATGAAAAGCGTATCTTATCCGCTTATTATCGGTGCTTGGATTAGCGGCCAATGAAGCCTGTAAAACGCTACAGAAGAGTTCTAATCCCTTCTGGAGTGCACGCAGGTGGTATTAAATAGGTAAATACCGCTCAAGGAAATGGAAGATCCCATTTTTATTTTATTTTTTCATCCTACTTTTTTTTTTTTTTTACCCCCTCCCGAATCCCAGGTCCTAAAACCTTTCTTGCGGTTTTTAAAACGATACGTCTTCATTCATCAACTAGGTTTCTTTTGTGGCGAGATCCCACAAAGCATCAAAAACCACGACAATCTTTTTTTTTTCTTTTCTCCCAATTTTTATTTTTTTACGTCATTTATTTATTACTCCCCTCCTCCATTTCGCGTGTGTTCGCGGACATGAAAACGCAGCGAAGCCATTTGTCCCTTATGAAGTGATAGGTTCGCTTTGTAACGCTGGCCTCACCGACGAAACCAAAACTATATATCTGGGCGGCGCGCAACAATGCGATCTCTGGAGCGTTTAGTGCCATTCAGGGTAAAAAGCCGCGACTTTCCCCCCACTGCCACCCAATTTTTTTTCTTCGGTTTGCGCCCTGCTGATTGTGTTTCACTCTGTATCATTGGACCACTTAGCGACGCTTGACTTGCTCGCAGTCGAAAAATTCAACAAAGCCGCCGCATGTTCGGCTTTTTCCCATTGGGCACCCAAGGCTGAAACAGAAACTACCTAGGGGTCGAGACCCTTTTAAAGAGAAGGGCGTTCCGCAGTTTGAAAATCAAAAAAGGGCGCTCCCCCCACCCTTCTTTGACCGGCCTGCCGAAAACATCTATATTAGGTATAGTTTTTCACCTTGTCATACGGTAAGCATGTGGGAAAAAATGATTTTGTTTTCATCAGTGTTCGCACGTATATATGCGGCAGACGGCCGCTTTCGCGGTTTATTTTGGCTTTTATTCTGTTGTATACCGCATATAATCGACCATAATCAATCTTGTGACAATGCAGTAAAGCTGGTTTTTGAGCTTTAGGGAAAGAAAGCAGGGTTGTATACGATTTCACGTTGAACGAAAACATAAGTTTTTTGGTATTTAAATATATATAGCATAAGCACAGTAAACATGTCTATTTGAACGTTTTGCTAGATGAAATTTGATCTTGCATTCTACAGAGGTCACGATTTTTCAAGTTTAATATTGTTTCGAATTTTTTTTCTTCTTACATCTGGCCTTATATTCTTCGACAACATTACCAAAACCTGGAACCTTAATGTTAGGCATATTTCATGTAAAAAGAAATGGTGTTGAATTATTTGCTAACAGAAGAGATAACTGACGTACAGTTAGGAAATCAATTATAAATATTAATAAAAGCGGTTTCTATTTGTTTTCTTAGTCTCAAAATATATTCAATACAATGAGCAGTTAAATTCCTACTTAGTATCTTACCTCCCTCCCCTATTTAGCAGAAAAGTAGTATATTATTTGTGTGTGTGTGTGGTATAGTGAATATTTTGCTAATGATGAACTTGAGACTTCTAAACTTATTAAAATGTACCTTAAGATTTTCTTAAACTTTTGTGTTGCATAAGTCAATGCTATTCCTCTAATATAATATCATAATATATATGTCTGTAATGTATCAGAAATATTTAGGTTTACAATGACCATTTTATTCTTGAACAATACATCCTTTTTCTCGACAGTCGACATTCGAAAACAGCAAACTTTTGTGTAATTTCAAGGGTTCTATTATTAAAAAAAGCACTGTAGAACAAGATGATTGTTCTTTTCTATTCAATGAATTTTCTGTGGACATCGCATAAAAATCGAAGGGAGATTACCCACAGGTCAGCTTTTGTCATTTTCAGGATAAGACTGCGTTGGGAGTTTTATGTACAAACTATACACTAAAAAAAAAAAAAAAAAAAAAAAAAAAAAATACCAGTTGATTACTAAGTAATCTCAAGGAAACAAGGATTCCATCACTTTTTTTAGTATGGTGCTATAACTTTTCTTAGTATAACTACTAAATAAAGCCATTTATGTCAATTAGTTTACATGGATTTATTTAGCAGTAAAGCTAAGAAAAGTTATGGAATCTTTGTTCCCAAGATATTTCTTAGTAATCCACTGAATTTTTTTATTTTTTTTTAGAGTGTACTGTTACTATTCAAGTTGCCATGATTATTCACACAGTGTGTCAAAAACGTATTTCAGATAATGAGTTAAGACAATTTCGTATCAAAGCCCGAAATATTTCTGTGTTTGGAATTTCCGAGTTCTCATCATACGGTGCTGGTAAAATCTTTATTCAAATTCAAAACTGTCTTTTTTTTATAAACTGTATCTAATTCTGTAAATGAAAATTATATAGACTTTGTTCAACTTGCCTGTATAATGAATTATTGAAAGTTACAATTGTTGACCAACAACTACAATGAATTGTAGTCAGTTTCGAAACATATTTATTTTCATTGTTGAATAGTTGGCATCAGTGGCGTAGCCAAAAATTTTTCAGGGGGTGGTTACGACTACTGCAAATCACGTAAATGCATATGTATATGTGATAAGGGATTGAAGGATATACATTTTGTATGGTAAAAAATTTCTCATGGACGGTTTGTCACCCCCTATCCCCCCCTTGGCTACGCCACTCATTGGCATTGTTGCAACTTGCATAATTGAAAATTAGTTAAGTTGTTCTAGTTTATGTCAATCAAGCATTATTCAAAATTGATTCGTTGTAATCTTAGATGTACATAAAAAAGATTATTGTAGTTAGAGGTGGACGCGAGACGATAAATAGACTTGTCTCGTCTCGAAAAATATCTGCAAACAAACGCAAGAAAGGAAAAAGTTTTGTTTCGTGTCTATCCCTATATTGTAACGATAAAAAAAGGCCTGTCTCGTCTCAAATACCAGTTGTAAATCTCTCTAGCGTAATTAGAGTTTACGCGATTCTATCATTTAAGATATAAATAGATCTTTTATTTGTAAAAATTTTTGAAGTTTTTTTTAAATTAAAATAAAGTAATTTTTTCTGTATTTGAAAAAATAATTTTTGAACACTTTAAAAAATTCAAGATTAAATTTTACCTGTCCCGTTTAAGAAACTTTCGAATGAAAGAAGTTGACAACTCCATATTTATATTTGGCTTCTGTACCCCCTTTTTTCATGAAATCTAGAAAGAAAGACTGTGAAACAGAACAGACAAATATGAACCCTGATTCATCTGTAAATAATTAGATCTTCCAACCTCAGATCTTGCAGACTTGAAATATTTTTTTTCATTGTACTTTAACACAGCATTTTTATAGAAAAACATTCAATAAGAGCACCATTCTGATGCGTCCAAAAAGTATCTCATGAATTTTATGCTAAAAATACTCATTTGTTTTAGATGCGTGGGTGATGCTAGGGATGGATGTGATACGAAAAGTAGACCCATTTCGTCTCGCAAAACAGCTTCAAATCTTTGTCTCGTCTCGCAAAACTCCATATTGTAATGATAAAAATCTCTGTCTCGTCTTGCAGAAAAGCTCTAAATCTCTGTCTCGCATCCATGCCTAGTTGATGCCCTACCTAGAAGCATCGTAATCACTAATCTGTTACCGTCCCCTGCTGGAAGTGGTAGAGTGATGACGGAAACGGGTATATATATCCAATTTCGAAGCATCCGGGGCGCCGGATCTAATATGACGCTTCTCTAATAATTAGTCGGAATCTGGCAACTACTAATCTCTCTTCAGGATTCACGTGAACGTCAATCAGTATTTCTGCGGATTCCGCTGACCGAAAAGGGGAGGTAAACGAATCTACAGACGGTGGTGAGTTACTTATTCACTATTAATAGCTTTGAGAACATCGAAACTGACGAGTGTAACTGATTTTGAGAGCGGGGAGAGGAAGATAGATAGAGAGAGAGAGAGCGAGAAACGCTAAAATCTGAAAGTAAAGGTCCGTTCGCCCTTACCAACTTACTATCGTTATTGACATTACTGTCGCAAACACCTCTCTATTGTCGATAGTAGAGTCAATATTCAGTTATTTGATTAACACTGTCTGAGGCTTATCCAAGTTCTTTGACCAGATCACAAAGGCTATATTGCAAGGTTTGTTGTTAAAGAGATATGCAGTTGAAATAATTCTAGACATAGAGAGTTCTATTACTTGGGATTTTTTTTACGCAAATTCAAAAAAATATGCTACATTAGTTCCGGAATTACCCTATATATCTCTCAAATTAACTTTAATAAAGTTCTATTGCAAGCGAGAGTTTTTCAACGTCGTATGTTTCAATATTACTCCATTTGAAAACTACTGCGCGAAATAACTAAATTCGACTACCCTGGTCAGAACGTGACGTCATAGATTAAAAGTTGTCTGAAATTCGTAAACTCTGCAACACAATTTAACGCGCTATTCGCAATTTGAGTGATTCCAAGTTTCTCCAGATTACACAGTTTGATGTTTTCACGAGCCTGAACCATGGTTGATTTAAATGCTATTTAAATTAGTGATCTTGGATGTTTTCCACCACTACGAGATGAAATATTTTGCTGTGCTAAATACGCCAGTCAGGCAAGAATTATGCTTAAAAATATATGGAGATCTGTTTTAATGGCAATGCATAAATTCCACAGAATCACCAAAAAGTAGAAAGGCATCATTGATTTAAAATATCTAATATGTTTCGTTAAATTGAGCATTAAAGACGGAGAAACGAAGATAGATAATATTAATATAAGTAATAAATAAGTCTCATTTTTTTCTCTGGTAGAAATAGTAGATTTTTTTGGATAATATGGATTGAAGCACAGTATGCCGCGTTAATAACTATTTCGTGAAATTAAAAGTGTTATATTCATTATTTTTCAACGATCGTCAACAAACTAACTAAACCCTTATCCTACGTTGCGTAATATATCCCGCGGTAGTTTCAACAAAAGGACTACTTGAACTTTTTGACATTTTGTTTTCGCATAGATAGTTACGATTGTATTTTAGTAAAATATTCATTTCCTACCGTGCGAAGAACGGGCACGCAGCAGCTAGTATGTATATGTAAAAAAAAAAAAAAAAAAATTCTATATTAAGAATAGTTGATTACTGGTACTTTTTCCTTTTTTATGTGAGTCTGTAACTAATGAAGCCATACAGAGTACTGTTCTACCTAAATATTTTACAATAATATTAGTATAAATAGCAATTAATAAATGTGTATAATTATTATCAATATCATTACTGTTATAATTATTTCTACAGTTTTTCTCCTTTTCCACAACTTCAACTAAGTACTTCTTAGCTACTGCAGCTAGTACTACGTTAAACATAGGCTAGCTATACTAGTGTTATATTTATTTTATTATTTATTCATTTAATTATTACCATTTTTATTCTTTTTTTTATTCTTTTTATTAATTCATTTAATTATTACTTTTTATTTTTTCCTTTCCTTTCCATACTTCCAAAGTATTATTAATATATCATTTTTTTTTTCCCACTCCATGGCATTACCATGGCATATCTTTGTCTATTGATGGCATTAAGTCTTCACTGATGGCAACATGCACTAATACTGCCTCCATTACTGAGCTTTGATCTTCTTGTCGGTCCACTTCCTTGTTGTTTATTTCTAATAGCTACGGTGGCGCCCCCAAGTTACAAAAGTACCCTAATTTTGGTCAGGTAACTTGCAGAAACCTAGCTATTATTGTTTTTTACGATTAAATTGAAATGTGTGTGCGGTTGCGTCTGATGATAGAGCACACCATTTCAATTTCCCATTCCATTTTCCGTCTATTTGTGGATACATGTGATTAGGCTTAAAAAGCCCACCAGTTCTAATTTGGCGCTTTATATCCAATTTTTCCACTCTTTCATTGCCTTAAAAGGCTATATTTAAACACTATCCGGTATAAGCTCGTTAATTGGCACCATGTGCTATCTACTTTTTTATTTTTATATTTTTTTCATTTTATCAATGGATTATCTTGGGATTTCACTTTACGTAAGTAAGCTATTATATATATATATATATAGAGATAGATAGATAGATAGATAGAGACATAAACTGCCCATTTTTTGCACGCAGGTAGTAGTAGATAAACGAGAGTTCTGCCCAGGGGGTACCATGTTAATTGTGGGGTACGCCATACAAGTGCGTTCCCTGGGTCGAGAGAGAGGGGGGCGTGGTCGGACCGGATGTGGGGAGCGGATGCTAACACCGGATGTTCAAAGGGTTGATAAGAATTTTTTTCCTTTTTTTCAGATAAGGGACTTGTAATTTTTTTCAGATTGTGACATATTTTTCAAATAAGGATACTTGTAATTTTTTTCAGATTGTGACATATTTTTGAAATAAGGAGACTTGTAATTTTTTCAGACTTTAACATTTAGTATCAAAATAAGCGACTTTGACATAATTTTAAATAAGCTATATGAATTAAACCTGAAATAAAAAATTT